>OY987276.1:28858224-29480763 GCA_963920785.1 Sphagnum contortum | reverse complement strand
CCTAAACCCTAAACCCTAAACCCTAAACCCTAAACCCCTAAACCCTAAACCCTAAACCCTAAACCCTAACCCTAAACCCTAAACCCTAAACCCTAACCCTAAACCCTAAACCCTAACCCTAAACCCTAAACCCTAAACCCTAAACCCTAAACCCTAAACCCTAAACCCTAAACCCTAAACCCTAAACCCTAAACCCTAAAACCCTAAACCCTAAACCCTAAACCCTAAACCCTAAACCCTAAAACCCTAAACCCTAAACCCTAAACCCTAAACCCTAAACCCTAAACCCTAAACCCTAAACCCTAAACCCTAAACCCTAAACCCTAAACCCTAAACCCTAAACCCTAAACCCTAAACCCTAAACCCTAAACCCTAAACCCTAAACCCTAAACCCTAAACCCTAAACCCTAAACCCTAAACCCTAAACCCTAAACCCTAAACCCTAAACCCTAAACCCTAAACCCTAAACCCTAAACCCTAAACCCTAAACCCTAAACCCTAAACCCTAAACCCTAAACCCTAAACCCTAAACCCTAAACCCTAAACCCTAAACCCTAAACCCTAAACCCTAAACCCTAAACCCTAAACCCTAAACCCTAAACCCTAAACCCTAAACCCTAAACCCTAAACCCTAAACCCTAAACCCTAAACCCTAAACCCTAAACCCTAAACCCTAAACCCTAAACCCTAAACCCTAAACCCTAAACCCTAAACCCTAAACCCTAAACCCTAAACCCTAAACCCTAAACCCTAAACCCTAAACCCTAAACCCTAAACCCTAAACCCTAAACCCTAAACCCTAAACCCTAAACCCTAAACCCTAAACCCTAAACCCTAAACCCTAAACCCTAAACCCTAAACCCTAAACCCTAAACCCTAAACCCTAAACCCTAAACCCTAAACCCTAAACCCTAAACCCTAAACCCTAAACCCTAAACCCTAAACCCTAAACCCTAAACCCTAAACCCTAAACCCTAAACCCTAAACCCTAAACCCTAAACCCTAAACCCTAAACCCTAAACCCTAAACCCTAAACCCTAAACCCTAAACCCTAAACCCTAAACCCTAAACCCTAAACCCTAAACCCTAAACCCTAAACCCTAAACCCTAAACCCTAAACCCTAAACCCTAAACCCTAAACCCTAAACCCTAAACCCTAAACCCTAAACCCTAAACCCTAAACCCTAAACCCTAAACCCTAAACCCTAAACCCTAAACCCTAAACCCTAAACCCTAAACCCTAAACCCTAAACCCTAAACCCTAAACCCTAAACCCTAAACCCTAAACCCTAAACCCTAAACCCTAAACCCTAAACCCTAAACCCTAAACCCTAAACCCTAAACCCTAAACCCTAAACCCTAAACCCTAAACCCTAAACCCTAAACCCTAAACCCTAAACCCTAAACCCTAAACCCTAAACCCTAAACCCTAAACCCTAAACCCTAAACCCTAAACCCTAAACCCTAAACCCTAAACCCTAAACCCTAAACCCTAAACCCTAAACCCTAAACCCTAAAACCCTAAACCCTAAACCCTAAACCCTAAACCCTAAACCCTAAACCCTAAACCCTAAACCTAAACCCTAAACCCTAAACCCTAAACCCTAAACCCTAAACCTAACCCTAAACCTAAACCCTAAACCCTAAACCCTAAAACCCTAAACCCTAAACCCTAAGTTCCACGGCCGAATGTCGACCAACCTTGGCGACATGAAGGTAGTCTTCCATTTCCGCAAGCCAAGCGTCCACAACCTTTCGATCTCGGGCCCCATCAAAGTTCCCGGGCCTAGCGGGCTTGAATCCCACACTTTTTTATGAACCTCCCTTGAGGGCCGCAACTAATTCGATGAAATCGGGCCTATTCGTTTTGAGTAGGACCTCCAATTGTTCCGGGGTGAAGAGGACTCCATTTGGTTGTTCCTCTTCATTCTCATGCTCCTCAAGGCTAGCACGGTCTTCCTCATCTTTGAATGGTCTTGTTCCTCCCCCCTCATAGGTTCGGGAAGAATATCTAGGTCTTGGGTGGTTTCTTCCACCACGGCTTCTTGGACTAGCTTGCGAGTCTTCTTTGGTGCCATCGGGACTCTCCAAGAAGTGGATTGAGCTCTCCCCGAGCTCTGATACCAAGTGACGTGCTCCCAAGTTCCTTCTAGACCCACTTGAGGGTCCAAGTATGCGGCAATGCGGAAGGAGTTGGAACTTGGAGCCGCTCCCTAGCTCACAACACTTGGAGGGGTAGACGGCCGTGTTGGAGCTCCGGGATGGGACTACGAAGATTTGACAAGCTTATTCACTCACACGGGCCTGCACACAACCCACACAAAGTGGTTAGTGCGTAGTTAGAGCACCTTTGGTGCTAGGACGAGCCACGGGCAACATAGACACACAAGACTCATCACGGCCCGGACTTGGGGAAGCCACCACCTTCCCCCTTATAGTATACTCTGCAGCTCGCGGCGGGGCTGGCATCCAAATGGCCATTTTTCCCGGGACTCCCGCGTGGAAGTCCCGAAATCGTCCCGGGTTGGAGTCCCGGGACTTTGGACGCCGATATCTCCCGACTGCATAGTCCGATCGCGATGCGGTCTGAAGCAAAGTTGTACCCCTCGTCGAGGGCTTTCCAACGCCGTGTCGCACTCTCAAATCGGATGTCGGGAAGGCATCGATTCCTGACTTTTAGTGGTCGGGAGTCAAATTGCCAGTTTGACTCCCGGCCCTTCTTTTGCCCATAACTTTCCTTTTAGATGTCCAAATGAGCAATGCGAGCCCATTTTAGTCATCTACGTTTCAAGAGCTTTTCAACGGTACCAAGAACGCAACAATCCATTGAGATTTGACCCTTCAACTCGCACTCTGAAGTTTCGGGAGTCCACCGGGACTCCCTCTCCTCAAATGGGAGTTGCCTTGGGAGTGTGAGTGCTCACTCCCTCACACTCCCTCGTACTTCCTTAGGCTCCCGGGAGTATGTGATGACTCCCGGGCTTCCTCTTGGCCAACACCCTTCCAAAGCCTTTGCCTTTGCTCCCGGGCTTCCTTCCTTTTGACTCCCGAGCTTCTTTCCTCTTGACTCCCGCAACCTTGCAACCCCTAGCCTTGGTCGCAAGCCCAAAGCTAGGGTTGCGACAGATAGCAAGTTCCCTCACAAGAAGGCACGCCATGAAGGGGAATGGAACCGAGGCCAAGACACTTCAAAGGGGGAAAAGCCCAAACCAATCCAAGGCTTGGGTTTTAAACCCAAAAGAAATTTTATCAAGAAAGGGGCTCCCTTCAAAGGGAGCCAACCCAAGGGAGATGCTAATGCCAAACCCAAGGGAGTGTGCTTCAATTGTAATGAAGTGGGGCATTATTCCAAGGATTGCCCCAAACCCAAATCGGGGAATGGGGCTCCTAAAGTAAGTGCCCTTTCCGCCAACCTAGTCCAAGGTGAATGTAATCGCCTCATTTTCTTGAAAGGGAAAGTTTCTAAGCGGGAAGTTTTATGTCTTTTGGATACATGCGCTTCGCACAACTTCATAACTCAAGAAAGTGCCGAAAGAATGGAGCTCCCTTTGGAGGAGCTCATGGCACCCATCGAGGTGCACTTTGCGGATGGGATTCCCCATCCCACCAAGTTGCGAGCAAGAGATGTGCCTCTCCAATTGGGGAATTGGAGAGGCAAGGTGGACTTGTTAGTTTCCACCTTAGGTGGAATGGATTGCATTTTAGGAATGGAATTCATCACCCGTAACAATGTGCTCATAGAAGGGCACAATAGGCTAATTAGGATCCCATCCAAGAATGGGATTGTGCGAATGAAGGCACATGAAGTGCCTAGTGTGGGTGGGACCACCATCCACTTGATGTTGGGCAAAAACTTAAAAAAAGAATGTGTAGGAGGGTATGGCATGTTGTGTGTGTTGCAGGTGCTAGATGAGTTTGAACCAAAGGAGGCCACCAAAGTGGTGAGCCCCCACAAGTGCATCAAGCAAGTGTTAGAGGAATTCCCGGATGTGATGCCCGAAGAGTTGCCCCATGAGTTGCCCCCGAGAAGACAAGTTGATCATGCAATTGAGGTGATGCCGGGACTGGCACCTCCCGCCAAGGCCCCATACCGAATGAGTCATGAGGAGTTAAAAGAGCTCAAGGTTCAACTTGAGGAACTCCTTGCCAAGGGATACATCAAACCTAACAAGTCACCATATGGTGCACCCGTCCTTTTTGTTCACAAAAAGGATGGGACTTTGAGGATGTGTGTAGATTATAGAGCCCTCAACAAGGTGACGGTGAAGAATCGATACCCATTGCCTCAGATTGATGACTTGTTTGATCGACTTTCGGGAGCCAAAGTGTTTAGTAGGATTGACCTACGTTCCAGGTATTACCAAATTCGAATTGCACAAGGGGATGAGGAAAAAATCGTTTGCCACACAAGGTATGGTTCCTACGAGTTTTTGGTGATGCCTTTTGGGCTCACCAAGGCACCTGCCACATTTTGCACCCTCATGAATGATATTTTCCGAGAGTGGCTCGACAACTTTGTGGTCGTCTATATAGATGACATTTTGGTTTATAGCAACTCCATGGAGGAGCATGCGGAACACCTTCGAAAGGTGTTCCAAAGGTTGAAGGAAAACAAGTTGTATGCCAAGTTTGAGAAATGCGAGTTTGGAGTCTCGGAGGTGGACTTCCTTGGGCATAGGATCACCCAAGAAGGTTTGAAGATGGATGACCACAAGGTGAAGGTAATTTTGGATTGGGAACCACCTAGGTCGGTTTCGGCCTTGACGTCTTTCCTAGGATTGGCTTCATACTATCGCAAGTTCATCAAGAATTTTGCAAAGATAGCCACACCTTTGACAAACCTTTTGAAGAAGTCATCCGGGACTTATGAATGGGAGGAGGCATGCAATGAGGCCTTTGAGACCTTGAAAGGCATTTTGGTGAAGGCGCTCGTGTTGAAGTTGCCCGATTTTGACAAGGATTTTGAAATCCATTCCGATGCTTCCGACTTTGCCATAGGAGGAGTCCTTGTGCAAGATGGAAGGCCCGTGGCTTTTGAAAGCAAGAAGTTGAGTGAGACGGAGCGAAGGTGGCCAAGTGACGCGCTCCCAAGTTCCTTGTGGACCCACTTGAGGGTCCAAGTATGGGACAATGCGGAAAAAAAGTGGGAACTTGGAGCCGCTCCCTAGCTCACAACACTTGGAGGGGTAGAGGGGCGTGTTGGAGCTCCGGGATAGGATTAGGAAGATGTGACAAGCTTATTCACTCACACGGGCCTGCACAAAACCCACACAAGGTGGTTAGTGCATAGTTAGAGCACCTTTGGTGCTAGGACGAGCCACGGGCAACACGGACACACAAGACTCACCACGGCCCGGACTTGGGGGAAGCCACCACCTTCCCCCTTATAGTATACTCTGCAGCTCGCGGCGGGGCTGGCATCCAAATGGCCATTTTGTCCCGGGACTCCCGGGACTCCCGCGTGGGAGTCCCGAAATCGCGCATTTTCGGGACCCCCGCGACTTTGAGGCTTCGTAACTTTCTGAGCAGACCTCCGATCGACTCGCCGTCTGAAGCAAAGTTGTAGGTCTCGTCGAGACCTTTCCAACGGTATGTCGCACGTCTTCTGCACCCAAGTATTTCGGGTCGATTCCCGACGTTTAGCGATCGGGAGTCAAAACCGGCGGACTCCCGGGAGTTCGACTCCCGGGCCTTCTTTTGGGCATAACTTGCGTTTCAGATGTCCAAATGAGCAATGCGAGCCCATTTTGGACATCTACACTTCAAGAGCTTTCCATTGATATAAAGAGCGCAACTAGCCATGGAGTTTTGACCCCTCAAAACGCTCTCTGAACTTTCGGGAGTCCTTTTGGGACTCCACTCTCACCAACTCCCAACGTGGGAGTTCACTTGGGAGTGTGAAGGTTCACTCCCTCACACCCTTTGCACTCCCGGGAGCATGTGATATGACTCCCGGGTCTACTTATAGGCCCGCACGCTTGCAACCCCCTTGTCTTGGTCGCGAGCCAAGGCTAGGGTTGCGACACCAACTCATGAAAAGGAGATGTGGGCCGTGATACATTGTCTCAAGACTTGGAGCCATTACATAGGCTCCAAAGATGTCGTGGTGTGGACCGACAATGTGACCTTGAAATACTTTGCAACTCAACCAAAGTTGTCATCAAAGCAAGTGAGGTGGCAAGACACATTGGCTTTGTTCAATGTGGACATTCGGCATAAGCCCGGAAGGAAAATGTGCTGCCGGATGCATTGAGTCGGAAACACCAACTCAAAATGGTGTATGTGGGTGAAACAAAGTTCCAAAAGGATGTTTGACTTGGGAGCCGCCGAGATGAATTTGCCAAGGAGAGGAAGCAAGACATTCAAAAGGGGATCAAGCCCCACTTCCACTTGCGAGATGGACTTTTGTGGTATAAGCAAAGTCGGCTCTATGTTCCAAAAGGGAGGCTAAGAGATGTGCTTTTGAAGGAATGCCATGATGGGCCCCTTACGGGTCACGGTGGTGCAAAGCGCACCGCCACATTCCTCAAGAAGTCCTATTATTGGCCCAACTTGAAGGAGGATGCAGAGGAATACGTGAAGACTTGCTTGACTTGCCAACAAAATCGAGCACTCAATAAAAAGCAAGCGGGATTGTTGCGACCGTTACCCATTCCGGAAGGGCCGTGGGAAAGTGCCTCCATGGATTTCATGGTGAATTTGCCACACCATCAAAGGGGTTTGATGCGATCATGGTGGTGGTGGATCGGTTTAGCAAGATGGCACACTTCATTCCCACCGAGGAAAGTGCCACGACCCAAGAGACGGGAAGGTTGTTCTTCACCCACGTGTTCAAGCATCATGGCCTCCCAAAGGACATTGTGTCGGATTGAGACCCAAAGTTCACAAGCAAGTTCTGGAGAGCCTTTTGGAACCACATGGGGTCGGAACTCAAGATGAGCACCTCATTCCGACCCCAAACCGATGGACAAACCGAAAGGGTGAACTTGGTGATCCAACAATTCCTAAGGAATTATGTGGCGGCGGATCAACAAGATTGGGTGGACCATTTGGAGTTGGCCGAATTTTGTTACAACAATTCGGAGCATTCGGCAACGAGGGCCACCCCCTTTCAAATGGTGACGGGCAAGTCACCAATTGTGCCTGCAACTTGGGTTGGGCAACCCCCAAGTGATGCAAGTGAGGAAGTGCCCATGGTCACACAACTTGATGAAGAAAGGCGGCGCTTGTGGGAGATGGCCAAGGCCAATCTCGAGAAGGCGCACAAAAGGTACAAGGACTTTGTGGACAAGTCTCAACCAGAGGTGAATTACGAAGAAGGTGATGAAGTGTGGTTGAACATCAAGAACTTCCGGTTGCTCGAAGGTTTGAGTCACAAGTTCTTGGGCCCATATGCGGGCCCATTCAAAGTGTTGGAAAAGAAATTTCCCGACACTTACAAATTAGAACTACCGGAAAATCTTAAAGTTCATCCCATATTTCATGTTTCGCTTTTGAAGCCGGTCACCCGTGATGCCTCAAGGCCTCATCGAGAGCACAATTCAAGGCCCCCTCCGGACTTGGTTCACAATGAACCCGAGTTTGAAGTGGAGGCCGTGCTCAAGTCAAGGCAACTAAGGGGGCGAGAGTGGGAGTACTTGGTCAAGTGGAAAGGTTACCATCCAATAGAGGCATCTTGGGTGAATGAGTCCGATATGGAACATGCCCAAGAAGCCATAGAAGAATTCCACAATAGACCGGCAAAGAGGCAAAGGAAACATAGAGCGTGATGAGGACATCACCTTTCTTTTAGTGGGGCGGAAAATCACACAAATGTACCACATCAAGTTGTAAGTGAAATAAAGGCAAAAATTTTAAAACTTCCAAGAGATTGCATCACAAACGTAAGTGAGTATGATAGAAAGGGGTTGTCAAGTGGCATGGACAAATGGAACTCTGTTGCGTAAGCCCAAATCAAAATCGGACTCCTACTTGGGGGCTAAGAGAAATCTTGGTCCCAAAAGAGGGGGCAAGCAAGGTGAACTTGCGGGAGCGTGCACATGCCCAAAGTGCATCCCGAAGGGTT
Source organism: Sphagnum contortum (assembly GCA_963920785.1). Classification (NCBI taxonomy): domain Eukaryota; kingdom Viridiplantae; phylum Streptophyta; class Sphagnopsida; order Sphagnales; family Sphagnaceae; genus Sphagnum; species Sphagnum contortum. The sequence continues at coordinate 29,472,698 of OY987276.1, read as the reverse complement.
GGTTGGTAGTGGCGGCCAACGCGGGAAGTCATGACCCCGTTCGCGTACTATAATTGCGTAGCTTGGGACTTAGGCCTTTGCAAAGCCTAAACGTTGCTTCTCGTAGCTTGATAGGCATACCTTTTTGTTAAGGCTTGGTTGTTGTGATCAAGGCGCAAGGTTGGGAAAGGAGTCATGTCAAGTAGCTTAGGTCAAGAGTAGACTTGACTTAAGTCCTCATGAGGGGAAGGATGGAAAAAGGTTCCTCCCAAATGAGGGCTTCGTCAATTAGGCTAGTTTAGTCTTTTGACGAAGCAAAGGTGGAGAGTTCCGGAGAAAACCCTCTTGGACTTGCTAAGAAAGTGTTGGAAACTTGGGGACGCCTAAGTTAGCTTGAGGCAAAGTCTTGCCACAAAAGTTGGCATTTGATGACCAAGGATCCAAATGAAAGCAATTGCATGAAGGAAATAATTTCTAAGTGTCAATGAGGACATTGACCTCTTCTTCTAGTGGGGGAGAGTGTCGCAACCGTAGCTTTGGGCTCGCGACCAAGGCAAGGGGTTGCAAGGAAGGCCGGGAGTCAAAAGGAAAGAAGCCCGTGAGCAAAGGCAAACGCATTGGAAGGGTGCATGCCAAGAGGAGGAAGCTCGGGAGTCATCACATACTCCCGGGAGTCTAAGGAAGTGCGAGGGAGTGTGAGGGAGTGAGCACTCACACTCCCAAGGCAACTCCCATTTGAGGAGAGGGAGTCCCGGTGGACTCCCGAAACTTCAGAGTGCGAGTTGAAGGGTCAAATCGCAATGGTTTCTTGCGTTGTTTATACCGTTGGAAAGCTCGTGAAACGTAGATGTCTAAAATTGGCTGGCATTGCTCATTTGGACATCTAAAAGGAAAGTTATGGGCAAAAGAAGGGCCGGGAGTCAAACTGGCAATTTGACTCCCGACCACTAAAAGTCGGGAATCGATGCCTTCCCGACATCCGATTTGAGAGTGCGACACGGCGTTGGAAAGCCCTCGACGAGGGGTACAACTTTGCTTCAGACCGCGTCGCGATCGGACTATGCAGTCGGGAGATATCGGCGTCCAAAGTCCCGGGACTCCAACCCGGGACGATTTCGGGACTTCCACGCGAGAGTCCCGGGAAAAATGGCCATTTGGATGCCACCTACGCCGCGAGGTGCAGAGTATACTATAAGGGGGAAGGTGGTGGCTTCCCCAAGTCCGGGCCGTGATGAGTCTTGTGTGTCTATGTTGCCCGTGGCTCGTCCTAGCACCAAAGGTGCTCTAACTACGCACTAACCACTTTGTGTGGGTTGTGTGCAGGCCCGTGTGAGTGAATAAGCTTGTCAAATCTTCGTAGTCCCATCCCGGAGCTCCAACACGGCCGTCTACCCCTCCAAGTGTTGTGAGCTAGAGAACGGCTCCAAGTTCCAACTCCTTCCGCATTGCCGCATACTTGGACCCTCAAGCGGGTCTACAAGGAACTTGGGAGCGCGTTATTTCCCACTTGCAGCTTTGTGGAAGCTTTTTTCTTTGTGTTGGGCGTTGTCAATCATTAGTTTTACATGTTCTTGAGGCTTTGTAGTTCTAAAGTTTTCTTTGTTTCTTCGAGGTTCCGTCTTATTGTCTTTTTGAAGAATAAAGGATCCACTGAAGATTCTATTAAAGAGGATTAGAGATTTGCTTAGTAAAGAGAAATTTCTTTTATGAATTTCAGTGTTCAGGGTCTTTCATATGGTTATGTATAGTCTTCTAAGTGGGGAGCTTTTTCGGACCCTTTTGGTGCTTGTTTGCCACTTTTATCACTTTTTCTCAAGCAGCAGGAAGCTCAAGATGAAGAGAGGAGCTCAGTGGATCGTGGTGCTGCGTTGGAAGTCCTTGAGTGTGCACTCAAAGCAACTGAGGCTGCCTTCTTAGAAATGACTGACATGCAGTTAGTTTTCTCCCCGGATGAAAGTTTTCTCCTATGCCAAAAGTTTTGGGCTTTCCGTGCTTAGTAACTGACTGTCTTAGCAAATTATTGGGCTCTTTTCCTTAAGTGTAATTATGCAGTTTGCTTGGTTAGTTTGGTCCTATAAGACAAATTCCCTTCTTCATGGTCCTCGCTTTTATCTCAAACAAGATGATGCCTTGATTGGCAGGCTTTTGCATGAAAATCCAGAATTCATGGTCATGGGATCGTGTGTGCTTGTCATGCTCATGAAAGATGAGGATGTATATATCATGAATGTTGGGGATAGTCAAGCAGTTGTTGCTCAGCGACATTCAAAGAGCTGGGGTTCTCTTTCCCATGTGGGCCATGCACGCACTAAATGTGCAAAAGTTTATGGACAAAATCAATTTCAAACCCGTTGAGCGGTACCAAGCTGGTCTTGAAAGGGTAAGACAGACCCATCCTCCACCTATTCTCTCTGATTATGCTGCATCTCGAATTTTCTGAGGGTTGTAAGAATCTGGGTGCTTTGTCATTGAGGTTTTTGAGTGGTAATGGTTTGCACCATTTTTTTGGCAGCTGAGGCATCTCACCAAGAACCGGATGCTGATGTTTCTGTAGTGAGACCGCGATGGACCAGTTAGTGCGGTGTTGAAATACCTGTTTATGAAAAAGATGGGAAATGGGACCTTTGCAACCCATTACAAAAAAGGTTTTCGTTGGGGAATTGGAGGCTACAGGTAAGAATGACTCCAACAACTCCATCCTTGAACGACTAATCGTCATTCAATGCTGATCTCCATGGTCACACAATTGCATGCTGCAAGTTGCAAGTGTGCAAAGACATGTTGAAATTGGAATTACAGATGCGATATTACAGGTGTGAATGCTCATGCTTCAATCCATGATTCTCTAGTTCATGTCTTTTAGGTTTTCAGCATCAGGAGCTGACGATTCGTATTTGTGGTATGTGTATTCAACTGCAAGATTGAGAGCGAACCAGCCGTTGTGAGGCGGATGTAGACAAAAACTTTCGTGGGGACCGCATTGTTAGGGTGCATCAATGGTAAACTTAGTACATACAATAGAAGACAACTCTGTTGATGTACAATACAGTAAAGCTTAGTCTTCACTAGGGTGGATTTGTATGTGAGCATTTGGCCTTGTTGGTTGCTTGGTGATTAGAGGACACCGATCAATGCTAGTGACCACCGAGGCATTGATGTGATACTTCGTAAGGTGAAAAAAGTTCGGAAATAAAGTGTAATGCTTTTTGTTAAATGATGTGGAAAACCTGAAGAAAAATAGTGCGACACTTGTTGTTAGCGATGAAAAAAAGTGGGCTACTTTTTATTAAATAACGCAAAGACATTTGAGAAAAGTGAGATACTTTTTGTTAATAACTTGGAAAACTTGAGAGAAAAAAGGACGATGCTTTTTGTTAAATAATGTGAAAAACTTGAGGGAAAACAGTGGGATACTCTTTGTTAACAATGAAAAAAACGGGGGGGGGGGGTACTTTCAGTTAGATAACACGAAAAATTTGAGGGAAAATGTGGGATTTTTTTGGTTAATAACTTAGAGAACTTGAGGGAAAAATTACAATATTTTTTGTTAATATTGTGGAAAACTTGAGGGAAAAAAGTGGGATATGTTGGGCCAGGAGTGGTTTAGCCTACCTATCATTTGCATGGAAAAGTTGGAAAAAAATTTGAAAAAATGAGTGGAATAGCTTGGTTTAATATCTATGTCATAATTGTGAAAAAAGTGAGGGTAAAACAGGGATAGTATGAGCGTAGTCCAGTCTAACCTCCATGTTGCAAATGTGAAAGTTTCATAGAAACATGTGGGATAGTGTTGAGGCAAAAATGTGGATATGAGTCCAATATTTCCACAATATTTCCACGCTGTTTTATCACGCTTCTATATCCCACACTTTTTGCCACACCTCCAACCCATAATATTCCCATGTCTTGCTACAGATTTGTTACATGCAGTCCATTATATGAATCATCAAAAGCGTGGCAACAGTGAGGGAAATCTATGGGAAAAATGTGGAAAACGGCTCCAAATGTTCTATTGTTCAAAGCATCATGACCCCCCAGAACTCTCAAACCATGTTACTTCTGGAAAAGTCGGTATACATTGAAACTGCCTCTCAAATCCACTATACACAAATGCCATAAGAACACAAAAGACCTGGAGGGAATAAAATACCTTTTGTACGCGCTGGTTGACAAAGTTCTTCTGCTTCAGGCCAACGGTGAGTGTGAGTAAATACTTAGGCTTGTCTTGCAAATCCTGCATCACAAACGGATAGAGTAAGCAAAAGACAGTGTCCCATTTTGTGTGAAGTTGTTGAATCCAGACCGGGTCCACAAAACAAACAGCTCCCTCGCTGAGTAAATGCCTTTCTGGGCTTGTGGCACACCCTCAAATGTACTGAAGAACCTGTAGGAACTTCCATAGGAATAAGAGGTATGCATAAGAGGTATTTCCCTAGGAAAGAGAACTATCCGTTCGGATAGCTGCATGTAGCAATCTTTCTGTAGTTAATAAAATCGGTTAATGAGATGAGTGTTAGATTAGACACGTCCTCCGACTCCTGCAGGGATATGGAACCAGATTCTAGTTGCAACCACCACCCCGTCCATCTAGTTTGACCAATAATACTACTGAATCTGCGCTCGTGAAAGGAGTGCATTGGGGTTGTATTCTCCGAACCTTGCAAGCGAAGATGAGGGTGGCTGGTAGGAGGAGATGTGCCAGTCATCGACCTTTTCGCAAAACTTGAAGCCTTGTTATTGTTGCTTACTTGTAATCCGTTTCCTGAATCTTCCACATAAATTTGCTGTTGTGTTACAGACATGACAACTGGGGACAGAGGCTGCCGAAGGGTTGGTGCCTGCACTACCTTTTGCTGCTACTCCCCACGCCCAGCAGCGACAGCGGCTGCACTTCTCCCACCTATTTCGATTGCGCGCGCACCCACACACACCGGTCACACCACATTACTAACACCAATATCCAAGAATTGTCATTCATACTCTGGATACTCAGGAGATGCACGGCAATGCACCATTCATACTCAGGTTGGCATAGCAGGATGTGGTGGCATTCGTACTCAGGCTGACCATCATTTATGAGCTTATTATTGTAGGATTTTTTGCAGTTCACACAAGCAAGGTATCCAGATATAAGATAACAATGTTTACCTCTAGAGGCGAGTCCAGCCATCTCATCCTTGTTGAGGGCCGCATAGTTGAGGGCAGGTGCAGGTCGTGAAAGTTCGCGCTTCGTGTCCTTGCCCGTTGACGCACCCAAACATGAATTTGTCGTTACTCCATTTGGTCGTGAGAATTCAGGAGTCACTGGCTGCATTAAGGCAGTGCCCAATGAGAGCCGCCGGTCAGGTTGTGATGCTGTTGTTCCCCCGAGACTTAGACAAGATCCACCATAGGCCTTTTTGGAGCTGAGAGTTGTCTTGATGGGACTGGGCTTCAACCCGAACAGTGTCTCCTGCTCTGTTATCGGTTGCTCCTGGATCTTCTTCTGGTCCTGCAGTAAGTTTTAAGAAAACGTGCGAAAAATCAACTTGTTACCCAATTCTGCATTGCAAGCAACCAGCTCCTTCCTGCAGTAGAATTAATTGGCTATAAACGCTCTTGGAATGCAGTGTGGAATGTGAGTTGTAGAAGAGGAGGAGGAGCTGGAGAATTGAGATGGGCAGTCTCGTTTTGCAGCTTGTGGAGCTAGTGCAGCGTACGTGATCATCCGGCTTCAATGTGACAGACGGGGGGGGTGGGGGAGGGGGAAGTGCCTGCAGACAGGAAGCTAGCTTGGGTTCTTATATATTATGCACTACAACTGTTGCAGGCAGATTGGTTGTCTAGTGGTCCAGCAGCAGCAGCAACAGCAGCTGGAGTGATCAGAGTGTCGTCGCAATCCTCGACCGGAAGTAGCAGAAGTTGTGAAGAGATCTGCATAACAATATCAGAAATCCAGACGCTTAAAAGAGTGCTGGAACTGCAGCTGCACATATTCATCCGTAGCTAGTTAGCTAGCTTGTAGTTTTGCAGCAAAATAATGCTGGTGAGATCAGTCGATCGTCAGGAAGGAAGGAAAGGTACTTGCAGCTGAGGTGCTTTGGCAGTAAACTGCAAGTCGTGTCATGAGATTGCGGCAACAGCTGATCAGCAGCAGCAGCAGGTGGTCTAGTGAGCTGCCCGCCGCGGGCGCTGCTGGATCAGTTGGGTCGAGGATGAAACCGCGGTGTCCGGCTGATATGGGGAAAGTGTTGATGGGAATGGTCCTAGTGTGATGGGAACCATCCAAATCCAAAGTCCTTCGCTGCAACCGGTAAACAAAGACCATGAACAGCTTAGCGTTCAAGAAAGAAGACTATTCTTAGTGCAAGTTACATGAAAGGTTAAATTTTTGTTAAAAGAGCAACCCAGAGAAACAGATATAAATCAAGAGTATAACTCAAAATTTCTGGGATGTCTGAACCAAGATCAGATCCATGCAGCCAAGAGACATAGAGATGGTGCGGTAGAAAATCGCTGAACAGAAGAAGAGCAAAAAAAATTTGAAATTTACAAAACAGAGTTTGCACGAGCTTTCCTCACCTCATTCTGACTCAGACAAAGATGGTGACCGTGCTTTGCGTTTTTGTCTGTTTGCAAAGAGCTTTGCAATTTCCAGCTGATTCTGAAGCACCGTTTCAGTGCGCCGCAGGTCAGCTTCGGTGCGTTGCCGCTCCAGATCTTTGTGCGACTCCATCTTGGCTTGCTCTATGCGTGCTAACACCTCTGCAAATGCTGTGATACTATTGGCCTGTTGCAGTGTAACGCTTCACATTACTGTTCACTGCTGCGAGATCCCTCAACATGCACTGGTCTGGTGTATTGGTTTATGATTCTTTCAATAACAAGCTCTCACTATGTCCACTCAGATTACCAAATCACCGCTCGTTACTTATGGTTGCCCTGTCTGGTTGCAGACTAATTCAACCCAATATAAAAGAGTTGTGGCCAACACAATGTCGAAAACTTCTCCCAACTTCTTCAAACTTCCACTGGCTTCAGGTAACAAGTAGTTACAGGTGCACCCTGATGTGTATATCAGCTTCAAGAAACCCTCCAAAAATGTCATGAGCGGATAGCAGTAAAGCATACCCACATAAGATAGCATAACTTCCACAAAGGATGGAATAGAAGCTGAAGAATTGGGCACAGCAAACATGATGCCTACCAGCAGAACACCTGGATTTGTGAGTGGACTTTGCACAGGAGGCTTGCTTTCTTGCTCGACTCCTGAGGTGCCTGGCAGGTTGAACGTGGTGTTTACCTCACTCGCATCAGTCTTGCTGTCTTTGTGGTGAACGGGAGCTGTTTCTGGAAGCTGTTCAGGATTGCCTTCCCTACCATCTGCTGACAAATCTCTTTCTTCATACTTTCCTATCCCGTTCGACATTTCACTTTCTCCCTGGAATTCTGTGGTTGGATTGGTGCTGAGTCTTGCTTTTAGCTTGAGATTGACATCACATGACAACAGAGGGTCTGAATTCGAAAGAGTATCACCACATTCCTTTTGTGTCCCCACATTATTCTTAGGTGTGAACCGCAGCATACTGTCCAGTCGATCATAGTAAGGCCAACAACAGTCGCTACCTGCTGATACAGGGTTGCCAACTCTGTGTGTTTTCTCCATCTGGATTGCACATAAACCGGTGCACCGATGTATTCAATAGGCACACCAAAAAATCATAGAACTTCCTAAATTCTTTTTGGTGAGAACTTCTTTTGTTCACATAGTCTGTTTATGGCTATGGAATTGAACACAGTAAATGAACTATCCTACGAAAGACGCATCCGTACCTATGGGTTTTGAACTGCACGCTTCTGACAGCTTCATCTTATGATATGATGCTTTCTTTTTGATGATCTCAAAACTGTAAAAAGAATTCTGATAATTTCCAAATCTGTTGACAAATTAGGGTTTAAATCTTTTGGCATGATGCTTTCTGAAGATTCAAAACTGAGGAAAAAGCATTCTCAGAAATTTCTAAATCTGATGCCAAAATTAGGGGTTCCGAGCCCTGTTGAGAAAAATATTTGGATCACAGTGCAAGGATGGCAACTTGAACTGAGAACCACACCGGGGTTACAAAAGCCCTGCTTCATGTGTGGACATTTGTAGCAGGTTGAGCGTGGTGTTGAACTCTGAGATATGTGACTCTCTGAGGTGATTTTTTTCCAGAAATCAATCCTCTGACAAGAGTTGAAGAAAGTTTTAGCAGAGAGCGACGTACCTTATACCGGCGCTTAAGGTTCTCGATTTTCATTTTGTATTGCTTGCTGGTCTTGGCAGACTTGGAACCATCCTCACGACCGCTAACACGGAGTGCTACCTCGTGCCAATGGCGACCCCGCAAGTTCCTCCTTTGCAAGACCGAGTAATTCTCCTCGTAGATATCGAGCAAGGAATGCACGGCGCCATGACTCCGCTCGTAGTATCCCGCCGATCTGCTTCCCCGGGGGCATCATCAACATCAGCAGTCCTGTGTCTCTTGGAAGACGAAGTCTTCTTCTTCTTCTGCTGCTGCTTCTCTTCCGTCGCTGGTGCTATAAAGTGAGGCTCCGGGTAGTGAGGCGGGGGGGGGGGAAACAAAAATACTTGTCGATGCATAGCATTTGAAGTAGATCGCGAAAACGCGGGAAAAAAACGCAAGACTTGTCGATACATAGCTTGTGAAGTACATAAGGAAAAAAAAGGAAGAAAACAAAACTTCTCACTACATAGATCGTGAAAACAACGGAAAAACAAGAAGGCCGTAATTATTATTCATGCTGTCTGGAAGAAGAAAACAGAAATTGTAACAGAGCGTGCGACGTAGATAGAGAAACAAGGGAAATAAGGACACATTTATCTATCATTTCATGCTTCTGTCTCGAATGATCAGTTTTCGTACGTGTGGCCATCGGGTTGGTTCTCCGATCAAATTCACCGTTCGGAATTCTCGCCCTTGGCGCTCTCCTAAATGACTTTGCTTCGGGTCCTGTCCGTGGGAAGCTCCTCCTAGGCGGGGAGCTCCTTAGAAGCCCGCTTGCTCTCGCCGGTCTTTCCCCGTTCTCTTCCTTCCGTTTCTGTCTTTCTTCATTTCTCCATCTGCTCTTTGTTGAGCGGTCTGTTGTTGGCCGGACTGGTTTGGCTCCGTCTTCTCGTTGCTTCCGGAATTGAGGCAGCTGATGGAGTCGGCGGGGAAGCTGTGACCGTGAAGTCGCTCTCTGGACCATCGACGGTCGGTGCCATGGATTCGGTGGCTGCCCGGGGACACCGATGTGAAGTATGCGACTGGACTCTCAGGCCAGGCACTGATCTCGAGCAGCATGACTCCGGACTGGTCCATCGCACTTTGCTCGACGCCTTCGAGCGCTTGACGCCCGACAAGTTTCAAGCATTTCGAGACGCTGTCATTTCGACCGCTCACACGCGAGGCAAGTTTCAACTCAAGCGAGAGTTGCGGGCCCTGTCGCAGGTGAGGCTTGTTTCCGAACCTGTGTTTACTCAATTTTTGATCCAGGGTCTGTCCGAGCTGTCCCCTCCGCCCGTATTCACGTTGCTCCTTGTCAGGGTCGGCAACCCCTGGCGCTTGCGCTGTGGGAGGAGCCCCAACCCCTGGCGACCAGAAATCGCCCGCTCATGCTTCGGGAGTCCAAGATGGTGCTCTTCGGGCATAGGTTCTGTTGCGGTGATCTCATCGTGGACAGGTGGGTGCCCTACCTTGGCCCAAACTTTGCCTTTGGATGCTCTTTGACAAAACCTTCTTTTTCTCATCAGGTCTGGTCGTCTTTCCATTGGTAGGTATCGCCACACTGCCAAGAATGCCAGAAACCAAGAAAATTGGTCGCAAGAAGACCTCGAGCGCTGCGCGGATGTTTGGGCGACCGAATTCATGCAAGCGAGTCTACGTTCGCACCTCGCTTCCTGGCTCCGGGAGTTGGATAGCCTCTTCTCCGAGGAGTTGCCGTTTGGCACCTCTCGGGTCGGGAGGAGCTGTTTTACCGCCATGGCGGTCACTGAGAATTACCGCTCCACGCCTCAGACGGACAGGGATCTTTTCAACTCGGTGATTTCATGGTTTCTAGAAAGTAAACATTCCTTCCCGCACCCGTTTGTTTTTTAAGCTTCGAGCTTTCTGAGCTGAGAAAAACGATTGCAAAACTCCATCCTTACGGCATAATTGTGAACCTGGTTATTGGAGCCGGATAGGAAAAGCGAGATTCGGAGGCCAATTCGCGTTTCCCACCCACGAAATGTTCTTTCAACCTTGACACGGGACCGGGGGACCGTGATACTGTTTTGGTTTGCATGTCTGCAGCATTGCACCATGCCTATCCAAGACCAAAGGCGTCAACTCGGTTGTGCCCTCTACCTTCGGAAGCAGACCCTGGCTCACTACGTAGCTCGACAAACGAATCTCTCTCGCATAAATGAAGCTCTCAATGATTCAATGCGAATGAAGAATTGCACTCGCAGGCGAGGGAAGCGAAAAATTGGTCCCCTTGAAGGGACCTTGCGCTTAACCTATTGCGGCAGCACCGTCCACATCTGCGACGAAACCTCCATCCCGTGACTGGCTCGTCAGACCGGTCCCCTGGGTGTTCGATCGATATCCTGATACATACCTCTGTTCACTATTTATCTGTTCACCTCCGTCTTCGTTTTCCTTCGGGGATTGTTGGACGGGCCGCGTTCGGACCATCTCCTGTTGCATCCCGGCGGCGGTTGCAAGAAAACCTGAGAATAGGAACTTTTTTATTGTCGGCGATGAACTCTTCCTCCTCCTGTGGCATCAGGCGTTGGCTTAATAAATCTGTTGTTCTTGCTGCAGTTGATAACCGTGCACTCGTCCGTCTCTTTGCCTGTTTTGGCTCTGCATCGTCGCATTGTTTTCTGAATGCGATCTTCCAGTCCGTCTCTTCTGCAGACTTTCTGCGTCTGATCCTCGACTGAACTCGCTATGTTGTCTGATGATGTGGTCCATTCTTTTGCCTCAATGTCGTCTTCGTCCAGACTTGCGATCGTTGTGGTCTGATGATGCACCGCATTTTTGCCTCCATGTCGTCTCCGTCCAGAATTGTGTCTGAAGAAACTCTTGCATGTCACGAAGCACTCACGTCACAACACCCTCCTTGATTACTTCCTCTCGGGATCCGCCGTTTCTCTGCCGGCCGGCAACAGCCGGAAGAACCACTCGAGCACAGAGATGAGCAACAACATATGTATAGGTTGCGTACAAAGGAGCAGCAACATCTTCCGCATGCGGAAAAGCACCAGAAGCTTGCAAGGTTGCGTACAGAGAAGCAACCCACAGCAGCTTCCCACTCGAACCCGCTGTTGCTTCAAACCGGATTGCAACGAAAAGCTCGCAGTCTTTGAAATGTCAGAAACTGCCACCTGCTGCTCTCTTCCTGCTCCTACTCCTATTTAGATTCTTCTCCCATTTTGTCCGACACGTTTCGACAACAGTCTGTTTTCGGGACCGAACATGAGGAAGAACCTGCGTAAGGGGATTCATCGCCCTCAACAACGAGAAGGATGTCGATTCAGAGAATGCGAGAGGCGGGGCTCAAGAGAATGCTGCCGACAAGCAGCTCTAAATCCTGGTTCCTCGAAGGGCCTGATGCATTCTTGCATCCGAAGTGCAACAAAAAATATGCGGATCCTCGATCGCACCTGCGGAAGGGTTTTTCCTCCTCCCGGGGCAACCGGTACACGGTTGCAGGCCTGCGACTTCATACACATGCGCTTGTTTTAGAACGTTGAATTTTGAAAAGGCCTTCCGTGCACGCGTCGCCCGCGGTGGGTTGATCCGCGGGGATACCAAATATGGGTAAAACGCCTGGAATCGTTTCATCTCTCCGTTCTGATTATTCAGATGCCCGGTTCTAATAATTACGTGTTTCCTTTATCTGTGGAATAACTTCGCGATCGCACACTCTTTCGCATCGAGTGCATATGTATAGGCCTTCGGTTTCTTTTCCTGCTCACGATTGTTCTGTGAAACGCACTTGTCGTGTCTGCACGTTCACTCGGTGGCGCCACACATCTTCGGTGCGAACGTCCCTCGCAGGGAAACCGAAACAAGAAGCCAACGGGCATTTTTTACTTCAAAGGTTGGTTCAGCAAAAACCGTGCTGCAGATGGATGATAGGAAGACCGTGATGACGAACAAGAGACGAAAAGGAAACGACGACCCCTCGTGCACGAAGAGGGCCTACCACGGGGAGGAGGGGTCCACAGATCGAACCCTAAACCGCAAAATACAAGACGAAAAGACAGATCTTGCATCCGCTCCACCACCAGAGAAGCTTATCCATTAATTTTTTTAATACAAAATACCTATTATTCGCGGAACAGAGATGCTCCGGACATCCTACTCGAGGATCCTCCTCTTTCTTGCAGACAAAACCAAGAAACGACAAAACTTTCGCAGACGACGGTAGAAGACACGGGGGGCGTTCAAGACGTCAGCAAAAAAGTGTCAGACAAAGGCGCAGGGCTTGAAAACCTGCACCCCCGGTCCTCTTGCTCTCATCTGAGCTCTCGTTCGCTGATCAACCCGTCCCCCTTGTTGCGCCCAACGATTTTTTTTTGTCCGTTTATGTTTTGTGAATACATATAATAAGGTATGAATAATTAATGTTGTGTAAGGACGTGGAATCCCTCTTTGGCAATTGCAGCATACAGCGGCTGAAAATCAAAAGACGAACTACCAAGCTTGGACAATCTTTTAGCTTCTCTTACATGCTCTTGGAATCTCTCAATGGCGCACTTCCATGTTTGACCAACATATAGCATTCAGCTGTTATTGACAGCGTAAATAACATAAATGACCCCCTTATCTGAAAATGGACAGAGGCTACCTTAAGAATTACTAAGGTGTTTTTGCCCCAGCCTTCTAAGTCTGTTGTGAGACTTAACATTGAAGACAGAAAAATGAAAATTGGCAATTACCTTCTTAAATGGGCCCCATTTTATTCAACAAAGATTAGTTTATTTTAACTAGAATTAAATTGATTAAACCAACCCAAACCCCCCCCCCATAATGGAATTGTAGAAAAAAATTCAACCCCTTCCTTCTCCCGTCCCCCTTCAACATATCAAAAGAAGAAGAACCCTACCCCCCCCCCTCCTTAGCCACTAAACAATGAAAATCAAAGTTAAAAAAAAAAAAACTAACTCCCTTCCCCTCATCCTTCCATGTGTCCAATGAAGGAGGAAAAAAAATACATTCAACTCCACCCCTTTTCCCCTGAACAATATAAACGGACAGTGGTTAAATATAACGAGCAAGTCGTGAAGCTTCCCCTTTATCTATCTGGATGGACAATAGCTAAATATAGCGAGACTTGCACATGCTAGCAGTTTACGTTCTTAGGGAGGGAGGAAAACGCGTGGGTGCAGCAAAAGAGCAGGCGCGCTCCTGAAGGGAACGGAGCAGTAGTTGTATGGCAACAAAGGTGAAGCATTTGCGTTTGTGTGACACCAGCACCGCCCGATAAGGATCTGCCACATGGGGGGGGATCACTAATAGTCAGCTACCTATCCAGTTTGTAAAGTAGGGATGGCTCCTATTTCACGCTGAGCCCACTTCCACTTATTTATTTATTTATTCATACTTGCGCCAAGTTCAATATATCACGTATCCTTTTAATTTTCAAGCATTAACTGCACCAAAGGTTTGTTAGCATGGAGGATAAATTAATGTTTTTTGAACAGCGAGAACAAGAATCACATCTAATTCCCACCAAATATACAAAAGATAAATTGGCCATGCATCACACATGTCCATAAATGTTCTGCGACGGCCCACGATGCTCAACCCCCCCCCCCCCCCAACTCCCCCAAGATTTTTTTTTCATATGCTTCCTTAACCTTGCCCAATGGCCCTTACAACCCTTTCAGTTCATGGGTTTTTTTTTTGATAAAAGATTTTACAAAGTTGCGTCTATGGCAGGCCTCATAGTCGGTGGCAAATGCCCACTTTGCCAAAATTAATTTAATTTTGGCAACTTTCTTTGGGTAATTTTTGCAAAATTGGCAGTGTGTGTATTTTAACGTCAGAAAGTGAATTTCAAGGGTTGCCGCCATCGTTTGCAGTGTTTTGATGTTTGAAAAGGGCCTTTAGGGCCTACAATAGCCTCCCGCCTAAGCACGCACCCATTTAAGTACGCATTATTTTCCCGAAAAAATAAGATTCAGATTTAGGGTTTAAGGTTTAGTGTCGCAACCCTAGCTTTGGGCTTGCGACCAAGGCAAGGGGTTGCAAGGTTGCGGGAGTCAAAAGGAAGGAAGCCCGGGAGCAAGGGCAAAGGCATTGGAAGGGTGCGGGCCAAGAGGAGGAAGCCCGGGAGTCATCACATACTCCCGGGAGTCTAAGGAAGTGCGAGGGAGTGTGAGGGAGTGAGCACTCACACTCCCAAGGCAACTCCCATTTTGGGAGAGGGAGTCTCGGTGGACTCCCGAAATTTCAGAGGGCGAGTTGAAGGGTCAAATCTCAATGGATTGTTGTGCTCTTTAGACCATTGGAAAGCTCTTGAAACTTAGATGTCTAACATGGGCTTGCATTGCTCATTTGGACATCTCAAACACAAGTTATGGGCAAAAGAAGGGTCGGGAGTCAAACTGCCAGTTAAAAGTCGGGAATCGACCTCTTCCCGACATCCGATTTGAGAGTGCAACACGGCGTTGAAAAGATCACGATGAGGGCTACAAATTTGCTTCAGACCTTGTTGCGATCAAACTCTGAAGTCGGGAGGTATGAGCTCCCAAAGTTCCGGGACTCCAACCGGGACGATTTCGGGACAATTTTGGGACTCCCACTTGGGAGTCCCGGGAAAAATAACCATTTGGATATAGCCTCCGTGGAGAGCTGCAGAGTATACTATAAGGGGGAAGGTGATGGCTTCCCCCAAGTCCGGGCCGTGGTGAGTCTTGTGTGTCCGTGTTGCCCGTGGCTCGTCCTAGCACCAAAAGTGTTCCAACTATGCACTAACCACTTTGTGTGGGTTTTGTGCAGGCCCGTGTGAGTGAGTAAATCTTGTCAAATTTTCCTAGTCCCATCCCGGAGCTTCGGCACACCCCTCTACCCCTCAAAGTGCCGTGAGCTAGGGAGCGGCTCCAAGTTCCAACTCCTTCCGCATTGCCGCATACTTGGACCCTTAAGTGGGTCCACAAGGAACTTGGGAGTGCGTTAGGTGTGGAGGACTTGTTCCAAACTGGAGATCGGATTGTCAGGGTGGAACATGGTGGGTCGAGGTCTCATCTGATCAGTTGGAGAATCTGGCGCGATGCAGGAGAGAGGTGGCAATTCCAACAAGAATCTATGGACGAGCAGAACTTTTCCATTTTTCCACCAAATTTTGCACCTTTGAATCCAGTGGCAAAAGGGACTCAGTCTGAATTTGCAGGTTGAATCAGATGATGTTTACTTCTCTCAGAATTCGATACGAACAAAATTCTAGGGTGTTTTGGTTTGTCTCCTTCTCCTTTATGTTTTGTTTCATTTCGTTTCTCAGCATCATCGCTGAGTTTTCCCAATTTCTACTGGTCTTCCTGCAGAAACTCACATTAGTTAGTGTTCGAGATTGACCTCCGTGCTCTGCCAGGAGCTTTTGAAGGCGGTGGGGGATGTCATATTGGGCTGGTCAATACCATACATACTGTTGTTGAAGGTTTGAACATGATCATGAATGTTGGTCAAACTGATCTCTTTTATTTTTTATTTTGATTTTGTTTGTTTTCCTCTGTGATTTACGTGGTTGTAGAATTTGAACAATATAACTGAGGACGGAGCAGATGCTATTTGTGTCAACCAGGAAGATTAATTGTTTTGGCCAGCACTGGTGTTTGTCTACAGAGAAATTCATAGGTTCATAAGACCTCTTTTGTAGCTCAGATGGTGAGAGCTTGATCTAGAGTTCTGAAGGGAAAATTGTAGGGTTCAATCTTTCTAGTAAATGAACCGAAGGTGTGTTTGAAGTAGAGAAGCATATCGGTTTTGTATATCATGCTTTACAATCTACAAAATGATCAATTTTAAGTGTTTCTATGCTTAACAGGGGAGCATATGTATAGGCCACTTTGTCCTTGAATGAAGTAAGATTTCTGGTTGGAATATTTATGTGTTTTGAATCCTTTCCGTGGTTATTTTTAGGGCTTCCATCTTGAGTGGGAAGCTTTTGAATCAAGCCCATGTTGTCCTTGAGCTTTTGGAAGCCGCCCGTTGTAGTCGAAGCCTCATGCTCGTTCAAATTTCTTTATTATTTCTATTTCCATTTTTGGCTCTGACCCGTAGGGAAGAGACTATGCATCAGTGTAGGATTTGTGGATAAATTTTCGGCTCAATCTTGAACCAATGTGCGGGAGCCATCATGTGACGAGCTGCTTGTTTTGTTTCCTTTTGTTTGCTCCCTCTTTTTGTTTATAACATGGATTGAGTTAATTGTTCTTTACAAGCTGTATGGCATTAAAGATTTTGATCATTGTTCATGATCAACATCTTTACGAGCCAATTGGCATTAAAGAACTTGCAACTATCTTTGCTTTGAAAATTTGATGGTCCTTGCATTTTGTTTTCCTATGTTGGAAAATCTAGGAGCCTTAAGTGACACAAAATTAGAGATGTATCTTCTTTGATAGCCAAGTCTTACGGTAAGCACTAATGAAAAAAGGAAAAGGTTCCAACTTATTCGATTAAAAGTATAGGGATTGTTTTGAAAAATTCATGAAATGAACTTTTTTTTTCTAAACTTGCATATACTTGTTCATTATTATTCAATCAATGCCTCTTTACAAAACTAAGAACATGATTAAGAATAAAAGAACCCTATTTTAGCACAACTTCAAAAAAACAATGGAAAAAAATGATATAAAAATAAAATAAAATAAAATTAGTAAAATATAACGAAATAAAGAAATGTAAAACTAGGAAATATAATAAAAAATAAAATAAAAAAACGTTGAGTAAGAAGAAGAAAAGAATAATATGAAAAGTAACAACTAAAAAAAAAGAAAAAAAATGAAAATGAAAATAAAACGATGGAGGATGGAAATAAGGGGGAAAAATGCCCATCTAAGAGGACTTCACGACCTATTAGGTAGATGGTAACAATGACATCTGGTAGGAGAAATAAAAAAATCAAGGCCCATGAGTGGCTAGTATTTTGAAAATGGCTACTTTTAACCAGTAGCCGCCCCTTCTCCCATTATGAATTTGTAAAAGAAAATCAACCCCCTCCCCTTCCTTAACCATTCAACACCTTAAACAAATAAACTTAATTGAGTCAAATTTAATTAGGCAAGTTTAGGTTATTTCTTTTTAGTTAAGAAAAACCTGGGAATTAAACCAACCCTAAACTAAATAAAACCCCTCCCCCTTCCGTCCCCCTTCAACATATCAAAAAAAAAAAAAACCCTGGCATCCCCTTCCCTGGCCATTCAATAATGAAAAAAAAGTTTTACCAAAAAAACAAACCCCCTTCCCCCTCCTCCTCCGTCCAAACACCCCGCCCCCTAAACCCTCATAATGAATTTGTAAAAAAAAAAACAACCCCCTCCCCCTCCCATCCCCTTTCAACATATATGTTTATAAAAAAACACCTTGACCCCACCTTGTAAAAAACATTTGCCAAATTTTTGCAGTCAACAAATTGAACAAAAAAATCCTGGTAGGTTGCCAGTGGCTACTTCTTTTTTTGGGGTCAAATTTTTGTCCTTTCACAGTTTTTCAAAAAAAAAAACAATTCTATCAAATATTCCCTTACAAACTGCCAAAAAAACCAGGAAAAAAAAATCCTAGAAAATTGTCACGTTGTTTAGGCAACTAACTAAGGAATAAAAGGATTTTAATAAATTTAATAGCTTCTCTATAAAATCAAGCAACACCTTTGCCTATACCTCAGATTTTCTTTGTCTTCTTTCTCCAGGTAGCACATGAGGTGGAAGGAGGGATACTGTATGTGGATTGCGGGGCAGGAGAGGCTCTGCGCTTCGTGGGAGGCTTACCTTTTATTCTGTGGTTGGGTGTGCGCATTCTCTGCAACTTGGAGAACGCATCACGTCTCGATGTTGTGACAACTTTGTCTCTCTCTCCACCTTTCTTTCTATTGTGAACTTTCGGTTTAGGTCAAGTGCGTGCATCATACAGAAGGGATGGGTTGTGGCTTGTTGGGGCTCAATAGGTAGTGGCATCTGTATAGCATGCACGTTCAGCATGCCCTGAGACACTGCTTCGCACTGACTCTTTTTGCTGGTACGCTCGTCTCCTCCTTCAAGACTTGCGGTTGCCTAACTTTACTCCTCAAGGAGATGATGCAAGCTCGTATGTCCCAGGTGACGTGGAGGGTACTCCTTCCCCAACAGGAAGTACTGACAGTGATGGAAGGCCAGGTCCACCATTGAACATCCCGGTGGACCGCTTGCCTGTGATGCTTTGCCCTCTTACTCGAGGTGTTTTTCTACAGCCTGCAGGGAGTGCAGAAGCAGAGGCACTTCTGTCTGACAACAGGCCAAACGGTTCCCTAGGTCCGAGCCTCCCTGCCATTGACGCAAGTGTGCTGCTTGATGGTGATCACTATATACCTTCTGCTGCAACTCTGTTAGCCCCCCATGCTACAGCATTTTAATGCTCTGGTCTATCCCCTTGCACTATCTGCAAGCCCAAAAAGGTGCTCATGGATGCATTTCCGTTGTCTTATTTTCTTTATGTATGAATGAAAATCCGAGATCAGTGGTGATAGTGGTGGTCAAGGGGCTCACCGATGTATTTCAATCTAACTGGAGATCCAACTAGACTTTAGATCTGATGGCAGTACTTGATACATAATTTCAAGTCCTACATTCTATTGTATTGGCCGTGTGGAGATCCAACCATTGGATCTCCAACTAGAGACCACTGTGTAGAGAGATCAACCACAAAATGGTCAATTCAGGATTAAAGGTTTGCTTTATCCCTGTGGTCAAGAGGAATTGGAGTAACAGGTTTTAGGACATAATAAATCCACAGAAAAGCATTTGACCATTCAAGCTGGATAAGAAAAAAATAGAAGGCACTTACTAGCAACATCAAACACAGAAAAGAGAGACAAAGCTTCCACCAAACCATCTTCCAAGATGCTCATGCAATTGATCCAACCCACAAGACCCATCATATGTCTTGTTGTTTAAACATTAACTTTGTTTCAAGTTTGGAGCAAACCTGAAAATAGGAACTTAATATCCATGAGATAGCAAAGAACTCAAAATAGGATGGCTATAGCAAAAAAAACAAGGACTTCAGTATGAGAAGAATTGCCCCACCTAAGAAGCAAGGTCATAAACTCCCAAAGAAAACAAAGAGACCAGTTGCTCAAATTAAGGTGCCTAAAGGGAATTGGACATTTATGGATTCAATGTATACACCTACAGTTTTTTCATGCAAACATACATGATGTTAGCAACATAAAATGCAGCAAAATTTTTGTTCATGACCCAGCATGAATCTACACAAATAAGAAAATGGTAAAATATCCCAAATTGACAAAAAGAAAATGTCCACCTTCCAAAGCACACACACCCACTTACCCAAATTCACCGTCGGCTGGTCTACTGAAACATTGGTGGAAGCATGCTATGAAACTATGACCTATTGTGCCTGATCATTTAGCACTCCCATCTTCTCCACAAAGACCTTCAAATTCACAAGAAATCAAAAATCAAAATTCCC
The DNA here is from genome assembly GCA_963920785.1 of Sphagnum contortum. NCBI lineage: Eukaryota > Viridiplantae > Streptophyta > Sphagnopsida > Sphagnales > Sphagnaceae > Sphagnum > Sphagnum contortum. Next base: position 29,453,013 of record OY987276.1, on the reverse strand, counting down.
AAGTCAAAACCAATCCATACAACAATGTTAGGTCCATTCATGCCCTGAAGCATACCACTAGATACAGCTGTGACATAAACAGTGAGGGCATCATAGACCACATCAGAATTGAGTGCTGCCTCGGTTGGCAAACCAGCAGCACAGAATTGATGACCTTTGTACATAAGTCCAGCATCATTACAAAGTGCAGCAATTTCTGCACAGCTCAAAAGATTTTTATCCAAAACTCCAGCCTGCAAGCCCACAATTACACCATCCGAAGGACTATATGTTGTGCCTTCAACTTGAAAATCTCGGGTGATGCCTACAGTAGGACCATTAAGAATAAGCTCTACAACTGCCATCTGGTTAGTTGTCAAAGTGCCTGTCTTATCACAGCGGTGCACCCCAAGGTCTCCACACTAGGTAACTTGCGGACAATGGCATTCTTTGCTGCCATCTTCCGGGTCCCTAATGCCAAACATGTAGCAATAAATGTTGGCAATCCCTCTGGAATTGCTGCAATTGCCAAAGCCACAGCAATCTTGAAGTAATAGGTGCATTTCTCAAAAGAGAAGCGGAAATTCGTCAGTCCATCGTTGGCAGTCACATCACAGGTCAAGAAGCACTTGTGGTTGACGATCTAGACCAGAAGGCAGATCACACCGATCACAGTTATGAATCTTTCACCAAATTCATCAAGTTTCTTTTTCAGCGGTGTGTCCACCTCCTCTAGAGATGCTTCATGTATCTGGAACGGAATCTTACCAATCTCTGCTGTCATGCCAGTGTTGACAACCACAGAGAGGAACATACCACTCACAACACTTGTGCCTGCAAACACCATGCATACCTTTCCTTGTAGCTCGATATCTTCCTTCACAGCATGAGTCGATTTCATGACTGCCATACTCTCACCTGTGAGTGAACTTTGCTCAAGGGATACATATGAGGTTTTGAGCAAAACAATCCGTACGTTAGCTAGAACTCTGTCGCCCACTCTAAGCTCTACAATATCACCGGGTACAAGTTCTCGTGCAGGTAAATCAGAGATGAGGTTACCATCCCGGATCACCTTTGCATGCCTTCAGAAGTGGCAAAGGGACAGAACAGACCTCTGAATAGTAGTATATCACCATCGAAAAGAAGGAAAGCCTCTCAATTGAGGCAAAGATGTGGACTGTTCAGCTCACAAACGGTATGCGAGACGGTGGAAAGTACACGGGCGCAAGCTTCCCCATGGATTCCCGATGAAAGTTCCCTCCAGCTCCATGCACAAGGGCGCCACAGCTTGCACGCTCGGTTACAAAGAGCGTAACAGCGTGCATGGTAACTGCCGCAACCCCTTGCATCCACGGCCAGTAATCTGTCCGCCCAGGACGCAGCCGAGCATCGATCTGCTGCTGGTGCGTGCGCTCGAATCTCGACGCCATCGCTAGGGCGACGACGAAGTGCGCTCGCATCCAGGCGCCATCGCTCGGCCGAACTCGCAACGCAATGACAACAGAATAGCAACGAGGAATTCAGGAAAACAAACTCCTCCTCCTCCTCCTCCTCCTCCTCCTCCAAACCCTAAAAAAAATTCTTTTCTTTTTCCTCTTTTTCTTTTCCTCTTTTCTTCTATATTTTTTTGGTTTTTGGTTTTTATCTTCTCCCTCTTTTTACTAATTTTTACTAAAAACTAAAAGGAAGGGCCCTGGTGGACTTCGCAGGGGACCAGCGTTAGGCGGGTATTCGATTTTGCCCATACTTGCAGGTTTTGATATTGGTTCAAAATTTAGAGAACCTTTGGTTCGGAATTTTGGTGAAGGAGAGGCCCAAAATCAGCGAAGCACCGGCTCTGGGTTCGTTTCTTTTTGTTGGGGGGAAGAATCAGGAGCAAAGAATCGTCGGTTCGAATTATTTCAAAAGCTTCAAACAATTGTCAGGTTTTATGAAAGACCCAACGGGTACTTGGGTTATTACACGTGTCCCAGTCAATGTTAAGCGGGTATTTATTTTGCTTATAACCTGGGTTCGAAAGTGTCACAGAATGATCAGGTTTCACCAAAGAACCGGCGGTTTGATTAGTTTAAGGGGCTTTTTGTTGGAAATCCTATACATATGATCTGCTCCCTGCGCCCGGAGGGACGGAGGCTGGAGGCTGTTTGACCACAAAAAAGACACTGTAGGGGGAGGCTGTTTTACCGTAGGGAGAGGCTGTTTTTGTTGACCTTTTTCACTTTTTGTTATTTTTTGTTACTTTTTTTATTGTTTGTAACTTTTATAAGTTACTTTTTACTGCTGAAACAGGGGTAAGGTTTGTTACTTTTTGTTACTTTTTATTGCTTGTAACTTTCATAAATTACTTTTTATTATTGAGAAGGAGCAGGGTGAAGGGTTTTATTCATTGTGCGACGGGGGAAAGGGTGCAGCTTGATTTTTTTCCTTCTTTTTTTTATTGTTGAAGGGGAGGGGGGTGGAAGTTAATGGTTTTTTTTTGTCCAGATATATGAAAAGGTGGAAGGAGGAGGGGGGTTTAGGGGTACATTTTGGGGTTTTCTGGAAATGTTTTTTTCATTGTGAAGAGGCTAGGGATGGGAAGGGGGTAATTTTTTTTACAAATTCATTATGGGGCGGGGGTTTAGGGTGCACTGGGGGAAAGGATGCACCTTGGTGTTTTTTTTTCTTTTTTTTATTGTTGAGGGGGAGGGGGGTTTAGGTTAATGTTTTTTTTTGCCCAGGTTTAACATGTGGAAGGAGGAAGGGAAAGGGATGATTTTTTTTTTAATTTTTGTTTTTTCATTGTGGAGTGGCTAGGGATAGGGGGTACTTGAAAGGGTTTTTTTTTTTTTAATATGTTGAAGGGGGATGGGAAGGAGTTTTTTTTCTATGTTGAAAAGGGATGAGAGGGGTTTTTTTTTTTTTTTTTCTATGTTGAAAAGGGATGGGAGGGAGGGTTTTTTTTTTCCCTATGTTGAAAAGGGATGAGAGGGTTTTTTTTTTTTTTACAAGTTGATAGGGGGGTTAGGGTTGGTTTAATTAATTAAATCTGAGCTAAAATAAAATAAACTTAATTAAACTAACCTAAACTTTGATATCCAGGGCGTGGCAATGTACAATGCTTCAAAACTTCTAGCCCAATATCTGATCCTTAAGAGAAATATGTAACTGCATCTGCGAAATATGTAGCTTTTTGCTGATGAAACAAGTGAGCTCTATTATGGTTTCTGTTAAAGTCTCATTGCACTTTGGTCGCACCTCACTGCCAACTAACTCAGATTTACTCTTCTCATGGTGTCGTGGCAAATGTTTTAAACAACTGTGCCTAGTTGGTCTGTCTATTGGATTTTCTGGTGTTTATTGGTTGGATATATAGTTGCCACAGAAAGCGCATAGGTAATACAACCCCAAAACAATTCAACAACAGTTCTAAGTTATCATGAAATTCCTGATTAGTGCCCAACAGCTCTCAATTTTCTCAATATATAGAGGGAATGTCTATATCAAAATCTTTAATGCCATACAGCCCGCAAAGAACAATTAACTCAATCAATGTTATAGTAATAAAACACAAGAAAATGTAAACAAGGAAGGAGGAAAACAAAATGCCCAGGGTCCATCAAACTTTCAGAGCAAAGATAGTTGCAAGTTCTTCAATGCCAATTGGCCCATAAAGATGTTGATCATGAAAAGTGATCAAAATCTTTTATGCCATACAGCCCGTAAAGAACAATTAACTCAATCAATGCTATATTAATAAAACACAAGAAAATGCAAACCCTGGAGGGAGAAAAACAAAATGTAAGAACCATCAAATTTTCAAAGCAAAGATAGTTGCAAGTTCTTTAATGCCAATGGGCCCGTAAAGATGTTGATCATGAACAGTGATCAAAATCTTTAATGCCATACAACCCCCAAAGAACAATTAACTCAATCAATGCTATAGTAATAAAACACAAGAAAATGCAAACCCTGGAGGGAGGAAAACAAAATGCAAGAACCATCAAATTTTCAGAGCAAAGATAGTTGCAAGTTTTTTATTGCCAATCGGCCCGTAAAAATGTTGATCATGAACAGTGATCAAAATCTTTAATGCCATACAACCCCCAAAGAACAATTAACTCAATCAATGTTATAGTAATAAAACACAAGAAAATGCAAACAAGGAAGGAGGAAAACAAAATGCAAGAAACCATCAAATTTTCAAACCAAAGATAGTTGCAAGTTCTTTATTGCCAATCGGCCCGTAAAGATGTTGATCATGAATAGGGATCAAAATCTTTAATGCCATACAGCCCGTAAAGAATAATTAACTCAATCAATGTTATAGTAATAAAAAGTAAAGAAAATGCAAACAAGGAAGGAGGAAAACAAAATGCAAGAACCATCAAATTTTCCCAGGTCAAAGATAGTTACAAGTTCTTTAATGCCAATGGGCTCATAAAAATGTTGATCATGAACAGTGATCAAAATCTTTAATGCCATACAGCCCGTAAAGAACAATTAACTCAATCAATGCTATAGTAATAAAAATTAAAGAAAATGCAAACAAGGAAGGAGGAAAACAAAAAGCCCAAATCTCTATCAAGAGATAATCACAGGGATTAAACAGATTTGAATTTGAGTATGACAAGCTGTTTCTGAAATAGGCATCAATGGATAGTGGATCACTTGGATGGAATCTTCCACTAAGTCGAGTAGTACTATCTGGGGCGGAGGGCCTCCCAAAGTCGGCCTTGATGTCTGCTTTTATTTCTGTAAGAACTCGCTCAGCTTTTGCACCAGCATTCTGCAATGCTGATCACACAGACAACAAGATCTTCACTAGCAACACATATTCAAGGTTGCATGGTAAAGAATCAATACATAAGGGGCCTTCCCTGCATCCAAGCTAAGGAGAAAGTCAGGAAGCTTGGGAAGATTTGAATGCTCCTTGCTCCAACTCCTACTCCAGAATTTGATTCTTGGATTAGGGTTTAGAAAAGGATTAGGATGACAGGTTCTACATTCACAATTTCAAAGAATATTGGAGACCATGTGCCCACAATTGTAAACCAGCAACATGAAACAAAATTTGCAGAGTCTACATGGCTTAATGGACTGGCCATAGTGGATGCAAATCATATTTCAGGTGATAGCTGTTCAGTCCTTTGTTGCAGAGGCAGGACTTTTAGCACATGTTTTGTGAGTTAGTGGTGGACTCGCCCACTGATGGTCTTGAGAGAAACTGAAAGGAGAATTGAAGCAGTAGTGTGTCATCAACAGTATAGGTTGAAACTTATTACTTAGCTGATTTTTTCTTGTAAGTGAGGTGCTGTAGTAAGTGGATGTAGAGATGGTGACAACCAGTTGTTGCATCAGGACTGGAATTGTGTACACAACTTTGGAAGCACCCATGGAGAAGACACAAGGAATTGTCGTTGCCGGACGGTGTACCATGGTGTCATTTCAGGGCATGAAAGCAGGAATCGTAGAGTCGATTTTAAACATATGGTCATCTGCATTGCGATCTGCCTCTCTTTCAAAGCTTGCGGCATCTGCTGGTGCATTCTCCTCAAGTACACTACTGAGAAAAATATTTTTTTCCTCTCTGGGATGCTTCTTTATCTACTTGAAAACTGTAGCAGAAGCTACATTGAAAATTGTCGGTGTTTTGTAATTGCAATGGGAGAGTTTCTTTTGTTGTGATGTGCTACGTTGTGCACGTTATGGAGATAATCTTAACAAGGTAAGATCATGTGCCAATGTTTTCTCTAGATGTGATGGTTATAGTACCACTTCTCTTCAAAATATTCTCTTAAACTTTGCTTGAAGTATTAGTATGTCCTCTGGAGATGGTGATCGGAGGATAATGGCATTTTCTTCTGGTTGTAAGGTAGTTGGTCACTACCATAGATACTGCTGTTGAAGGTCACTGAACATGTGTGTGACTTTTGTTATTGTTCAAACCGCTTCCGAACCTTCTTTATTTTCTATCTAGTTTCCTCTTTGTTTGCATGGTATTGGATCTGAAATCTCTATGACCTCATCATCCGGTCCATCTCTCAATTCTATTTCAGGTTGACTGAAATCATAGGAATAGTGAGGTTGTCAATATTTATGAAGATATATTTGTTCTGTTTGTATGTGATGATGTTTTGATCTTTAGTTCGAGGCGTGGGTGGACACTTCGTGATGGGCTGTATGGCATTACAGACTGTTCGATCAGTGTTGATCGTGGTCTTTACGGGCCAATTGGCATTCAGGAGGTGTTCACTTTCGATTCTTAAAAACCAAAACCTCGTGAACTCGTTATCTTAAATTTCTCACCGTTTGTATGATTTCCCTCCATATTTGTCAACCTTATGTTCCTGAGAGAAGGTTGGGTTTGCTTAATCATCTAACTCTTCGCTTTAGCATGTCCTTCTCTACAGAGTGTGGCATGTTTTTTATTTATCGCCGATGTACACCTCCTGACTAGCTGTATGGCATTACAGACCGTTCGATCAGTGTTGATCGCGGTCTGTATGGGCCAATTGGCATGGGTTGTATGGCATTATAGACTGTTTAATCAATGTTGATCGCGGTCTCTACGGGCCAATTAGCATTCAGGAGGTGTTCATCTTCGATTTTAAAAAAATAGAACCTCATGAACCTTTCATCTTAAATTTCTCACCAATTGTATGATTTCCCTCTGTATTTGTCAACCTTGTGTTCCTAAGAGAAGGTCGGGTTTGTTTGATCATCAAACTCCCCGCTTCATCATGTCCTTCTCTACAGAGTGTGGCATGTTTTTTATTTATCGTCGATGTACACCTCCTAACCGATTGTATGGCATTATAGACCGTTCGATCAGTGTTGGTCGCGGTTTGTACGGGCCAATTGGCGTGGGCTGTATGGCATTAGAGACCGTTTGATCAATGTTGATCGAGGTCTCTACAGGCCAATTAACATTCAGGAGGTGTTCACCTTTGATTGTTAAAAAATAGAACCTCATGAACCTGTCATCTTAAATTTCTCACCAATTGTATGATTTTATGTATTTGTCAACCCTGTGTTCCTGAGAAAAGGTTGGGTTTGCTTGATCATCTAATTCCCCGTTTCATCATGTCCTTTTCTACAGAGTGTGGCATGTTTTTTACTTATCGCCGATGTACACCTCCTGGAGAGTTGTATGGCATTATAGACCGTTTGATCAGTGTTGATCGCGGTCTATCAATGTAATAGCATACCTATGTTACAAATACCAAGGTACCAAAAACCTCAGGGCAAGAATGTGCTCAAGGTACGTGCTTTCTTGGTCAAGTGTGCCTACAATCAGGTGGTTGGCACATAGACTTTTCCAATTTGTGCTTCAAATCTGTACAATCACTATGTCACATTCTCCAAATTGCAATTTTGAGGACTAGTAAAAAAAAAGGCAACATTAAAGATTATTTCATAAAGTTATTTTTTATTTTTATTTTTTTTTCAATTGAAGGCCTATTATTTTATCCAAGAGAAAGGGATTTTTGACCTGTGAAATACTTAAATATGAATGATGAGATTCTTGTGCAATTCGTTTGTTTGCATGTGCATGGTGGTGTGGTGGACTTAATGGGGAGGGGGGGGGAGTTTGATCAAAACATTCCCCATGGAGGGTCAATCGAGATATTCTATTTTTCTTTTGGCAATGAACCTCTTTGATTGGTCCATCATCACCCTCCCAAAAAAAAAAAAACCCCTCTCTTTGGTAGACTCCTAAAATAAAAGCTTGTCCACATGGCCTAGTGATGTAAGTGTTGCGATGAGCAAACTTTTGCCACTCCCAAAATGGACATAATGTAGTCTTCCCTTTTGGGCTACCTATATGGTTTAAAATGAGAGGAACTTGGGGCCAAAACATATAAGAGAAAGGGTGATGTTATTGGGAACATAGGGAACATACAAAAAAGCCATTGGGCACTTGGTGGGAACTTGAAGGAATCATAAGGAATACATTTATTTAGGAACACCAAATTCCAAAATTTGACCCCCTGTCCCTAGCCACTCCACAATGAAAAAACAAAATTTAAAAAAAAAAATCATCCCTTTCCCTTTCCCTTCTTCCTTCCACATGTCAAATGAAGGCAAAAAAAAAACATTAACCTCCACCCCCCTCCCCCCTCAACAATAAAAAAAAGAAGAAAAAAAATCAACCTGCACCCTAATCCCTCGGTGCACCCTTTCCCCTGTCCCATAATGAATTTGTAAAAAAAATTACCCCCGTTGAACCCCTCCCTAGCCTTTCCACAATGAAAAAACCATTCCCAGAAAACCTTATTAACCCCTTTCCCCCCTCCTCCTTCCACCTTTTCATATATCTAGGGGAAAAAAAAAACATTGACCTCCACCCCCCTCCCCCTCAACAATAAAAAAAAGAAGAAAAACAATCAACCTGTACCCTTTCAAGTTCCATGTCGCACAATGAATAGAACCTAAACCCTGGCCCTTTTCAACAGTAAAAAGTAATTTATCAAAATTACAAGCAATAAAAAAGGTAACAAAAGTAACAAACCTTACCCCTTTCACCAATAAAAAGTAACTTACAAAACTTACGACCAATAAAAAAAGTAACTAAAAGTAACAAAAAGTGAAAAGGTCAACAAATACAACTCGGCACTATGCAAAAAAAGTCCGACACCGCAATGTATTTTTCCTGGTCAAACAGCCCACAGCCCACGACATTATGCTCATATTGCCCGGATCATACCTTTAGATTTGAAGGGCATTTTATGACATGCACTGCGTAATGAATTGCCATCTTTGTTCCGGGGTCTCATGGAAGGGTTCGTGATGTGGAAGAGCAACGATTGAAGGCAACTGTAGCATTGATTGAGTTAATTGTTTTTTACTAGCTATATGGCATTAAAGATTTTGATCACCGTGAATGATCATTGTCCTTATGAGCCAATTGGCGTTAAAGAACTTACAACTATCTTTGCTTTGAAAATTTGATGGTTCTTGCATTTTGTTTTCCTCCTTCCTTGCTTACATTTTCTTATGTTTTTTATTCTAAACTCCAACTTACCCAATAAAAAATGTAAGGATGATTTTCAAAAGTTTATAAAATAATTTTTTCTTTCCGAGCTTGCATGTACTTGTTCACTATCATTCATTCAATGCCTCTTACAAAACCAAGAAAAGGATAGAAGAATAAAAGAAAATACATTAGCACAAATTGAAAAAAATAGGGGAAAAAAATGATAAAAAATAACAAAGAAAAGAAGAGGTAAAATTAAGAAATATGGCCCCAAAAAAGAAACATCCAGTAAGAAAAGGAAAATAAGAATATAAAAAAGGAGGAAAAAAAGGAAAACAAAAAATGAAGATTAGGGAAAAAGTGGGCAGGACGGAATTAAGGGGGATAAATGTTTTTAAGAAATCAAGAAAAAAGGAAAGACAAACAAGAAGAAAGCAAAAATGGAAAGTGGGGTAGCGAATAATCCCCTAATAACCAAAAGAAAAACATTTTGCTTTGGAAGATTTACAAAACAAAACAAAAAAAATATTGCAAGTTAAAAGTCCACTTGAAGAAAAATGTATATATATCGTTGACCTTTCACAATCTATGGGAATATATATGTATTATTTCAACACCTCCACCTTTACATTTTCCTAAAATAACCTTCACCTCTTTGTGCACCTCCTTTGAAGACCCCAAAAAAAAAATCTTCGCATACCTTCACTCCCTTTTAGTCAAATAGCCCAAACATTAGAAACTTCCTTGTCAAAATTAAATCTTGCTTAAGGGGCCAATAGGATGGAGAGAAGAAAAAAATAAAAATAATTTGCAACCTAACCCTAAACCCACCTTGAACAAGAAATATAATTTTTTTTCATAAGATACCTAAACCCCCCCTTTTATTTTAGGTTAATTTAACCAAGTTTAAATTAACTTAGTCGGGTACAATTTAATTAAATAAGTTTAACCAGGTTTAGTTTATTTTAGTTCACATAAGATGAATTAAACCAACGCTAAAAAAAAATCAAGACGGACCCCCTCCCTTTGAACAATGAATAAATATAATACAACAATTCCCCTGGCCTCTCTCAATAGTAAAAAGTAATTTATGAAAGTTACAAGCAGTAAAAAAAGTAACAAAAAGTAACAAACCTTACCCCTTTCAATAGTAAAAAGTAACTTACAAAACTTACGAACAATAAAAAAAGTAACAAAAAGTAACAAAAAGTGAAAAAGGTCAACAAATACAGCCCCACACTACGCTCAAACAGCCCCGCACTACAGTATTTTTTTGGTGGTCAAACAGCCCCCAGCCCCGCGCATTGCGAGTGTAGTGCGCAGATCATATGTATAGGTTTTTGGGGTCGTACAATTTTGTGGTTCGCCCTAAAAACATCGTCATCTTTCATCCGTAATGTTCTTGTGTTGTTTTGTTTCGGGCCTTGGTGGACTCCTCATGACGAATTGTAAAATGTTATACCGCAACAGATCGATCCCGGTCTTTCTGTGTACGAGCCAGTTTGCATTCTCGAGGTGTCCATCATAAAATTGAGAAAAACACATCACCGATTAAAATTAAACCTTGATTTCCGTCGAATGATCGAACTTCAACTCTTGTGCATTTGAATTGTGGTTGTATGAAAAGTGCGTGCTCCAAGGGGATAGAAAGGGGAAGGGAAAAATGAATGAAACTTGACATCGAGTCTCTTGTATTTAGATCGCCCACACAGATAACGTCTTTGCTCGCTTGTTTCACCAGTAAAAAGCTACATATTTCTCAAATGCAGCTCCATATTTCTCTTAAGGATCATATATTGCGGCAGAAGCTTTGAAGCATTTTACATTGCCACGTATTGGATATCAAAGTTTAGTTTAGTTTAATTAAGTTTATTTTATTTTAGCTTAGATTTAATTAATTAAACCAACCCTACCCCCCCCCCCCCCCCCCACCCCCCTTTATGAACTTGTAAAAAAAAAAAACCCCTCTCATCCCTTTTCAACATAGAAAAAAAAAAAACTCCCTCCCATCCCCCTTCAACATATTAAAAAAAGAACCCTTGACCCCCTGTCCCTAGCCACTCCATAATGAAAAATAAATAAATTTTTTAAAAATCATCCATTTCCTTTCCTCCTTCCACATGTCAAATGAAGGCAAAAAAAACATTAACTTCCACCCCCCCTCCCCCTCAACAATAAAAAAAAAGAAGAAAAAAAATCAAGGTGCACCCTTTCCCCCGTCCCATAATGAATTTGTAAAAAAAATTACCCCCGCTGAACCCCTCCCTAGCCTCTCCACAATGAAAAAAACATTTAACCCAAAAAAATGTACCCTTTTTCCCCCTCCTCCTTCCACCTTTTCATATATGTAGGGGAAAAAAAAAAACATTAACCTCCACCCCCCTCCCCCTCAACAGTAAAAAAAAAGAAGGAAAAAATTCAAGGTGCACCCTTTCCCCCCTCGCACAATGAATACAATATAAACCCTGGCCCTTCTCAATAATAAAAAGTAATTTATGAAAATTACAAGCAGTAAAAAAAGTAACAAAAAGTAACAAACCTTACCCTTTTCATCAGTAAAAAGTAACTTACAAAACTTACGACCAGTAAAAAAAGTAACTAAAAGTAACAAAAAGTGAAAAAGGTCAACAAATACAGCCCGACACTATGCAAAAAAAGCCAGGCACCGCAATGTATTTTTCCTAGTCAAACAGCCCACAGCCCACGACATTATGCTCATAATGCATGGATCATACCTTTAGGAGTGGTTCAAGAGGTTGCAACCAGCACCAGCCGATTGGGCTGAATTGAGGACTCTGATAGTGCAAAAGTATGGAGATGTGGACGCTGATGACATCAGGATGAAGCTCGATGCCATCAAGCAAGAACCCAAGGAAAGAATTCAAAAATATTTTGAACGTCTCGACAAACTATTTCAAAAGGGTCGGTTACAAGACGCTGAGCAGAAGAGAAGGTTTCTTGCCAAATTGAGGCCAAAAATTCGAAAATTGTGTGTGGTGAAAGTTGCAAAGAGAGAGGTAAGATTTGAAGAGACTGACAGTAACTCAGATGTAGTATTTGCAATTTACACATAGCACCTTCATCCACTTCTGGAAATCGAACAAGCCGATTAGCATATAGTTGTAACTTTACAAGAGCTGGGAACGTTCCACAACGTGTGAAAGATTTTGGAAGATATTCCAATACGAAAGAACACAATTCAAATTCTTGCAGTTGTATGCAATGATCGGCCATCCCAGCTGGCAGAGTTTCAATCTCCAACGTTATCTGTAAAAGTCGCAGCTTTGTAAGTGAAGATATATTGTGAGGTACTTCATTGTGACATGCCGCTAATCGTTTTGAAGAAATTGTAAGTTCTGTGAGAAGTAGCAATCAACATATATTCTCCAATGAAATTCCGACGGTTGGATGAAGATGGTCAATTTTTCCTCTTACCATCCATGATAACATATCTTCCGCCCATATCAAGCTGCAACATTGCGCTATGTGTAATACTTGCAATGATGTGAGCTCACCCACTCCAGAAGGGAGACACTTTAAACTCGAGCAATCATCTAAAATGAGGAATTTTAACTCATGTAATTTCCGTACTGTGTGTCTGGTAAACTCTCTAAATTATAGCAATTAGAGAGGTCAAGACAAACCAAATTTTGAAGATCACCAAGAGCCTCAGGTAAACTGTGAAATTGTCCACTCCTTATATTCAAAACACTCAGCATCGGAAAATTGCTCGAGAAATTTGCTGGTAAAGAGATTATTGGATTCCGACCAAGTAGTAGAGACACCAAGTTAGGTGCACGAAAATTGTCAGGAAGTTTCTTCAAGTTGTTTGAGTACAATGATAGTCTCTGAGCTTCCAATAATAGTTTGCAGTTTTTGGGAATTTCACCCAAATTTTGACTTGCTCGATAAAAATAAAGCTGTTTTGCGGGAGGTGTGCCACAATCGTTTTCGAGTATGTAGAAAGCCAAATCTCTCATCACATCATGCAGCTTGAATTTAAGCGAATATTTCAACTTCATCAACTTATGAATACCCGCTGAAGACTGTCCATTTGACTCAATAAACAATCGGTTGAACAATTCCTTCAACAAGGAAAATGCATCTGCTGTAGGATTATCTCCATCGTGCTTTGGAACTAACCCTTCCCTTACCCAATGGAATAAAATCTTTTCAAAAAAGATTTCAGATTTTTCTGGAAATGCTGCAAAGTAATGAAAACATCGATTCAACCGGCTATCTGCTTCAGAGAGGAGATCATAGCCAAGTTTCAAACGCTCATACAAGTCCCCATTCACTGTGTTCTCTTGCAGGCGTGATTTCCTTAGCTTTTCCAGTAGTGGCTCCCATTCCAATTCAAGTGAGGGTTTTCCACACATTGCTCTGCCTATGACCTTCAGAGCTAATGGAAGACCTTGGCACTCCTTAGCAATGGACTGTGCCAATACCTTTAATTCACATGGAACATTGGATGGTGGTGTGAATGCAGACACACAAAAAAGTCTCCAACTATTCTCCTTTGAAAGAGGAGTGATATGCACTTGACTTATCTGTGGACTTGCTCTTTCCAACAAAGACTAGATTCGAGTGCTCAACAATGTGACACTTCCTTTTCCCTTGGCTAAGTCAAGTGTATCAAATGCTTTCTCTTGCCAAACATCATCCAAAACCAAGAACACTCTCTTCCGTCTAAACTGAGAGTGTAATTTGAGCTTGTAATCCTCTGAGTTCGCATTCAACTCTACTTTGAGACCAAGCTCTTCACTTAGGCTTCGATATAGAGCCATTATGTCAGGTGTTTGCCCCACAGTGCGCCAAATAAACTTGGCTCCTTGAAAATGGCCATGCACCTTTGGGCTCCCATACAGTCTTTGAAGAAGAAGAGTTTTCCCAACTCCACCCATGCCGAATACTCCCACATAGCGAGGAGCTGCATTCTCTCCTTCTGAGGTCAGCAATATTTCTACCCTATCCACATAGCTTTCCAGACCAAACGTTAATTGAGGCAAGTCATGAACCTCTTGTAAAGCTTGATCACATTCTCTTGCCCCTTCAGATTCAACATACAACTATCATAAAGTGGCCCATTTCTTGCTCGTAGGAAAAATATTAATACATCATTACTGACTTCAGGTGAATACTCTATACCAGGAAATTTGCATGCGGCAATCAATTTACACAATCATAATTCATCAAAATCTCAAGAATTTCTGCTTACCTTGTAACAGAAAAAATTAATTGCATTTTATATAGTAGCTAATGCTACAATGTTAATGAAATATATAACTAACTAGGTCATTGAAATTCACCTTTCTACAAGTAATGATAAATTGTAGAAGCTGCACATAGCTGGGATGTTTTTTGCTTGGAGGCTTGCACACCTCCATGTGATCAGCATCCTCAATCCTGTAAAAGTTATTTCCAGCTCCTTGTCGTGCCGAGGTAGCATCCACCAAAATTCCCTAGTCCAGTCACAGACCCAAATTGCACATCTCAGCACCAAATAACATAAAAGCATCACAGGTATTTGGTTGCAAAAACTTCATTTCGTCCAACACATACTTACCACTTGCTCCATTGGCCTGCACTCACAAAAAGCATATATACTGATTTCCTTTTCAGTGACTATGCGACCAAAATCCACTGATAACTGTTCCATATCTCCCTGCCGAGGTTGAATGTTACCCATTAATCCAGGTTTATCTCTGCTATTGCCTTCCAACAACTTGTTCACATATTCGGGAATATTGCTTGATCCAGCATGTGGAACAGCATAAAAAACCACCCCTTTGACATTACTCAAAAACATCTTCACACACTGCAGTTGAGTTTTCGACCACAAATTGGTAAGATTTGGGTAGGTTGATGCCATCTTCAATTTTACAACCAAGCTCTTCAACACCAACCCTCCAAAGTTATGGCCAATTAAGACAATAGGATGATGCCATTCATATCTGCAAAAAACATATTCATTCACTATGATGATTTTCCAGAACATATTTTAATGACTTTAATTGGCTGAAATCATACCACTGATAAGCATACAGATTTTCTATGCAACTGAGAGATGATCAAATGGCTACGTTACAAATCTTATATCTGAAAATTTTAGTTGCTTCATACATTTGTGAGTGAAACCACTACATTTGCCCAAGCATGCCATTTTGACAATGAAAGAGAGCTGAGTTTGCACCTTGGATTTATGAGACTCTCGAATAGGTTATGTGCAATCTCTGATACATGACCATGAGGGGAGGTTACTACATCTGCATTGTATGATACAGAGAAAATGCGCACAGCTTCCCCCAAATCATACGGCAGCCATTCTCGAGGCCAACATACATCATCATGACCTCGCTATGTCCATGTGCTACTCCAGGCATCACTACTGTCATTTGCAGTTAATTGGAGCCCATGGAACAATACCACATCCAATTCAGTCCTTTGATTTCCTTCTGCGGGTGGCCATAGCTGATGCACTGGCCAATCACTCTGCCACCAAAATTCCACATTCAAAACATTGCACAATAGCTAAAGTCCAAACCACAGCACCAGTAAGTTAAGGAATTTTGCTGAGGACAGGTCACCAAATCAATTCCGAAGATAAAAAATGGGCCATTTAAATCGAAACGCTTGGGATTAAATTAATCACAGACTCGACCAAGGTGAAAATACTCACAGAACTACCAGCCATCGTAGATTCGTATTTTAAGGGTCGATAAATCGTTGATAAACTCTGAACAAATCGTTCATACAGTCTGCATACTACTCGTCTTATTAGGCCCAACAACTGGTAAAGCGCCATTCAGCTGTGACTTTAAGAGATTTCAAGAGAGACCTGAAAGCAATCAAGAAATCCTTACTGCTTGGATAAGTGGCTCTCAAGAACTAATGGCTTTCCATTCTTTCGTGAATTGATAGGTAAAAAACAGCATGTCAAATGCTGCCGTACAAATGGTCGTCTCGCTCTCATGACTCCATTTTGCTTCCATTCAGGAGAATCGGAGAAAATCTCTGAATATTTTTTCCAGTTACAAATAGGCCACGCTACTGCACATAGTTTAACTCTCGTCTTAACTCCCAAGCAAGCAATAAAGAGTCATTTTGCTCAAAGAGCTTGCTCAAATGCTCTTGACAACTTAAAATTCGACATACAAGTATCAAGATTCGAATTCAATTTCAAGTGCTGAGAGCAAATCAGAAATCCTACGACTTACTAAGCAGCACACACACCATTTAAGAGGGGCAAGGGTTCTTCATTCTTGATTGCATTCACAGCTGGAAAAGATTATATTGGAATATACGACGGGATTACGGATGTTGCCATTACGCATCCACGTTCCTTTCAATCACTAGAGGACAGAACCCCTAAATTACACTGGAAGTGCTTAAATAATTCGTAGACATTGCTTGACAAAGATTCACTGATATGCAATGGAAAATTACCAAATCATTCAACCTAAGATACTATACCGTCCGACAAATAATTATCGACATAAGAGCACACGTAGCACCGAACACTAAGCCAAACAAATGTCTAGCAGAGTGAAGCATTACTAAATCATTCCCGAAAAGGGAAATAGATGCAGCTCTACGAGAGAAATGGCAAACGACGGGGTGAAGAATTTAACCACGCTCTTTTCCGAACGCATACACATGATGACGCAAAGCTTTGGCCCAAAGAGAAGGTTCATAAAGCTATTAAAAAGGAATTTGATTAAAAGTAGTCCTGATAGCCAGTCAAGCTCTAAGGAGACTGTAAGTCACATCGGAAATCATGTAATCCGTTACTTCATCCCGCTCGTAAAACAGCGTACTTATTAACTAGTACTTATTAACTATAATACAATAATATGTTAAACATAGCATTATTTTTTAAAATTATTATAAAATTACTATAAAATATTTATCATTTATGATTAATTATAGAATTTTTAAATAAATAAATAAATAAATATGATCATTCCTGAAATTAAAATCATTAAAATAATTATTTTAACTAAATTATAAATTTTCCAAAATTTTAATTCAGATTTAAAGTTATAAATTACAGATTGTGAAGAATTAGGTTCAATTAGAAAATAATTATGCACCTATTAATTAATTCTTATCTGAAATAATTACAATGATTTGAAAGTAATGTAACATTAATTACAGTAATTAATTTATTTTACTATAAGAGTATAAATTATATAAAATAAAAATAAATGTTCTAACAATCATTATTTAGCATAATTTATAATTAATAAGAACAATTATTTATAACTATTTATGAAAGTAAATTATTATGGATAACAACCCTTAAACTCAATCAAAATTTTCTCCATTAAGATATAAATTTATAATTCCAAAATAGTAATTAAGAATCCAAATATCAATTTTTAAATCAATTTTTTTTCCAATTTAAATTAAAACAATTCAGAATCGAAATGTGAATTTTTAGATTCAAATAACAATATTCAGAATTGAAATGTCCATTTTCAGACTCAATTAATAATTTTCTGAATTGAAATATTAAATTTTATAATCCAAAATAAAAATTTGGAATTGAAATTTCAACTTGCAAGTCAAATAATTTTTCTAAATTAAAAATAAAAAATTTAGAATTAAAATGTAAAATTTTCATATTCAAATAAAATATTCTAAATAAAAATGTTGATTGTTAGATTCAATTATGAATTTTTGACTAATTTCTAGATTTGAAAATAATAATTTAGAATTCGAATATCAATTTTTAGATCAAATAAGTTTTTGGAATTTAAGTAACAAGTTTCAGAATTGAAATGTCAATTTTCAAAGTTAAATAACAATATTGAAAATTGAAATGTCCATTTTCAGACTCAATTAACAATTTTTGGACTTGAAATATTAATTTTGAGAATCAAAAATAATAATTCGAAATTGAAATTTCAAGGTTCAAATCAAATGATTATTGAAAATCTAAATGAATAATTTTCAAAGTTAAAATATAATTTTTCATATTCAAATAAAAATATCAAAATTTAAATGTCCATTTTCACAACCAATTAATAATTTTCTGGGTTGAAATACTAATTTTTGGATTCGAAAATAATAATTTAGATTCAAATATTAATTTTTAGGTCAAACTAGTGGGTGCCTGTGACCTTCGGACACTGTGAAGTCCCTCGGTTTCTTTAAACCATATTTATTTTCTTTAAACCGGGAGTGTGCCTCTCCCGGGCAAGACGGTTCGGGTGGACGCACGAGTCCTCCAAAGGGGCCTCCTCTTCCTCTTTGTTCATTGGTTTAATGAGGGTTGTTCTCTTGAAGGGGGGGAGATAAGTGAAGTGGTCCATTCTGTGGGAAAGGTAACCAGGGAAACAATAGGGATCTCAAGTTCTAGTATATCGGGAATTTTTTTTGTTTCCCTAAAGTAAAGTCGACTAATTTTCCTAATAATTTAGAAAAATTCGCCTAATTTTCGATATCACAAATTTATTAAAAAAATTATTTTCAAAATTTTATTTAAAAATATTTATAACAAAGAAAACCTGATCCCAATTCTGACAGAAAAATTAAAGGAAAAAAACCCCTTTTGTTTGTGTTTCAAAAATTTATCATTTTTTTTCTATTTTTTTTTAATTCCTAAAATTTCCCAGAAAACCTTTATTTATTTATTTATGAAACGCTGCCCAAAAGAGAGGCAAGTTTTGATACCTATTGAGAAAAATTAATGGCCAAAACAAAAATTACTATTGGCACCCCAAAAAAAAAAGGGGGTAGGGGTAGGGGCGTTTGAAAATAAAATATATCACTTTGCTGGGAAAAAAAAGGAAAAAAAGTTAGTTGGTGTCGGACCGGACGGACAGTTATTTAGGTATATTTAGAGGCCGATTCTGCAGCAGAACGCTTATGCAGCAGAATTGTCACGTCACAGACAGAAGGACAGGACTAAATGAATTAATATATAAGATAAGCTTTTTCAATTTAAATAGAATATTCATATTCAAATAAAAAATTTAAAATTCAACTAATGTGTTAATTTTTTTGAAAAAAAAATTTTCATATTCAAATTGATTTATTTTTTTATTGATTTAAAATAATAATTTTGTATGCAGATATGTAGGTAAGTATGTAGGTAGATAATATGTAAGTAAGTAAATAGATCGATCAATAGGTAGATAAATAAATAGGTAGGTAAGTAGGTATGTAAGTAAATAGATCGTTCAATTATAAGTAAATAAACAAATAGGTAGGTAAGTAGTAAGTAGGTAACTAGATAATTACAAGAAAATGTGATTTTCGGAATGTCCAACTTGATTAAAATGTTCACAATGGTTGAGGGGAATGATTGTTTTGATTGAAGGCCTATGACAAAAAAATTGAGTTAGTTTTGAATGAAACATTTGATTAAAGTGACCTTTTTGACCATCTGACAAACTAAACGTTTAGTCCAAAAACCAGAGGTCCATCAAGATGACCAAAGCTTAATCAAATTGACCATATTCAATGGCCATTGTGATTTACAATTAGTTAAATTGACGATTTCTAATTGGACACTTAGTCAAATTAACCATATTAATTTGGTTATTTCACCTATAAGTTTATTTTCCTAAGGTACATAAACCTAAGTCATAGTTAGTAGGCCCTAAGTTAGACATATTACACCTAATATGTATATATAAAGTTTAATAGATTATATACATGTTACCTTTTGGGACATGTAGGTATTTAAACTTAATACATTAATTAGCTAATATTTAATAATTGATAGTTCATATTCAATAATTTATGATTGATATTTTATATAATTACTAGTAACCAAATAAATATTAGTAATTATTGATAAATGATAATTTTAAACTAATTTGTTAGTTAATAATAAAATTTTATATATTAATGAATAATTCATAGTAAATAACCAATAACCAATAATTAAAAACCAGTAATTAATAATAAATTATTATTATTTAATGTTTAATATTTAATACTTCATATGAAATACATATGATTGATATTATTTATTTAATTTAATTGATCAATCATTACTAATTTTTTTATTAATTAGTTTTAATTGAATTAATAGCATGTAGTAGCCTATTAGGCATATGTATGTACATGTTATGTAGGTAGATACTTGGTACATGTTATAACCTCCTACTTATATAATACAAAATTATTAAAATTCATTGATGAATGTTACAATATGTACATCAAAATAAAAACTGCAATCAAGTTTATTACAATGATGAATTTTTTTTTCAACTTTTGAAGTGGTAGTCCAATGATAAATACTTGATTCCTCAAAGTGGAGGTGAGGAATTTAAGTCCTCACACATACAACATTGGTTACTTTGGCTACCCAAGTTTTATGTGGCTTAAATATCTAGCTTAAGTCGCTTAAGCAAGTAGGTCTAGGGTTGGCCACCTAGCTTAGGGGGCCAAGGCTAAATAAAGTATGTAAGTAAATTATTTTGCTTTGTACATTAATTATTAGGTAATGTATGTAATTAAATTTATTAATCGATAAATCTATTAAATAAATAAATATGATCATAAATATATAATATAATTACTATTTATAAATTGAACCATATATAGTTGCAATTAAAATATTGTTGACTAGTTTTTTAAAAAATTGAATAAAACTAATTTAGTCAAAATGGTGGAGTCCAAGTCGACTTGTCCAAAATGGTACTTTAGGTGAAGTTGAACATGGTGACATTGGGGGTACTTTTTGGTCAATTCTTCCAATTTAAAAAACCATGTTTTCTTTATAGTGTACATAATAAGGTAATTAGGTAAGTAGGTGTTAGGTAGGTAGGATATAGGTGGATATATGCTAGGTAGGTAAAAAGCTTAGTAGGCATAACAAATAGGCTAACTAACCAAATTAATGTGGGTAATTTAATTAAACATAACCATTCAATATGGCTAATTTGACTAAATCATGGGCATTTTGATGGACCATTTTTGAAATTTGTCCATTTTGATTAAATTTATGACTTAATCTTTGGTTAAAATGGTCATTGTAATGAAAAAACCAACCAAAGAAACCATGTGTCTTTCATGGCCTATGTCTTTAGTCAAAATAAATATCATTTTGATCAATGTGGACATTTTAGTCAAGTTGGACCTTTTGAAAAGCCATGTTTTCTTATAGTAGCCTCTCATAATAAGCTTATATACCCATTCAGAAGTTTGTTATTGGATGTGGTAAGTGTTAATTTTCTAATATTTTTTAAAAAAATAATATACTTTCACATATTATTCCCAAACATTCAAAATCTAATAATAACAAATTTAAAAAATCAGAGAATAAAATAAAAATAAAAATCCATATTCCATATATATCTTAATATTACATTTGCAATAATCGGAAAATAGAATTCAAACCATATGGAATTGAAAAAAGAAAAAAAACACATATAAGAACATCATTAATGTTCTTTTCCGTCAAAATTTGCCTTTAGCTTCTTTCATGAGCTTCTCTTAATCATAAAAACTACTCATTTCCTTATGATCACCAAACTCAAAATTCTTTCAATACTCCTTAATTTCCCACCATGAACATCAATTCAAACTTTTTCCTATCCATCCTCAATGAATTTAACCTCATGTTGTCTATTTTGTCTTAAAGTGACACTTCCTTCTGTCCATTTTGTGCAATAATGATAGTATAAGTTTCCCTTTAACAATTAACCCTCCTATATTCGGGATTCCATCATCAAAATCCTGTGAACTATAAAATACAAATCTACACTATCGAATAACAACTACGAAATCATTTTAATTTATAAATAAACTATGTGTTGCTCATGAGGTATGCATGTACCCTTTTGTCCCACATTACTCACATTCTAAACTAAAGATGGCTTTGCCTCTCCTATAGAGGACCCTTCATTCTAAAGTTGAATATGGGAAATCTATTGATATAATTCTTGTTGTACATCTTGGATGGTCTATGTATGACCATTATCTCCTCCTTTTGAAATGTGTTTTTCACTATAGTACTTGTATCATAAATTGTGGACTAAGATACAGTTCGCATTGTCATATATCTAGTCAAATTTGTGGTTTCAGGTGCTTATAGCCAAGCACACAAAAGTAGGCCAAAAGTGTATCTTAAGAATGTAGAAACACATAAATTTCAACTTTGAGGGTTTTAAAATATGTGACAATTTTTGAAATTGAAATTTGAAATGAGATGAATGTATGTATTGGGACTTGAATTTATTTTTTTAAGTTTAAAATATTGTGTTTTCTTTTATTTCAACCTAATATCATTATACTTTCCATAATTGTTGTTGCTATCTAAAAATTGCACAAAATAATTTACATTTACATTTCTTAAATATCATTTCATAAATTTGACAACATGGCTTATTTTTATAATGTTAAACCCATGTTTAGACATATTACAACAGTAAAATATAGTTTGGGAACATACAAAGAAATATTTTTCTAACGCTTATAACCACATGTTATGTAAAACTACTTTTGAAAGGATTAACATAATCATATTTTTATTTTTATTTTTGCAAATGATGATTAATGAATGTTAGGAAGGCTATGGGTGGTTATTATAGATTTTTGAAATGTTGTATAGTGATGTGCTTAGGCTATAAGGGAAGGCAAAGTAGAAGAAAGTTAAAAAGTAAATATAAGTAAGAAAATAGGTTCCAAAGTAATTATACCATCTTAAAATCATTGGATGTGTTCTAAATTTGAACACATGACCATTATATTAAAATAAAAAAATCATTATACCTTGCCACGAATCACCATGTGGAGCAATGAAGGCCAAAGCCTTCAGCCCATGCCTCTAACTATATTATTAAAGGTCCTGCCCTTTTGCAAGCTTTTCAAGCTTTTCAACCTTAGCATCCCTACCAATTCAAGAGGACATATGTAAAGTTTGGAATTGCATTGTCGTCAAGTTTTGGTGTGTTCAAAAAAGAGGTGAATGTAAAGTTCACTCTTTTTCCTTTCCCATTAAGGGTCTTTTTTGTTTTGAATTTAGGTTTGTTGGTTCTTCATTTTCTTTCCTATTCTATTAGAACGAGTTCAAACAAGGTTTATTTTGATGCACTAATTGAGTTTAGGCATAAACAAGAACAGAGATGAGAATGTTGCAATTAAACAACTTTTTTTGTTGATTAGAAAGAATTTAAGTAAAGGTAGTTCAGGCCTTACAAAGAATAGTGGTTTACGGTAGAAACTTTTTCATTTTTCAAATGCCTCTTTCCTTTTCACAAGGCCTTGTTTCCTTGTCAACTATAACTTTTTCAATTTCTTTTTTGCTTCTACCACTACTTTTTAATATTATATTTTTGGCTTTGATTTCTTTCTAGGGTTTGAGCCTCAAGTTGTTGGTTGTGTGTATAAGACCCCTTTAAAAGAAAATCACCTAAAATTTAGAGGATACATCTTCCAATTTTTGGATTATGAACAACAAAATACAAAATTACAAAATTACATTTTTAACATGTTTTTTATTTATCAAACATGGCATCTCAAGAAATGTCAAGGTGAAAACAATGAGGCGAAGGGCAGACTCCAGGAAAAAAGAGTTTCAGCAAGTACTCTCGTACTGACTGCATTAACAACTATGGGCATATTTAATTTTAGGGGTAATACCCCGTACGAGCTGCAATGTTTTCTGTCCTAAACTCTGACACTTTTTGAATTCAAAATTAAAAAAAGAATGGTTGTTTAGTTTGTAAATTGTTACTATTTAGTAGCCTCAATTTTTAGATATTATTTTGCAGTATACAGAGTGGGGACCCAGGACATGAAAAGTCCAACACCATGTAATCTCTAATGTAATGTAGGAGAGTGAAAATGGTACTTATGCTGTAGGCCTGTAGCGTTGATAGCCACCACACCCAAGCCCGCAACTCATGTGAAAAAAGTATTATGGTCAGCCCCATCCGAAAGCTAGAACCACTCAGGACCATTTAAATGTCAAACCGAATATTTTTTGTCTCTTTCCCATAAAATTGGGGCATTCCCACCCAACTTGCAAAAAAAACAAAAAACAAAGTTGGTTCCACAGAATCATCAGAAAAACTATTTTATATATTAAAGCAAACATGGTGGTGTCTGTCTGTCTGTGGTGACAAATAGGGCAGGGCGGGGCGGCCAGGGCAGCCGCTGTGGGGGGCCGGGCGAGGTGCCATTTCTATTAAAGAAATCCTTGGGGAAAACCGGGGGACCTGCATCTAATCAAACAAAAATACAATTTAAAAAAAAAAATTATTTTCATTATAAAATTAGAAGCTTTTTGAAAAAGAAAATAGAAACTAAATAAATAAATAAATAAATACATAAAAATAGAAAAAAATGAAGATAGACAAAATAGGAATAGAAAAAATAAAAACATGAAACAAACATAAACCAAAAAAAAAGTAAAAACACAAAAACTATAAAAAAGGAATGGAAACAAATGAAACAAGGAAAGGGAAATACAGTAAAATAATTTTAAAAGAATTTTTTTTTCCAAAAATGAAGAAACCAAATAAAGAGTAAAAAAAAAAAAAAAAAACTTATAAATATTGAAGAAAAACCCTACTTGAAAAAGAATGAGGTGTGTTTTTCTTTCTCCAAACTTCAAACTTGCATCCAAATAAAAATATATATAAAAGTGAAAAAGAAACACTTTATTTTTATTATACAAAATAATAATAATAACAATAAACACATAAAATAAAAAAATAATAAAGTTAAAAGTTTCTAAAAAAAACTAAGACATGAACCAACTTTAAAAAAACCGAGGGACTTCACAGTGGCCGAAGGTCACAGGTACCCACTAGTTTCTATGGTACATAACAACCTCCGATAGGTTTCCTAGATGAAATTGAGGATCTCTTATAGTATGTAATTTCCCATCCCCTTCCGAAGTGAGATCTTACACATAAGTTCCCTGGGGCAAGAGCATAAGGTGATCTGAAACTTCAGGTCACCTCGTTTGTTTCAAAGGGCAAGGCAAATAAGATGCCTTCCCACCCTGGACCACAGGCTTTACCTTTGGTTCAGAGGGTGAAGTGCACTGGTAGTTGCCTTCTCATGTCCATTATGTGTGTACATTATGAATTCAAGAGAACCTGCAGATACAGAATTTTAGAAGCTCAACAATTAATGTTGCAAGAAAATCAGATCAAGCAATGGAGACTCAGAAAGGTTACAATTTATAATTTTGTCATTTGCCCGAAACCTAAAAACTTAAAGTAAAACTCCATCTCTCATCATCCGCCACTCTCAATTTCTGCTTTCAGCTGGGCTTTTAAAACAGATTCCTTCTCTTTCAGCTTGCCTTCAATAGTCATCTATAACTTTTGCTTGTGATTTCCATTGAATGCTTTGGTGAAGGTTCGTGGAAATCTTACTTTAGTGAAAGAAGATTGGTACAAACTTTGCTTATAAAAAAGAATCCAAGAAATTTATTGTTTGATAACTGACCTAGGCACTATGTTGGCTGGTTTTCCATAGGGTCTTGCAAAAATCGACCCTTATGCATACCAGCCAGTTCTTAGCCATAAAATTAACTTCTTCACATTGAGAAACTTATGATTTTTGTGCACACATGAGCAATTTGCCCAAGTGGTACAAAGATGAACTTCTGAAATGCATTATCAAAGAGTTTGATTGGACTTTTGAAAGGTCAAATGATATGTTACAAGAGTTAGATGATTTGAATGTGAAGTATTGGGAGCACATATGTTAAATACAAAATCTTTAATCCTATATTTTGGTCTAAAATCTAGACTTAAATACAATAAAACTAATACTAACACAATTTGTTCATTCAGATCTACTTATAACTAGTTTTAGAATTAAAATCCAATAATGAAATAATGAAAAAAAAATCAAAATAACAACTTTAATTATGGAAACAAAGCTTTTCCAGATATCAAAACATATTTCTTTCATACTCCATTAAAGCTCCATGTATAGAATGATACAATGGTCTTTCATCTATTTCCCTTCTCCAAAAGATATAACCTAAAAAAAACTGTCCTTTGTTTTATTCAAATTCAAATGGTGATAAGAACTACGTAATCTAACTAGTAATTTCTAAAACAGTAACTAAGTAAATAAAAATATACTAACTAATAATTATCGCAAGTAATTATTCCCTTAACATTACCCCACCCACACCCTAAATTACATCCCGAAAATTTGAATAAAAAATGTGTTAAAAAAGTTAAATGTTATGTTATTTCTGATCATGTGATTCAAAAAATCTGATTTGTCTATGTAATAATTTGCTCTGTATGTTCTATAGTGTGTTCTACACGTACTTTAGATTAAAGCACTGTTTGATTTTTTGTTGTATATAAAATTTATTGTTGCTATTTTAATACCTCTATTGATAGTTGTGCAGTCGTTTATTGATGAGTTACACTCTATTCTTGTGACTGCAACTCTATTATTCACATGTAGTTGATGTTATAACTTCAAATCCATTGTGAGCTGAATTAGCTCTTGTTGTCATAACTTTTATACAAGTTGTAGGTGCTGGATTAATTACAAAATTGATGTAGTCTGAATTTGATCATGTTGTTGCAGCTTTAACACATGCTCAATCTAACCCTAGTGATCCTCCTGCATTATATGTTCCTTAGGTTGTGTCTACTCCCCTATTTTTGTGCCTACATATGTATATTCCTGAAATTTGATTTCTTGCAAATCATATTCTACTTATTCTAAATTTTGTTCAACATCTTCCCTCTCAAGGCTATCTTTTCCTCATTTGAGATCTCTTGGCTCCTTTGGAACTCTTGTACCTAGTGGTCTTACCCCATTTGTATCCCCTTTGCCTTCTTCTTCATCTGAAGTATTTGGTTATAAACATAGAACTAAAGGCTCATACTCAAATGATGGCATAACTTTTTCCGTTTAAGAAATCTTATGTTTGTAAAACTTTTCATTCCTCTCATACTTCTTGTAGACCTTCCCAATATCCCTCTCGACAATGTTTTGAACTACATCCCACCATAAGTCTACATCTTTTTCCTCCATTGATAGTGCCTTGAATTTTGCTTGAAACAACAAATTTTACTTCTTGAATTCATTATTTTTTGTAAATACAATATCATAATTGAAGGGTTTTTTCTTTTGAATCTCCTCCAAAAGTTTATTCAACTTTTCATTAAAGGCCATCTGTTTTTGCAAATTCCGTTTTTGCATGCCTTTGTTCAACTTGCATTTGTACCTCATTTTAAATTTGATATGCATTAGCATTATCCACTTTAAGTTCCTCCACCTCCTTATACTATTTCAAGAAAATTTCCTCCATGTGCATGTAGACCTTTTGAAATTTGTTATGTTCTATATTCAAAGTACCCTTTTCTGCTTTTAAACCCTAGTAATTGGCATTTGTCTCCTTAAAAATTGCTTGCAAGGAATCTCTTTCCATTCTAATGTTCTCCAAATCCTTGATTTGCTTCTGTATGTTATCAATTTTCTGTCCGACTGGCTTGAGTTCTACCAATACCTTACTATTCTCATTATTCCTATCATGCAAGTCTACTTTGAACTTCTATTCCTTCTCCAAAGCTCCTTGAAGATTTTGATTAGATTTATCCTTTTCTTCTATAATCTGCTTGTTCTTGATCTCCAGTCAGAAAGTCTAAGCAAAATATTTGTCATCTGTATTCTATTACATATTTAAACATAGTAGTAATTCTTATGTGCTCATCCAACTTTGCGTCTATTCCTTGCACAAACCTTGGTGTATTAAACCTAGGATTGACCCTTGAAACTTGTACCCAATGAATTTAAACTCTTGTGTGCAGTCTAGAAATAATAATAACCAACCCGGTGGATATTGAAAAAAAAACAATAACCGACCAACAACACTAGTGTGAACCCACGCTGCAAGTTGTGCAGTGGGGTCTTCTGGGGGAGCTTATTTCTATGCTTCCAATTGCAACATATTTAAGAAAAATTTCTTCACGCTCTGTTGAAGAATTTTGGTGCTATCCCAATTATGGCCCCCAATTTCGTTGCGGAAGCGTGTCTGCCCCTCCACAAAAGCACCTTTTGGGATGACTCCTGTAGTTAAACTAGGTAGCTATTCTAATCTCTAACATAAAAAAATATTATATAGGGTTGAAATTTTTGCACCTTCTATACATTGAATACCCGTGCCAGCAACATTAAGCCAATGAGGAGACAGTATTCAAGGAGAGTGATAGGGGAGACTTTGTTAGAATATAATATCTTAGACTCCTAGACATGAATTTTCAAAGCTCTAAATTTAAACTAAAAAAGTTTGTCAATTCTTGGGAGAGGGAAATGAACTCTACTTGTACTCTATGCCCCCTAATGCTAAACTTGACAAGCACATTTGGTGGAGGCCCATCAACTTCTTCTTTGGTGGATGTGTGGACACCACTCTCCAGGGAATTGGGGGACATAAGTGAAATTTACACCCCACGCCTCAATCTAGTGGGAAAATATTCGTCTGAATTATGGGCATCAAAGCAAGCTCACCGAGTTGCCAAGCCCCCCGCACATGCCAGAAATTAGGGACTATCATAGTACCTTGACAGCTTCAACACGAAATTTAACGAAAGTAAAACATCTTTTGAAATATTTTATTTTCAACATGGAATCTTCAAAATTAATAAATTATTCAAAAGACATGCATTGAAGCTGCCGTAGAATCATTGCAATAGCTTGCACTAAATGTACGAAACTGGTTCTTGTGGTAAGAAAGACAAGAATGCAGTCTTCATGAGCCTTTTTTTGGTCAAGTTCAGTGTGGCCCACTTTACGGAAAATATGCGAAAAGTGGTGGAACTTACAGTTGTATTTTCATCAATTTTTTGCCATTCTGATGAGACCTTTTGCTTAACACATTTTATTTTACTTTTGGGAAGAAACCAAACACAACACTTCATTCCATGTACGAAAAATGACTTATACAGTGTTCTCCTTCCAGTACTGATGAGGGTGTCTACTACCGGTGGAGCCCATGTCCAGTAGTGGTGACAGCTCCACAAGTAATGGACGCCCATTACATGCAGTGGCCACCCCCTAGATACTAAATACCGAAAATTTAAAGACCTGCTCCAATTTGTGTACTGTAATTGGAGGGTCCCTTACACCAGCATATTCTTTCCTCCACTGATTGGAGGGCCTTTTGTGTACGGTAAAGGGTTACAGTGGAGGCTTCTCAAAATAAAGGGCCTACACGAAGATGATTGCCAGGAGTTCGGCCTCACAATTTGGGAATGTCCATCAGCAGAGTGTTTTTTTTTCCAATTTGCTGATTGTGTCAGGTGATGAGCATCCCTAGGCACATTCAGACAGATTTCGTCAAGTTGGCAACATTATTTCAAGGAACTCTTAAAACTGCCGCCAGTAGGCATAAATGTGATGGCACCCTCCCCCCCCTCCCAAAAAAATTGCTCAGTTTTTGGTGATTTTAAATGGAAAACCCCTTTTGTATTGGTAGCCAGGGTTTTCTAAAAGTTAAAAAATGGCGATAAATCGCCAAAAGAAAAAACACCGTCCCCCACCCATGGGCCTTACTTACCGTAATGCATGAGCCAAATGAACCATCTACTTACCTAGGTGACTACCTATTAGATCCTACTTAGTAGGCATAAATAGGGATCTACTTCTTACAAAATGGGTTACCACGATGCAACCAGATATTAGCTCTGTTGAGGTTCATCGACAGCAGAGTCATAATGGGCATCCAGTGGATAATGCGCCGGTCTATACTGCTTTACTTTGAAGGAACTGTCGTACCACTTAAAGTCATCATGGGCATCCAGTGGATGGTGGGCTGCACTAGTGGCTGCTTGTGTATGAAATACCAAAGCGGCGCTTATTTTGTCAGGTTGTACTTTCTCGCTTGACTCTTTTGTGAACCTCCCATTTACTGATTTCCAAGTTAACATCCTTTATAATGGTAAGTTTGCTAGGTGCACACTGCTAAAATGCTACAATGCCTACTGCACTTTGCTAGGTGGTCAATTCCACATTCACAAATTCTCAATTGCACCTTGCCAAATTTACAACTTCACATTGTCAAATCACCATTTTCATATCTCCACTTTTACATTGCAAACTTGACAAGTTTACATTATTTTACGGGCTGCCTAAAATTTTCGGACTGCCCCCCCCCCACCCCTAAATCCAATGGTTGCCCAATCTGTTTTTAAAGTTTTTTTTTGCCCAAACTTTGTTTTTTCGGGCCGTTTTCTTTTGGGGTGGGTGGGGGCTTGCATTAGTGGCCTACCCTCCTACCTCCTAGCCTACATACTCACTAATTTACATACTCACCTACTTAGGCTACCGATCCACCTACCTAGCTACCTAGATCTAGGCCCCTATCCTCACCTAACTACAATTTAGGATATCAACTCATGCCCCGGGTTGCAAGTTTACAAGTTTGCAAATTTACAAAATTACAAATTCTAAAATTGCAAATTAATGATTACAAATTGCAACTTTGCAAGTATGCAAGTTTATAAGTTTGCAAATTTACAAAATTAAAAACTCTAAAAATAACAAATTAATAATTACAATATGCAAGTACGCAATTTTGCAAAGTTACAAGTTTGCACATTTACAAAATTAAAAACTCTAGAAATTAAAAGTTAATAATTAAAAATTATGAGTTTGCAAGTTTGTATATTTTAAAATTTTAAAAATTAAAAAATCTAGAAACTACAAATTAATAACTACAATAACAAATTGCAAGTGTGCATGTTTGCAAGTTTGTAAGTTTGCAAGGTTACAAGTTTACAAAATTAAAAAATCTAAAGTATTACAAATTAATAATTACAACTTTACAAATGCAAGTGCTCAATTGCAAGTTCACAAGTTTCAAAGCTTACAAAATTACAAAATTACACAATCTATAAATTACAAATTAACAATTACAAATTTTACAACTTAACAAATTGCAAATTCGCATTTGCAAATTCGTGCAAGTTTGCACATTTACACATTTACAAAATCTAGAAATTACAAATTAATAATTATGAATTTTCAATTTAACAAATTGCAAGTACGCATTTGCAAGTTTGCAAATTTACAAAATTAAAAAGTCTAGAAAATTACAATTCTACAACTTTACAAATTGTAAGTGTGCATTTGCAAGTTCACAAGTTTGCAACTTTACAAAATTACAAAAGCTAGAAATTACAACTTAACATATTGCAAATGCGCATTTGCAAGTATGCAAAATCACCACATTACCAAATTACCAAATATAAAATTACAAAGTTACAAATTGCATGTGTTTGTTTGAAAAATTCAAAATTTTAAATTTAAAAAAAAAATTGCAACTACATGTTTGCAAATATAAAAAATTACCATAATAACCATAATAAATAATTAAAAATTAAACTTACAATTTGACAAATTACAAGTGCATGTTTTCAAGTTCACAAGTTTGTACTTGTATGCAAAATTACCAAATTACCAAATTAACAAAATAACCAAAATTACAAAGTTGTAAATTGCAAGTGTATTTTTGTGTATTTACAATTTTGCACATGCTAAATTTGTATGTTTTCATACTTCCATGTACTACAAAATCATAAGATTATAAAATTATAAACATATAAATTTTCGATTTGCAAGGTTTGCAACTTAGAAATTTCAAAATTACAAAATTACAAATGAAAAATGAAAAATTGCATCCGACAAATAACAATTTTTCCAAGTTTACAAGTAATAAAACACATGCAAGTACTGCACAAAATTACAAATTGCAAGTTACAAAATTGCAACTTTACAAGTTTGCAAATTTGCAAGTTACAAAATAAAATAAATCACAAGTCACATATTACAATATTACAATTGAAAATTATTATTTTAATTAGAAATTTACAAATTTACAACATGATAATATTACTCAATTATAAATTGCAAAATTGAAATTTGCAAGTGCACACTTGTAAATTGCAAAATTTCAAATGTGAAAATCTACATACAAATAATTTTGTAATTTGATAATTTGTGCATGTTGCAAATTTTAAAATTCAAAAATTGTAAATTCAAAATTGCAAGAGAACAATTTTGCAACTTTTCAAATTTGTAAATTTCTAAGTTACAAATCAATGATCATAAACTTTCAAGTCCACAATTTACATGAACTGACCAAAAAAAAAAAAAGGCATTTTATGGATCCCACACTTGTATAACAACCCAAATCACAAAAGAGCAATGCATATTTAGGGTGTTCTATTTGGGTATTGCAACCTATACCCTAAAACCAATCCTTATTTTGCAAACATTTATGTGGGTTTTGCATAATTTGGTAACTAAGTTTTTAAGATTTGATTAGATCAAAACCCAATCCCATAACCCAATACCTAAATACAAAAATGATATATCAAGTGCAAGAAACATGTAACTCAATATATGATTTTTGAACTAAATGCAAGTATTGCATTTTCTTCACAAAAAACCATTCCCTTTTTTATGAAACTATATATGGATATTGCATAATTTGGTAAATGGTCCACAAAAATCAACTAGTTGAAAACCTAATCCCAAAATGCAATACTCGAAATGATATATCAAGTCCAAAAAACATGTAAATCAATACCTATTTGATTGTAGACCTAAACGCAAATATTGCATTTCCTTCACAAAAAACAAGTCCTTTTGCAAACCTATATGTGGGTATTGCAAAAATTTACAACTATTGTGACATTGTTCTTTTGGGACACATGTAGGTACATTGTTTTGTGGCAAAATTCCAATCACTATTTTTAATGCTTATACACAAGTATTGCAAATGTGGGTAAAATAAACACATATTAATCACAAATGACAATTAATGGTTCGCAAAACATAGGTAACAATGCATATGAGACACAAAACATAAGCATATGAGTCAATACACATATGATACACAACAATCATTATATTATGTCAATGTTTACTACTTAATATTCTTTACATACTTGTAAATCACAAGAGAATCTAATACCAATTACAAAATTAGTTTCTATTTCTTAAAATTAATAGAATACTTAAATTTGTTCCTAAAATGAAAACATCCACTTTTGAGTTGTAGCAATTTTTTTAAGAAAATTAAAATGTTGTTTCGTTGACTATTTTTTGAATGTTTGATATTTTAACATTTTTCCAAGTTCCAAATGGATTCCCAACAAGCTCTTAACATCGTGCCTTATTGTATCCCATGCACTATTTGCTTTATGTTCGACTATTACAATATATTTTGCCCAAATACACATGTACAAAAATTGACAACAATTAATCCATTTTGGTATCATCTAACGTTTCAATTAATTTTTTCAGTGATGAAGAAAGATGACCACATAAATTGAAAAAAAAACAAAAAAACTCAAAGGGGTGGTATAATGAATTGATATGTTCAAGGCACACTATATCACAAATACCATGTTAATTAAATAAATATAATTCATCAAAGCCTTTCAAACAACCCATGATTATTCAATTTTGATTAGACGTATTACATAGCCTTCTTCATCCATAGGCAATGGACATTAATCTATTTTGTAAACCATGTAAATAGTTACTTTACGTTGTGCATTTTGTCAATTACACACAAGGCTCTGGGTTGGGTAGTAACGCTACATATGGACTAGAAGAAAACACATGCCCCTTCCTTATGGCGCACACCCTTTGTATAAATGGAATTGTATATTGAAAATGGTGATAATTTGTACATATTTTGCACCAGAAAAAATGTGTCATAGCTTTAGCCTTAGGTTTACGACCAAAGCAAGGACTCACAAAGGGACGAGCCAAGAATGAAACCCAGGAATCACATTTCATGATCATGGGAATGTGGGACAATGTGAAGTAATGAACCTCCACATTCCCAAGTGAGCTCCCACTTTGGGAGTTGGACTCCCGATGGACTTTTGAATATTGAAAGAGAAATTACAAGGGCCAAAACCCATTGGATTAAAGAGTTCCTTTTATCATTGGAAAGCTCTTGAAACTTAGATGTTTAAAATGGCTTGCATAACCCATTTGGGTACTGAAAACATAAGTTATGGCCGAAAGAAAGGCCAAAAGTCAAAGTGTCAATTTGATTCTTGACTATTAAAAGTCGAGAATTGCTTTGATTTAGTTACGTGCAGGAGGCTTGCTAGATATTGTTGGAAAACTCTTGATGAAAGCTACAACTTTGCTTTAAACCTCGCCTCAATCAAAAGTCTACACACAAAATTATGAGCCTCCAAAGTTGTGGGATTATTAATTTTGGGAATTTTAAGATTCCAACTTGGGAGTCCTAGGACAAAATGACATTTCAGTGCTGGCCCCATGGCCAAACACAGAAAAATATTATAAAGGGGAAGCCCCCAAGTTCGGGCCGTGGTGAGTCTTGTGAGTCCATGTTTACCCATGACTCGCATGTGCACCAAAAGTGCTTTGACTATGCATTAACCAACTTGTTGTTTGGTTTGTTAGGTTCATGTGAATAATTGAACCACTTATTACTCTCCCTAATCTCATCCCGGAGCTCTAGCATGCGCTTCTACCCCCAAAGTGTTACAAGCCAAAGAACGTGCCCAATGTCTTTCTCCTTTTATTGTCTTCACCTTTGGACTCACAATTGAATCCATCAAAGAACATGGGGGTGCAGCATAATGAGTGCAAAAGGTGAAAAAATCTATGTTATTGACCATCAAATAAGTTGAACATGTTCATTTCATGAAACCCGAAACACTAAACCTTAAGCCCTACCACCTACTCCATAACAAAAAAAAATTTAAGTGCAAAAAAGTAAATGTTAGAATGTGGGGAGGAATGACATCTAATTCCAATATAAATTCTTGAAATAATATATTTCATAAACCCCCAAAACCCTAAACCCTATCAAGCCTTAGCTCATTACCAAAAAAATTGCACATACATAAAAGGATTGATGGGGAACATGGGGAGCAATGACATTTTGTTAGTAGTAATTATGGAATAAACCCATTTCATAAAGCCCCAAACCCTAAACCCTATCAAACCTTAACCCATAACAAAGAAAATAGTAGTTACACAAAAGTAAATATGGGAATGTGGGGCACAATGATATATAGTTAGTATCACTCCTTGAACAAAAAACATTTCCTAAAGCCCTAAAACCTATCAAACCCTAACAATTGTCAAAGTTGCAAAAATATATACTGGGAACATGGGAAGTAGTGTCATCTAGATGCCATCGAATGTTGTCACTTGTTTCATGGAACCCTAAACAATAGACCACTTGCATGACACTTAACAAAAATCTATCTTGTTCTTTGAATGTCTTGCATTACTAAGCTTGTAACTATGATCAACTCCCAAATCAAACCCAAAAAAAGTTGTTTAAAGCTATGTTCAATCTAACAAGTATTTAATGTTCTTGGGATATTGATTTTTTTCACTACTAGGCAAGGTGATTATTGGAAGATTTTGAAATTTGACTTACACATAGGGTATCAAAAAGAATTTTCAGATTTATGGGACCAACCGAGTATCAATTTGTTTGAATGGCTACCACACTACGATATTAATAATTTTTTTGTATGGATTAATAATTGTTGAATATGCATAAGGGTTGGTTTTTGCAATAACATGTTTAGAGTTATATTCAACATGATTTTACATATAGACCTTTATTTCATAATGAAAGCTTAGAGTGAATATGGTAGGCATTAAAGGCCAAAAGGCATTAAACCAAGTGATTGATTGATCTATTGTGACCGAAAAGGAAGTGACCAAACAATTGGTCTTTGATGATCTTTGTAGTGTGAATGCCAAATTCATTTTAAGGGTTTAAGAGTTAAGCCTGCCGTCAACCTTCTTAATGAAGACGGCGGGGTTTATCAATTTTGGGAATGGGGGTTAGTGACGGTGTGCATGGAATGCATGGGGAGGTCTCTCTCTGGGTGTGTGTGATGTGAAGTACAGGAAGAAGGCGGCCCGAATGATGGTGAGGAGTGGAAGGAATGACGGCGGCAAAGTAAGGGAGAAGGGAAGCTTGTGAGAGAAGCTCAGGAGAGAGGAGATGAGAAGAGGACAACAAGTTTTGGAGGCGGACAAAGAGATAATAGAGGAAGAGAAGAGGATTTGGTGGAGAGCAAACTGAGAGGAGCTGTGTGGAAGTGTAAAACAGAATGTGGCAGATGAGGACAAAGTTGCATTAATAGATAGACCGAAAGGTCTTTTTTTTTTAGGAAGGCATTTGGGCTGAGTAGCTGTTTTGATTCTGGATGAACAGTGCTTAAGGTGGAGAAGTTTAGAGAATAGCTAGAGGCTGAGGCAGAACTGGAGATGAGTTTTTGCCTTTAGTTTTGTGTTGGGGATGGAAGAGTAGAGCCAAAGTATCAAATGAGCTCAGAGATGCATAAATAGATTGCTCTGGATGTCTGTTCTGTGGAGAGACTTGGCTGAGCTGTTGAAACTTTCCGCTGCGCCAACAACTTAGCTGAGTAGGATGTTTGATTTTTTATGAG
This sequence comes from Sphagnum contortum, assembly GCA_963920785.1. Lineage (NCBI taxonomy): Eukaryota > Viridiplantae > Streptophyta > Sphagnopsida > Sphagnales > Sphagnaceae > Sphagnum > Sphagnum contortum. The sequence continues at coordinate 29,416,650 of OY987276.1, read as the reverse complement.
CATACTGGAGTGAGGAAGCTTGTGCTGTCGGGCGAATTCTGTGAAATACGAGATATGAGTTTTGGTTTCTGAAATTCTATTTTGCCGGTTTGCATAAGTAGAAGCTGTGTCTACTTGTTGATCCGAGAATGTACACAGGAATGCTCAGTGACGAAGTGTGAGGGAAAGGATCAATGGTTGTGTTTTGTTTTAGAAGTTCAAGAATTACAAGATTGCTTAGACTCATACAGACTGTTAGGGTGTTTGTTTGGTCTTGCACCCTCTTTTTTTGGTGACACTATGTCCATCCATTGACCAAAGACAAATATTGTTGAAAGCTAAGAGGGAGCAACTTCACTTAGAAATGAATGAACAAGACGGTATAAAATTTCCAGGCAAAAGACAAAAAAAAAATTACCCCAAAATGAATGGAAGATTTACTAGTATAAATCTATCTTGTTATTCATGTTTTTCATTTAACATTTTGATGATATTTACTTAAGATAAATCTTTTTTATTGTTCATGTATTTCATCTAACATCTCGATGATATTTATTTAATATAAATTTTCTTTAGACCTCGCTCCATTTTTTCTTGAATTTACATTTTAAAGTGAAAATATTTAATTGTTCCAATTGTTTTTCAAATCACATTTGAGAATTCACCCCCAAAAAAATTGTTGGAATTCTTGCTCAAAGGTTTATTTTGATGAATATCTTCCTTGAACTTTTTGAAATTAAATAATGATATATTGTCGTATTAATTATGTTCAAAGGATTTAAATAGAAATCCACATTCATCATATGATGGGTAGCCAAAAATATATAACTTAATCCTTATAATATTTACACAACTTTAGGATATTTTTTCCAAATAATTTTCTTATATCAGTAATTGTTCCATCTTCTAACCCACTATTTGCATAAAGCAAATGGAAGATGAAAATGCAAAACATGAACATACATCAAGTTCTAGGGTTAGGTTGAAACTTATTTATCAATTAATTTATCAAAATTTATGGCCATATAAATTAGAAAAAATGCTATAATCTATATCGAATCACATTGAATAGAATGGAAAGACCCTTTTAAAAATAATGAAAATTACATATTTGTAATAAAACATGATATTAAACAACAAATATCTATATCAATTAGTAATCATGAAATCTACATAATGTTAATATTTTATATAATGTTTTAGAATTTTTACAGAATAATATATTTTAATAAAATAAATTATAAATCATAGTTTAATATGACACAACATTTATTGATTCAATATATGTTTAAAAGGTGAGGATATATAGTATTTGAATTTTTTTATTAAAAAAAATAGAATATGTTCCCAAAAAACCTTATCAATGTTGATTTTAAGTAGGTTTATTTATAAATCGTTAAAAAAACACATTCTTGAAAATATCATTATTGTTCAAATATATTAAAATATAATGACAATTCAAATGCATTTTGGGTCAAATCATTTTAGATTATTTTCTTGGAAAATTTATTCATTTGTGTTAATATGATGCACCACCACCTATAAACATTGACTTGTCGATGCTTTCACAGTTATAGGGTAATATAATATTCACATAACAATGAGGTAAAAGAAATACACGTTCCTCAACATAACATAGATCAAAAAGAAAATAGACAAATTATCGAGGTTGTAGAAATGGATAATGGAGTTAGTTGTTGCCACCACCCCTTTTCAAATAGTTGTTATCAACACAAATTAAAACAAAATCAAATGCAACAAGATTGGACGGACTATTGAAACCCATGCACTAATTTTTGTTAAATTTGTTCTATCAAATGTTGTAGCCTTGGCGGTGATGATGAGGATGGTGCACAAACCAGCAAGTGGATTTGAAATCCTATCGGCAAGAGAGATTTTCAATACTATTCAACACTGTCTGTATACCTATTAATACACTAATACACAAAAATACACATTTGCCACTGCTTTATGCAGGGTAATGCATTTCTCCAAGAGCCCTGTCTGTATACAGACAAGCGTTATAATTTTAGTGTATTAATATACAGAGGGTGTTGAACAGGCTTATGTGTAGGTGTGCAGAAAAAATGTTATGACCAATGAAATTGCTGGATTTGGTATTCTGAACTTGTTTTTCTTAGTCATCTTCAGGAACTAACATTAAACTGTGTAGTAGGGTTTGATAGATTTGTGAGAATTTTAGAGAACCAAGGAATATGTTAGGAAAGGATCACTTTTTTCAATGTTCAGCATAACTTTTTTCAATGTTCAGCATACTGATCACATAACTTTTTTCAATGTTTAATAGGGTTATGTGTAAGCTTGAATTTTTTTCCTTTTCAAGCTATTGATGTCGCTGGATTTGGTGGTCTGAATTTGTTTTCTTGATTATGTTGAGTGAACTACCAGTCAATGTGTCACTGCTATTTGCAGACGAGGTTCTAGCACATGATTTGTGCATTTTGTGAGAAGTAATGCCCTTGACTCCACCTCAAGCAGGCGTATTTAAGGAAGGCGCTCTTAGGGGAGTCAGGGACGTACTAGTTTTCAGGATATGGTGAACTATCACTGACCATTTTCTCAGGCAATCCAAGTAATTTAATTCTTTGCAGGCCATCGGTAAAATCTCGATTCTCGCTCTGCTGTCCATCAGTATAATTTACAGCCTAGCACCTGTTGACAATTTGGCAGCTAGTGAGTTAGCCATTATTCCAGTGACATCAAAACTCAAGACTTTTATATCCCACGTGCAACTCCGTCGGTAGTTTGACAGCAGTAAATTAATTTGTCAAGTAACTAGGTACTGCACATTAACTAGTTATTAATGTACTTAGAAAATTTACAGCAGTAGTTAACCTGTTGTAACAAAAAAATTGGGCTCCAGAGAATCCTGACTTCAGGCAAGTATCCTCCATCTTAAGTTGGGCGGTAGCTGTAGGCTTAGCTACTTCTCAATTTCCACCCTTTCAGAACACAACTCTTATATCCAACTCCAATTGTTTTCAAAAAATAAAAATAATTTGGCTTCCATAAATTTGATTTATTTTTTTTATAAATTTGATATAAAATCTCATCACCATCCAAATTGGTTTTTCATACTTCACAATCACATATCGAAACCTTTTTCAAAGTAGATAAGATTGTTATACTAAACCATCATGGCCGATCAATTTGCAAGGGGTCAATTTTTGACATGAAAAGATTTGACATCTAATTTGAGCTACCTTGACAACATGTAAATTCTTCTTTTTTCTTATTCTTTTGTACATTTTCCGAATCTATGGTGTGTTTATAAATAAAATTTTGTAGGGTTGCATCATTTTTCTTCTTTTCCTAAGAACCTCTAAACTAGACTTCAATTCAGTTGCATGGTTTGTATGGTCTGGGAGTTTAATGTAATAGCTTGAAATTGAGAAAAAAAAAAAACAATTTTGTCACTCTTTCTTCTCTCCTGATCACCAAAATGGGATGGTCCCAGCACAGCTAATTTTGTGACACTATGTCATGCTTTGAAACAAATGCATTGATTCACCTCATCTGAGCCTTTGGACCTATTTCTCATAACTTTTCCACAACTGAGAACACAGTGAAAAATTTCCAAACAAAACCCCTCAAATATCGGCAGGCCAATCTAGTGAAGATCACACATGCAGTACCAAATTTCAAAATAAAAAATTTGTGCATTGCTCCCAGAGAGTTCACAATCTCACTCGTGTTGAAAAATCATATTTCTCCTTGCCTTCTTGCCTTTGTCCTTCCCAAAACATGCAGACTACTTAGAATGAAAAAAAAATGCCCACAGGTTCCTTCACTTCCACTTTTCACGTTCCCATCCTAAAATTCTTAATCACATGCCTTCTTCCAGAAATTACCAATTTTTTTTTCTTAAAATGGCAGTTTTAATTAGATCAGAGCATTCAAGTAACTTTTGGCCATTCACAAGATGCCACTTATAATATGAAAATTAAACTAAATATTGTATTGGGCAAATCCATGAGTATCAGAGGAGAGGGAGCCTCAAATAAAACAGACAGTTCAACTAAAAGAACATACATGAAACCATTGAGTGTTACACTATAGTGACGTTTCATATGCCGATATAAAGCTTGCTCCTACCGAGTGTTTCATTTTAAATGCCCACACTCTTCTAGGTACCCTCCATCTACACTAAAATCACTGGAGCAGGTCTTTACTCTTTACTCTCTAAGTCTTAAATTCACACCCCTATTTTGAAGCATCAAATGGTAGTTGGGTAATTTGTGGCTAATATAAAAAATGGCATCATAGTAGAAGAGTGAGTAGAAGTAATTTGTCTTGCTGTCGGTTTTACAATTGGGCAAGACTTTTGAAGTAATTTGTCCTGCCGTCGGTTTTACGATTGGGTAAGACTTTTGTTCTAATGTCAGTTCCACCCCCACCCATTGTGATTTTAATGAATTCTGCCATGACCCAACTTGGTGATCATCCATAGGTATGAGGAAGATGCAGTGAAAGTGAACCCATCATGCACAGATATAGCCAAATCTGGCTATGAGAAAATCTTTAATCATCCTTTTATATTTTTTGCTACTTATTGAAAAATCAAATATATAAATCTAGTGGCCAGGGTGTAAATTTTTTTTGGGAGGGGGGGGAGTTTTTGGGCCAGACCCAGTTTTTCTTTTGTGGCATTAGTGCAATTTTTTCTTTCTTTCAAACTGCTGATGAATCACTGCTATTCTGGGTTTCCTATAATGATCTCCAAATTTAGACATTTTCAGCCAGAATTCCAACTAGTGCTATATCACAAATTTGAAGAGAGACTAAGTTTGTGAAGCCATGGTAGAGAGGTCGGTCATAGTACACCAGTCATACGCGTTCAGTGTTCATTGTGGTGGTTTTGGATGTTACAACACAAGAAAAAGATAACAAACATAGTACTTGCACCCAAAAAATCAGGAAGTATTAGTTTTGGAAGTATTTGCACTAAAAAAAACTAGCACTATGAACTGCAGCTCATCATCCTATTTGAGAAACTTACACAATGCAACAAAAACCATGATGATGAGTTGTAATTCTTCATTGTGGCTTCAAAGCTTGTAACAAAAAAAAATCAAGATGATGAGCGCAACTCGTTGTCCTTGTTTTGGATGTAGCTAGAATTTGAAAAAAACCACCATGATGAACAAACACTTGTCATGGTGGTTTTTGATGTTGCAACACATTAAAAAAAGTTAGGACAACTTGGGTCCTGCGCCGGCTTCAACGGCTCCGCTGCTCCAAGCTCCCCTCCAAGCTCCTGCTCCAAGCTCCCCTGCTCCAAGCTCGCTCCTGCTCGACGTCTCTGGAGCTCTGGCGATGGAGTGAGGGGGGGGGAGGGGTTGGTAGGCTGTAGGTAGGAGGCGGGAGGTAGGTGGTAGGTAGGAGGGGGGAGGTAGGTGGTAGGTAGAGAATTTCGGGGCAGAGAGGAGGTGAAAAAAAAAACCCTGATGAGCCAGGGAGGATGTTCATCCGCAAAACGGGTTGAACGGGCTCATCCTTAACTGGTGCATTGGTGGCTGCTGGTTCACTCCAGCCACAGACGCATCGTGAATCCTCTTTGGTCCTCGAGATTCTTGTGAGAAGCACCGTTTTTTACTGCACTTACATTCTTTAAGTATGAAGAATGTGCGTGGCGAAGTCCGTCACCCACTTCGTCACGATGTTGTCAGTTTAAAAAGCTCGTTTTTTGTTGGGTTGATTATTATTGGTAGATTGAACAATACAATAATATTATTGATTTCTTTGACTATTAAAATATCGTTCAATAAAAGGCGTTCGCCGTCCAAGGCTAGTTAACTTTAGTGGTGCATGATCACTGAGCTCACAATAGTTACTTAACTATAGTGGTGGTCAGAGGCTGGACCTTATAGGCATAGTTAACTTAGTGGTTGTCACAACCCGAGGATGAAAAAAATAGTTGAAGTAGTTAACTACCGTAGTGGTAGAAGGTCTGAAACAATCTGCATTTCGAGAGCCTTAGCAAATTTCGTAAGGTACCCATCAGGCCAGGCACAGTACCTTACAGATGTCGTAAGGTACTCATAAGTGTAGGCACAGGGCCTAACAAAATTTGTAAAGAGTTGGTAGAATTTTCTTTGTGTATGTGGAGGGTGTCTTACCTCCAGTACGATTTCCGCCTCAACAGAGGAGAAGTTTCCTTCTCCTTTGCAAACAAACTAGGAGCCAAGAAAAATTCTACCAGACCTCTATCCTTGGTAAGGCCCTTGGGCAAGGGCATACCCGGAATTCAGAGTCTGTTGGGCAAACTCCTCAGGCTGGTAACACCCCCATCCTTAGGCCTTACCGACCATCAGGCTAGTTGCAGGACCTTACAGATTTTGTAAGGTACCTGCTAGGCTAGTCATGGGACCATACAGATTTTGCAAGGTACCCATCAGGCTAGTCACCGGACCTTTCCAGATTGTGTACCGTACCCATCAGGCTAGTCACAGGGCCTTACACATTTTGTGATATACCCCCCAGACTAGTTATTGGACCTTTATAGATTTGGGAAGGTACCCTATAGGCTAGTCGTAGGACCTTGCATCTTTTGCAATGTTACCCACTAGGCTAGTCCATAGAACCTTGAATATTTTGCAAGGTAACCCATCAAACTAGTTCACATGACCTTACATGTTTTGTATGCTAACTACCAGGCTAGTCACAAGATCTCATGGATTTTTTGAGGTACCCACCAGGCCGTCACATGACCATAAATTTTTTTGTGGGAGGTGCTTGTCAGGTTGTCATAGGACCTTAAATTTTTTTGTAAGGTGCTCTGTAAGGTTGTCAGAGGAACATTTACAAGGAATTTTACAAATTTTGTGTAAGGTGCTTGTTAGGTTGACATAGGACTTTACAAGTACCTTACACATTTAGAGTGTATAGTTGTTGCTAGGATGTCATGAGACCTTTCTGGTTTTTGTGTAAGGTCCTATTAGTTATTGTCCCCACATTGAACAATTTCCATTTATTCCTTGCTTCTATCTGTCACTCCCTCAACAAAATTCAATTTGTAAATTAGAATTTATTTCTTTCTCTTGTTCGTTTGACAAAATGAGAAAATCCAATTCAAGCTCAGTATGAAATATTGTTTGCTTGCAAGCTGCAACAAGTCATTAAATTTCACCAATGCTTAAAAATTCAATTTTCCAAGAGTGTACAAATACTGCTTAAAGCTTTCTTGCACTTTGTGTTCTTTTGCTTTCAAACATTCACCCTAAACACCATACCCTTCTCAAACACTTTCAATTCTTAGAAAATAATTACCAACATGACTTTTCTTCTAAATTTGAAAACAAAGCCTCTCAAGAATATTACAACACATTTAAGAACAAAACATATTTGAAAATTTCATCTCACATTCTTTTACTGTGAGCAAATTGAAATCACACAGGGAGTTGTGAAACCCTAAATGCCAAACGTCAAGAGAGATTTGAATGTATGTTCTTGCCCCTCATGTGCTCAATGGCTTAGATTGTTTGGTCCTGTCAATTAGATTAAATGATGTTACCAACATGATGCTCACAAATCAGTCACAAAATGCACATTTCATGTGTACTGAATGAGCACAGATTTGTCGTCAAACAAGGTTAATATCAAATAGACAAGAGGGCAATGAATTAGGATAACCCCACCACATGATTTCTACTGCATACCCATGACTGTATCAAAATTGTTTCAGTGGCACTTGCAACAGCCATTGAATTTTCCCCCCACTTCGCTCATCTGGAAAGAGACAAGCTCCAGGTGTTGGCATCAAGATCTGCTAAAAGCTCCTTACTCATCATCTTTCCCAGCACATCTCAATGTGACATATCCTTTAGCAGAACACTGAAAATGTTCCAAATGAGTATGCTGTGCATTCAGTAATAGATGGTCTGAGTATGGTGGCATGGTGGAACCTTCTCTGATGCATTTGGCAATCCTGATCACCAAAGCCACCAATCCACGTGCACACTCAGCACCTGCAAATTGCAGATTGTCCATAATGTGATGTTGAATGTGGAGAGAGAGAGCACAGAGAAAGAAGAGAGAGCAATTGCATAAAGGAGTCATTATAAGCACTCCCATGATACGACCAAAAGGGTGGGCTTAAAACTCTCACAGCCATTTGGCACATAACAAGCTTCAAACAAGAAAATCTTTTGTCAACCATTTCTATGAAACTTTGAGGCTAAGTTCATGAGCTGGGAACTCTTCAACAGCAAATCTCTGCAATTTACTAGTAGACAACAACAACAGTAAGCTCTAGGGAAATCTGTGCCTCTCTACAGTGTTCTCTTTGTGTTGCTTGCCCTCCAAAAAATTAAAACAGGCAGTCTTATAAAAAGTATACTTGGATTTCCATAACAGCAAACGGTGAAAAAAGCAGAGAATACTTTTCCTGCTTCCCAGATTGAGCAGTCAGGTACTCCCACAGCCACTCCACTGCAGTAATGCAGCATGTGCGAATCTCCACCTCCTCTTCAGAACCAGGAGTTAATTCCTGTGAAGTATCCAATACAGTAGCCAGTGTTGGACTGCATGTAAGAATTCCCTAGTGCTGCAGTACTGCAGGAACAACATGATCTGCAAATATAGTGATGGATGCTATGTCCTTGAACTCCCCAAAATTCACCCCCTTGAAAGCACCCCATACATCTGCCACAAAGATTTGGGCCATTTTGTAAAGAAAAACAAGATGGCCTTTGTATACACAATGATCTCAAAAACCTGTCATGTATCAAGATGAATAAGTCAGCAATGAATATACACATTCTGGTTGGTAAGTAAAAAGAAATCAAGAAACTGATCAATGAATACTACATAAATCCCTGCACAAAGTTTACAGCAAAGGGTGCGCAAAAGGGGGCTACAAATGGATGTTGTACTTGACCTAGACAACAAAAGATTGAACACTTGTATAGTTCCCACTGGAGACAGCAACAAGAGACAAGGGGGGGGGAACTGGAAGGAGCATATGCTTCTGTACCAGGAAAATGTTGAGTAAGAAGCTCCATGTTGTTACTAACATGAGTTTTCTGTAAGGTCAACAAGGACTTTAACGGCAGCTACAAGATTGACAGCTTGCCCATTGAACCACTGCAACAACCCTGTAGCCACCTACAAACCACCCCTTTAACCCTTACAACCCTGACTGGCTTAAATCAACAACCTATGTTCTCACAGTTCAAATAAGACCCCTGAGATGACCTCTGTTGGCAACATGCTTTGGAAATGAAAATGAGCCTATATGGAGATACACTGCATGCAGCTTTCTAAGCATGTCAATAATCTTGAGCAGACATTGATCAGCTGATGAGCAGCCTCTGGAATTTTGATGGACGAGGCCAGAAGTGAAGGTGAAGGTTAAGGAAGTCTCTTTGCATTCCAGCTGGAGCCTAAAGAAATTCAGCAAATGAAGTTCTTGAGTGAGTCCCAGACACTAACCAATGATTTTTTCTCAACACCTTGGATCAACTCATCTTCCAGAAGGCCTCAAATCCCTCAAGCATTTAGTTGATTCAATTAGTTGAGACTTGGGACTGACCTTGTATGATGCCATGTGCAGAAACCAGATTTGTATCGTTCAACAAGGTGCGGAAAACATGCTATGGGCTAAAGAGTTCAAGTCAGTGTTACACCTTCTGTGATACAGTAAGAGAAGTAGACATCTATCTCCATGCTCCTTATTGCAAGCATCAACAAGCTTTTTGTCAACCAGTTGTAAGGAGGACAAGGGATATTAAATATGCATTTTCTTTCTCTTTGTCAATTGATTCCTTCCAAGAACAACACAATACAATGCTTGACCTACCCTTTTTAGCATGTCAATTAAAGCTCCATTTTTGAGATGGTTGCTGAAGGAGAAGTGCACATCTTTAAGCCCTTCAAAACTCCTCTGATAACAAAGGAATGTATAATAGAGAGACTTTTCCACAGCCAAATTTTTCATCTCCCATTAGAGCCCAAAAATCTCATTGAAACAATAGGAATACTTCAGATCATGCATGCGCGAACATTCCAGACTTTGAAGCTCCCTGTGTATACCTACCTAGTGCAATCTATCAAGCAGGGGACTGTAATGAAAACCCTGAAGCGTAAGATGGCTACAATGTGCTGCTCAAGTTGTAGTCAACAATTTCAGAGGCTCCTCACATTTTGTCTCTGAGAATTATGAGTTACTTGATAATGGTCAGGTCTTGTGGAGTACATATTTGACCACCTCATAGAAGGACACAACAATGGCAGTAGAAGGTCCAGCTCGTCCAACTCTGGGACCTACGCCCATGAATAGTCCCCTCACTCCTTGTTTTCTGCAAACCATTCAGGCATATTTAGATGCTTAAAACTGGGAATCCACAAGTTCCCACTCAAAGCCTACTGGCAACAAAATGGGTTTCCTATTTGATACAAAATCCAGTCCAATAGAAAAGGGTTCTGAGTCAAAGTATTGTTAGTCAATCCACAAAATAGAGCTTGACAACTCTCCACCAGAATCTTAACTTACCTCCAGACATCAAGTAAAGTTTGATAGGTGGTCATCCTCATGGCCTTTACTGGATCCTTCTGCAGAATGGCAAGAAAACAATAAATCAACACATTTCAGAACATGGTGAATAATTTTGTAGTATATACATCTAGATGTAACCAAGTGTAACCTTATGCCAAGAGCAAGCCACAACCACAGTGATGAGAGGAGCCAACAAAGGAGAAACCATAGGCATTCAGAAGGGAGAAAGTAACACAGCAGCAAAGACAAAGCAAAAGTGAAAGTAGAAGAACAACCAATAATGCAAATCAAAGTTCACAACCCACCTGCCCCAAACAAATGACTGAATAGCAACCTTACAAACCTTAGGAACAAAATTCAAATCAGGGCATGACATTGCCGTTGCCATCAACCGCAAGCTTACAACCTTCAACATTTTGTGCAGCAGCATTTGTGCTCAGCTTTTATGGGTGCTCATTTATGAATGGGAAGAGACACGGACCTCTATCTGACGACGTGTCTTAGCTACATCAAGGGGACAGGTGGCAGCTGCAGCAAGGCCACCTGCCAACACTCCTGCTGCGAAATTGGCTCCCAGTACACTAGAAACATTTGGCTCTGGTCCTGCTACTTCTAGTAAGTGACGCCGCACCTGCACCACAATGAAACTTGGTCAGAAATCTCATGATAACAAAATGCCACTTCACATCAAAAGGCATATTTTCTATGCATTGAAACTTTGTTCAACAAAGCATAGAGATGATGAGCTTACTGGCTCTAAAGTAGTCCAGCAAATGGCAGAAAATGGAACATCTCGAGCCAATTGTGCTCCCACTCCTGCCCATAGCATTCTTACTCTCTGCACTGTCCACCATAATGCCCCAATTCTCCTTTCAAATCCACTTTGTATTCCCTTCCATACACAAACCACTAGCATATTCAACATAACCTACAGGAAGTCAGGCTATTGTGGCCAACAAAATCTTTGACATCAGGGATACAACCATAACCTTGGTGCCTGAAACCAAAAGACTTGTGACATGGCCACTGTCAATATTACTCTAGTCACTGCACAAGCATCTGGACCACTAGAACTGGGCCTTCAAAGTGGAAATAAGAAACGTACAGGAACCACCCTGTAACCCTTCAGTAGTTGAAAAGGCATTGTGTAGGACAGAAATTAATCCTGGTGGTGTTCCACCCCTCAGCTCCTTCTGTGCCTGCAAAGTTGCAGCCAACCAAAGATCAGTTTGTGTGAAGCAATGATGTGTGAGATACTTCAGTTCAAGTACCTAATGCAGGGGGGAATGGGGAAGGACAAAACCTCCATAAGTACTGAGAACTTCTCCATACCTGGAATTAGAGTCACTTTAACATTGAGACATGATGTGAAAACAAGGTTACAGCAATTTCATATCTTACAAAATATCAGCAAAGAATAGAACAAAAAGTACCTGCATCCGAGTCCTTGCAAGCTCCACTGGAGAGACTATGATGCAGGCAAGTGATCGTGCTATGGAACCCGCTGCTATGGGTGCATATGGCCTCAGATTCAATATGTGGTTGTCAAAATATGCCTCTATGGATTCCAGAAGGAAGTCATAACATGGCAAATAGATCCCCACCTGTCATGAGCATGAATTATGTCTACTTTGTGTCTCAAAACTGATATGAAATAACAACACTCTGAGACAGCATTTCTAGTGCACAACTTAACATGCAATTTTCAAACCCATTCTTCTCTGATGTAACTAGGATTTGTGTTGGTACACTTCATTCTTCCTTAAAAAGGTATAATCACGAATGACTAGGAACATATTGATGCAAAGTATGGATCTCCAGGATTCAAATTTCTTACAGTTGGTATTGCAATTGCAAGGGCAGGATTGAGGCCTGTCCAGAGCCGGAAAAAGCCCTCCTGCAGACACTGAACGATCTTAGGGTAGATGTCCAGTAGAAATACTTTTCCCATTAAGAGCTGCAAATGTCTGGAGAAGCTGTTTTCTTCTGGACTGTGCAAAGTTCATGTAGCCACAGGTAAAGGTAAGAATATTGAAGCTCACAAACCTGCCTTGATATTTTATAAACCACATCCCAGGTGCCCTTGTACTGTGAGGCTCCAAGGGGTGGACATGCTGGTGCCACACCAACATTAAAATTTCGCGGACATGCAGGCAGACACCTTCCATCCACTGCTATCTGGTCACACAGTGAAAGATAGAAGTCATCAATATCACAAGCTTAACACCATTTTCTGCAAGTCACCAGGACTGATGGCATCTTCCAGAACTTGAGAGCTTAACCTTCCTGTAGCCAGTTGAAGCATAGACCACACAACAAGAACCTCTTTCCTCTGGATCAGGTGACAACTCAGGTTGGATTCCCAGCTGAACAAACATGCTACAGATGCTTCTACTGTCTACTTCAAGCAAACATTGCAACAACTGCAGTTTTGCCTTTTAGTATTGTATTGTAATGAACATTTGGGGGCAAGCTATTTCTCAGCTAATTCAATCATTACCTTGTTAAAGGTTGGAAGTTCCATTACGCATGCCACTTGCTGTTGGTAGTTCACCCCTGCAGCTTGAGCTTGCAGCCTAGTCTGGAGGATACTCAAATCAATATTCTTATTAGCACCATGCTCACACACCATTACCGATCAACTCTTTCCTCCCACAACCATAAATGCATCAATTGAGCTTTTGAGCCACACAATTCAAAGTAGCACCTTCATGATTCTATCCCTGATCCATTTTAGGAGGTTCAACAATCTCCAATTGCACATGGAATATAGTAGATTTGCTGTGGAGTAACTTTTAGCTAAATGTTTTGGTGTAGAGATACCTTTGCAACATCCAGAGGATTGACAATCACAGCAGAAATGAAAGCAGCTCCAGCAGCAGAGATGGCCCTCTCCCTCATATTAATAGATTTCGATCGGACATCTTCCATTTCCATAGGGCCTGAATCCTTTCTGCTTGAACCCAAAATACTTCTCAATCTCTCCATGATGTCAATCTCTCCTGCTCCCCTCCAACGTGATGTGTATTCAATGCTGTGAACGACAATCCCCCCGCTCCAAGTAAGTTGTATAGGGTAAGTTTGTGATCATTGTTTCCAACACATCGTTGATTATCCAACGTCTGCTTTGCAGCTTCTGTGCTGGCGTGCTTTTCGAGTTTCTTGCAAAGACGATTCGGCGATTGTGGTGTGTGCTGCTGCTGGGAATTTGCAAGGGAGAAGGAGGAGGAGGACAAGGAGAAGAAGAGAAGGAAGAGACACACACACACTCAAGGGCGAGCAAAGAAAGCGAAAGGGGTTTGCGTTGTTAGATGGCAAGTGTAAGGGCTGTTGTTGTTCTTCACCAGACGGCTGCTGGGGCTAGTTGGGCGTCGTTTAAGCGGACCAAAGGCCTGGGAAGCTTGATCTCATCAGCGGTAGCACACAGTAATCTCTCGTGTTCATTGCGTCCAGGAATAATGTCGGCCCGCGAGAGAGGAAACCCTAACTCTAACACTTGAATTGCCAACCCTAACTCTAGAATTCAAGACCTGATGACTGTACACATTTAATTGTTTTGAACCAAAATCATCAGCGTTGGGCGGGTATTTGAGTTTGTTCGTCAGAATGTTGCTTTGACCACCCGACAGTTTGAAAGTCCAGTTTAACAGATCAATTTTCCTTTTCGCCAGCACAAGTAAAAGCACCAAAACCTGAAAAATTGTTGGTCATTGCAGAGAGTGGAAGATGACGAGGGAAACATGAATGATGCTTGATTTTTTCTTAGATGGTTCATTCTCTCATGTGTACTTAACATTGTGCTACCAAGATTACCCTGAGACAGACACAAGTGAACTCATACGAGCTTGCCATCAATTAGTCCCTGCAAGTATTGCAAAACTCTTGCTCTGGCGTAGTTTCCTCCATAAAAATCATTAGATTTATTGGCCAGGGATATAGTATTGAGAATTATTATAGAATATAAGTAGTAGCTTCAAGGGATTTTGCCCCCTAGAAACCATGAGATGATTCATCCTAATTTGTTGGTAAAAAGTTTCACATTCATTTTTTGACATTTTGTTTTCTCTGCCCCCTCCTCAATTGTGCACCCAGCCCCAGATGACTAAACCCACAAAACTTAAGATGAAACTATTTTCTCAAAAAATGGTTCTCGCACCTATCATACACAAAAATTCATAATTCTTTCGAAATGTGACAATGTGATTGAAAACATTCAAATACACATGTCGTGACAAAAAAAAATTGGGTTTGAAATTTTAACAAATGTGAAACATATATATGTAAAGAGAATATTTGAACACTTTTTTTTTAAGAAAAAAATTATTACATTTGGAAAATTTGAAAATCATGGTGCAACATTTCCCTATTGATTTTGGTTTAATGTGAAATTTTTAATATTTCGATAAGTTCTAGAACATGTCATCAATTAGTGTTAGATCCTTTTGGGTTCCTCATAACTAATGTGATATTAAAAATGAAAAAAATCATGACAATTTTTTTTACAACAATATGATAATCTACCTATGAAGGAAGGGATGCTTCACATCATGTTCTTGGTGTCTTTGGAAAGCTCTCGACAAGGAGGGGTGCATGGGCTTGGTTCCATGACATTTGGACTTGCGGTGCAAAAGTTCTTGAATATTGAATGATTTCTTCACTGAAAGTTAAATTAAATCGTAGCCAAAAATTTAGAAGGAATTGGAATGTGCCTTTGGTGTTGTTGGAAAGATCTTGATGAGCAGGATTTAATGGAATTTATTTGGTAAGATTTGGTTTCAAAATGTGGAAGATATTGATTTTAAAGTAATTTCTGCTGCTGCTGAAGATTCAAATAAATTTTAAAAAACCAGCTTTTGGAAGAAAAAATCAGTTGAGAATGTGGTGACACTTGAAGGCTTACCATTCAATTCAAGCATGATTTCCTTTCATGTTTGGCTGTTCAAAAAATTGATACATACTTGCAAAACAATGTTTACATGTTGAGTTTGCATATTTTGTAATGGGTTCTTCGCACTTGGGTCAATGGCAGAGGCCACACTAGTGTACATTAAAACAGATTTATTTTATAATTTCCCCTGGTAATGACCAATTTTTCATACAATATCAATTGTTGATATTAATAATTAAGTTAATGGTAGGGCCATTGTGTATAATGCACCTTGTTTCTCAAGCAAGTTGGGAGTGGAAGCTTTTGGGAGCACAATGTCAGACATTTACTGCAGGATACTTTACTTCTTTTAGGATATATTTTACTTGGAACCCAATTCAGTGCAAGACGCTAAATAGCCCCAATCGAGCACTGTCCGGCGCCGTTTCTGGGCCTGACAGTGCAGCCCTGCGGAGAACCGTGTGATTCTTCTGCAGGGTTTGACTTTTTGACTGTAGGAATTATTTAAATAGAAAAGAAATAATGCTGGCGTCCGCGCCTGATTCTATGCTAGTCGTTAGTACCATATCCTGAGCGTGGGAGATCTGGTTTTCGAATCTGCTAAACTGTAGCAATACAATTAATTAATACATGCAGAACTGAAATATGAAGAACAGTGTTAACAAAATTCTTTTGCAGAATAAAAGAACATGTAGAACCGTGCTGCGTGGTTTTATGCAGAACCGTGCAGGGCCAAAAAACATGCGCCAGACAGAGCTCAATGGGGGGGTGGGGGTGGGTTGGGTTTAGTGTCTCACCAATTCAGTGTGGTCAGGGTTTCAGCTTTTTGGGAGAGGGATTGTCCAAAGGGAGTGGTTATGGTGTCCCAACTTTCATCTGTGTACATGTTTTATTTGTATAACTTTTGTTGGCCCGACCTTACAAGGCAGGGATATTGTGTTGAGAATGTTATTGAAAATGTTCAAATACACATGTCATGACAAGTCTTTTATTTTGGTTTCAATTTTGTATGAATGTGAAAAATAAATATGAAAAGAGAGTATTTGATTTTTTTTTGGAGAATAAAATCATTAAATTTGCAAAAAATTGAAAATCGTGTTGCCACATTTCTCAGTCAGTTTTGGTCTGGTAATAATTTTTTAAATGTTTAGATAGGTTTTTAGAACATGTCATCATTTATCATGAGATCCCTTTTGGGTTTCTCACAACTGATCACGACAATTTTCTTTTACAACAACATGCTGATGTATAGTAAAATCTTTTTATTTTTTATTTTTCTCCTAGCTATGACCAATTTATCATACAATATCAATTGTTGATATTAAATTAACTGCAGGGCCATTGTGTATAACACACCTTGTTAGTTTTGGTATTACTAGGCACTGATCTATTAGAGCACAAAGACATACCTGTTTTGATGTTTATCCAGAAGCAATTGGAGTTTGTCGATTGGGATTGGTGATCTTGATTCCAACTATTGCTCACATTTTCCATAACTATGGAAGAAATTGGAAGTTGTGAAGGAGAAGCCATGCAACTGCACCTCCAAGGGTCTTATAGTTCGTATGGCAGCTGATGGGGCCTTGTTGTGGTTCATCTATGTAGTTGAACTCAGCATCTTGTAGCTGTTTGGGATGAAAACACTGGCATTCTCATTAGGCACAGACTTGTGGTATATTGACAATCATTTGTTTTGTTGTTTGAAAAGGTTGTAATACTTACCTTTGTTTTTATATTTTTGGGCAATGTTACCAATTTAAATAATTTGGTCAGAGGAAAATAGCATTACAATTTCTTTTGCCACATGCTAAGCATTTTAGCACATATCAATACAGTTTTTAAGAATTAAAACATGGGTCGGTGAACAAATAATTAAGGTAGGAGGGAGCATTACACTCTGAATTTGGCATGCTATGTCCTTACTTAAAATTGTTTCCATAGAACCAGGTTTTATAAAAAAAATTATTGGTGTCCAATACAAAGTAATTCCTTGAATGCATTTTCTTTGTCACCAAATTTTATTAACTATTTTCCTATGTTGCCTTATAGTTGATTTTTTGTTCTTTGTTGGGTGTTTGTACGTAGTGGTTTGCATGGTTTATGGTTAATGTCTCAAATTAATTTGGTTTGCACATCTTCAAGCATTATGTTATTCCAAGTTTCATCTACCTCAAGTTACCATCTATTAGGAGGAAAATGCAAGAAAAATACACAAGGATTTGCCATGATAATCCCATAATCTTATGTGTCACAATGCATTTGCATTGTCCAAATCTCAAGATGTATTAGTTTATATGGGTTGTACACATCAACATATAAATATATGAGATTGGGTTGCCTTGCAAATGATAGCTTTACAGCAATACCAAACATGGCTTGCTGGGATAAGCGCTTCTGCCTGTTGGACATTCCCCTTGGCAGCACTGCCACCATATCTCTGTGCAGCACTCGCAACTGAAACTTACCTAGAATCACTGACTTGTGCTTGAATGTCAATTCATTCTGATGATGGTTCCTCATTCAAGGCAATCAAAACTGGAGGTGGTTGTTCAAGAGAAACAACCTTCGGTGCTGAAAACAGTGACTGGATGGAGTCATGGCTGGTCAAAATTGTGTACTGGGAGAGGTGCACTGTCAGTTGTGGAGATGGCACTTTCCATAGTGCTTGCTGGAAGTAAACCCTCTGTCCCACTGATGGGAACTTTACGCAACTGAATTCATCTAGTAAATCTCTTAACAAAATACTTCAGCATTCGCAATGAATTGCAACCCAGAGCCAACTTAGAGCAAAACCTGAGAATCAGGAATACCCGCCGATGCTATAAAGACTTTACAGCAACAATTCTTCAAAGATGATAATCACCTCAAAAGAGCTTTCCGTTGTTATTTCATATTAAGCCCAGGAGAGAGCACATGTTTAACCTGGATTCTAAAATAAGACCCCGTGCAACAGCAGACGAAACTTTGTTTTGCATCTGAAACACAAATGTTTTATTCCAGAAGCGAAAAGAAAGCTTCTGTTGAACATGATATCAATATGACAAATACCTGCAATCTGATGAACATAGTGATTATGATGAAAGCAAGAGTCGCGAGAGAACAACATCAACCAGCTGAAGAACTGATGGGATCAGATAGCACCTAATCCCTTGAAAGGAGTTGATAGGCTGTGAGTATATTGGATGGACTAATTCTAATCTATCTAAATAACCTGTATGAAAAGCATAGGATTTCACCCGTTCCAACACCCTCCCTGAAATCCTTGCTCTGAGGATAGATTACAGAGGTTCTTTTCTCCTCTTCTCTTCTGACTACAGACTGTATACAATGTCTCGCTCCAGACTTCTGGACCAGCTGCAGGAGATAATCAGCACGCTATCTACAATAAGTTCTATGCAGTAAATGAGGCGTTTGATCACTGTAAGTAGCTTTCCTTGTCCATCTAAATACTTTTTATGAAGAAACAAGGAGACATGGTCCTTTGACCAAATTCTGTCACAAAAGAACCAGATTTATGTAGTGTAGTAAGGTGTATGACTGAATGCACTGATGAAGTTAGCCATGTGTGTTTACAGGTTTGTCGGTAGATGGGAACTTGTAAGGTGTTGCCCGAATTGAAAAGGCTTTATCATCACACATGTGGCCTGGTCTGGTCATGAAACCCCTCAAGAAGCTCACTGACTTCTCAGTAGCTCCTCAAGAAGCTGAAGGTGCTTAGTTCGACTTCACTCCTGGTGATCTTCCTTTCTCCCTGTCTCAGCATGCTTATCAGTGGGATTGCAGTACATTCAAGGAAAATGCTAATGCTTTTGAGTTCGCATAATCTGTCAAAACCTTTGCCAGATGGTGATGTGCAGAGTGCGCAGACTACTCTTCTCTGACATCATATTTGGCTTTGTGGGCTCTGCATAATTTTCAAGTGATGATGAGTTAGATTATCTCGTTGAATACTACATGATTATCCTGCATGAAGCTGTGGCTTTCCTTGTTGTGTTTACTACGTTAAGCATGTCATTACTTTGGGAGCTGCAAACTTGGAAATATCCATTTCCTTTCTTGGGGGCCCACCTTTGGTGACTGTTGTAGCCTCTCCGAATCCAACATTGTATGTCATTGCATGTTTGGATGATGCAGTACTGAAATATTTTTTAACATTGGAACACTAAACATTGGAGAAATATTGTTGTTGAGGTTCAAGTTATCCCTTGGTATTTCCTTTTTGAAGTTATTATCCATTGTTATTCCTTGCCTGAAATTGTGGGACTGAACATGTTGATAGTTGCATTATGCTGTGAACATGGAGGTTGATGGGGTTCAGGGCGATTATTTCTTTTTACAGTGTTGTAGATATTGCATGTTGCATGTTGTAGATTTATGTTGCATCTTCAAATAACTTGTGATCTTTAGAAACAATTTTGAACTTTGAAGATGACATTGCTAGTTTTTAACTATTTCTTCTGTGCACCCAGGACGTACTCATGAGCTACTGTAACTTCTTCTTCTTCAAATTTAACAAAAACTGTGGTAAACTCAAAAACCCAAGGAGTAGTAAAAATGAGGAAGCTGCTCTAGGTGCAATCATTTGCCAGAAAATATGATGAGAAGTACAAGGCGGCAGCAGATGTGAACACACAACTGGCAGTAGGAGTTCAGCAGCATATAGAGAGATTTAAGTAGTGTTTGTCTATCATGGAAAAATATCATTTGCTTGAAAAAAAATTACATCCCTTCAAGAATAAAGTTCAGTGCAAAAGTTTGATAACATCATGTGTTGACAGAGGTTAAAGATAGCTTAACAGGTAAAATGGCTATTGCAAGAGAAAATAGGTGCAGAGTGCAATCTTATATATAAAGTCGCTTGTTGCGTGCGTCCGTCCGACGTTCTGGGAGCATTTTCTATGGCAGAACCGGCCACAGAGATAACTGGCCACCGGCTACCAGCGACCCAGGTCCTGAGAGCCAAATGCAGCTTCTAAAATTAGGGATGATGGTGGATGTGGACACTGCAACACAAGGTTTTCTGGGTAGGAATCAAGAGGGTATTAGGCTTCAAATTTTTAGGTTTTTTGGGGGATGGGTTTGGGGTGAAGGGTAGAGTGGGGGTTTGGGTTGTGGTTCTTTCACCTTCTTTTGTATCTCACCATCAATTCTTGCAACCCATTTAACTATGGTTTGAATATATATGGGAGTTTTAAGACCATCCAAGTGAAGGAAAGAAAAAAGGCAGGCATGGGCGGATTGTGTCCGACCGTCACGGGTACCCACTAGTTATACCTAACATCATCAATTCACTGCTTTCCATTTTGAGGACGATGGACATGTTGAGGAAACTTCCAGAGCTACTCATCTGTAAGTTCAGATTAGCATATAGATGTGGTCATAGATAGCAGGCAATAGAACTGAACAATTAAGGTATCTAAAATGCAGAGCAAGTTAAAACAGGCAGAAAAGACAAACAATGCTCCAACTAGGACATTGACGAAAAGAACAATTTTTGTTATGGTTCCACACGTAAATGGAACCAAGAATCTACTTTCAGGTCCAGTTCTTCCCAAAAAAGAATTAAAAAAATTGATCCAATTTTCCACACAGTTTTAGTTTTTGGTGTTTACCAGTGTTATGAGGATATTTGGTTTGAAGGGTGAAAACCGGCAGTTCAGGTTTACCAATGCCCAATTCCAACTTGTTGGGACACAAGACTTGGACCATGAAAAAAATGTTTTGCTAGATCCAGAATCAAACCCACAACCGTGAAAAAATATTTTTGAAAACAGGGTAAGGGTATACATGTAAAAAAGTTGACTTTTTCGAAGTTAATAAGTAGACTGAACTTAATAAATAATAATTATAATTAGTTGTTCAACTCTAGATATACATAGACCTCTATTTTAATTTGTTGTAAAACTTTGTACTCACATGATCTTTAGCATTGAGAAATGTTTAATGTAAACGTGGAACCGGAACTGGTTCGAAAATCAGGTGTGAAGGTTCTTGAATTTGAAAAAATGTGATAAAACAAAACCGAAGGGTTCAAAATTTGAAAGAACTTGACTCAAACCCGTACTAAGAGAATCGTTACATAAATTTTTAAATGTCAAAACCGGACTGGAGGTTCTCTCAATAAGGAACAACTGACGACACTGGTGTTTACTAATCAAAATGGACAGTTTTAGCCCTTCAAACCCAGTGCTTACCCAACAATGTTTACAAAGTTTTCTTGAGTAGTAAAATCAACTAACAAAATGACATCTGAGACACAATATATGGTTAAATCAACCTTGTTGAAAAATCTGTACAATTCAAAGCCCAGTGGCCAAGGGGAGGGGGGTGTTCTTCCATGACCTGCAGTTCTCTTCATGATCATATGTGCCTCCACTTGTGCCGACTCTTTCTTTTTCTATTGCCGCTACGAATCAGTCATGAAACTTTTTGTTGTTGTTGATTTCACAGCTACTCGTGCCATATTGTCTAATGTTGATTTAGTTCTCGGATTGTGTTTGGTTGAAGTTTAGTTCAATTGAACATTCAACACTTGGTTGAGTTTTCTTTAGTAATCTCTGCTGCATATATGTTTTTGATGTTGTAGTGTTCTTGTGTGCTAAATTTCATAAGTTGGTCTTCCCTTGCTTGTGTATTTCAATTTCTAGCAAGTCCCCCATGATGATGCAATAGACTTTGTATGTTTTTGTTAGCTGCGTTCTTTCTCTCTTTGCACACTCTCTTTGCAGCTCGTTGCCTTCGTTGTCCCTATCTCTCTCTCTCTGGCTCCAACTTGCTTTCTCCTTCTCTCTCTGGTTATTCCATTACTCTCCACCATAATAGTTGTGTTGTTTGGGTCGCTTATTGCACAGTGGAGTTGAGCTAGGCATGGTAGACCTGCAATCTTCCAAGTTTTTATCGAACTGAAAACTAATGAAGCTAACTGCAAGTCCATCGGGGCCTTTCACTTTGTCGGAAGGATGCCATGACCAGTACTACATGCACCTTGTGACTTCCCAATTGGAGTGGCCATGAGTCTAAGGATAGCGAAGCTCCACTACTAGGAGGTCATGTCACGAAAGAACTCAATTCCTTGTTATTGAAGGGAGAGTTGAGACATAGGAATTTGCAAAGAGACACTCCACCATGGATCTCGGGCATCCACCACCCACTTCCATGATGCCCATGTACATGATCTGATTCCCTGAAGCAACTGATCTTAAACATGGTCTGATTCCCAGTTGTTTGTTTTTACTTTACATCACATGTGTGTTGCAAAGCTTTGGTTTAAAGCAATTGTTGAGTGTTGTTTTGTTTTTCTGTTTATTTATGTTAACATGTTTTTTTTTCTTTTGATAAATGTTATCTGATTTCCAGTATCCTAATGGTGATTTTGATGCAATCACCATCACGAAACATGATTACAAAACATTGGAACCCAAGGAGTTCCTTAACGACACCATCCTCGACTTTTATTTGAAGTAAATACATATCCAAAGACTCTACTCTGTTTTGTTTAAATCTCAAAAAACATTGAATTTCTACTCTTCTTTATTCAAATGTTAGAAAACAATGAATCATGTTGTTTCAAGTACTTGCAAAGACAACATTCTGATTCACGATTTTACATCTTTAACTGTTTTTTCTACTCCAAACTCGTTCAATGTAAGGAACAGAATGCAGATTTTACAGTTCTGCAAAAATGGAGTCATGGTGTGGATCTGTTTTTCATAGATTACATTGTGATTCCGATCAATCACAACAAACATTGGAGTGTGGTCATCATCCCACATCTTGAGAGTCTAGGGCAGGATGAGAAGATGTAGACATCATGCATTCTACACCTAGATTCCTTGGAGGGTGGTCATAGACAAGTAGATAGCCATATTCGAACATGTCTGCGGAAGGTTTGGATTCAGAAAGCTTCTACAAACTTGCATGACTCACATGAAATGAAGTCGGCAATTCAACAAATGCGGTACATTGTTGCAAAGGTATGATTTTTGTTTGCTGCCATGTTTCTTAATAAAAAGAATCAACAATTTTTCCTAACCCGATTTTTTGCTTTGTGATTTTGTAGGCCTCTCAACAGCAGAATCATTATGATTGTGGTGTGTACTTGCTCCATCATGTGGAGCTGTTCATTAGGGATGCCCCAGTACACTTCAACCTTACCACAAGCTAAGGCTTCCCTTATTGTGTATGTCTTCCTTTTTTATTTTTGTTAGTTGTTTTTCATTGTTTAAACTTGTTCAGCTTGAAATTGTCTATAATTTTTGTTTTGTTGTGTGTAGTTGACTCGATTTTGGTTCACCATTGTCGACATTTTTGGAAAAAGGAAAGCAATCTAAAAATTACTGTTGAACCTTCAGCATGTTACTGGAATGGTAGGTTTCTAAGTTTTTATAAGTGAATGTATTATCAAATTTAATGTTTGTTTTTCTCTTATGTTTGGGGGGTGTTAAGTTTTTACATTTTTTAATTTGTTTTTGGTTTTGTTTCTAGAAGGGTAACAAGTACAACATTCATTTTTGCAATCTCTTAAGGAAAGAGAAAAGTAGGCACATACATTTAAATACTCTATGCCCACCGCGAAGCATTTTATCACAATCATGAGGATGGGAGACATCGAACTTCTCCAATCAGGTTGAGGTTGTTATAAGACCATGAACAAAGGCATTGGTTACTGTTTTTTAGTCTTGTAACGGGTTTGCTTCCATTATGCAAAAATGCTTGTTCCATTTTTTTATGTGAGTTGCTTGAATTCTTTGGAGTTAATCAAGATCTTAAAAATTTGGTGTGTTTTGGTTATTCCATTATTGTTCACAGGAAACTTTAGACAAGGAAAAAATGCAGGTGGTGATGAAAGGTGCAGGAGTACAGGCAGCAACAATATTTACAGTGACATGCTCCCAAGTCCCTTGTTAGACCCAAGTAGGGTCCAAAGAAGTTAAACAGCGGAATTTTTTGGGGACTCGGCGCAACGTTCCTAGCTCTTAGCACTAAAAGGGATAGAGGGCATGTTGAAGCTCCAAGATTAAACTAGGAAGAAGGACAAGCTTTACTTAGTTACTTAAACCTGCATCAAACCAACCAACAAGTTGGTTAGTTCACATTCGGAAGCACTTTCAGTGTTAGGACAAGCCACAGGCGACCTTGGACTCACTTGATTCACCACGACCTGGACTTGAGGGAAGCCATCACCTTCCCCCATATAGTATTCTCTGCGTTTGCTCGCGGTGCCTACATCCAAATGGCACTTTTTCCCGGCACTCCCAAGGAAGAGTCTCGAAACTATTTCAGTTTGGACTCTCGGGACTTTGGGAGTTCATAATTCCTTGCTCAGACCTTCGATCGGGATGAAGTCTGAAGAAAACTTATAGCTCTCCTCAAGAGCTTTTCAACGGTGTATCACATTCCACCTGCACACACCGGGGTCGAGTCAATTCTTGACTTTTAGTGGTCGGGAGTCAAACTGCTAATTTGATTCCCGACGCTTCTTTCGTCCAAAACTTGTGTTGCAGATGTCCAAATGACACATGCGAGGCCATTTTCGACATTTACACTTCAAGACCTTTCCAAGCCGATTTTTGATTTTTAAAATTTTCGCATTTTGGCGTTATTTCGCCAGTATGAAAAAAGGCTGGTGCAAACTATGTTGCATGTGAAGTGGTGTCGTGTGGGTATGTTCTTCTTTTAATAACCAGAAGTTCCGGCTTTAATGGATTAGAGAACCATCGATTCCAGTTAATTATAAAACAGAATCATAAGAAATCCACTTGTCCCGGTTACTTAAAAAAGAACCGGAGGTTCCCGTGAAACCTCCGTTTAGGTGAAACCTGCAGGAAAAAGAACCAGAGGTTCTCTATTTGTTGATTTGATTTTAATTTTTTCCATTTGTTTGAGACCGTGGTTGTGTATTAGGGTTGGTTCTTTTGTTTTTTTTTTAAAAAAAACTGTAATTATTAACCTTAAGATCCACCATGGTAATGGTGGGTGGTTGGATCATGTTTTTGATAACCGCCTAATATGAAGAACACTTTAAGGCAAGGTGTTTTGATCTCTGCAATTGAACTCTGAGTTTTTGGGAGTCCCGAAGGACTCCCAAGTCTCCATTTTGGGAGTGTGAGTGTCATCCTCACATTCCTTCAAAGTGGGGTTGCGACATACAGTGAAGGCGAAAGTGGTAGCAACAATAGTACCTGTAGTGAAGGTGAAGGTAGTAGCACCTATAGTGAAGGCGAAAGAGGTAGCAACAATAACACCTACCATAAACGTTGAGGTTACAGAGAAAAAACGAAGGGTGAAGCTACCAAAGTTGAAAATGAGTGTTGACTGCCATGGATTGCCTAGTGGTGACCTTCAAAAATCCTTTGATGGAAGGGTAAATTTCTACTTTTTCTTTCATGTTTCACATAATAATAAAAATGATCTCTCCCACATATTAATCCTATGTTTGATTGAAATTTTATTATATATTTTTATGATATATTGTAATTAAATTCTTGGATAAAATAATCATATAGTGGGTCAAAAATATTTTATATGGTGCATTATAGGGGGAATTTATATGCAAAACAATGCAATACATATTTTTAAAGAAATTGAAAGAAATAAGCTTGGAGATTAATAAACGGTAAGAAACATACCTTCTTTTGTGTTTTGTTACAAATTTTGTTTAATTACTAAAAAAATTAAGGCTTAATTTGTAAATGGTGAAAATAAGTACGTGTGTGGATATTATAAAATTATACGAAACCTTAACCCTAAATGCAATAGCCATATTCAAGTTCATTTCAAAATAACCCATAGGTGAATAAGGTAAAACCTACAATGAAAGGGCAACCTTAAATGTAATACCCACATGTAAGGTCGCTTTGAAATACCCAATATGTAGTTTGGGTGCACCTTTGAATGAAGACCAAGGCCTAGATGTAATACCTACATGCAAGTTCATACTGAAATAATCCATAGGTGATTGAAACAAACCTTACGTGAAGACCCTAAACCCTAAATGCAATAGCCGCATGTAACGTCATTTCAAAATAACTAATAAGTGCTATGGGTACCCAAAATATGTTTTTTTATATACCTAAATTAATTATTATTCTGAAATAATTTTGTGACAAAATGTAAGTTCTACAATGAATGTAAAAAACCAGCAATTATTATGGGACCTATATGCAGGTATTGCAAGAGATGTAAACAAAACCAGCGGCTATTATGGAAACTATATGCGGGTATTGCAAGGAATGTTAAAAAAACCCAACGAATACCAATGTTGAGTGGTTTTCACCTCTTGGTTGAAAATCGATATTGATTTTTAGTTCATTTTTTAGTGAGAATCAACGAACGAAAATTGGTGATGAGAACCATCATGAGAACCTACTTGGAGATTCTCATTGGAAATGAGGATTGCCTAATGAAAACCACCAAGGTTTCCATTGGCATCAAATTTGAGAATTGGACTGGTTTTTACGTTTTGAGAACGGCCTAGTTGTCATCGTAAAAAATTTAAATAAATAAATAAATAATAGTAAATAGAAAATAAAATAAAATATTAATTAAACTTATCATTTATGAAAGTAAAAAGTTAAAATTTTAAATTAAAAAAAAGTAAATTTATTATTTATGGAAGTGGTTGTCACATTAAGGTTAAGGGTTAGGGTAGTAAATACCCTAACGTCTTAATTGGTTAATGTTTTATGTTCTTTTTAATTCTAGTTCTATTGTTTTGCTTTGTTTTGCAAGGTTTGTAATTTGTAATTTTTAAGTTGTGCTTTTATTTTATTTTATTTTTCTTTTGGCTTTTTCTCTCCCCCTTCTTTGTTTTTGCAAATAATCTTTGGAGCTACAAGAAGCAAACAAAAGCTAGCAAGCAAGGTAAGTTTTTTAAAAAACACATTTCATTTTTTATTTGATCATTTTCGAAGGTTTTTTTATTTTTAGCTTTAGTTTTTCAATTTTTTGTACAATACAATAGGCGTAACCTAGTCGCCAATAACCAAACAATTGTTTAGATCTTCCTCATCTCTGCTTCATTTTGAGGGATTTAAAATGTTATGGGAATGTTACTTCAAGTTCTATAAATCTTTTTTAAGTGTAAATGAAAAGGAATAATGAAAAAATAGCAAGAAGAAAAATATTTTTTCAACTTACAAAACACATTTTTCTTTTATTTTGACCCCTATTATTTTCAAAGTTCCTAACTTTCTCATTTTTTGTTCATTTCAAACAATTTAAAGTGTTATAGGAGCACCACCTTAAGTTCTACAAATAATCTTGGAACTTTTATAGCAATGGAACAATATACAAAGAAATCTTTGGGTGTTCGGGGACCGGCTTTGTAATGTTCTATGGTCTATTTTTTTTGAGTTTTTCACCCCCCATACCTTGAAGGGTAGTAACTTTTTCATTTCTAATATGTTTTCAATGATTTTTAGTGCGTCATATGCGCCAACAGGAGGGGTACAAGTTTTGTTTACCCATTAGAAACAAAAGAGCCCTTCTTTGATCAATGTTTATATTCAAAAACTTTGAGCACTTAAGTGTACTATGACTGGCCTCTCTACCCTTATAATTTATTTTTGTTTTGAATTTGTAGAAAAGGGAAAGAAGACAAGAAATTGTTTAAAAGTTGTAAGTTTTAATTTTTAAATTTCTTTTTTGTTATAAATAGAACTAATCAATTGAATTATCTTTAATTTTTTCTATTTAGTCTTATTCTTTGTAAACATTCCTTTGTATTTGATTTGTAGTTTTGTAGATAGTTTGTTTTATTAATATGTTTAAACTTATTTTTTAACATTTCATTTATTTTATTTGTAGGTTAGCCTTGATTGTTGGAAGGAGATTGGTGTTTATTTGAAGGGGCAATAATAGTTTCCATTCCATTTTTATTCTTCGCATTAGGCCTAGAAGTGGGTTATTATTGTTAACTCTATAAATGTTTTTTCCCTTTGACCCTTTACCTTTACCCTTTTGTTCATTAATTTTATAGTTTTCAAACAAAAAACATATCTAAAAAGATTATAGAAACCTTTTGATTTGAAGGAAATAGCTTGTAGTATTTTAGATTCTAGTTATTGGAAGTTGAAAATTTACATTGCTTGTTACTATTTTTAACATTACTTCTAATGGAATAGTCAAATGCAAGTGAGAGTACTAGAAAGGAAATTGAGATCAAGAACCTTTTCAAAATGAAAAATTGATGGATAATATACCTGTAATAAAAACTTGAATTGAAAATTTGAATTTGCAAATTGAAGCAAGCAAGGCTTTTGAAAGTAATGATGAAAGATTCATTGTAAACTTACAAAAATTGCATGTTCAAAGATTGTATTGGAAGCCTAAAAGGAGAAATGCCAGTTGTTGGGCTTTCTATGTGATCAATGAGAAAAAAAACTAGAGGATGGCAAAAGTTCTCAAGTCATAACTTGTCATTTGTTTACAAAACACTTATGCTATATAATCCAAGAACAAAACTAAGGAAGAAACTAATTTCATATTATAAGACTAATGGAATATTAGCTTTGAAAAAACATGTCGATGCAAAACATGATTTGCTTGAAAAAAAACTTGATGAGGAAGTGAATAGTTCAAAGAGAATTCAAGTGAAAAAACAACTAGCTAAAAAGAGGGAAAATATATCTTCATTTGAAAAATCTAAAATTTTCTTTGCAAAATTCTTTACAAGAAGGATGAAATGCAATAGAAACAATTTCTAAAAGTTTAGCCTTGTTGACTGTTAAGAGTCATTTGTGTGTACATTTTTTGGAGGTTGAAGTGATTTGCTTTGTAATTGAATCCTCACATTATCTTTCCCTCTATAATAATTTTTACACAAGAGATTTTGCAAGACTTGGTTTAGAAAACAAAAGATGTTTATGTTTTACCCAAAGTTTTTGATGTATGTTAACTATTGCATGTTTTGATTTGTGGATGTCAAAAGGCGCTTATGACATTTTTGCCTTGGTCATTAATGTGTTGTTGGATGTACAATTGCTTGAATCTTTGACAGGGCATACAAGCTTTCTGTCTCAGGCAGGCTGGCTGGCTATATATGTGAAGGATAAATGATGCCGTCATTTGTACTAAAGGTTATCTTTTGACTTGTTTTGGGCAAAGGCTTGTTTGGGACCGGTTTGCTTGCCCTTATGGTCATGCCAAGTTCCCTGCTGATGTAGATTGTTGCTGTCACAAACTTAGCAGTCTGCTAGATCACCTGCATGCTCAGCATAGGTGCATGATCCCCCTTGTCTGTTCTGTTTGTTCCAAGTGTGCAAACATGCTATGTAGCTCATGAAGAGCTATTAAGTTAATCATAGAAACTTCTATTGCTGCCATTCCCCCCCTCTGCACCACCACCACCACCACCACACACACATATGCAATGGCCCACTTTGCATAGTCAGGTGGTAAGTAGCTCTTAAACCAGCCACCTCTGAATTGCATTTCTCCAAGGGCTGAAAATATGTGTATATCTTGATGATAAACTATAGTACTCAATAGTTGTATTTCTTCAATACCCAAAAATATGCTTATATCTTGACAATCAAACTATAGTACCCAATAGTTGTATTTCTGCAATGCCCAAAAATATGTGTGAATCTTGACAATCAAACCATAACTAATACATGCATTTCTCCAGGGTTTCAGTATAGTAAGTTTCAGTAGTTTAGTCAAGAATATCAAAGGATCCTTTTTTTTAAAACTTCCATATCTTGGTTTAGAGATAAATTTGGCTCATTTTCTTCTGGATGATCGCCTCTTTCAGTACATCACCAAACTGGGGGGAATTTTTTTTAAACATTGGTTTTTGGTTATCAATGTAATAGTTTTGAAAGTTTTACATAATTGTGATTCTAACTTATAATATGGATATGCAAGAATTCTGCAATTTCTTCTAGTTATGACACAACTTGAACTGTTCTCCTCAGGTGACAACTAGTGTTACATTCAATTCTTGATTCTAAATGAACCTTCAATCCTAGTTATGAGACTTTTTTAGTTTTGGATGGAACTTTTGGTCCAGTCATGACACCAGGTCTTTGGATTTCTAAAACTTTTAGGTCTGCTATTAACAAAATTGGAGTTAGGTTTGGTTCCAACAAAATGCTAGAAATCCAAAACCAATTGACATTGGTCAGGAATACAATAATATTACGACTATGCAAGAATTGTACCCTTTGCTCCAGTTATGTGTTATCATAGGAAATAATATCATGTGGCATGGACATGCAAGAACAGGATGCTTTGGTCAGTTTAGGCCACAGCAATCTTCACTCCTAAAGGGTGATCCAGAAAAGTGGCTATGTACTGAACCTGGAAGCAGCTCATTGGACCCATCTCATGTTCCTTGAAGCCCTTAATCAGTAGAGTGTAACCTCATTGGATCCCTTCCAAATAATCCTTGAGGCCCTTAATTAGTTCAGTGTTCTACTTATTATGAAAGATTGGAAGCAGTGGGAGATTTTTCCAATTGCTGGCAATAAAAGATCAAGCTTTAAATTTTGCATCAAACCATAGCATTCCACTAGTTCACAAGCCTGCTCAGACTGCATGAAGACTATCTTCTCTTAAAATCTCAGTACTGCCTGGTGATAGGAGCTGTGATTGCTCCCACAATTGTTGCTCTGGATCACTACAACTCCGCCATTCCTTTCGGCATCTTTGCAGCTGCTGCTCTTATGGGTGCTTTGCTGGCCTTGTGGCTTCCTGAAACTCTCAACCAACCTCTGTGGGAGACTCTGCAAGGCATGGAAAATGCCAGCACTTTAGGATTTAGGGTTTACTCTACTCTGGTGTAGAATGGGCAACATAACCTACCCATCCACCAACACAACCCACCCACGCACACACACAACCTACCCACACACAACCCACCACCCACACAACCTACCTACACTACCCACCCACATGTAATGAAGAGTAGATTCTCCTTCTTTTCTTAGCAAAACCCATTTTTTGTCGCCTCTTCTTCTACTTACTTCATAAACAACAACAATGCACAATGTCTCATAAGAACTATGTTTTACATTTGTTTTGTTGTTAAGCCAAAAGGTAAACATTTCAAATTTTAACCTCCTTCACTTGGTTTGCACCAATATCCACATGATTTTTGGGTAATTAATAAACATTATTTTTTTCCACAAGAGGTGTTAATCTTGAATAACTTTTTTATTTTGCCTATTTCAAAAAGCTACAAGTGTGCAATTGTGTTTTGGTGGGGTCATGAAAAATTCTTAAATCTAATGCTATAAACACAAAATCATAACTAGAATTCAAAGATGATGACACAAAAAGGATGTGTTATAAAATTCATTATTTCGTAATTCTACCTTGCTCTTAAACCTTAATTATTAAGCTTAATTCACATTCCCTAGGTGCAATTGTAGAAAAGGCAATTTTTTTTAAAAGGTTACATTTGGATAAATTGTTTAATCACATATAAGATATATATTGTTAGATTATGATGCATTCAAATGTACATTTTATGATCTATGTTGGGGTTTTTAGTTTTGGATTGCTTACAATTGAAGTCACACAAGATTGCCATTTGAATATTATGTCTAATTTTACCGCTACTGAAAACTTCAAAAACTTAGGCCATATCTTGCCCAAATAAGGACCTAATAGGTCTTACATAAGAGCTAACATCAAAATCATTCATAATTTTTAAAAATCTAACCAAAGAAACTAGTTTTCCAACCCTAAACTCTAAAAACCTTACAAAATTAATTTGGTAAAAACCTTGATTATCATTTTTCATTGTTTTTTTTAACAATAGAGAAATCTATAAAAGCACCTTGTTTTTAAACCTCAATTTCATCCTTTCTCCATGATTCATCCCCAAGTGATGGTTATCTATAAGGTGTGCAAAATTTGGAAAGAACCAAAAAAACAAAATCAAGGACAAAGTTCAAATGATTTCAAAGGTAGGATTTTTAAAGAAACATTAAAAGATTTTATGGTATTGTACTTTTTCATGTGTTAATTTTTGTATTTCAACATGTGTTTTGACCTTTTGTTTGAATAACTTTACATATTTACCTAATATGAATAATATGATAACATCTTGGCAAGTCCAAAGAATTTTCAATGTCAAAAATAAATTCATTTGGAAGATTTTATTCTTGGAAATAAAATATTACAAATTCTTCCAAAAGATTTTTTAAAATTCCTTCACAAAAAAAATTTCTTTGAATTTTTTTTTGGGATGAAAATTTGAACATTATGAAACTATAAGATGATTAATGTGACTTGGCACAACTTGCTAGTGTAGCTAGACTAAAATCAGGTTCTTCAAATTTCATTATTTAGCATTTCCTGGGTCAAATAGAGTTAATAAAAGAGGCCTCACTCAAGAAGGGGAAGGTAGGTACCTACCAGAGTAGGTACCTGGTTCAGCATGGCCCTCCCTTGCCATCTGGGATTCCATTAATTTAAAGTAAATTAGAAAATAGGTAAGAAGCTAGATATGTAGGTAGTGAACAATGTTTGGTACGTTTTGAATTGAATTTAGGAGGGATATTCAAGAATAAGGTAAAACTTGAGGGTGAGGGCATAATTATGTGACAAAAAGAATACAAATAGATTTTTTTTAAATGTTGGGTGGGTACAAGGATTGTTGCAACCCACTTGAAATTAAGCCCAATTTCTAGAATTGGGTAGGAACTAGAACCTAGTTTATAACCTAGTTTTGGAACCAAAGGTGGAACCAACCTTGATGCCATGTGGTTATTTTTTGGAACAGGACCCAAGGTCTAGTTCCTAAGTGGGTCAAAACCATAACTAAATCAAAGTTTTGAATAAAATCTAGTTCCAATTCCAAGTGGGTAACGACTTCAAGCAAGGAGTTAGGACTTGGAATTTCGCTCATCCTATCTTGCTTTACATTTTGGACTTCACACTTTCTAAGGTGGTGCATCCCAAGTTCAACCTTTGGTTTTTGCATTAAACCATTGCAAAAATTAAAAATAACAACTTTGACGTCTCCCCCAAATAGAAGCTTTTGTTGGAGTGCAAATCCTCTTTGACTCACCTCTTATATGTGAGAAGGGAGAATTTTGGGAGAGAATTTTGGGCGAAGCATATGGGAGAAAAGTGGGGGTTTGGTGGAAATTAAATCTAGAAATTAAAAAATAAATTACTTTGTATTAGTTCAACATTGTCAAACCTTTGTAATTAATATATAATAATAGTAATAATAATAATAAAAAGCTCAGATTTTTCTCATTGTGAATTTTGGAGTTTTTGAATTTTTGGAACCCAAGACTACCTACCACCAAAGGTTATGAAATGGAGAACCGATTCTTTATAAAAGCAAACCTTGAGGTTCTTTGAATCCTCCTAGAACCTAAGAATTGCCCAACATTGATATTTTCTCTTTCTATGGCAAAAATTTAATATTAAGTGATACATTTGTACATGAGAAAGTGCAGAGGGCCAAAGTATCCTTTCACTGAGAAGAAGAGAGAGCAAGAACTTTACACAAAAAACTAAAGTCCATTGCAAAAAAGCTTAAAAATGTACGAAGTTCAAAGATTTATTTCATGTTGTAAAGTGGCCTCCAATTGCATTGCAAAACATATGCCAGGTCTTCTTCACAGTACAACTCACAAGGGGGGTCCTCCAGGAAGAGCCTCAACGGGTTCCTTCCCACCCGGCCCACCTAAAGAATGATTTCAAATTTAGGGATCTTAAAAAAGTGTAAGGTACCTTCATACACAAAATGATACCTTACACTTTTGTAAGGTCCTTGAAATGGGAAATGGGAAATTTTGCAAGGGGAGGCGCAAAGACTAAATTTGAAAAGTTCTTTAGTTGTTCACAAAGTACTCAAAGAAAGTTTCTCAATTGTATTTGAAAGTCACCATATATCAGCCTATGTCTGTCCTAAAACAGAGCAAGGATATTAGAGTTATTGGTAAAGTCACTTTGTCTTTGGGCCTGTTTTCACCCCCTTTTCCCCCTCTTTCAGTGGTATCTGCAATTAAATTTTCTTAAATCCCAGTATCAAATGCTGAAACTCAACTCAGCAGTTCATGCACAAAAGGTCGAGAGTAGTTGTACTGGTAGGAGCAGTGAAAATATATGTAGCAGCACAGAGCACTGGAGGCGCCTCAGGAAAAAGTAAGTACAGACACGCAGTATGATACTGAGTTTACTACCAAAATTGATGGAAAAAACTAGTTTGGGTCCGAGTTATTTCACTATGTACAATTTTAATTCTCAATAAAAAATGTTTGAGGCCCTATATTGTTGCCAAAACTAATAGTAGGACTTTACCGATAACTCTATCATGTCTATAAGTGCATGTATGGGTCCTTTGCACTCTCAAGGAGTAAACAAATCTACAAGAGATCTTCTCTATTTCAACATGAAATCTTTAAATAAAATAATTATTTGACCCTAAAATATTGAAGATGCCATACTATGAAAATTATGTACAACCAAAGGTGGAAAAAAAAACCCCTTTTCTTTCTTTTAACAAAACAAATCTGACCAAAAGTATTTTAAAACACTCAACAATATTACCAAGTTGATGCACCCCTATTCATCGAGAGCTTTTTGAAGATACAAAGAGCGTGGCATGAAGCATCATGCATGGTTTGGGAAATCTCAGTGCGACAAACAAAACAAACTACCTTGCTTCATAGATAGATGATTTCTTGCAAAATGGATGATTGTCTAAAGATATTCAACAAATTTGTCTGATTTTATTTTTTAATTATATAATATTGGATGAAACCCTAAACCCTGAACATTTCTCAGAAACTAAATGGATAATCAAAAAATCCATTTATATGCAAGTTCACCACCTAGCCCTCCCTCCCCCCTCCCCCATGTTTTTCCTTTTTAACCACCAGTTATTTTAAATTATTGAGAAATTTTAATTTGGCCCATCATATATATTTATTTATTTATTTTTATTTTTATATTTTTTAATTCCCAGGAATTTCTGCAACTTGCTGATTTTTTTGGGAGAAAATTCTGGACAATTGTGTTTTTCCAATGGAAGTTGGACTAAATTTGCCATTTTAAGGGAAAGATTCGCCAACTTTTTTATCTTGCAAAGTTGAAAAATAAAAATATGAAAATCCCCCAATCATGATTTTTGAAAAATATAAAATTGAGAAATATTATATTATGTTTTGAAAAATCATATTAATTTTTAATATTAAATTTCAATTGGATCCATTCACACTTTATGCACGATTAAAAAAAAAAAGACAACACTTTTGAAAGTGGCCAACCTCCCTGTCGTCCTCCTCCGGATTTGAAGGGCCAAAAGCAATCGCAGTCTTTTGTCACTCACTCGAGAACAAGGCTCAACAATGAAGGGTATATATTTTGAGGGTTGTAATGTCATAGGCGGGTATGAACGGGTATTTAAGGGTATAACTTGACCCGATTGCAATAAATTGTATTTTGCTTGCGCACACACACACACACAAATAATATTTTTAAAACGAAGGTCATGGGGGTCCGGAAACCATGACCGACAAAGAAATATAGTTGAGCTACGGAAGAGGTCTAGAAGGTCAACACCCGTGTTGGCCGGCTACTAGATTTTTTTTCAATAACCTCAGATTCAGGTTTCTTTGGAAACTCGACCGCCAGTATATATACACCCTAGTTAGTACCTTGGCCAGTTCAACACTAATTATATCATTATATTCAGAAATAATGTTGAAATTTTCTCAAATTTTATTTCTTCCAAATCAAAAATAATAATTGTGAAGAAAAATAGCGAATATTTTGGAATATTCCATTCATAGAAATGAAAGTTCCAAAATTAATTAATTAAACAATTAATTAATTATTCGGCAGACATGTGTTGGGAATGGCCAACGTACTAACTAACTATGGTATTCATCTCCAGTGGTCTCGTATTCATCATTAGATGGGCTACCTCCCAAGTTCCGTTTTTTTAAATGGCCTTGCCTACTATTACTACCAAGGCAAGGATATATTATTGTGTTTAGAAGTATCGCTTAAGGGATTTTGGCCCCCCTAGGTCATAATATAATAATAATAATAGTAGTAGTTTTATTTTTATTATACCAGGACTTTTGAAAGATGATATTTTGGCTTGTGTTAGAAATTTGAGATTAGTTATAGAGTTATAATAATTTTGATTTTTATTAAGAGGATTTTTTGAAGATTATAATTTTTGCTATGGTAAAATATATGAGTTTTCATAAATAAATAAAAATTTGTTTTCCCTAAGATACTTTTTAATGTAAATGGCATGGCCATGGTGTAACATACCCCTTGTTATCATTGGCTGATCACTTAAAAACATAAAACTGAAACTTGGGGAAGGATAGCCTCCATTAGGCTCACTCACTATATAGGTGAGAAGGGGGAGAACTTTGGGCAAAGGATATGGGATGAAGTGAGTGCTATTGGGAACACCTTTGGGTAACGTATTAAGAACTTAGGAAACCCATTGGG
Organism: Sphagnum contortum; assembly: GCA_963920785.1. NCBI lineage: Eukaryota > Viridiplantae > Streptophyta > Sphagnopsida > Sphagnales > Sphagnaceae > Sphagnum > Sphagnum contortum. The sequence goes on along the minus strand of OY987276.1, from coordinate 29,379,826 downwards.
AACTTAGGGAACATTATTTAGAACATGATAGGAACAAAAGTTGAACCCTCTTAAAAAATTGGTAGAATAACCGCCCTTAGATCCGCCGGTTATTTGGTGGCCTTCCTAATAAATTAACGCCACTCGAGTGTGGAGGTTGTTTTGATAATTGCTAGCGGGGCACATGATAGGTACATAATGAACCACCCTTTGTATCCGTGGGTTGATCCCAGGAACCAGCGGGGGACCGGCCATTGCCGACGACGACCTGGGCTGCCTGTTTCGTCTGCGTTGCTGCTGGCTGGCTCGTTGGCCATGGCATGTTGTTTCCCCCGTTGGCATGCTTCGCTTCTTCTGCGCGGCGTTTGTGTCTTTCCCCTGGGCTTCGTCTTTCTATGCGACGGAGGGAGCTTCGGGGGAAAATGCGTGAAGGTTCGACTCAGGCCGTGGAGCTAGGTACGTTTTTCTTCTTCTATTTTTTTGTTTTTTGTTTTTCGTTTTTTTTTTAACCTTTTTCTTTCCACGCCAAGTCGAATACAGAGTGGAATACTGCAGGAGATCAGAAACAGCATGAGAGAGAGTGAGCAAATAGCGGGAGAAAGAGAAAGAGACAGAAGAGGCAGAGAGAAGTGACAGTAAGAAGAGTCTTCGACAAGGCGAAGAGAAGTCTCAGTTTGTATACTTAGTCAGGAATGGATTTACAAGGAAGCAAGCTGAAGCAAGAAAAATACATGCATAGTTTTTGGGGATGTACCTATGTAGGTCTTTCGCAAAAACTAGAGTGAATGAGTGAGGGCTTGATTTCAAAAAAAAAATTGGTTGGTTTTTGTGCGCCAGAATCAAAGCTACTTTGTGTCGAGGCAAGCTTGGCTAGTAAGTCGCACTGTATGGGAGCAGAAGCACTATATAAAGGTATGACACTGCTTACTTATATGGAATGCACAGATCGCTAGCAGAGCACTGCAAAGATCCAAAAGGAAATAGGAGTGTCAATGCATAGAGGTTTGGGAGATATAGAGAGTATGTGTATGTCTGCGTTATTTTTGCATGGTCTTCTTAGAAGGATTGGAGGAACAAGCTAGATGTTTTTCTAGTGTGTTAGGAGTGGAGTATAGCCAAATGTTTGTACAATCAATGAGCATGCTTGTTAATTGACCCTTAGACCAGAAGAAACGAAGCATGGCAATCTATTTTGGTAACAAGTGAACACAAAAAGATGTAGGGTTAAAAGTGAGATTAAAGTTTTAGTAGTTCAAAGAGGAGGAAGAAGTGGTTGGCAGTCTATTTGGTAACGAGTGAACACAAAAAAAAGGTAGGGTTAAAAGTGAGATTAAAGTCTTAGTAGTTCAAAGAGGAGGAAGAAGTTGTAAAAGTGGGAACCATCTTCTGTGTATGGTGGTGGCAAGAGGAATTTCAGGTGATAGAATATATCTAAAACCTACATTGAAATTGTTTTGGCCATGATCAAGGTAAATCTAAACAATCTCTATGTCAATTAAGCTTTGAGAGACAAGGGGGTTATGGGGAAAGTGCATGATTTTGGAGCATCTTAGTGTACCCTAACATGTGTAGAAATAGAGAAGGTGGAGCATATCCAAATTAGAATGGAGTAAATCAGCAGGGACCTCAAAAGGCTTCAACAATAATAGACATGGCAGCAAAGCTAGAAGAATCACTCATGAGTAGCAAGCTCAAGGTGGTGGAGGATTTATCGACTCCTATAGTTGATATTGTTGACAAACTACAAGAAAAGGATCTAAGTGAAATACAAACATCGGAATCAAAATGCAAGAAACAAATCGTCCCTTTTACATGTAAATTTGCTACCCTTCCTTCGTTTGATTTCTCAGGATGTTCGCAATTGAATGAGTTGCCTACATCTATTGAAAAACTGACTACCCTTCGATTGTTGGATTTCTCAGGGTGCCGAGAGTTGAATGAATTACCTACATCTATTGACAAATTGACTACCCTTCGATTGTTGGATTTGTCGCGGTGCCGGGAGTTGAAAGAATTACCTACATCTATTGACAAATTGACTGCCCTTCAATCGTTGTATTTGTCAGGGTGCTCACAATTGAAGGAGTTACCTGCATCTATTGACAAATTGACAGCCCTTCAATCGTTGAATTTGTCAAGGTGCTCACAGTTGAAGGAATTACCTACATCTATTGACAAATTGACTGCCCTTCAATCGTTGAATTTGTCTGGGTGCTCGGAGTTGAAGGAGTTACCTACATCTATTGACAAATTGATTGCCCTTGAGTCATTGAATTTCTCAGGGTGTTCGCAATTGAAGGAGTTACCTGCATCTATTGACAAATTGACAGCCCTTGAGTCATTGGATTTATCAGGGTGCTCAAAGTTGAAAGAGTTACCTCCATCTATTGACAAATTGACAGCCCTACAATGGTTGAATTTGTTAGGGTGCTCAGAGTTGAAGGAGTTACCTACATCTATTGACAAATTGACAGCCCTTAAATCGTTGAATTTGTCAAGGTGCTCACAGTTGAAGGAGTTACCTACATCTATTGATAAATTGACATCCCTTGAGTTGTTGGATTTATCAGGGTGCTCGCAATTGAAGGAGTTACCTACATCTATTAACAAATTGACTACCCTTCGATTATTGTATTTGTCAGGGTGCTCGCAATTGAAGGAGTTACCTACATCTATTGACAAATTGACAGCCCTTAAGTCATTGGCTTTGTCAGGGTGTTCGAAGTTGAAGAAATTACCTACATCTATTGACAAATTGATTGCCCTTCGATTGTTGTATTTGTCAAAGTGCTCAGAGTTGAAGGAGTTACCTACATCTATTGACAAATTGACAGCCCTTGAGTTGTTGAATTTGTCAGAGTGCTCGCAATTGAAGGAGTTACCTACATCTATTAACAAATTGACTACCCTTCGAATGTTAAATTTGTTAGGGTGCTCGAAATTGAAGGAATTACCTACATGTATTAACAAATTGACAACACTTCAACAGTTAAATTTGTCAGGGTGCTCACAGTTGAGGGAGTTACCTACATCTATTGACAAATTTACAGTCCTTCAATCGTTGAATTTGTCAGGGTGCTGGCAGTTGAAAGAGTTACCTACATCTATTGACAAATTGACAGCCCTTAAGTCGTTGGATTTGTCAGGGTGTTCACAATTGGAAGAGTTACCTACATCTATTGACAAATTGATTGCCCTTCGATCATTGCATTTGTCAAGGTGTTTGGAGTTGAAGGAGTTACCTACATCTATTGACAAATTGACAGCCCTTAAATCGTTGGATTTGTCAGGGTGCTACAAGTTAAAGGAGTTACCTACATCTATTGACAATTTAATTACCATTGAGTCGTTGAATTTGTCAGGATGCTCGCAGTTGAAAGAGTTACCTTCATCTATTAACAAATTGACAGCACTTCAACAATTGAATTTGTCAGGGTGTTCACAGTTGAAGGAGTTACCTACATCTATTGACAAATTGACAGCCTTTGAATCGTTGGATTTGTCAGGGTGCTCGCAATTGAAGGAATTACCTACTTCTATTGACAAATTAACAGCCCTTGAGTCATTGGATTTATCAGGATGCTGGAAGTTGAAGGAGTTACCTCCATCTATTGACAAATTGACAGCCCTTAAATCATTGAATTTGTCAAGGTGCTCACAGTTGAAGGAGTTACCTACATCTATTGACAAATTGACAGCCCTTCAATCGTTGAATTTGTCAGGGTGCTCACAGTTGAAAGAATTACCTACATCTATTGACAAATTGATTGCCCTTCGATTGTTGAATTTATTAGGGTGCTCGCAATTGAAAGAATTACCTACATTTATTGACAAATTGACAACCCTTCGACGATTGAATTTGTCAGGGTGCTCGGAGTTGAAGGAGTTACCTACATCTATTGACAAATTGATTGGCCGTGAAAAGTTGAACTTGTCAAAAGTTGAACCAAGTGATGAAGGATCTAGTAACAATGACTTTGAGCTTGGTGGAGATGTTGGTGTTGGTACCTTGCAAAGCCAAGCAACTTCTAAGTTTACAGAACATAACACAATCTTGAAAATCACTGAAGTTTTTGACAAGGTCATTACAAGTGCTCAAGAATTTCTGGATTCAAAGAATGGAGGAAACTCAATCAAGGTGGTTGGAAGGCAAGACAAGATGATAGGTGCCTACGAGTTTTTCTTCCAATCAGCAAAATGCATGAGCAAGGTTGTAGGAGTGGGATTGGAGTGGGCAAAGGTGGTTGTCTGCATGGAATTTGGCAGTGTCAAGGTGTTGTCTATAAATGAAATTGCATGGCAAGATGCATGGCACCAAGTGGAAGAAGATGTTGTAGTGTTGAACATTGACCTTGCAAACATTAAAAAGGAAGGGCGCAACATTTACAGCTTAACAGCAGAGGAAGCATCAAAGGAGTTTGGGGTTGGTGTACATGCACAAGGCCCTGATCATAATCATGGTGGAGCAAAGGCATTTTATGTTGAGGAGAAGCAAAAAGATGTTGCATTCTATCCCCTCATATGGGAGCTTGCACATTACATGACTTGCAATTGCAAGCAACATGCAGGATCTGAATCTAGAAACAATGGAGCTCGCTCTTTGTGGGGAATTTGGGGACCCACAACTAGCTCTCAATCCCAAGGATCGTCATCCAATAATCCAGCTGGAGATGATGTTGTTGATAATTCTGGGGCTTGTGTAAATCTGTGTGATGTTTTCTCTAATGCTGCAATAGACCCAAAGAAGGACAAGACCTTGATTGTGACTGTCTATTTAGGCAAAGAAAGCATTTTCAACCCACAGAATATCGTTGAATCACAGCTTGATGATCGAATCAAAACTGCATCTATCTACCCTGTGTTGGAGTTCAAATTTGAGTTGCTTCAAGGTGACACAATTAGGAAGATAACGATTGAAACTCGTACACAGTGCAACCTTGGGGATAGTGCACCAAAATTGAGGGATAGAGGATACCTTGGGTATTACCAAGATGATATCACAATCTCCTTGAGTTGTAGTGGAAAGAAGGGTGATGGATCAGAGGCTGCAGCACTTCTGAGTCCAATAACAGTCCACAATTCTAAGGATAAAACAAGGATTGAAAGTGACACATATGGTAAATCAGAATCTTGTGCCAGGCAAAAGTCGTGCCAAATTAGTGGACAACTAACACTTAATCCTATGCACATGATGACTCTTGGGGGTACTATTCAAAGAGGTGGAAATCAGACAAACACTTTAGGAGATTCTACATCACATGCAAGTACATCTGAGGTGCCTATTGCCAATTGTGTATGTGGGTATGTGCTGAACCCTATGGAACAAGAAGCATCCTGGAAGTGCAAATTTTTATCTCAGCACAATGTCTTGGATTATGTAAAACAAGGAGATGATGGGGCCTACAAAAGGCTCACAAGCTCTGGGATTTTTAATACATTTTGGCCATCCATTGTATCCTTATGGGGTAACTTAGATGATAAACATGAGGCCTGCCCCTTTGAATTCAAGACTGAACGAGATATCATCTCAATCCAAGATGAGATCAAACGTAGACCCATCCAAGCCATCCAAGATCATGCTCAAACACCAGCATTTGTTCCAACACCAGAACCAAAGCCTCAATTCTCTTGGCGCTTTTGGTCGAGGAAACGAACCCTGGCAGCTTCGCAAGATTTTCCAGTTCCAGAGATCAACACAGAAAGTCAGAATCTGCAACAGGTGTATGAAAGAACAATGTGTGTAAATATTGCAATGACACATGTCATACATGAATATAAGCGATTGGAACTGCGTGCTCCAGAGAACAAGCCGGATACTGGAATAACAATTGGTGTGCAGGGTCCACCGCAAGTTAATGCAGAAACATGATAGAAGTTAAGTTATAGCATAATCTTGACTATTTCTAATTATGCACATCTCATTTTACATGCTGTTTAGTGTACAGTAATCTAGGTTGTGTAGTGGGAATGTTCATAACAATAATGGAACAGTTCCTTGACTTGATATTTTAGGACTTCCACCAGGCCTATGGTATTTGTGTTTCTTTCATGTTCTCACTGTCAGTGAGCCACTTGTGTACAGTAATCTATGTTGTGCAGTGGGAATGTTCATAACATATAACGGAATAGTTCCTTGACTTGATATTTTAGGACTTCCACCAGGGCTATGGTATTTGTGTCTTTATTATGTTCTCACTGTCAGTGGGCCAGTTGTTGCCAAAACTGAAGTATATACGTGTTTCCTATGGTTCTAAACTTGCTCTGGTGTACCCTTGTGTACAATTTAGAGCATTGCCAATGCTAGCAATACATTTCAATATATTATGACCAGACTCACCTAAATTGAGATTGGCGGGTCATATTTTGAGCTTAAGCAAAATTGTGCTATGAGCTGTTGTTAGGGGAAAATATTGGCTCGTTACCTGGCTGATGCTGGAATAGGTGCAGGTTTCATTCTACTGACGATGATAGTCGGAACTGGTTTTTATATAGACCAGGTAGAGGGCTTTTTTTGTCACTAAGACAATTACATCCTGGTCGTTTACCATGACAATTACAAATGGTCACCTGGTTGACAATTTTGCGTTAGAATGACCATTTTTGACTATTATGCGCCGAAATGATTATGGACAATTTTTTTTTCGTCATTTTTTGGCAATGGCAGCTGTAGGAGCATGAGCCGGGATGATGTCTGCAGCTTCTTCTTGTTGCAGGACCTCGGATGATGTCAACGGAGCTGTGACAGGACACTGAGCTGGAGGAGAAGGATGATGAAGATGCAACAAGTAAACATTGCATCTTCGGATTCCCAAGGTGTCGAGCTTTGGGGGCTGTGCTGCAGTAGTGGGGATCTTCAATGGAGTTGAAGATTGACCGGGGAGGATTAGGGCCAGGCAGAAGAAGGTGGGAAACAAACTGAGAAGAGGGAAGTTGGTAGCGGTTGTTGGTGATGATGATGGTGCTGCTGATTCCAATGGAGCTTCTTCCGGGGATGGAGAAGATGTCCCTCCCACAGCTCCAGACTGTGAATCTATCGTAAGTCTTCTCTCTCTGTGTGTCTGCATCAGTGTGTGTTTGTGTGTCCCTTTCCTTTCCTACAGACCCTAAACCCTGATTCTGGACACTTTTTAAATACTAATCTGCTGCCTTTAATTGGCATCTTCTTTCCGATTTCCAGCCTCCACATGTGTTTCTTGAGATTGCAGAAGAAGATGACGAGGAGGAGAAGCTGTGGATGTTGTTCCAGAATTCTTCATTAGCAATGCCTCCTCTTTAATGGATTAGGGTTGTGGTTTTAGGAGGTGTACCCAATCCATTTCCAGGATGCTTTGCTGTTTATGTTTTAGGGTTCATATTCTTTCCTGTAATGATGACATATATCATTCCTTATTCTTGTTTTCCAGAAGCTTTCTTTATTACCAAATGTATATACTGTATATGGTTTCCTGAATTTTGACAGTGAATTGTATTGTGATGATGTTTTTTGAACTTTGTAGTTGAAGAGTTGAAGGGAAATGCTACTGGAGTGCTTGAAGATTTTCCAACCTGAATTCATGGAGCGCTTTGTCAAGCCAGCTCCAAACCAGGTGCAGGATTTCTTCTGTTGTTTGGCCAACCAGATTGATCTCATGCAAAATTCTCAGCAAGACCTATGAATTCACCCATGCGGAGAATGCATCCACAAACACACAAGTGCAGGTTTGACTTGTAGAAAAGCCATATAAAAAGAAATATCTTTTAGTCAGAAGATGTACTTTTGATGTAATTGTCAAACCTTTTGCTTAAAAGCATTCTGTGTTTCTGAGAGCAGGTGGTGGAAGTGATGCGTCAGACTGTGACAAATATGCTCTGCTTTATAATTGTCTCTACTTTATTCACCGCCCCAGGCCTCAGAGAACCCCTTTTGCTTGACAAGCCTGTTACTGGATGGACATCCTCAAAAGCTGCCTTGCAATCAGAGGCATGGCCAGGATCCAAAAGGGAAGGGCTCACACAGGGCAAGCTGGACTCATCAATGTATGGATCAACAAGTCCAGGATTGCAGATGGAGGTGACCAGCAACCAAGGATGAGGTAAGTAGAGTCATGATTGGCATTCTTGACAGATGTCTTCAAAAAATCATCTGGCATTGCAGTTCTTGTGAGAGATTGAGGCTGGTCCCTTTACCTTTGTTGAATGAGGCTGCTGAGCACAAGCTTGTGCATTAATTTGGACACTTATCACTGGGTGCGCTGGTGGTGAGTAGGCAAACTTGAGAGATCGTGTGGAGGAGTTGCGCAAATTAGTGAAGGCTGCAAAGCAGAATCCCCAAGCTGCAATGTGTGCTCTTGCTGAGGAACAACATCGGAGTCTTGAGCTTTTTTGTGGAGTTTTTTCTATAATCTCATGGATATTTAGGACAGAGACTTAGCCTGTCTACATCAGCTCTTAAACCTTGCTTGGTGTTCTAGGGTTGTGAGAAAAGGGTGATGGCCTTTCTTCCTGATGCTAAATGTCTAGGTGGGTGGCTTTCAGAAAGAAGTAGCAGCTGCTCTGGAGGAGGTGCTTCAGGTTTTAAAGGTGATTATTTTGCCTAGCCCTGTGGAAGCCAGTACTGATTCTGGCATGTTGATTCTCTTTGGACCCCGGTGCATGAAGAGTGCATTTTAGCTGCCTGTATTCTTTGTGGGACTAGCATTTAACACTCCTAGTGCAGTGTTTTGGGGCAGTAGTTCATAAAGTACACTCAGTTGCTTGTGTTTTGGTGATGTTGCTGAGCCAAGTGTGATAGTACAAAATTCTGGAGGGAGTTGTTTTCTTGATTTTGTTTTGAAGTTGAACAGATGCTTTGCGTCTCTCCGAGCTGAATGTCTGACACTTTTGTGAGTGACTCAAGCGCACTCAAGTGTCATGTTACCTTTCGAAGTGTTGTTGTGTCTCACTTTCTAACATGTTCACCCTACCTTGGCCAAGAACTGTACTTTGAATCCTCAACCATTATGGTTGAGAGGAAAATGGCATAATTTGGTACAGTGGAAGGAGTGTAGGCTTCTCAGTTTTGGCACTAGACTGTGAAAGCCACAACACTAAAAGGATTAAAGATTTGTTCATATCTGGTGTGTAGCAAGATTTGGCTAAATCTTCACTTCACATGAAGCTTCTTGCCTTGTTTTTGGTTTTTCTTTTTTCTTTGGTTTGAAGGTCCTCGAAGTTTCTTTAGAACAGCACTTTCTGTGGCTCCCTCCAATATATGGAAGGTAGGTTCTAAGTACTAGTAGCATCAGGTTTACTAACAAATAAAATTACTACCACCTGGGTGTTTTCTATTATTATTTTTCTTTTTTGGGTTTGTTTGTGATGGGCCAGGGTGAACCAGCAACCACAGTGATACCTTGCTAATTTTGAGGGATGCCTCTTAGTAACCATTTTAAGCTTAAAAAATGTTAGATTTGGACTGAGAGACCTTGATTTGGTATTAGTTGTGCGCCACTTTCTTTACATCTTCATGTTAATGATTGTCACTTTGACCTTAAAGAGTACTTCTAAAATAAATAACATAAGTTGCACCTAAATAATATTACTATCAAACCGAGGGCTGTTATTGACTGGGCGTACTTATTTGTGTATCCTTATTAATTAGTACGGGTACCACCCAAGAATTTTCGACCTTGATGAGAAGTTGAACAGGGGCAAGTGAAAGTGAAGGTGCCTGTGGGTGCTGGTGGTGCAATCGTGGCCTAATCTGGCTAATCCTGACCTGACACTAGAGGGAAGAGAAGTAGTGTTTGGAGGTGGAAAGTGAGCATTCCATTGCATTTATGATAAATAGTACACGCCAATAATCAGTGTCCTTTTTTTTCCTTTCTTTTTTGGGAGGGTTGCAACTTGCAGCACCCTTCGACTTGCAAAAGGGTTCTCTATTCCAAGAAAAATGATGATAAAAAAGAGTAGGAATAGAAAATGTTCTCAAACGAATGAGTCAATGGAAGTCATGCATCGAAGACGCACATGTTCTTTCTTGGGGGGGAGGAGGTAATGTTGGTTTTTTCCTTCTTTATTTTTCTTTTGGGGAAAGGGTAAGGCTACCTAGGCTCTCTTCCCTTTTTCTTTCTTCCTTTTTTTCTTTTTCGTTTCTTTCCTTCATTCTTCTGACTTTTTTTTCTTCCTTCTTTTTCGTCTTAGCTCTTTTCCCTTTTACTTTTTTCCTTTCTTTCTCTTTTCTTCTTTTTCTTCTTACGTCTCTCCCCTTTTTCTTTTTTTTTCCTTTTTTCAGTCTTTCCTTCGTTCTTTAGGTTTCTTTTTTCTTCCTTTCTTTCTCCTTTCTTTTCGTCTTACCTCTCTTCCCTTTTCCTTCCTTCCTTCTTTCTCCTTTCGTTCTTTCCTTCTTCTTCCTCTTTTGGTGCAATGCAAGCCGTTCCTTCTTTAACTTTTGGGCTTCCCTCAGGTTCTTATTCCGGTTCAATTCCTTGAGTGACAAATAGCTCTTTTGATGTATTATTGTCCTTTGAATGTAGGGGTAGGGCTTTTGGTAACATTTTATGTTTTGATTGTGAAGCTTTATTTTCTCAACATGGCATCACTCGTCATCAAAAGAATTGTTAGGCTTATTAAGTTCTTTCTGTAGATGGCTCTGCAAGTTCTTCTTCTATCTCCTCTTTGACCCCCTCTCCCCCAAGTCGCCTACCCTTGGATTTTGGCATTAGATCTTTTGAACATCTTTCATATGTGCCTTCCCCAATCACATTTGTACATGCACATCCCTTTCATTATTTGAGGTGCAACTTGTTTTTGCATTCTTTTTGATCGCCTAGCATGTGACCCATTTTGATGTGTTGACTTGGCATATATTCTTGTTGTTTCCCTTTGTGATGTCTTTTTTTTCTCTTTCGTGAGAGGGATCAATTAGGCATACAAAAACTAGTGCACGCCTTCAAAGATTCTTTTTTAATGACTAGGAGGAGTTTCAAGTGGGACATATTTTGTGTGCAAGGCAAAGGCACTTTGTCTTTAGTTATGGGTGCGTCAACAAGTCCCCATGGGGCATAGTCCACATCATTTGCGAAGGAGTTTAGCTTGGGGCGCATCAAAAAGTTTACACATGCCACCAAGGCTTTTGCCCATCTTGCTTTAATGTTCAAGGAGTTTAACATGGAAATAAGATGGAGATGATGTATTATCTTTGAAAACCTTGGTTGAAGAAGGAAATGAACAATTTGCCTTTTAAGGAAGGAAAAAATTCAAATATATTCAATAGACAATGCATAATCTCTTGGCATGCATTTTAATTTATTATTTTTATGGGAACATACAATTTTGTGCCTAATCAAACCTTAAATCTTTTGTCCCAATGCTCACCAAAAATTTTGTTGTCTCGTTAATTGTTTGTGGAACATATGAATTGTTCCTCATTAAATGGGTGCGAAATCACAAGAAGGTGTTATTCTTTGGTGTTATCTAGATCATTAGCAATGCTTCATATAAAAGCTTAATGCTTGTGTTTAACTACATGTGGTCCCTTGAAGTTGATTACAACACATCATTTTTATGAATGAAACTTCCTTTTATTAATCTTCCATTGATATGTTTGCTTGAGGAAAGAAGAATGGCTAGGGGATGATTTTACAATTTCTTCAAGAGGACTAGTAATAGTTATGGTTGCTATAAAATCATTAATTTTGCAAGAGCTAAAAAGCTAAAAAGATTTGAATTCCATGTCAAAACAAGGTGATTAGAAAGCCAAGTCTATGGCACATAAGGAAATTAGTTTGGAGTTGCAGAATTGGTGTTATGGACATACTAGATGGTCATGAAAGATGATGTTTAGGATGATGGTAAGGGGTGAAAACACACTAGGGAGGCCAACTTAAGTAATTTTATGACATGTGTGTGTAAAGCTTATACCTGCAAAATGTGTTGTAGTTAATTTTGAGTTTCATTTTTAGTGGCTTGAAATTTTGATTTTCACAACGTTAATGTTATTTAATATTATTTGAAAAAAGAAATAAATTTAAAATATCAAATTCAAGGAATAAGGGTATATTTATAGTATATGCTATACTTATTTTTAATTTTTTTGGGACTCACTGGGTCCTAAGCTAAATTAATCAATCGAAAAAAAAATTGCAATGAATTTTTTTTAAATGTTTCATTTTTCACATCTCGTTATCTTTCATTTGAAAATGATTTTTTATCAAATGTTAGTTTACCACATACTTATGGTCATCATCCTAAAAGCACTCATTTCTTATATGATAATTATCAAAATTTACACATGGCTCAAAAAATTATCCATTCATATGGAATCTTTAGTAAAGATTAAAAATTTCATAGAAATTAAATATTATTTCAATGATTAAATACATTTCCATTTTTGAATATGATGTGACATATATTTTTTTGGCACAAATACATTTTATCACATCACATGAAATAAAAAATGTAGTTTCTTTAACATTTGACTTATTTGGGTTTACCATAATATACAAAAACATTGTGAAAATTCTTCATAATAATGACATAATTGAAATTCAAACACATGACCTTTAAAAAAGGGTACAACGTGATAGCAATCTTGACCTCCTGATTATGTGTTTTCACTCTAAAAATTTACAAGTAAAAAAGGTTAGGTTAGGGCTAAGCAAAGTGTGGCAAATGTTGATTTGAATGTTGCTACAACTTGGATGAGGGTATTTTTGGTTCCAAGCCCAAGGGCTTAAAAGACATGATTAATAATAGTATTCAACTAATGAACATGGCATTGCAATTTCCAATTGTGAATAAAATTATTGTGGAAAACTTGGAGGGGATCTTTTTCAATCATTGTTATGTTTTTTGAAGATGGGGAATGCAACCCACTAAATGGACCTTACTTTTTGAAATGAACATGTTAACTTTTGGTGGTACCCAACATGAAAATGGATTTAGACATTTGAGCTACCAATTCATAGGAACTTCAACTTGTACATGCAACACATGGTGTTGCATTGATTTTAGTTTGTAATAGGAGGTCAATTAAAGGATGGTGATCAAAGTTAAGATTGTATTGAAATCAGTCGTAATGTTTAATGATGAATGTTAATCTTCATGTTGTAACTGTTAACATGAATCACATGAAATCCTTGGGCAAACAGTCTATGTTAAAATTTGACAACATGTGCATCAAAAAAATATTGTTTGGGTGTAATATGTAAAGGGACAATCTTTCCAACTTTATTATTATCTAATTTCTTAATATGCACACATTTAAATCACCTTCAATTTAATTTAAATTTTATGTTGGTATTGAATTTTGGTACCATACAATTGTTGGAATATTATTTGAAGTCATGAACATTTGGCTATTGATCATTGGAATGCCATAATGTTTAAAGATAGTTCATGTTTTTAATACAAATCTGTCAACACAATATGATTTTTCTTCCCTTGTCATTTCCTTGTTTCCAATTTTTTCCCTTAAATGATGTAATCAAAAGATGACATTTGTTCCCCACATAATGGTTTAACGTATTTTCATAATAATGACTACCGAAAATTTCCAACCTCTTGAGAAAAAATTACCATGTTCATAAAGTTTATCCTTCGGTTTGTAAATGTTGGTGCTTCATTTAATAGAAGTGGTGGCATTAGTCATCTTGAAAGAATAAATAGACTCATCATCCCAAAATCAAGCCTTGTATATATGCTATTTTTTCCAATTAAAACAAATTCTTGAGTTTATTTCTACCCTATATTTACTATATATTAGTTTTGAAAATAAATATCTTACTATTATAGAACTATTAATATTTTACTTAATAAAAAAAAGGAGTGTTTCCCCCAAGCGTAAAATCCACAAAGCTTTTGCATAATGGTTTGAAAATTCATGATGCAATTTGGAAGTTATATTTGAGGTATAAATTTTAATTTGTTTGATGTTACATTAAAAAATATCAAAGATATTTGTGGTAGACACAATCTTGGGTTGAAGTACAACATAATTGGTTGATAATGAAAATGGGTTTGGCAAAATTACAAAATCATTTCATAAATGTGAAGGTGGAAAAAAATTGTAAATAAATGTTTGATGAAATATAATTATATTCACAACTAGTTGCATATGGAAAATTATTATGCATGTATGACCACATTCATCTTCAAAAATACCCATTTTGCAACCTACAATATTTTTGGGATAGTGTAAATAGTGTTACCACTATAATGAGTTTTTATCAATGACATTGGTTTGGGGTTTAATTTAGCAACAAAAATTAGAAATAAGAAATCCTTTGAAATTACTCTATGAATATCACAAAGGACTTGAAGGCCAAAAAAGAGGTGATACAAAAGTTCTACACCATGGATGGACAATGACAAAGGTAAGATGAAATTCAAGGATTCATGCAAGAAGCACCATTTCAACTTTAGGTGTGTCCTACCTCCATGACATTGTTGTCACCAAACTCATTTAAGCAAACCCATCTTTGTGTGGTATCACTAGGAACCACCTAATGGAATGGTTAAAAAACCAAAAGCGGTCAAATCATTGTCTTAGGCTTTTTCCTTTTATTTTTTTCACAACTATAATTGTTATTTTTTTATGTTTATCCATTGCATACACTTATTGTGGCTTGAAGTCTATATTGGAATAAAAAAATGGAAATTGTTAAAATTTGTATTCCTAATAAAAATGGCACCTTTAGGAATCAATAACTTTAATTTTGGAAATTCACAACTAAATTATACTTACTCAATTTATTGCCTAATAAAATTTTAAAATAAAATGACTTCAAAATTACTTTGGGAAAATAATTCCCTAGAAAAATTTCAATTCAAATCATGTTTCAAATTTGTGTTGGTAACTAAAAAGTTGAAGGAAAACAATTAACATTGTCTTTTTACAAAAAAAATTTAAATGCAATGAGTAGGAACATTAAAATACACAATATTTTTTATATTATTGAAATCCCAAAATCTAATAATGGATTTGTTAAATAAAAATGAAAATATTTATTTATGTGTTTCTTATGATTTTTCAAATTTTGATGGGTCCAAGAAAATCAAGGTGTGATGTTCATAGTGATATCATCAAAGGATGGGTTTGCCCATCTTTGAAATCATTTTTTTCAAGTTATATTGGCATGTTTTTATTTCACTAAGGTTCAAGTCTAAATGTTGAATGTCATGGGTGTAAAAAACATGAAAACAAATATCAAAAGGATATAGGTTTAAGTTTAAATTGAGAACACAAAACAAAGGAGCCAAAACTAGAACATAAAGATTGAAACCAAAAACATGAAGCGAGCAAGACCAAAGTACAAATATATTTTTATTTTAATGAAATAAATAAATAAATAAATACATATATAATATAAGATTATAAAACAAGATCATATTTTAAATTAATGTTGAAAAAATTAAAGATAATGGGGTGCCCTAAGGTGCAAGCAAGGTAAAGTAGGTAGCTTAGGGCTCCTTGTTAAAAAAATTATATGTAGCCATGAATTTTTTTTAATGTATTGAAAAAATATTTTTTTTGTATAATAATTAACATGATGATAATCTTTCATTTGATATTTAAAATTTTGAAAAACCCCATCTTGAAAGTAGGATTAAGTAGAATTTTTAAAAATGATTCTACTTGCACAAAATGTCCTGTGTTACACATAGATGAAATATTAATCTTTTTATAGTTTCAATCTAATGGAACTTAAAAAATTATGGATGTTATAATCATGATATATCATTATTATTAATATGAATTAGGTTTGAACACCATTTCGACCTAGGTAATTTCATATCTACTTTCAACCTATTTTTATGATATTAAAATTGTTCAAACTATATATTCAACTTTTTATAAACTAAATGCAGAGCCCTATGGTTTTATATTTGTACTTCAAAATATTTTGAATCTACTTTTTTGTGTCCATATCAAAAATTGTTTCATGTTTTAATTGGATTTTGAAAAGACTACAATTTCTTGTTTACTTTACCTTGTTTACATCCCCTAGCTTTATTTATACACCTTTGGGGGTTCAAGGAAACTTCCATGTAGGTTTTATGTGCACATGGACTAAAGAAACTTTTAGGAGGCTTTTTAATTATAAATGAACTACAAGTTAATTAAGACTTAATTAAAATTGAACTATGAGTTAATTATGATTTAACTGAGAACATTAAAAGTGAACTATGAATTAACTAGAAGTGAATTATGAGTTAATTAAAAGTGAATTAGAAATTAATTAAAAATGAATTGAGAAAATTTAATTAAAAATGAATTATGAATTAATTATGAATAATAAATGAACATCCATGTGAATAGACTTTATTTGTGATGTCAATGACACTAAGTTCACAACTTTAGTGTTATGTTATTCCCATTAAACAAAAAAAAGAAACTTTTTTTTACTTCTATTGCAAATACACAAAAAAAAAACCAACAAGATTATTTTACAAAAGGATTGTGAATCCTTTTTATTAATTTTTCAATTTTTCATATGAAAGAATTTTTGAATGAAGTCTCTTGCAACTTGTTATTAATTTGCATTTCAATTGAAAACTTATCATCATTTTGAATTATAAAAAAATATGCCAATTGTTTTAGGTTTTTTAAAAAGAAAAATTTATCATATAAACTACAACTTTGTTTTGTGTCTTATGCACATCACACCCCATTTACATGTAACAAATTTTTTGGAATATTTTAAAGAATATTTCTAAATATTTGAAATTTGAAATTTCTTTTTAACTATGATTTTTTTACCATCAAAATTATTTTATTAAAGGATTTTTTAAATTTAATCCTTTGCAAAATTAATCACATTTAATGTAGTCACTATTCAAGTTCAAATGTCCTTTATTAAAATCAAAACTCAAAATTAAATTTAATGAAATTTGATTTGAATTTTTCAACATTCATATTAGTCATTTAGCACAACTTGGAATCTCAAAGGGGATACTTAGTGTAAAGTTTAGGATCTATGTGCATCAAATGATTATTTTTAAGGAGTATTAGATAATTATTCAACCTATTTTTTACCACCCTATTATTATCTAAGTTTTTAATATATACATATTAAAGCCACCCTATATTAATTTTAATCTATAAATTTAGATTATAACATAGTTATATTATAATTTTTACCCAATGACCAATATTTTGCACTCCATATTTTCATTCATCTATTTTCTATTTTTTTTAGTAGGGTCCCCCGAGCTTGGAATGATTAATATAGCTTTAAATCTTTAAAAAACCATATTTTAAAAAGTTCATAGTTTTCACCATTATCTGAGACTTTTTTAGCTCTTAGATCCATATTTGTACCTTTTTATAGTTGATAGATGAAAATAACATTGCTCCTTGAAAAATGAATGTGAGATATGAAAAAATAAAATACAAGCAACACTAGCCATTCCACCAACTTGGAACAACAACATCCTAGAAAACGTAGCTCACTAAAAAAATTTGAATGCCAAAAATCAAAATAATAAGCATAACACATAAATAATAGTGCATTGTCAACTTCACTAAAACTACCATCAGGACCACAGGCAAGTGAAGGAGCTTTTGAATTCACAAATATATTCATATTTGTGACGGAATACACCTTTAAAAACCATTATTTTCAACCACATGTTCAACTAGTTGTGCGAAAAAAAACTAAAGGCGAAGCCCATAATAGGGGCGATTATTTGTAATTCATGTTTCCTTTTATTCAGCCATGATGACTTGTTGCAATAGCAATCAGTCATCAAATTGATAGAAACCTTAACATTGCCACTACTTCCTCTTAGTGAATGTAGCTTAGCTTCATTTCCAAATTTTCTCCCTTTGCTTTGGCAACTCTTGAAAGTGTGTTGAATTTCAGGCGTCATGCCCCTCAATGCACAGAAATAGACATGGGCACCCTCATCTGGGAGCTTGAACACCACTTCACTATACTCAATCTTATAATCCACATACATTTTACCACCTTTCACATTTTTCTACTATCACCTCAAGGCAATGTTGTATCTAAAATTGTCAAAGCACATCTTCCGATAGTCCTTGAGTTCAATATCATAAAGAAGACTATCAATGTTGGGCACACCCAAGAGAAGCCAAGCAAGGCCATCAAACTTGTAGGTTGGAATGTCCTCTATGAACATTCTTTGTAAGTAGCCTCAATGAAGAGGTTAACCATCCCTCCTTCTAGACCTCCATTTGCGACTTTTTGAAGTCTTTGCTATGCAATTTTACCTTCTTCGCTCCTAATCAACCCTTTTTTTACTATCAAAATTTCACCAAAAACCGAAATTAAAGGAAAAAAATTGAAAATGAAGTGCTTTTAGAAGCTTCCAATAGCCAAAAGTGAGAGATAGAAAAAAAAGGCAGATTTGTGTATATGATTTTCAGCATTTAGCCAAAATATATGAGATTGATTAAAAATTCATATTTAACCAGATTTGGCTAATTCTTCTTGTGAAAAATCACCATTATATCTATGTCTTCCTACCAACGAAAGCAGTATTGATTCTCAAAAATAATTCTGAGGAAAAACATTGCTCCAAATCTACCATAGTGGCAACTATGACAAAATCCAAAACAACAATATGTAAGTTACAAACCACAAGCCCAAGTCGCCAGGGTTTTGAAAAGAAGCCTCTATATCCTTCAGTGTCATAAATGTGTCCCAGAAAAAAGAGTGGGGACTGTCCTACAAGCAACTATAACCAAAAATTACATGTGATCATAATGGTGGTTTCTAGAATTTAAAAAAAAGAAAAAAACACACATTTGGTTGCGTTTACAATTAAAATTTATTTCAAAAGTTTAAATGTAAGCGTAAAATGTAGTTTCTTGATGAAAAGTAATACTAGAAGATAAAAGATATGATATGTTACTTCAGATGTAATATTACTCCCACATAGTTTTGTAATGTGTTTAGTTTCTAAGTGTAAAATATTTACATTACTTTAATAAATATATTTAAACTTTCCAATGTATTGTAACTTTATACAATAATGTACTATTAAAATTCAATCTTTTCCTCTAATTCTGATTGAATAATTGGTCAAAATAGAGTAAATATGACATGTCCTCCATATGAAAAAAAAAAAATTGCTTTGTAATGGGGTGCACTTTAAATTTTTTATCTCATTTGCTCATTCTTAGAAATTGGGTATTCAATCTTGTGTTTTATTTATTTTGGTCAAATGAGGTGAAAGAGATACCTCTATCCTTAAACCACCTTAACCATGTCACGGTCACAATGATTAGTCGAGGTGGACCGCGTCACTAATGATGATTAAAGAGGTTGTTTGTGCATAAGCAGATGGCACACATGCTTACATGATTACACGAATTAAGGGATACTTGCAAAATGTCTTAATCGTGAATATTGGGTTTGGCTAGCTCTTTTTATATTGGCAAAATTTCACCAAAAAGTGAATTGAGGATCAAATTTGAAATTGAAGTGGATACTTTTGGGGTTTTAGTGACTAAAAGTGAAAAGAAATGTAGTGAAAAATCACTAGATTTCTACATTTGATTTCTAGTAAGTAGCTAGAAAACCAAAAGGACAATTAAAAATTTGAACTTTATATGTGATTGATAGCCAGATTTGGCTTAATTCTCCTAACAATGATTGCCACTGTTTCTATTTATTTTTTATTGAAATTTCCAACCGTGGTTAGATCTTTAGATCCTTGAATTTTTTTGTTGGTTTTGGCCTAATGATATGATACCTTTTCTAAGATAGAAAGGATTCCCTTTATTTCCATATTGTTATGAACAATGTTTTTTCTAGGGATTGTCTTTTGGAGCCAAAATGGTTATCAATGATAGGAAGATGTAAAAATAGGAAGATTTAGCCAAATCTGGCTACAACCAAATATGAAGTACAAATCTTTAATTGGCATTCTATATTTTTGGCTACAAATTGAAAATAAAATATAGAAGTTTGGTGAATTTTTATTACTGTATGCTTCTCAGTTCTGGCAATTGAAAAGTTCCAACAATGTTTCATTTTCTAATTTTTGATATAGAAAAAAAAAATTGGGTGAAATTTTGTCAATATGAAAAAAAAGTTGGTTATGAACATTCATGAGTCCTTCATAAAGAATGTGATTTCAAAGAATGCACATCACAAATTTATTAGGTTTCATAAGTTTGTATAAAAATCACACAAATTTTATGCTATAATTAATATGAATGATATTTATCCAATTCAATATTTTAAATAATTAAATAATTAAAAAAATAAAATACCTAAATGTTATGTTTAATATTAAAAAATCACATAATTTTGTCACAATTACATCACAATAATTATAAAATTTTAATTAAAATATAAATTATACATAAACATCATAAATATGAAAGACATATCATTTATATAAAAATTATTTATATTTTTTGTGTCATTTTTACATTGTAAAACTTACAATTGCTGTGCACACATATTATTTTACGATTTTCACACAAATTTTATTAAAACTTTGTGATATTATAAATTTATGATCCTTTGGCTCACCCATATAGATAAAAAGAGAACACCTTTTGATAAGGCATGTGAAATAACAATGACCCCCACCCTAACCAAATAAAAAATACAAAATCAGCAAGGACATACATAACGCCAAAGCAACAACTCCCACCCTTATCCCCAAAAGAAAAAAAGAAAAAAAGAAAGGGAAAACCCACACTACCCCCTCCCCAAAAAGAAAGAACATGTGCCTTTTTGGTGCATGTTTCATTGACTCATTCGTTTGAGCATAGTTTGTATTCCTACTTTTTTTTAAAATCATCATTTTCGACCTAGGTTAGTGCTAGGGACTAGCAGTTGGGGCCTTATTTCAATTGCCGCTAGTGTGGGTTGTTGAGTTAGCCCAATTGTGAACCTGTCCTCAACTGATTTTTACTTTCAAAACTTGGTTTTCTGGAATTTATTTGAATTTTCAGCATCAGAAATCACTTAAAAATCAATATCTCCCACATTCTGAATCCAAATTTTATCAAATAAATTTCGTCTAATTGCTCATCTTACTTACTTATTTACTTACAATTTAGCGTCATTAAGTGGGCCAAACAGCACCCAGGCCAGAACCCAATTGACGTTAAGTTTGATGAAGCAATTTAGATCTAACCGTCTGACATTGGACTAAGAATCTAGCAAGGATGCCTTGCTGTGGATAGCTCAACAATTCAGCCAAAGGTGTGATGGCAGTTAGTGGCAATGAACCTCTAAACCTCTCTCGAACACTTTGATAGGCAGGGTAAACCAACAAGAAGTGGTCCTCATCCTCAACCGCACCCAAGTTGCACAATTTGCAGTAACACTGCTGCACCGGCACCTTCACTGGCTTGACTTGCCTTCCTAGTTCAATTTGCAGCTTTTGATTTGCAGAACAAAAACGTGCCAAGCTTCTCCTAAGTTGTGCATTGTCTACCCTGGAGAGGTATTCTTTGTACCCATACTGTGTGAACTATTTAACCCCAGATAGGCTCTCACCCTGCTAGAATCAGCTACAGCCACTTGATGGTGTACAATGTATTGCCTTTCGCCAACTGCTTAAAGCGAGCACATGGTGGCAGCAGATTGTTATCGATGCACAAATTGTACGTCGACAGTTGTTCATTTACTTGTGCTAGCCAACAAGGAAACAATCAGCTCTTTCTACCCACAACATTCTGGTTCCTGAATAAGACTTTTTGCCTAGCTACAAGTAACTATAGCTCTACATCATAAGCTAGCCTAAGCATGCGATCTGAGTCTACCTCGGAATCGACACGTGAAAGAAAGCGCATGGTTTGTTGCCACCAAAATATTTCTAGGGGAAACCTGCCAAGCTCTGCCAGCACGACGTAATTGGATGTCATGGTGCTGACCCCCAGCGACGACTTTAAAAAAGCCCGATGAACCACCTTTAACTGTTCGCGTGCCATGTGGTCTGACCATACTTCACACCCATAACTAAGCACTGGTTTGATTAGTGCATCAAACAACTAGCAATATAATGTTGGGTCAAAGATGCGTAGCTCTACGCATTTGCGCCGCAATGCAAAAATTGCCTTTTTCCCTGACATTGCTAATTGTTGTATTGTAGCTTGCATACCTTTTGTGCCATGCAACTCAACACCTAGATACTTGAAAAAGTTTAGTTGCTCTACAGCTTCGCCCTCATACTAAAAAGCCTGACACACAAACTTGCGTGCTTCAAACACAACAACCTTGGTTTTCTTGACATTCACAGTCAACTGACGCTCACAGCAAAAAGCTTGCAAGACATCTAATTGTTTCTGCAATCCAACAGGAGTGTGTGACATGAGAGCTAAGTCGTCTACATACAAAAGCAAGTGAACAACTAGCTGTCCCAACATTGGTGGTGCGTCGCCCTCCAAAGCATTCAGCCGTTTCTCTAGGCCATCTATGAAGAGGCCAAACAAGAATGCGCTAAGGGGGCATCCTTGCTTCACTTCGATGTGGCAGAGGAAAGTGGGCGTGAACCCTTCCTCTAGGTGGTGTAGGCAAGCCTGGTGTTGACGGTACATGGAGCGCAAGCACTCCAGTATCCACCCACTGATGCCAAGTCCCTCCAGCACCTGCCACAATAGGTCCCTTGGTACTGTATCAAAGGTTTTTTTGAAGTCCACAAAACATATAGTTTTTTTTTTTGAAATCTGGCTTGTTCGGTCAAAGTGCAAAGAATAAATAAGTTATATGTTGTCCTAAAATCCTTTCTAAAACTAGCATGTCCCTTTGCACATAAATCATTGGTCTTCGCCCATTGACTGATGCGGGACTCAAGAATGATTGCAAACACCTTGGCTAAGACTGGTCCTACTGTGATCCCCCTGTAATTGTGAAACTAACTATAATCACCTCCTTTGTATAGTGCATGTATGATCCCAACAGAAAGTGATTCATAATAGCCCTCATGCATAATTGTGTTAAAAACAATCAATAGTGGTTGTTGCAGGGCAGTCGCCGCATCTAAAAGGAACTTTGGTTTGATGCCATCAATGCCTGCAGCTTTGTGTCGTTTTAGCTTTTTGAATGCTTGTTGTACTTCGACTAGTGTGATGTCAACATTCAACTGTTCGCAATCAATACCATTGGGTGGAAAGGAGACCACCTGGGCTTGAATAGTGGCACTTGTCACAGCTCCTGCTGTGGCTGGTGCCACCGGAGGCTCCAGCAGTTGCTGAAAGCCATCCTTGAGTGCTTCGCTAATGATGCCATTGACACCCTCAGCGCGCTTGTGGTACCGCTTCCAGAATGTTGCAGGATCCACCTTCGCTAAACCACATAGCTGTTTAGACTTGAGCACATCATAAGCACGTTTCTTTTTTTTGTACAACTGTTTCATTTGCTTAAGTTTGACTTGCCTATCTGGGTGTGCATGTGATAATTTAGCAAACTGGCTTTTGGTCCGACGACATTCTGTGTCAAACCAAGGTTTGTGGTTGTGCTTTATTGCTTTTCCTAAGGCCACTTGTCTATTTCCAAACACTTTTTCTACAGATTGTGTGATGCACTGTTATAACAGATTGACTGTTGTTTGTACATTAGATGCATCAAGTACATTTGGGCTTGCCCAGACACCAATGTTATGCTGTACACTCCTGTTAAACTTTGCTGCTTTGGCAATGTCATATTTGAAATGTGGTAGGTGTTTGATTGCCTTTTGCTGAGCAGGAGGGGGTTGCCACTGTTGTGTGATAGTAAGTACCAATGGTCTATGATCAGAGTGCGCATCTTTATGACCTGAGTACTTTTCATCGCAGTTAACTTCTAAGCGCTTGACACCCTATAGTTGGTTAACTGTCGTAAGAAAATAGTCCACAATGCTAAAACCTTTATTGGAAAGGCAAGTGTACTCCCCTAATATGTCTCCTGGTGTGCGACCATTGAGGACGAATAGCCCAGTAGTTCTATAGAGATCCAAGAACTCACGATGCCAACCAGCCGTGACGGTGTCGCGGTTCTAGGGCTTTAGCATATCGTTGGGCAAGTTGTCTTCAATGGCCCGTGGCACTAGCAGCACATCTGTTAGTTGACTGCAATCAATGAAGTCAATGTTTGTGCATGTCCTTGCATTAAAATCCCCAGCAAGAAGCACACCACCTAAGCTCATGGCTTCTTCAACCTCTTGGCATATGTGTTCAAACAGGTTGTTGTCCGCATATGGCGAGCCTTGTGGAGTAGCATATACTATGCATAGGAACAAATGTCTTTGGAAAACATTACCCAAGCGTAGCCAAATCCTAGTCCCATCCCTTGTAGTCTTCCAAACAGTAGTATTATTTGCCCATGTTACCCTGACTAGTACTGCAATGCCTCCACTATGCTTTCGAACGACACCCTGTGGAGTCATAGGCCTGGCAACATCAAAACAGCAGAACCCCGGTAAGACCAGGAATGTATCGCCTGGAAAGTGATGTGTTTCTGTCAAAACAATAACGTCAATAGGTTGAAATAGGTCAAGCAGATGTTCATGTGTTTCTAGTTTTGTGATAGCGGCCCCATGGATGTTCCACAAGCACACGCACAAATCTCTCTGGCCCCCGCCCCCCTATGCAGTAGGAGAGTTTACGACTTTGTGGTTGATGTAGAGATCGACCCCACGCCAGTAGACCCGTTCGCCAGCCTCTTTGGCCTCTTTGAAAGTGGCCCAAGCAGCTCGCTTCTGGGCTTGCTTAGCGGGAGTCAGGTCCTCGTTGAACCCAAGCTTAATGCCATGCAGACCTTTGTGAGCGCACAACACCGTGAGCTTGACGTGTATCGATGCCAGCGTGATGATGATTGCCGGTGCCTTGTAAGTGGCCTTATCCAGTTGCCCCGACATCTGCTGGTGCACCTTCTGCACCTACACACGATCAACAACCTTCAGCTTGTCGAGCAACTCCATCTGCATCAAATCCATAAGTTGTTTTGAGGTTTCCCCCTTGCTCATGGTCAACCCGGTGACCCGGATGTTTGCCTCCCTGGCCTTGACTGGGTCAGCATCCGTTGCCCGGTCCACCTTGTTGGCAACCTTATCAACCTTCCTGCCCACAACCTCCTTCCACTTCTCCCCACTGTCCTACATGGTATCAAAGCTCTTAGCAATCGCATCTACTTTATTTTGCAATGTTTCGACTTGGCCAGTAATGATCACAATCTTAGCTTCCATTGCTGGAGTCACAATGTTTTCCGTAACCTGCTCCATAGTGACTTCAATAGCATTGTGCACATCTTGATTCGTCACCACATCGGCCCTAGGGACCATGAGATGGTTGATGATGGCTACTATAGCGATTGCCTTGCCGGTCTTGGCAAGCTTGAGGTTGTAGCATGTACAAAGCACATTGAGTTCAGCCGCTTGCATCTCCATGATTGTCAGCAAGTCCTTGTTCCATTCCCATGCGTTAGCGTCGAAAACTGTGGCATTCATCATTAACCAAAACCCTAAACCCTAACTTTACTAACCCAAACCCTAAACCCTAACACCAAGAACCAATCTCATGCTTTCCAATACACACACACACCGGTGTTCAAGCACAATCAAGCTTCAAATAGGCCTCCATCAAGAATTTGAAGATTCTGGGGAAGGTGTTGGTTCACCCTGACCGGTGCACAGTGTGTAAAATGACACCCAAAATAAGCAAATACGAAGAAGAGTCAAAACACAAAACAAGCAACTGCAGAAAATGCCGCTCGAACTGCCCCAAAAATCATCAAGATCTTTCCAAGAACACCAAAGCCACATTCCAATTCCTCTGGAAATTTCAGCTACAATTTAATTTAGTATTCAGTGAGAAAATCATTTAATATTCAAAAACTTTTGCACCACAAGTCCAAAGGTCAGGGAACTAAGCCCATGCACCCCTCCTCATCGAGAGCTTTCAACAGACACCAAGAACATGATCTGGAGCATCCTGGTTCAATGGATCTCATAACTACAAAACAAAACAAACTACCTTCCTTCACGGATAGATTTCTTTAAAAAGACTAAAATGCTTTTGCCTTTGCGTAGAGAATCCTTTTGCAAGACGAAGGGTGCTGCAAGTTGCAACCCTCCCAAATAAAGAAAGGGCAAAAAAGTACACTGGTTATTGGTGTGTTTTACTTATCATAAATGCAATGAAATGCTCTCACTTTCCACGTCCAAACACTATTTCTCTTCCCTCTAGGAGTCAGGTCAGGCTTAGCCAGATTGGGCCAGGATTGCACCGCCAGCACCCACAGGCACTTTCACTTTCACTTCCCCATGTTCAACTTCTCATCAAGTTCGAAATTTCGTGGGTGGCACCCCAACTAATTAATAAGGATACACAATAAGTACGCCCAGTCAATAACAGTCCTCAGTTTGATAATGATATTATTTAGGTTTAACTTATATTATTTATTTGGCGTCACATAATGGGGTTGTATACCCAATATAATAGAGCATTTCCAGAAGGGTTTTACATGTAGGGTAAAGCTTGCTTGGGGGAAGGCATTACTGAAATCAGGGGGTACCAAGTGAGAGGCAAATGCAAGCTCATTTTTGGGCTTTAGGTGATGTAATTATCAATGCTAAAGAGGTGTGGTAATGGAGGTGGGGCTTAACGTCTTCCATCCAGTTCACCATGGAAACAAAAGGTCTACTCTCATATGGATGAAAATTTTCACATTACAACACATTGCTCTAGATATACACTCATAAAAATTTCCAAGGTTCTAACCAGTCTTGTCAGGTCCTTCAGATTTAAGTGTTAAAATCAAAGGTAAGGGTAATGTTATTGTGATCTGAACCTGAACCGCTCCCCCTCAATGGAATCAACACAGACGACCAGACTGTGGAACTAGCCTTTTTCTACAACTGCATGTGTGACTGAGCGTTTTTCAAAGGAGAGTAAGAAATGTGAATTGTTTAGAAAAATTGGTGAGTAGATAGAATTTTTATAATTAAATATTCTCTTCCTATTTGTTGTCAGACTTGGTACCTTAGGATTTCAATTTTAATTTTGTTATCAAATTTCATACCTAAACAATTTTCAATCTCAAATAGTGTGTAATGTGTGGTGGAACCCAACCCAGTTTCAAATCAGGCCTGGGGGTTATTGAATTTGAAAAATGATGCCCAAACTGAAAGCATCAAGCTGGGAGCTACACCCAGAAAACCAACCAAAATTTTTTAGATGTCAAAACCTGGACCAGAGGTTCTCTTAGAAAGAAAGAACCACCCAACATTGGTTATATTGATAAGAACAGCTTTTTTTCTGTGGTGACTTTTTGCAACTTGTGAAGGGAAAAAAAGGAGGGAGCAAAACATCCAGAGGTGTTTTTCCTGGAAAAAAAAAGGCCCAAGTGTTTTATGGCAAAAGGTGCAAAGTCATTTTATGGTGATTTCGCATCATGAGGAAAAAAAAGTGTAAAATCACCATATTTAGATGATAGACTCCAAGGAGTAGCCAGTTTATAAAGGGAATCCAACTTCTTCCACTTAAATTTGGCAAAGTCCTATTGTGGAAGATCACCAACCCACTTCACAAATTTGGAAAGAAAACTCTAGTGCACAATATTTTCTTCAGGAAGTACTCTTTGATGTCAAAGTGACAATCATTAACATGAAGATGTAAAGAAAGTGGCACACAACTAATACCAAATCAAGGTCTCTCAGTCCAAATCTAACATTTTTAAAGCTTAATATGGTTACTAAGAGGCATCACTCAAAATTAGCAAGGTATCAATGTGGTTGCTGGTTCACCCTGGCCCATCACAAACAAACCCAAAAAAGAAAAATAATAATAGAACACACCCAGGTGGGTATCTAGTACTTAGAACCTACCTTCCATATATTGGAGGGAGCCACAGAAGGTGCTGTCCTAAAGAAACTTGGGTGACCTTCGGCCCAAAGAAAAAGAAAGAAAAAAGAAAAACCTAAAGCAAGGCGAGAAGCGTCACTTGAAGTAAAGATTTACCCAAATCTGGCTATAAACCAGATATGAAGTACAATCTTTAATCCTTTAACAGTTTTGGCTGTACACACTGAAAATCAAACATATGAACCTGTTATTAGGCCCGCTTTACACTAGGAGTCAGGGCGAAAAAAACTTGGGGCCATTTTGAGTATTTTTGGGTTCCAAATTGGTCCCAAGGTACTAATAAACGCTAGAACATTGACGTCAGGATATTAACAAGGGGTATATGACATTTTGGCCTTGCCCTTTACATTAACAAGTATCTTAAGGCAAAATAAGAACTATGCAAAAATATAAATTTCTTCAAAAAATCCTCTTAAAGAAACCAAAGTCCTGCAAAGATATTATAACCCTATAACTAATCTCAAGTTTCGACACAAGCCAAAATACCATCTTTCAAAAATCCTCATATAAAAATAGACCTATCACCTTGGGGCCAAGACAAGGCCATAAAGTTCAGCATTTATGAGTAACCTGGGGCAGATTGAATTTTTTTTTTCTATTTCAGCCTTGACTCCTAGGCAACTTTTACACGAATGGGAAGGCTGGATTTGGGTTGAACATTGACCCTGACTCCTAGTGTAAAATGGGCCTTATTTCCCCACTTCTGGCGGTTGGAAACCAAATTGTGAACTCATAACTCAACTGATTTTTCCTTCCAAAACCAAAATTTTGTACTTATTTTGAATTTTAAAGGACAAAAATGACTCAAAAGCAAATATTTACAATAATGTAGGGACAGGGTGAAATATTCTCAGAGTGAAATCTCTAAATGGCCAAATTAAGCCAAGAACATGTTCGATTTGGAGTCAAAGACACTGATGTAGTCTAAGCATCAGGATTATTTTTAATGTTTAGAAACAAGTTAAAAGGATTTTGGGACTTTTACCATGGTACCAGCGTGGGTGCTGGTTCACCCAAGGTCAACGTGTACAGATACTGCCCAAGTGGCCAACTTGTTTTAGATGTTTGATTTTAGTGGTAACTTGTTCAGCACGTTTTTTTAATGGTCCTCTCTATTGATGCCTTCATGGCCCAATAATCTTTAAGGCCTTTTAAAATAGGCTTCCGGCCAGTAACCACAAAGGTTCTGAACGTACTTAGAACCTATTAAAAGGTAGCGGCTTCCAAAGTCAATTGTAATCACTTTTGTGTGGGCGGGGGTTGTGCAATGGGAAGTGTAGTGATTTGTCAAGTTGAATACCTTAAAATAAATATCTGGAAAAATTGTCAAATTTATTCCTCTTTTAAAACAACTTTATTGATTCTCTTTTCAACAGCCAACCACAACTTCTTGTTCACATGGTCTCATGGATTTTACTCCATAGCGGTAGGCGGAAGGTCAGGTAGACCATGAGCCCCCATAGTTATGATTGGTTGTCAAGAAAAAGAGTCAACAAAGCTGTTTTCCAACCTCTTAAAACCTTGCTCATATGTTTGGAAGTCATGTAACATGATGAGAAAGCAGTTCAAAAAGGAAAATGCCCCCAATGGCTTTTTTGCTTCTTGAAATGCCCACCTTACTTTTATTGGTCAATTCATTATTATTCAATATCCATTATGGAATCATGGTCAAGTTGAATAGCCATTTACCATGATTCCTGAAGATGTAGTGAAGATACCCATCAAGTGTCAAAAAAGAATTGTATTCTTAACTATGATACTCAAAGACCCAATTGGTTCCCACCAGGTACCATAGTCTCAAGATTTTTTAAAAAGGCAATGATTTTTTGGACTCTGGCCAATTTTACTTTTATTTGAATTCAGATTTTGGAACAATCTTTACTCAGATTTTTAATTTGTAGCCCAACTTTGTCCACTTAGTTACCATTAAAATTTCAAAATTTACTGTCAAACATGACCTCGTTCTGAATTGATGGGTGTCCATTGTCATAAGGCACAAAAGCTAGTAATTTAACAACTTTAATGTAAATTAGACCACCCTTCAGCTGTATGGATCTGGAATCTGCATCTCTCTGTCATAAAGATTATCATTCCAGGGTAAAACAGAAAGTTGCCATAGAGCAGAAATGGAGGAACAGCGAAATCCTGTTCTAAATGTCTTCTCAGTTAAAAATTAATGTATTAGAGAATGGTCAAGCTCATTACCATTATGTAATCACGTAAGCCTGTAGGCCAGCCCGGATAAAGGAGTAGGAAACAAAACCATAAATGATAAAGAGGATGCCCATTGTCTTACATAAAGGATTTTGTCTCCCCGCTATTTGGAATATGAAGATTATGTTAAACTATGGTCCTTAACAGTGTGTTTTGTCCAATTTTGTCATGTAGCTAAGGTGGTGATCATCCCTGATGTGATTTAGCCAAATTTGGTAATTAAAGAAATTAAAACTAAATTTTTTATAGCCTCCCTCTATATTTTGGACGACCAATCAGAAGTTCATGTAGCATTTGGAAAATTTTCTGTCGAAATTGGTGACTTAAACGACCCAAAAAAACACATCCAAATTTCGCCATTTAAAAAGAAAAATCTGGCATTTGACAAAAATTTTGCCCAAAAACAATTCACTACTACTTAAAACCAGGATGTATGACTATTTTTTAAAATTATGGATTGTTAAGCTTAATCCACACTCCCTAGGTGCAACTGTAGAAAAGGCAATTTTTTTGTAAAGGTTACATTTGGATAAATTGTTTCATCACATATAAGATATACATTGCTAGATTATGTTGCAATTCAAATGTATATTTTATGATCTCTGTTGGGGGTTTTAGTTTTGGATTTGCTTACTATTGAAGTCACACAGGATTGCCATTTAAATATTAAGTCTAATTTTGCCGCTACTGAAAACTTCAAAAACTTAGGCCACATCTTGCCCAAATAAGGACCTAATAGGTCTTACATAAGAGATAACATCAAAATCAGTCATAATAAAAAAAACTAACCAAAGAAATCTAGTTTTTCAACCCTAAACTCTGAAAACCTTATAAAACTACCTTGGTAAAATCCATAAAAAAATCTATAAAATCTCAATTGTTTTTACACCTCAATTTCATCCTTTATCCATGATTCATCCCCAAGTGATTGTTATCTATAAGGTGTGCAAAATTTGGAAAAAACCAAAATAACAAAATCAAGGACAAAGTTCAAATGATTTCAAAGGTAGGTTTTTTTTTAAAACATAAAAAGAATGCATGGTATTGTATTTTTTCATGTGTTAATTTTTGTATTTCAACATGTGTTTTGATCTTTTGTTTGAATAACTTTACATATTTATCTAATATGAATAATGTGATAACATCTTGGCAACTCCAAAGGATTTTCAATGTCAAAAATTATTTCATTTGGAAGATTTTATTCTTGGAAATAAAATATTACAAATTCTTCAAAAATATTTTAAAATTTCCGTCACAAAACAATTTCTTTGAATTTTTTTTGGGATGAAAATTTGAACATTTATGAAAATATAAGATAAGTAATGTGACTTGGCATAACTTGCTAGTGTAGTTAGACTAAATCCAGGTTCTTCAAATTTCATTATTTAGCATTTCCTGGGTCAAATAGAGTCAACAAAAGAGGCCTCACTCAAGAAGGGGAAGGTAGGTACCTGGTTCAGCACGGCCCTCCCTTGCCATCTGGGACTCCATTATTTAAAGTAAATTAGAAAATAGGTAAGAAGGTAGCTAGGTAGGTAATAGCTAGCTAGGTACATGATAGGTACATAATGAACCACCCATTGCATCAGTGGGTTGACCCCAGGAACCGGCGGGGGACCGGCCATTGCCGACGACGACCCGGGCTGCCTGTTTGTTCTGCGTTGCTGCTGGCTGGCTCGTTGGCTATGGCGTGACTTACCCCCGTTGGCACGCTTCGTTTCTTCCGCGCCGCATTTGTCTCTTTCCCCTCGGATTCGTGTTTCTATGCTACGGGGAGCTTCGGGGGGACATGCGTGAAGGTTCGACTCAGGCCGTGGAGCTAGGTACGTTTTTCTTCTTTTATTTTTTTGTTTTTTGTTTTTCGATTTTTTTTAACCTTTTTCTTTCCACGCCAAGTCGAATAGAGTGTGGAATACTACAGGAGATCAGAAACAGCATGAGAGAGAGTGATGAAAGAGCGGGAGAGAGAAAGAGACAGAAGAGGCAGAGAGAAGTGACAGTAAGAAGAGTCGGGAATGGATTTACAAGGAAGCAAGCTGCGGGAGAGAGAAAGAGACAGAAGAGGCAGAGAGGAGTGACAGTAAGAAGAGTCGGGAATGGATTTACAAGGAAGCAAGCTGAAGCAAGAAAAATACATGCATAGTTTTAGGGGATGAACCTATGTATGTCCTTTGCAAAAACTAGAGTGAATGAGTGAGGGCTTGATTTCAAATTTATTTTTGGTTGGGATTTGTGCGCTAGAATCAAAGGTACTTTGCGTCAGGGCAAGCTTGGCTAGTAAGCCGCACTTCTTGGGAGTCGAAGCACTATAGAAAGGTATGACACTGCTTACTTAGAGAATGCACACATCGTTAGCAAATCATTGCAGAGATCTAGAAGGAAATAGGAGTGTGAACGCATAGAGAGGTTTGGGAGATATAAAGAGTATGTGTATGTCTCTGTTTTTATTTTTGCATGGTCTTCTTAGAAGGATTGGAAGAATAAGCTAGATGTTTTTTTAATGTGTTAGGAATGAAGTACAGTCAGATGTTTGTACAATCAATGAGCATACTTGTTAATTGAGCCTTAGACCAGAAGAAACAAAGCATGGCAATTTATTTTGGTAACAATTGAACACAAAAAGAGGTAGGGTTAAAAGTGAGATTAAAGTCTTAGTAGCTCATAGAGGAAAAAGAAGTGGTTGTAAAAGTGGGAACCATCTTTTGTGTATGGTGGTGGCAAGAGGAATTTTAGGTGATAGAATATATCTAAAACCTACATTGAAATTGTTTTGGCCACAATCAAGGTAAAGCAAAACAATCTTTACGTCAATCAATCTTTGGGAGACAAGGGGTTATGGGGAAAGTGCATGACTTTTTAGCATCTTAATGTACCCTAACATGTGTAGAAACAGAGAAGGTGCATCTTAATGTACCCTAACATGTGTAGAAATAGAGAAGGTGGGAACAGATCCAAATTAGAATGGAATAAATTAGTTGGGACTTCAAAAGGCTTCGACAATAATGGACATGGCAGCAAAGCTAGAAGAATTGTTCATGAGTAGCAAGCTCAAGGTGGCGACGGACTTATCGACTCCTGCAATTGATATTGTTGCCAAACTACAAGAAAAGGATCTGACTGAAATACAAACACTCGAATCAAATTGTAAGGATCAGATCGTCCCTTTTGCATCTAAATATATTACCTTTCCCTCGTTGAATTTGTCGGGGTGCTCACAGTTGAAAGAGTTACCTACATCCATTGACAAATTGACTGCCCTTCGATCATTGGATTTGTTAGGGCGCATGCAGTTGAAGGAGTTACCTACATCTATTGACAAATTGACAGCCCTCGAGTCGTTGAATTTGTCATGGTGCAAAGAGTTGAAGGAGTTACCTACATCCATTGACAAATTGACTACCCTTCGGTCATTGGATTTGTCAAGGTGCAAGCAGTTGAAGGAGTTACCTACATCTATTGACAAATTGACAGCCCTTGAGTCGTTGAATTTGTCATGGTGCAAAGAGTTGAAGGAGATACCTACATCCATTGACAAATTGACTGCCCTTCGGTCATTGGATTTGTCGGGGTGCTCACAGTTGAAGGAGTTACCTACATCCATTGACAAATTGACTGCCCTTCGATCATTGGATTTGTCAGGGCACACGCAGTTGAAGGAGTTACCTACATCTATTGACAAATTGACAGCCCTCGAGTCGTTGAATTTGTCATGGTGCAAAGAATTGAAGGAGTTACCTACATCCATTGACAAATTGACTGCCCTTCGGTCATTAGATTTGTCTAGCTGCGAGCAGTTGAAGGAGTTACCTACATTTATTGACAAATTGACAACCCTTGAGTCGTTGAATTTGTCATGGTGCACAGAGTTGAAGGAGTTACCTACATCCATTGACAAATTGACTGCCCTTCGGTCATTGGATTTGTCGGGGTGCTCACAGTTGAAGGAGTTACCTACATCTATTGACAAATTGACAACCCTTGAGTTGTTGAATTTGTCATGGTGCAAAGAGTTGAAGAAGTTACCTACATCCATTGACAAATTGACTGCCCTTCGATCATTGGATTTGTCAGGGCGCACGCAGTTGAAGGAGTTACCTACATCTATTAACAAATTGACAGCCCTCGAGTCGTTGAATTTGTCATGGTGCAAAGAGTTGAAGGAGTTACCTACATCCATTGACAAATTGACTGCCCTTCGGTCATTGGATTTGTCAAGGTGCAAGCAGTTGAAGGAGTTACCTACATCTATTGACAAATTGACAGCCCTTGAGTCGTTGAATTTGTCATGGTGCACAGAGTTGAAGGAGTTACCTACATCCATTGACAAATTGACTGCCCTTCGATCATTGGATTTGTCAAGCTGCTCGAAGTTGAAGGAGTTACCTACATCCATTGACAAATTGACTGCCCTTCAATCATTGGATTTGTCAAGCTGCGAGCAGTTGAAGGAGTTACCTACATCTATTGACAAATTGACAGCCCTTGAGTCATTGAATTTGTCATGGTGCAAAGAGTTGAAGGAGTTACCTACATCCATTGACAAATTGACTGCCCTTCAATCATTGGATTTGTTAAGGTGCGAGCAATTGAAGGAGTTACCTACATCTATTGACAAATTGACAGCCCTCGAGTCGTTGAATTTGTCATGGTGCAAAGAGTTGAAGGAGTTACCTACATCCATTGACAAATTGACTGCCCTTCGGTCATTGGATTTGTCAAGGTGCAAGCAGTTGAAGGAGTTACCTACATCTATTGACAAATTGACAGCCCTTGAGTCGTTGAATTTGTCATGGTGCAAAGAGTTGAAGGAGTTACCTACATCCATTGACAAATTGACTGCCCTTCAATCATTGAATTTGTCAGGGCGCACGCAGTTGAAGGAGTTACCTACATCTATTGACAAATTGACAGCCCTCGAGTCGTTGAATTTGTCATGGTGCAAAGAGTTGAAGGAGTTACCTACATCCATTGACAAATTGACTGCCCTTCGGTCATTGGATTTGTCAAGGTGCAAGCAGTTGAAGGAGTTACCTACATCTATTGACAAATTGACAGCCCTTGAGTCGTTGAATTTGTCATGGTGCAAAGAGTTGAAGGAGTTATCTACATCCATTAACAAATTGGCTGCCCTTCGATCATTGGATTTGTCGGTGTGCTCACAGTTGAAGGAGTTACCTACATCTATTGACAAATTGACAGCCCTTGAGTCGTTGAATTTGTCATGGTGCAAAGAGTTGAAGGAGTTACCTACATCCATTGACAAATTGACTGCCCTTCAATCATTGGATTTGTTAAGGTGCGAGCAATTGAAGGAGTTACCTACATCTATTGACAAATTGACAGCCCTTGAGTCGTTGAATTTGTCATGGTGCAAAGAGTTGAAGGAGTTACCTACATCTATTGACAAATTGACAGCCCTTGAGTCGTTGAATTTGTCATGGTGCAAAGAGTTGAAGGAGTTACCTACATCCATTGACAAATTGACTGCCCTTCGGTCATTGGATTTGTCGGGGTGCTCACAGTTGAAGGAGTTACCTACATCCATTGACAAATTGACTGCCCTTCGATCATTGGATTTGTCAAGGCGCACGTAGTTGAAGGAGTTACCTACATCTATTGACAAATTGACTGCCTTCGAGTTGTTGAATTTGTCATGGTGCGAAGAGTTGAAGGAGTTACCTACATCCATTGACAAATTGACTGCCCTTCGCTCATTGGGTTTGTTGGGGTGCTCACAGTTGAAGGAGTTACCTACATCTATTGACAAATTGACAGCCCTTGAGTCGTTGAATTTGTCATGGTGCAAAAAGTTGAAGGAGTTACCTACATCTATTGACAAATTGACAACCCTTGAGCCGTTGAATGTGTCATGGTGTGAGGAGTTGAAAGAGTTACCTACATCTATTGACAAATTGACAGCCCTTGAGTCGCTGAATTTGTCAGGGTGCCAAGAGTTGAAGGAGTTACCTACATCTATTGACAAATTGACTGGCTATGAAAAGTTGAACTTGTCAAAGGTTGAACCAAGTGATGAAGGATCTAGTAGCAGTGACTTTGAGCTTGGTGGAGATGTTGGTGTTGGTGCCTTGCAAAGCCAAGCAACTTCTAAGTTTACAGAACATAGCACAATCTTGAGAATCACTGAAGTTTTTGACAAGGTCATTACGAATGCTCAAGAACTTCTAGATTCAAAGAATGGAGGAAACTCAATCAAGGTGGTTGGAAGACAAGACAAGATGATAGGTGCCTATGAGTTTTTCTTCCAATCAGCAAAATGCATGAGCAAGGTTGTAGGAGTGGGATTGGAGTGGGCAAAGGTGGTTGTCTGCATGGAATGTGGCAGTGTCAAGGTGTGGTCTATAAATGAAAGTGCATGGCGAGACTCATGGCACCAAGTGGAAGAAGGTGTTGTAGTGTTAAGCATTGACCTTGCAAACATTAGAAAGGAAGGGCGTAACATTTACAGCTTAACAACAGAAGAAGCATCAAAGAAGTTTGGGGTTGGTGTACATCCACAGGGCCCTGATTATAATCATGGTGGAGTAAATGCATTTTTTGTTGAGGAGAAGCGAAAAGATGTTGCATTCTATCCCCTCATATGGGAGCTCGCACATTACATGGCTTGGAATTCCAAGCAACATGCAGGATCTGAATCTAGAAACAATGGAGCTCGCTCTTGGTTCGGAAATTGGGGACGCACAACTAGCTCTCAATCCCAAGGATCCTCATCCAATAATCAAGCTGGAGATGATGCTGTTGATAATTCTGGGGCTCCTGCAAATCTGTGTGATGTTTTCTCTAATGTTGCAATAGACCCAAAGAAGGACAAGACCTTGATTGTAACTGTCTATCTACCCGATGAAAAAATTTCTAACCCACAGAATATGGCTGAATCACAGCTTGATGATCGAATCAAAGATGCATCTATCTCCGCTGAGTTGGAGTTCAAATTTGAGTTGCTTCAAGGTGACACAATCAGGAAGATAACAATCGAAACTCGTACACAGTGCAACCTTGGGGAGAGTGCACCAGAATCGAGGGATAGAGGATACCTTGGGTATTACCAAGATGATATCACAATCTCTTTGAGTTGCACTGGAAAGAAGAGTGATGGATCACAGGCTGCACGGCTTCGGAATGAAGTAACAATCCCCAATTCTAAAGATAAAAAATGGACTGAATGTCACACATACGTTAAATCAGAATCTTGTGCCAGGCAAAAGTGTGGCCAAATTACTGGACAACTAACACTTAATCCTGGGCACATGGTGACTCTTGGGGGTACTATTCAAGGAGGTCGAAATCAGACAAACACTTTGGGAGATTCTACATCACAAGCAAGTACCTCTGAGGTGACTATTGCCAATTGCGTATCTGGGTATGTGCTGAACCGTATGGAACAAGAAGCATCCTGGAAGTGCAATTTTTTATCTGAGCACAATGTCTTGGACTACATAAAGCAAGGAGATGATGGGGCCTACAAAAGGCTCAAGAGCTCTGGGATTTTTAATACATTTTGGCCATC
This sequence comes from Sphagnum contortum, assembly GCA_963920785.1. Classification (NCBI taxonomy): domain Eukaryota; kingdom Viridiplantae; phylum Streptophyta; class Sphagnopsida; order Sphagnales; family Sphagnaceae; genus Sphagnum; species Sphagnum contortum. Next base: position 29,342,318 of record OY987276.1, on the reverse strand, counting down.
CATTGTATCCTTGTGGGGTAACTTAGATGATGAAGCTGAGGCCTGCCCCTATGAATTTAAGACTAAACGAGATATCATCTCAATCCAAGCTGAGTTCAAACGTCAATCCATCCAAGCCATCCAAGATCATGCTCAAACACCAGCAATTGTTCCAACACCAGAACCAAAGCTTCAACGCTCTTGGCGCTCATGGTGGAAGAAACGAACCCTGGCAGCTTCGCAAGATTTTCCAGTTCCAGAGATCAGCACAGAAAGTCAGAATCTGCAACAGGTGTATGTAAAAACAATGTGTGTCAATATTGCAATGACACATGTCATACATGAATATAAGCAATTAGTATTGCGTGCTCAAGAGAACAAGCCAGATACTGGAATAACAGTTGGTGTGCAGGGTCCACCGCAACTTAATGCAGAAACAGCATAGAAGTTAAGTTATAGCATAATTTTGACTGTTTCTAATTATGCACATCTCATCTTACAGGCTGTTTAGTGTACAGTAATATGTGTTTCCTATGGTTCTAAACTTGCTCTAGTATACCATTGTGTACAATTTAGAGCATTGCCAATGCTAGCAATACATTTCAATATATTATGACCAGACTCACCTAAATTGAGATTGGTGGGTCATGTTTTGAGCTTTAGCAAAATTGTGCTATGAGTTGTTATGGGAAAATATTGGCTCGTTCCCTGGCTGATACTGGAATAGGTGCAGGTTTCATTCTAGGGACGATGATAGTCGGAACTGGTTTATATAGACCAGGTAGAGGGTGTTTTTTTGTCACGAAGACAATTACATCATGGTCGTCTGACCATGACAATTACAAATGGTCACCTGGTTGACAATTATGCGCTAAAATGACCATTTCTGACTATTATGCGCCGAAATGATGGAAGTTTGGACAAATTTCTTTTCGTCATTTTTTGGCAATGGCAGCTGTAGCAGTAGGAGCAGGAGCAGTGATGATGTCTGCGGCTTCTCCTTCTTGTTGCAATGTCTACTTGCAACTTCATCATGCTTCTTCTCCATCTCATTGTCCTGTCACAGCTCCGTTGACATCATCCGAGGTCCTGCATCTTCGGATTCCCAAGGTGTCGAGCTTTGGGGGCTGTGCTGGAGTAGCGGGGATCTTCAATGGAGTTCAAGATTGACCGGGGAGGATTAGGGCCAGGCAGAAGAAGGTGCGAAACAAACTGAGGAGAGGGAAGTTGGTAGCGGTTGTTGGTGATGATGATGGTGCTGCTGATTCCAATGGAGCTTCTTCCGGTGATGGAGAACATGTCGCTCCCACAGCTCCAGACTGCGAATCTATCGTAAGTCTTCTCTCTGTGTGTGTCTGCATCAGTGTGTGCGTGTGTCCCTTTCCTTTCCTACAGACCCTAAACCCTAATTCTGGACACTTTTTAAATACTAAATCTGCTGCCTTTAATTGGCATCTTGTTTCCGATTTCCAGTCTCCACGTGTTTCTTGAGATGGCAGAAGAAGAAGAAGAGGAGGAGAAGCTGTGGATGTTGTTGCAGAATTCTTCATTACCAATGCCTCCTCTTTAATGGATTAGGGCTGTGGTTTCAGGATATGTACACAAATCCATTTCCAGGATGCTTTGCTGTTTATGTTTTAGGGCTCATATTCTTTCCTGTAATGATGACATATATCATTCCTTATTCTGTTTTTTCCAGAATCTTTCTTTATTTCCGAATGTATGTACTGTATATGGTTTCCTGAATTTTGACAGAGAATTGTATTGTGATGATGTTTTTTGAACTTTGTGGTTGAAGAGTCGAAGGGAAATGCTACTGGAGTATGTGAAGAATGTCCAACCTGAATTCATGGAGCGCTTTCTCAAGCTAGCTCCAAACCAGGTGCAGGATTTCCTCTGTTGTTTGGCCAACCAGATTGATCTTATGCAAAATTCTCAGCAAGATGTATGAATTCACCCATGTAGAGAATGCATTGACAAACACACAAGTGCATGTTTGACTTGTAGAAAAGCCACATAAAAAGAAATATCTTGTAGTCAGAAGATGTACATTGATGTAATTCATTCTGTGTTTCTGAGAGCAGGTGGTGGACGTGATGCGTCAGACTGTGACAAATATGCTCTGCTTTATAATTGTCTCTACTTTATTCACCCCCCCAGGCCTCAGAGAACCCCTTTTGCTTGACAAGCCTGTTACTGGATGGACATCCTCAAAAGCTGCCTTGCAATCGGAGGCAGGGCAAGGGTCCAAAAGGGAAGGGCTAACACAGGGCAAGCTGGACTCACCAATGTATGGATCAACAAGTCCAGGATTGCAGATGGAGGTGACCAGCAAACCAAGGATGAGGTAAGTAGGGTCATGATTGGCATTCTTGACAGATGTCTTCAAAAAATCATCTGGTATTGCAGTTCTTGAGAGAGATTGAGGCTGGTCCCTTTACCTTTGTTGAATGAGGCTGCTGAGCGCAAGCTTGTGCATTAATTTGGACACTTATCACTGGGTGAGCTGGTGGTGAGTAGGCAAACTTGAGAGATCGTGTAGAGGAGTTGCGCAAATCAGTGAAGGTTGCAAAGCAGAATCCGCAAGCTGCAATGTGTGCTCTTGCTGAGGACCAACATTGGAGTCTTGAGCTTTTTTGTGGAGTTTTTTCTATAATCTCATGGATATTTAGGACAGAGACTTAGCCTGTCTACATCAGCTCTTAAACCTTGCTTGGTGTTCTAGGGGTGTGAGAAAAGGGTGATTGCCTTTCTTCCTGATGCTAAATGTCTAGGTGGGTGGCTTTCAGAAAGAAGTAGCAGCTGCTCTGGAGGAGGTGGTTCAGGTTTCAAAGGTGATTATTTTCCCTGGTCCTGTCAAAGCCGGTACAGATTCTGGCATATTGATTTCTCTTTGGACACCGGTGCATGAAGAGTTCATTTTAGGTGCCTGTATTCTTTGTGGGACTAGCATTTAACACTCCTTGTGCAGTGTTTTGGGGCGGTAGTTCATAAACTACACTCAGATCCTTGTGTTTTGGTGATGTTGCTGAGCCAAGTGTGATAGCACAAAATTCTGGAGGGAGTTGCTTCCTTGAATTTGTTTTGAAGTTGAACAGATGCTTTGTGTCTCTCCGAGCTGAATGTCTGACACTTTTGTGAGTGACTCAAGCGCACTCAAGTGTCATGTTGCCTTCTGAAGTGTTGTTGTGTCTCACTTTTTAACATGGTCACCCTGCCTTGGCCAAGAACTGTACTTTGAATCCTCAGCCATTATGGTTGAGAGGAAAATGGCATATTTGGTACAGTGGAAGGAGTGTAAGGTTCTCAGTTTTGGCACTAGACTGTGAAAGCTGTCTGAAAAAAAATAAAAAAATTTGAGCTATATTTGAACAATCTCTGTTAAGCTTAATCTACTCTGGTCATGGTTGTAGATCAACAATGCAAGGAGTAAGAGGCGTCATGCTTGGATTATGTTTGGCACATTGTTGGGGGTTTCTTTTATCTTGATCTTAAGAATTGATCAGCATCTTGCATGCAGAAAGAGTTCCCTGCCTGCGCTTTGCAAATCAGGATCAATTGTGCAAAGACAAACACCCTTGAATTTTTTAGTGGTTGGTGACTGGTGTCTAAATGGGCTTTACAGCCAGTTGCTGGTGGCAGAGCAGGTAACCTGGGGGAGTTTGTTATATGTACCATCTGAATGATGAGATTATTTTCTGTTTGCATTTTTTTTTCTTTTATGTGTACTCCACTGAGTAGTGTGTTGTACACAACAGATGGGAATGTGGGAGTCCAGCACAATGTTAACTTCATATATCCACTGGAGACAGTTTCTCTGAAAATGGATTGACTGGTCCAGATGATGAACAATTTAGCACTTCATTCTCAAATATCTACACAGAAAAGCTTGCAGACCACTTGGTACTCAGGTAATATTGTGTTTCCAGTTGGCAGATCCCAAAGGTTGGGGATCTATGCACTCTGATTGTTTTGAATTCATGTTATAGACTGCAGGATGTCAGGACATTATTTTATGTTAAAAGTGACAAACTGTACTTGCTGAATTTGGATTCCAGTGCTGGGTAATCATGATTATCATGGGAATGTAAGTGCTCAAGTGGACCACAAAGTTACTTTCCGTGACCCTAGGTGGAATTGCCACAACAATTTCCAACTTATCCATGACCTTGGCAACACACCTCCAGGTATCTGCACAACATATTTGAAGTGATTGTAGTCAGTTTATCATGGAATTGGAACTCTATTTCTGTGTCTCCACTTCACTCTGGCAGCATCTATTTTTGTTTGTGTCACTTTAGATCATGGATTTTCAACTTGTATCGTGATATTCATTAGAATGTACTGCCTCATCCTCAGATTGCCTTTTTGAGGGGTGACAATTTGGTTTTGGGAGATGACTAGGATCAACAGGTTTGCTTGTTAGGGTGAAAGTAGGAACTAAGCACAGGTTCTTTGTATAACCCAGTTTTGTGTTGTCCTAAGCCAGGTTGCTCTGCTGTATCTGACCTACAGGGGAAGCAGCAAAGGTGGAATTTTTCTTCATTGACACCAACCCATTTGTAGAGTAATACTGGACAACGAAAAGCTTATATGCCTGGCAGTTGCCAATTCTTCAAAAAGATTATATTATGGATCAGCTCATGGTGCCTGCTATATGCATTGACTCTCATAGAGATAGACAGTGAGTTGCTACAATTGCATTTAAAGTTCTGTTGGAGGATTCTTGGTTTCGAGTTCAGCTATTAAGCATAATCCCAGCATTGGCTGTGTATTGCAGAATTTGACAAATGCATTAACAGCTTCAACAGCCAAGTGGAAGATTGTGATTGGGCACCATACAATGCGGAGTATGGGTACTCATGGTGATACTCTGGAGCTCCTTCAAGCTGTACTTCCAATCCTGGAGGTGTGAAGTTTTATTTTCCAACATTTGTAGATGCACTGTACTGCTTTAGAGTTCTGTCATGGTCTCTCAGGTTACTGAACTGTCAGGTATCCTTTGTTGTTCTTAAGCTTATTGTTGGCAATATCTCTCACTTAATTGTTTTGGTGAAGAGTATTTTCTTACTGGATTCTTCTGCATACTCTATTTGTCTGCCCTCTACAGACAAGTTTTAGATCCAAGAAATAAAGAATCATAAACCAACCTTTAATATTCAGGCCACTGAGGCAAACTAATTTCACATTGCTAAGTACATGCTTGGATTTATCTATGCATCCAGGCAAATGTTGTGGACTTGTACATAAATGGTCATGGTCACTGCATGCAACATATCAAGTGTCCTGATAGGTATTTCTTATCATGCTCTTTTTGATGTTGACACTTTAGGACTTCCTGAAGGGAATGCTTTTATCATTTGTTCACAATAAGTGCAACAAGTAAACTTATGTGCCTGTTTCATATAAACCATCATGGCGTACTGTGACCATTTAGTGCACTACAGTTTCCTTTGACAAGAAGTATCATTCTTTGGATTTAGGTGTGGTGAATGCATGTGCTGTTTTTGTTGTATGCAGCCCAGTGCACTTCCTAACAAGTGGAGGTGGCTCAAAAGCTTGGAGAGGTACCAAACCACATATTAATGCAGAGGAAGATTGTAGCCTGTGATTCTACTATGATGGCCAGGGATTTGCAGCTGTTGCTATGCTGCCAACAGAGGTTTGCATTGATTTGTATAGTATCTCAGGTCAAGTCATGTACTCAATGAATCTCCAGAAAATTTGATTTTACGGATGTTTCTGTAGAGATGAGAAAATGCCAAATCCAGTAACTTCTCTGGATTGATTTTTTCCAGATAAAACATATAACAAGTTGGGCAAGAAAACAAGGTATTTTGCTCCACTACAGGGTTCTCTTTCAGAATGTAGATCATTCGTGTCATGACATTGGCAGCCAATGTTTTGAGAAGACATAGACAAGCTCAAAGCTGTGTGTCTAAGTACTTTCACAAGTAGCTTCAAAGTTATGACCCAAGTGACAGTCCTCACTTATGGACTTGTAAATGTCAATTATGAGGATAGTTCTCAATTTACAGGAGAGTCAATCATATTGTGGATTGAACATATCTAGATTTCTTGGCTGCAAGGTGCTGGCACATTGATTGTCATACTTGGTTGGGAATAAGTGCCACAATATTTTTCTCTTTATTTCAATTTGCAATATTGGATACATTGATGTCTCATGTTCAGAGCTAAATGATATGTTGGTCATGACTGTTGGGGATCAATCAATATCTGAACTTAAAGTTCATAAAGTACACTCAGATGCTTGTGTTTTGGTGATGTTGCCGAGTCAGGTGTGATAGCACAAAATTCTGGAGGGAGTTGGTTTCTTGAATTTGTTTTCAAGTTGAACAGATGTTTTGTGTCTCTCAGAGCTCAATATCTGACACTTTCCATAACCACCTGCACTTCAAGTTGGATGGTATGGATTTCCTATGCCAGAAGAGCTTGGACCATTTATGAGCTTGGCTAGTCCATTGATTATGAGATGTGCTCTTGGCATCATACATGATTTTCATCTAACAGTTTGCTAACCTATGACAACAATATAAGGGGATGGGTGACCCATTGTAATGTTCACGGATATAGCATTTGCAGTATAATATTTGTGCAGCTTGGAATGACTCTTGTTTGGAAGCTGAAGTTGGCACCTTAACTAGAGTCTGTTTTCAATGACTACAATAATTGTTCAATACCCTATGCACAGAACAACTTCTGTTGCAGTTACTTCACTTCACTTTCACTTAGTTGAGGTTGTAAATGCAGAGAATGTACACATAAGCAGCAAAGGCAGCAGCAGGCATGGGGACTTCGCAAATTGCCGCCCACCAAGTAGTTATGCAGGTCTGTGTGATCCTCTCAAACAATGTGGAACCCTGAACCTAAACCTGTTGAATATTCAGATCCAAAATTGACTATGCTGGACTCAAGTCTGGTTGCGGATGACCTCTAGGAAGGATCAGGGTCAATACTGGTATAACAAGAGTATCCCTTACCAATATGTTCCAGTCAAGGCTTTTGCTGATGCATTCCAAAGGTTCCATGTCGGGGAGCGACTCTATCTGGAGCTCACCATTCCTTTTGACAGAACAAAATGCCATCCAGCTGTGCTTGTGACTAAGAAGTACGCCCTTAGCAATTGGGAGATTTTTCAAGCCAGTTATGCAAGGGAAAAGTTGCTGATGAATGCATTTGTGTCCGTCTTAAGATGGTCTGGATGCACATTCCTTCTATTTAGTATGAAGTGTTTCCAAATGACTGACCATTTCATGCCTGCACTTCATTGCTCACAAATTTCACCTGAGAAGAAGGCAACTTGATAATAGGCTACTTGTTTAGCACAAGTTATGCATCAATACACTATAGTTACTGTAGTTGCAAAATACTAACTTTTGGTTTTGGTTTAGCTGATTGCTTTGACATCATGAGCCAGCATAGATTGCCTGATACTTTGTTGACTGTCTGGCAGATTTCAATTGTGGCTTTAATCACTATGCCAGTGTTTCTCCAGACTAAATTGCACCCAAATTCTGTAAACAGTGGGATCCTGTATATTCGTGTCATGTTCTTTGGTCTTATAAATGTCTTGTTCAATGGGTTCATGGATATGGCATTGAATGTAATGTGCCTGCCAGTATCTTACAAGCAAAGGGACATTTTCCGTTATCCAAGATGGGCATTTGTACTTCCTACTTTTTACAATTGCCCTCATCCATCTTTGAAACTTTTACCTGGATGATTCTGACATACTGGACCATTGGTTTTGCTACTGAAGCTAGCCCGTAAGCAGCTACCTCAAGCTTGCAGTGAAAAATTTCCTTATGATTGATGCATGTGTGTGATCTTGACTTGAGGTCTGTTCCTCATTTAGCCCAGCCCTTGAATTTCCAATTTGTTTGTCAAGCAAAAAGATTGTTCTCCGAATATTTAATGTAAGACTCAAGAATGATTGGTAGGTGAAAGGTCTTTAACCTTAGAGTCGTCATAGTATGTTGTGTACTCAATGGTGAACTCAAATTTGCAAGCCCTCTCTGTGTGGTTTTTTGAAATCAGGCATCACTTCCATATACCATTTTGGCCATGCACCAGAAACTTTTTACTGAGTCACATTGAGTAGATTTCATGACCCCATGTCTTAACCAAAACTCAGCTCTTTGTGTCACTGATCTGCCACCTCTCATTCAATTGTTTCCTTTCTTCAGCTTCTTCCAGCAATGGCTGGTGCTCTGTGAAATGCATCAGTTATCAGCCTGCTGCATTGTGATCTTACTGGCATTAGGAGGCTTAATTGTTTCCAGAGGTACCCCTTTGCCATGTTCCCCTCCCAAAGATGTCTCTTCTACCAGCCTCATAAGTGTTGCATGGTTTAGACATGGTTCTTTTTTGAAGTACTGGCACATTAAGATGGTAAGCTTGTTTTGCAACTAAAGGCGTGAAGTATATGTTGTCTGACATATGCTCTACATATCAATCTACTCTACAGAAATATTCCTCCATAGTGGATTTGGGGGTATTGGCTGTCACCATTCACCTATGCACTAGATGTCTTTCTGTAAATGAGTTTCTAGCTCCACGGTGGAAAAAGGTATGCATATCTAAGTGTGTCCATGTGATTATCCCTTGCATCTTCTCTTGCATGAGCATGCCTCTCCGAGCCTGAGGCACTTCAGGTTAGAGCGTAACTGGACAACAGCCTTTGGGAGGTTTCTAGATATGAGTTGTGTCATCTAGACTGCTCTTCATTGTCTCATCGACTGCTAGATTTTGAGTGCCTCAATGAAGTCTAAATATCTCCAATATAATGATGAATTTGTGAGAATTGATGCCACCTTGTGGCCTCATAAGGGGAAGCAGTGCTGTCACAGGAGTCTTTTGATGAAAAAATGAGAAATAAGATTGGAGATGCAGGCAATGTGAAGAATGGATCTCTTACAACATCAAATGGCAGCAATCCTCAGATTCCAGAGTAGTCAATTGAACTTAAGAGTATGTCATGAACTCCCATATCTGATTTTTTCCTAACATTGGCATGGTATTGCTATATTGCATTTATGGTGCTTCACCATAAACAACAACAGTTACAGTCCAATCCATCAGGTATCTTGATTGTTTTAAGAAAATGTGTTATTTCGCATAATCAACCATCTTGCAGTCATCATGCTTCAAATAGTGATAATGGCAAATCACACATACAGATCTGAATATAACATGACTGAGTTTATAGCCTGCTTGAACTCAACCATGTCAAATGCAAATTGTGTTCAGGTTGCTCTTCAGTATGTCACGGTGATCCAGTATTTCATCAGCAGGAGCAAATTCAGACGGGTCAGATGCAGTGGCTAAAGCAGATGCAGTACTGCCCAAGAAGGGAATGGTTCTACCATTTCAGCCACTGTCCATTGCTTTCAACCATATAAACTACTTTATTGACATGCCTCCTGTAAGCTCTGCCTTCTACACTAAAAGAAGGATCTAATCCTTCCTACTAGTTATGTTGGGGAGCAAATGTGGCTTATCGTGGGGATTTCTATTTGGATTTTTTTTTTCCCAATTATCTTTGTGCTTTCAATTCTGGATTTCAATCAACCCCAATCCTCCCTTTGTTACTGTTCTCAGTACCAGATGCAATGAGCCTGTTTTATAGGGAATGCAAGATGCTTCTTCTCTTCCCTTCTCACTTGAATGGCAATACTCCCAATATGAACTCCACATTCATGATTTGGGTGTCAACATAGGGATATTGTCTAGAGTTCCATTTACATTTCTAGTAATTTTGTTTTCGGTTTTGATGCAGACTGTGGAATTAGAGGTGTTGCTAAAACCAATCACATCTGCCAAAGAAATCCCAGGTAAATAGATGGAATTGTTAAGAAAATGAGAGCAAAAGCATCAATCTGATCACTACTTGCATGTAAGGAAGGAATAGGCCCCTAGGTCTATGGCTTGTCTTGCTTACACTTCAACTGTGTATGCAATTCTTTCTGCTGGTGTGCTTACAGTGAAGTGTTGAAATTTTGGGTTGGGTTCAAAATTTGTGTGCATGGGACATACACAAAGTTCATGGATCAAATATGGGAGCAAGGACTAAGCAAATGAAGTGCAACCATATCCATTTTGCTACTGGTTTGCCAGAAGATAATGGTGTCATTAGTGGTATGTTCCAGTTATATTCTTGCAAAAGTTTTCTGCTTCCATGTTTGCATTCCTCACAAGTGATGGGTATTGTTTGAATTGAAATTGCATTCCAGTCTTGGTCAGGTACTGGTCTAAAGTTGATGAATGGTCCATGTTGTTTTGGGGATCCGAGAATGGCAAACGACCCCTCTTTGTGGTGGCAGGTGGTGAGCACACAGTGGCTCTATTTGACCAAGTTCCAGGCAATCAAAGCATTGTCCAGTCCTACAAGAGAGAGAAGGAATTTGACATAATCCGATTAGTGTTTTCATGACACAGTTGTGCAACTGAAGTCCCTGACCTCCAGTGTGTCTCAGATGACTGAGCTGAAAAATTCTCTCTTCATGTCAAAGTTCCCCAAGCAACACTAAGAACCCCTGCTACAACCTATGGAGAAGCATGCCAAGTTGAGCAATGGGTGGGTAAATGGACCCCTTTCGATCCAGTTAAAGAATTTACATTCAAAGTGAAGGAGACAAACTGTAGGTTGCATTGTGGAGGAGCACAACAAGGTCATTATCTTTATGTCAATTACAATGTCACAACACATAATCATCTCCCATTGCAAAACAATTTCATTATCTGCCAAAAAGCTCAATATTAGTGCATGTGTCTCTGGATGTGACTTCTAGAGATTCAGTGTCAGCTGACTATATGCCATACATGCTATGGCAATTTCCCACCAATGTAACTGGCTGAATTTGCGTCACCCTTGTCACTTCTAGCCTTCTCAAGGTGTGTCTTCTATTCACTCTAATTTTTCCTTTCTCTTTTAAGATCAGTGTTGCTTAGCTGCTTTTGGGAAGAAAGATGATACTTCGTTCAATCCAGTCTATCAGTAATTGCTGAAGTTGAGTAGAATTGAATACAACAAGAATGAGCAAAACCTGCAATCACTGAGCAAAATTTACACGTACTAACACTAGCTGGCTCTGCTCTTACTGTTTTTTGAACTGGCAAATGGTCACAGGCTATAGACATAGATGGAGATGGCAGTTCTATTGTTGCAGTCGTAGCTGCTATCAAGTAAGCTTTGGTTTCTTAACCCATATGTGAGCATATATCTCCTGGTCAGGAATCAAAATGAGCATCCTCATCGAAGTGTCTTGAATCCTTACATGGCATTCATCGTGATCAATGATTAAACTTCACTTAATTTTCACTTAACAGATTATACTCAAAGGTCCTTGATGAAGATTTTGTTTGATGTTTCCAAAAATTTGTCTACTTGACAAAACCTTATCCATACTAATCACTACAACACTCCACCTTGCCAAAAATCAAAATACCATCCCTACATAGTGTTTCTATAGACTACAAAGCTGATTTTGCAATGCAAGGGCTTTGCAGTTCAGTGTAAGCATCCTTCCTTGGAATGCCGATAGATTATAACCTGCCTGCCATCCATATGTTGCAAATTAGTTGCAAAACGTAGTCATTCTCTAAATACATAGCTTTTGTATGATGATTGTTTCCAATGCTTTTTGTTTTCCCCACCACATCTCAAGAGAAAGTCTGCATTGCAACAACTAATGGGTGTTGGGATGTGTGCATCTTGCAACATACACCAAGCGTGTCAACATCCTACTGGGAGCTTGTTGCCAAATGGGCATGCATTAGATCCCTGCACCTATCGATGCGCTATCAAACATTTGGTGTTTATATGTTTCAGCACTCTTAGTGGTTATTTTCTATACAACTCTTCTTTGCTTCTCTGGCACAACATGATGCCACTCTCTTTGCTGTAATTATTACAAAGGGACTATGATTCTAATAGAGGCACACCTTTCAGGGATTCCACTTCCAGGTAACAATTTCCAGCTTTTGAACCTGAGGTGGAAAACCAAGCAATGGCATTTTGTTATATTCTGCCAAACCTCTTCTATAACAAACCCAGGAACAAAGCAAATGCAATGGCAAGATGTGAAGCTATAGTGACAATTGAAAAAGTGCAGCATACAATAACTTTCCAGAACATAATTTTTTGTCCTTACATCAGGCAGGTGTTGCCATTATGAGGAGTTTTGACATTATGGTTGTATGTCCTCTTTGTAGTTAATCTGCATTCTTTGACAGGTCCAAGGTTTGTGCATGAAGTATTTACTATGGCCTTCCATTATACACAGCAAATTGCTATTAGATAATGAATCAATTTCATCTTATCTAAGGTTATTAGATGTGCTGACCTGGTGTCCAAATTTCTTTCTCTTGCCTAATTCCCATCTGGAAAGTCTATTACCACATAAGGTTTCACATTTCAGATTTTTGCAATTACATAAATTCTTGAATGTAAATAAAGAGTGAAAATACCTTACCTGAAGGGTGTTAGATAGGGAGTGACCTTATAGAGCCAACATCTCAGAAATAGCACATATTTTTTAAATGAACGAAAAAGAAAGGCAAATCAATTCAAATACAAACTCAAAAAAAAGGTTGAAAATATAACTCAAAGACCAATTCTAGAAAAAATAAATTAAAAACATACTTTGCTATGGAAAAATGTTGGAAGATGTGTTATGGAAGAAGCTTGAACTTTTAGACCTACGCATTTGCAAAAAAAAATGCAAGGGGAAATATTTATTTGAAATCCCAAAGAACACCAACATAACACAACAAGAGAGTATCAACAAGCAACAATACAACATAACAAAAGAATGTCAATGAGTAAGAAAAGTTTAAAAGGTGCCAACAAAACACAACATGTGGGTGTCAACAAGCACCAATAGAATGTAGCAAGAGGGTGATGATGGGCACCAATAGGCCACAACAAGGGTCCATTAACGAGCACCAACACAATGTAGCAAGGGGGCAATGATGAACATCAACAAAGTGTAACAAGGGTTTAGGGTAAGCACCAACAAAACATAGCGTGGAGGCAATAATGAGCACCAACAAAACGCAACATGAGGGCAACAACGAGCACCAACAAGTGCAATGGGGGTCATTGCTGACCACCAATAGAACGTAGCACAAAGACAACCACGAACAAAGCATGACAAACAATAACAAAGCACAAAAAGGAATGCTGATGAACACTCCAATAGAGCAACAGAAAAGCACAACAATGGGATGATGATGAGCATCACTAGAATGTAGCAAGGAACAATGCAACAATATCAAAACAATGCACTAATCAAGCAAAACAAATAAAATTAACACTAAGTTTAACAAACACTAAACACTCTCCTTGTTTCGAAAGAGAGTGAAGAGGGAAAAAGTAAGGGTTAGGGATGGCTCTGACTTTATGGCCCGGGTAACCCTAATTCTTTTTTAAAAAAATTATCCCTACCTACTACCTAAGACTTCAATTCTTTGCGGCGCTTGTTGAGGGTAACCCTAATAATTTGTTAAGAAATTTATCCCTACTTACTACCTAACACTAATTTATTCACTACTGACAACTGACACCCTGAATTTCTTGATTTTTAATATCATGACAGAGTATCAATTTTGTTTATTTTTTAAGTCGAGGGTTTCAAATGGGCAAGTTTTCAACCCATTGAGACCCTCTGAAACAGTTTCAAAAAAGGGTATCAGCTTTTATGAGACCCTGCGATATTCAAGGTGAGAACCGGTTTGAAACCCTGACCGGTTTTCACCTCTGTTCTGAGACCGGCTCAACACTGGTAGCAACCCACCTAGACCAATCAAACTATCTAGGCAATCAACAGCAAGCAATATGCGTTGCTGTGCCCCTTCACCAGCCTCATCGGCAAACTCTGAAAAAATGTTTGGCCAAAACCATTTTGCTGAGCCAAACTGATGTATTTTGACTTTTCTTTATCCAATTTTAATTTGCAGGGTCACAGACTGAACAGTACTGAAGATGCTCTAGGAGTGTGTACTATCTATAGCTCTTCTTTTCCTGGGAAACTTGACAAAATTTTTGAATGCTGATGTCCAAGGGAATGCCTTAGTCTCGAGGCATCAAAAAGCAACTCCAATAGTTTGATTTGGAAACAAAAAATGTTATCACTCTTCGTCACATCCAGAAATGATATTACATTAATAGATTGGAATCTACATACATTGAGTTTGCATTTAAATGCCATATGTGGGCCAATTAATCGTAGCCAATTTATGTCCAATCATTTTAATTAGTTACTCAAAACTTTTTTTTGATTTAAGGGCTTTTTTTTTTGGTTTTTTGGGCACAAATGAAAATGAACAAAGAACACAACCCAAAGCCGATGGATGGAAAATCTCACACACAACCAAAAAGACACAAAGATTTTAGGGCTTTTGAACAATCCCCCACCTATTGTGATCCCAATTTTACGTTTTTGGATTGAAAATGGGAAACAATAAGCTTGGCATCTTGGATGTGAGAAATATTGTCAGAGGTGCAAATATCTTTTATCAATGGAGTTGCGTACTTGTTACAACTTTTGAGAAAGATGGGTGCCTTCAAATGTTGCTAGTCAATGGCATGAGCGAAGGTTGAAACGAAATGCGAGCAACAATTTGCCAATAACTTTCAGTTCACCACTAAGGTCAAGTTTCTAATGTCTACAAGTCTATAGCAAGCTTAGATAATTTTGGACAAACTATTATATAATTTAAACAATTTCTCCATGAAAAATATGAATTGCAATCTTAAAAATAATGTTTGTTGATGATCCTAGAGGAAGATATTTTCAAACTAACAATTTTTGACAGTTTCAAAATATTGTTACACATATTTTATTGTATTTAATGCTTTCTGATATCAATACATCATTGTGATTAGGTATTCCTTTTAGCTCAGGTATAAACAAAGCATGTTCACAGTTTTGGGCAAACAATATGGGATAAACTATGGGGTTAAAGTGAAGAATATTTTAAGGACACATTGCACATTTCATTGTTTGAGTAAAATAAATTTCATAATCGATTTTTGAGAATTGCTTGTTAGATGTGTTAATTTAGTTATTTAGTTAAAATTTAATTAAATAGAGATAAATCAAGTTAGCTTAGTTGTTTGGTTTTTTATTTTGAATTAATTTAGGTGTGAATGAGGTTTGAAATATTATGTGAATAGGTTATGATTTTTATTTTCATGATTTTTAATTTTAATTTTTTTGATTTAAAATGCTAGCACATACTATTGTTATATGCAAGTTTTTATATGTTTTGTACACAATGTTAATTTTTAATTTTGTTGTGTGAAAATGTTGAGTTTCAATTCTTATTTTCATTACAGACGAATGATCATTTCGAATTATCAAAATACTTGAACACAATATACCATTATAAATATTTCCATGCTATGTTTTGTATATGTAATGACAATAATAGGTGTAAGCATTGGCATTGGAACACACAACATATTAAAAATAATCAATTGTGCTTACATTGATGAGAATCGATAATTTGAATATTGATCGAAATTTTTAAAATAATTTTTTTTGATACATGAACAAAATCTCATGAAACTAAAAAAAAAAAAAAAAAACCAGGCTGGTTCCTACAACTCTATGAGAAGACTGGAACCATCATTCTCACAAAAATGTGAGGATGGCCCAACATTGGAAATTACATACCAATGGAAGACCCCACCAAGACCGAAAAGGTCATTACAAACTAATGCACCTTGGATTAGAGCATGATTCAATAAATTGATTAGGTCATCTTTCTCACTTGGCCCCAATACAATAGTCTTCCAAATTTCAAAAGATTCAATTTCATGATTAAAAAAATAAGAAAAAAATACCGTTGCTTTATGCAAGGAAGGTCCTACTATGGGGTGCCTTTTGAATTTTTGACCTTCCTAATGGCTATTGCCTTCAAGGATCTCAAATTCAGAAAGCCCCCATAGCAAGACATTTTTCTATGCAAACATTACCCATCCATCCAATGCACACACCACACTCCAATGTCACTCACACATGGGGTCAGCCAACCTTGAGGCAAAATTGTGTGGCCAAATCCTACAATGGATGAATGGATGGATGGATGGATGGATGTATCACTGGATTTCATACATGTGGATGGAAATATGCTTTCTTCTTTTTTTTGAAATACTTAATCTATATATATAAATATCAATGTCTGGAATGAGAACGACAGAAGAGGAGGGAGTTTGGAAGGGTCATAGCAGCGCCTTCCTCTCTTCTCCGTCTTCTCTTCTTCTCCACGTTCCAACGCTTCCCATCTTTCTCGCGGATGCCGGAGATGGAGCCTCCTCTCATGACCTACCACGAAGCCGAAATGCAGTGCAGCCATCACTTCATTCAGGCCTTGAAGGTATGACAATAATATCAGCATAATAAATATATATTCCTCGTATGACTTCTGTTTCTCCTTCTTCCTTCCTCTTGTTCGCAATGTCTGAGTGTGTGTGTGTCTGTGTTTCTCTCTGCCTCGGACGCCGCTGCACTTCCGTGGATTCAATGCACATTGCAGATAGTAAGTAGTGACGGATTCTTTTGTGCTTTATAATAGAGATTTTTTTGGTCTGTTTCTTAGACTTCGTTCTGAAATCTGAATCTTGGACTCTAGATTGTTGGTTGTGGAATATCACTAGCTGTGAATAATAAGCCTGTGAAATCACCACCTAAAATACAAATTGAGAGGTTTATGCAGTGCGTGTTAGGTGTCGGAGTCAACCAAGATAGGAATTTTCACTTTTATGTCTTGCTAAATTGGAATTCCTTGTGTCTGAATGAAAGTATTGCAGCTCATATGCTGGTTTTATGGACATACGAATTCAGGGTTTATTGTCGTGTTTGGATAAGTAGAGCAGTGCCTGTTGAATATGCTGGTGTGACGAAGTCTGATGAAGAATGTCCTTTGTGTCTTTTGATTAGGATTTTTTTGGGGCAGCTTAATTGCTCAAATTGGTGACATGAACACTGTCATGAGTATTAATGCACGATATGCTTATTTGGACTGTAACAAAATTCCTCATATGGCCCTTGAGTGCTAGCCTACAATCTTTCCATTGCTTGTGAGAAAGTTACAGAAACTCGAGATGCAGATTGTTATATAAATGTTTGCTCTAAGTTTTGAGCAGAATGTCATATTCTTACGTGTATCTACAGCTGGGAGCTGATGAATTCAGTGAGGAGAAATCTCAGCTGGTCACTGCTATGCCATTGATGATGTAGGTGTTGCTTTAATACTTTATGATTGACACTCATAAGGTTATGACTGCAAAGATTTTTGTCATGTCTTGTGAGTTGAATTGTGCTTCTGAGGGCTTCTCTTGCAAGTTCTTGAATTTAGTTGTAAAACAAAGTCCTCAAAAAAGTACTTCCTGTGATATCTTTGATACTCATTCTCAACCAGATCTCATGATACGCATAGCTCATGTTCTTTCCAATATCTCTATTAGTGCTAAGTTGGGCATTATCTAAAGTCAATCTCAAAGGTTCTTGAGGCTTTGTAGTTCTAAAGTTTTCTTGAGTTCTTGAGTTCTAAGATGTTTGTGATAGATAAGACACTATCTTACATGTTATTGTTGATGGTCCCTGAACAACTGAGAGACTCTCACTTTTTTTCATATTGCCAGTTTTATTGTTCTAGTTCTACCCTTTTGTGTTTGTCATCTTCCTGGTTCTTCAGTCCTTATCTGGACATCTTTCTTTGACTTTAAGGAGAACTTTTGAACCTTGTTCCGGCTTTCTTAATTGTGAGTATGAAGATTTTTCAATTCTCATTTGAGGTATTCTTGTCACATTTTTTTTAGTTTTACCACAACTGACACAATGGCTATCTTCAAAGTTTTTTTCAAGTATTTTGTCTAGTATTTTCTCTGCAATCTTGTTGATATCTTTTTCAATTCCCCTGAGGATTAATGCATTTGTAAGTGCATCCAAGTTTTGATTTATTAGTGCCAGGGTGATACATACCTAATGACCAAGGAGAGTCGAAGAAATAATTGACAAGTAGTAGCTGGACCATGTCAATGTGCAGGAGCTTCAAAATCTTCGACCACAGCTTTATTCTGCAGCAGAGTACTGTGAATCTTCCTACCTTTTCAGTGACCAAAAACAAGTGTAAGCTTTTTGTGTTGTCTTTCCACTTGAGCAGTGGCATTCATATTGAATTCTTCTAGAGCAGGAACAACATCCAGTGGTCTCCTCTTTCATTTAATTGGTATGGATAGAAATTGCACAGACTAGATCTCTGTGGTTGCTGAAACATTCCCTTCTGTTTTGCTAAGATGTGCAGTTCAGATGACTTTGAAAGCTGCTGAGGGTTAGGTTTTCATGCCTTGGTAACAGAATGAGCTGGTGGTTTTTGGCAGGGTGCTTGATAATTTGAAGGACTATACTGTGAAGGCATTAGTGAATGCTGTTGACCACTTAGGAACAGTTGCATACAAGCTAAATGATCTTCTCAGTCAGCAGACAACTGAAATCTCTGCAATTGAGCTTCAAGCAGCATCCCTAGCTCAGGTGCAAGTTCTTTAAAGGGCAAACACAAAGTTTATGGCACTGATGAAGTTGGCATTTTTTTATTTGGAGGAGCTCTGAATCTCTTCCTTTTTGGTTTAGCTGGAGATGTCAGTTGGTTGGTGGATATGGATGAAATTGAACAAGATTTGCAATTGGGAACCATGCAATGTACTGTATGGTTCTCAATTGGCTTCTTGGAACTGTAAGAAATTTCACCACTGGAGATTACCGAAAGTCATAAAGATTGAGCTCTATGCTATTTTTTTGTACAGATGTAACAAATCTCAAACAAAGATAACATCAATTTGTTCCCTGGTTTAGCTTGCTCTGTCACTGCTAAATGCAGTACACCATCATAGTCAACTAGCAGTTAAAGGGGAGAGGAAGATTGCTGGCACAACTTGTGAATTTATTGGTACAAAATGGATGCTGTATTTTATGTCGATGATTTTGGAGATGATCTTGGTGCTTGTGTAGCGGATGCGGTCATGCCAAGAACATTCAGATCGTGAGGGGCTTAAGAAACAGTCCTTGGCAAAAAACATGCATGTTAACCACAAGCATTATGTTCTTTCAGGTACTTGACTTTCTCACTCCTCCTCCCCTTATACAGAGAAATTGCCACCTGCCAACACTGTGTAGCAGTTCAGGAAATTATGGTTTCCAAATGAATCAGGAGATGCTATTCCCATTGGCTTTGAAGGGTTTAGGACTACAGTCTCTACTCCCAGAATAAACCCTCAAATTTTTATACCAAATCCTAAACAGAACCCCTACTTGGATCAATCATTCTCCTGGGCAGCAAGGAATACAAGAGCCAACTATGAAATATACAAATTGTAACCCCAGAGTTCAAGCACCTAAAAATCTAGATCTTTGATCTTTTGACAATCACAGGATTGAACCTTCTTGACTTGGTGGAAAGTGAAGTTCCTTACTAGTCTGAATGGTGGTTTGTAATGCTATGCAAAGCAATCTGTATAGGTTTACACTGACTTGTTGTCTCAGAGAATATCCATACTTTAGCTTATGCTTTTGAGCCTGTTTGACTGTCCTAATGTATTTTTCTTAAACACCTAGGGCATCTGCCTAATCCCTCAAAAACATGTGACTGTGGATAAGCTGATACATGTTGTGCAAGAACTCATTGATGTTGCAAGCACTTTTTATACAGATCCAGTTGCCACAGGGGAGCAAATTTCAGCAATTCTCAGGGAGACATTTGATGTGAACCAACCACAGCCCCTTCCATCAACCACACTGCAAATGGAAGTCCATCCACTTCCAGTTCCAAAACCAGTTCCCCTCTTTCAGGACCCTCTGCCATCAGCTGATTTTGCGGGTATCTTCCTCCCCTTGGTCTTCTCTACCTCATGTATATTGTCAAAGCACACATTTTACACAGCCATACTTCTGTCAGGTGAACTGTAAGTTTTGCCATGCTCCCAAATAAGCATTTGCCACTGAGAAAAGGTCACTCTCTGTAGTCCCAAAGGTTCACAAATTATGAATTTTCAACATGTCATCACATTGAGCTCCAGGGAGAGCAGGTATCTAATCTAAGCACTGGCTCACAGTTTGCCCTTCTTTGTGGACCTATGAAAGAAAACTGCAGATACTGATCTACTACTTTTAAATGTGCTCTGCATGGCCGAGTTAGAGGGTAAATAATATTCACCTATGATTGAGGGGGTTGGTGCAGTACGTTCAAAGAGCTCAAAAACTTTGGCATGGCATTTTGCATCAGATGCAGCTCCTGTTCCTTCTACACATAGTACTTCCACCAGGTACATTGTAGTGAATATTTGCTCTCACTCAAACTGTCATATCCATGTCATCTGCTTTATGATTCTGTATGATGTTCTTGTTGATAACTGGAAATCTGCATAAGTAAAGATGCAGTCAATAGTTGGTGGTTGTTTGTGCTCCAATGATCCCCTGTCTCCCACTCATAGACTCTTGAGACAATAGGACTTGTTTGTCTTTTCAGTTGCAAGACAGCCATTTTACTGCTTCACTTGGCAAAGGGTTACATATCCTCCAGCATTTCACTTCTCTATGGGACTGGTTAACTATTGCCTCATTCCCATCTTGCTGTTTTCTCACTGTGGTTATTTTGGGATGACCTAAATGTACCTGAATGTTACAGTGGAGAACAACAGGCAACACACTCAGATACAGGGGCTAGCATGCCAGAAACCTCACTTTCAATGCGCTCCTTTGTCACTTCCCTTAATCGTAAGTCATAAACCCCCAAGATGAGACTTTAGAGTTTTGTACACAAGTGAGTGAGTGCCATAATATGAGTTTTTAAAGGTCAGGTTGAATTCACGTTGAAATTAGGTTTTATTCACATTGAAAGTACATGTCCATTTACATTGTACATTCAGACAGCTCTTGACTGATATGTTGCAGAATATGTAACACAATTCTGGATGTGGCTTGCTTTGGCAGAGAAGGATGAGCACATGCCTAGTACAATGAAGGTTGAGTTATCAAGTTCCAAATCTCTAGGACTGGCAAAAGTAGGCATGATGAGGTCTGAATCATTTGCACCTGCCAAATCTGCCCCTTCTGTTTCTGGAAAGGCAAGTTTTCTGTCCTTCATGCCTTTGCTATGCAGGAGACATATCAATGTGGTTCCATGTCCAAACAATGGTTTGCATGTTTCCATATAAATGTGGTATTGCTTACTCTACTCTAGCTTGCAGCAAAGCATTGATCTTGAAAATATCTCATAGAAATATGACTAGTGGTCATTCTCATTTGTCTTGGTGGTTGTCAAGGGCTGGGCATGCTCTTGCACAGCCTTCCATCTCCAAAGCTGCTGCAAATATTTGTACTACTCACAGCACTGTTCATCATTCCTAAGGAACACATTCCTAGTCGCAGCTTATAGGATTTTCAAGCAGTGCATACATTCAGAAACATTCTGGGTCATGGTAAAATCTATTTCCTGTCAGATCCAGATCCTGGTGGAACATGTACATTTTCGCAGATTGTGAGCAGTTCAGGATCATGCAACTCATCTTACTTTGTGGGCATCTTATGCTGTAGGACATTGCATTCGCCCACTCCATGACTATGCTCCCAAGTCAGCCACTCCCTGAAATGGAGTCCACAGAAGGTTCAAGGCCTGCTCCATCCCGTAGCAAAAGCTTGTTGCGCTCATTGCTTGGACGACAAAAGTCTTCATTAAAACCCACCACAAGTAATTAACAGGCTGAAAGGCCCTTCTGTTCAGCACTGACATCCCATTGTTACTGTAGAAACATTAAAGATGGCAACAGTCCTCAACAGGGAAAGAGGGAGGTTGGTGTTGCTTGCCCTGTTTCTAGTTTCCTACCACCCCTTTACAGTCATACCATTGTCTCAAACCAAACAAAGAAAGCCTTTATCTATTCTAGATACCTTCTTTCTCATCTCTGGACCAGGAAGGCTAAGGCACTACAAGTTTGGACCAAAGAAGATTCCAATGGAATGGTTGAGTTATGCAGAGTTCAACTACACCCTCCCAGAGAAAATTCCATTTATTTCTATTTTTTGAGGGGAAGTGTGGGGTGGGGCATTGTCAAGTGCAAACATCACCAAACATTGGGGAGAACAAAACACTACTTGCATGTATCTCCTACCACCTGTGATATCTGCACATACCATTGTTGCACTAGCTCTGTAATAACATTGTGCTGATGACTGCAACTGCACACCATGTGCACACCATCATTGCTCCAATTTGAAGAAATTTGAAGGAAGATGCCAACAAACAAGGTGAAGGCCAATGTTCAAGGAGAGTTCAACAATGAGGTGAAAATAGTGTTTGAAGTAAAAAAGAGATTTTGATTACAGAGATGAAAATAGGTTGAGTAGATGTCAAATTGAAAGACCTGAAGTTGAGCTATATGATGACTTATACCAAGGCTCTATTGTGACAGCCTTAGGTGGTTGCCTAGCGTCAAAGGCAGGGAAGGACCCTTTTCACTGTGAGGCAAGTTTATAGCAGTTCAGGCTTGAGCTTAGACTTACTTTTGCTGAAAACTCTCTTTTGAGAAAATCATCCAATAGTTTGTTCACAACTACTTACATCAGTCATGGCATGGTACAACAATGCATCAGAACTTAAAGAGAATCCAATGCAAGGAATTATATCAGAAGCTCAAGTTGTCCAATTTTATAATTAGATATCTTGCAGGATCTAAAGTGAAAAAATAAGCAATGCACTGCTCTCTGAATAGGATTTAGGGAACAAGGCTAAGAAATGCACAAGAGTTATGTCTTGTACAACGTTAAAATTGAACTAATTTAAGTTGATGAAACAAATTTACCCTTTAAAAAAACCAAAGTACTCCCTTGGTTTTGGAGACTTAAAACCTCATTTTCTAGCAAAATCAGTTTGTTCAGAACCTAGCTCTACCAATTTGATATGTTTTGAGATAGGTTGGGTGTGACTTTAGGCAGCCATGCAAAGAACACATGAATGAAATGGTTCTTCAGAATGCCATGCAAAGACTGAAATCAGAACTCAGTCGGCAGTTTAGCTATCCACTCTCAGTTGAAAGGTATTCATCCTGGGATGAGGAATTACCGTCTTGATCACATTTCAGCTAGATGGTAATAATTGATGTCAAGGATTGAATTGCTATACATGAGCTTTTGAATATGAAGATTAGAAACATGTGAGTATTTGCAGACAAGAACATGCAACTTGCAAGATTGAAAATACCATAAAACCAGATGAGGGAGCCGTCCAAGCATATTACTATGTTCGTGGTAGACATTTTCAAGGTTTGATGGTTTGGTGTGTATATTTACAGAAGCTTATAGCAGATGGGAGAAGTCTATGAGGATGTCCACTATAATCAGTACACTTTTGTTTGCAAAGATTTTGCACAAATATATCACAAACATAAAGAATAGACAGTAAAAAATTTCAGTGGATGAGTCTTCCAATTTCTACATACAATTGCACAACTTATATTAATAATGACCGGTAAATTCTTAAGGAACTCTGCATGAGATCACACTGTGTTATTATACTGAGCTCATTGAAATGCTTGAGGGGAGCAAGGTGATGAGTTAGTGATCAATTTATGATCCCTCAAGGAGAGGGATTGGAGAAAGATCTGCGTTGTGTTACAAGTCTTGACATCCCCTTCACATGATGTCTTCATATGAACTTTGTGTGCAAAATCCTTATTCCGCCACCTCAAACTACATCCTTGCCCCAAATGAGCTTGGTGTAAGCTGCACACATCTGTGCCATGATTCCTAAATAAGTTCAGATCAAGACCTCAACACTTAGGAGCAATCAGCTGCAAGGACTACAAACCATTCTCTAATCATAATATTGTAAGATTAATTTTGCCATCAACAACAACAGACATGCAACCAGAACACATATCTCATCACGTGGAAACAACAAATTGCATATATTGAAAATAGCAGGATTGAGCCTCATAGTTGCTACAGGCACAAACTGCACACAAACACAGAAAGAGAACATGACCCATGTTTCATGGCATTTCTTTGCTGGAAAATAAATTTAGATTGTCAGTGCATTTGTGGACATGCACTAGTACTGTCGAAATTTCGACTTAGGATTCCGTGTACTAGGAAGTAGCACGACTGATCATACAGTACTGCTACTGCGAAGCTGAGTTCTTCATATCTGAGACCTGCATGAGAAATGAGTCCAACTTGGTGAGACATGTCCAAAGGAAATGTTCTTAAATGAAGCTTGCCGAGAGCAGAACTTTGCAGCCGGAACTTCCGGCATGTGAGACTGTAAGAACTTTAGAAAGTTAGAACAAAATCTCCACTGGTTGTCTCGATGCAAACATTCCGAGTCAGTCCTGGAAAGGAAAACATCAAAATCAACTATTTTGTGAGAAAGATATTCGCCTACTGCAGTCGTATGTGAAACAAAAAGAAGGATGTAAGAGCTAGAGTTACATAGACAGTTTCACGGAACAGCTTCCAAATCCTTCCACGACATCACAGACTTGAATCACAGGCCCAACAACACCTTGGAGAGAATGGACGTCTAGTGCAGTCGTACCTGAAGATTAATGGAACTGGTTGCCATTGACACTCACAACGACACCACTGCCATCCCCAGCGAAATCTGGCACCACCACAACGACGTCGCCATCACTCACATTGACGGTTATGTTTTTCCCATCAGCACCTTTCACGACAATAGCTTGATGATTCTTGCCCTCCACTTTGACATGGACGTCGCTGACACCAACGGAGTATTTTTTTCCGTCCACGTAAAACACCACTGGAGAGCCACCGGAAATGTTGATCACCGTTGCATCAGCTTCAGCTTGCACCACGAGTGCAGCAATCAGAAGACTGATCAAAAACACACACTTCAGTCCGAGGCCAGCCATTTTGGTTGGTTCACTCCGAGGCACAATCAAATAACACTCTCCTCGATTACAAGAGCTTCCACTATGACCAGGATGCTGTGAACTTGGCAATGGGTAACAGCTTATATTTCAGGTACTACTACAGCAAGGAAGTTGCGAAGTTCATATCTCTCACCGGAGAGAGAAGAGAAAGGGAATAAGTGAACCTTGGCGACAAGTGGGACAGGAGTACTAGCTCTGAAGTTAACAGAAAGACAGGCATTGAATTTGGACATAAATGACATTAGTGTAACAAGGACAAAACATCATTTAAAGTGATCGGACACAAGCCGAGAATGTCAACAAACTGAAAAATCGGTGGCTCTGCCACAACAAACATGCAGGAGCAATGAGTTATGAGTGGACAAGGATTATGAGTAAATGCAAGGCGACACATGACACTGATACTACAACCACCCAACTACCTACTTGTAAATCTGGAGCTCTGCGATTAGCTAAGTTAGCTGCGCCTCTCGTCACACTCTAGTCTGTACTACAAATGCACTGTAATTGTTGTTTGGATCGCGATTTGCAACGCTTGAAAAAAACCGTTGTGGCAGAGCAGCGGAAAGGCAGAGCAATTGCAGTGGGTTACTAGGACCCACATCAGCAATTATGAAGAGGCACCACTCTTACCAAACACTTCATCATGATCTCATAATGAAAACGATTGACGAAATTGTGCAACGAAATGCCTGTGACAACTTGAGAAGTCAGGACATGTGGTGGTGGTGCTGCTGCTGCTGCGGCTGCTGCTGAGTGCTGGATCAATCACAAAAATATGAGAGTTCCCCAAGTGTCCCTCCAATCTGAGGAAACCAGCTCTTCTATAAATGCGCCCACTTCTTGTTGCTGGTATTGATTTAGTTGGTTGGATTATTGGCGTCAGGTATCGGTGCAAGGTTTTCTTTTTGCAATTTTGTAATGCAACCACAAGTCTGGCGATCTTCCAGAAGAGGAATTGCTGGCCAAATTTGGCTACAGTTCAGAGAGGAAAGTAAAAAAAATTAAAGAATCCTGTTATAGTAAACCCCTTTTATAATCACGCCCAATTTAGTCACATTCTTTTTTTTTCTTTTTTTTTTCTTTTTTTATAATTTTTGTTTTGGGTAAGCATCTTCTGGGTGAGCATTTACAAAGCTTTTTTTTTAAAAAAATCATTATAATGAGAGAAATCTTGGACAAATATTAGGTTTTGTAAATTGTAGTACCCTAAATGACAATGTTAGTGTTGATTTGTGTTAAGTTGTGTAAACTAATAACAATGAATCCAATTGAAAAAACAAAAAACAAAAAAACAACTTTTTAATGTAACCAAGCAAAAGATATGTGAAATAAGAAAGCAAAGAATCTTAATTAAAATAATCTAATTGACAAAATACACAAGCTAATAATTTAAAGAGTTCAAACTTAATATAAATGATCACCTTACAATAAGCCAAAATCATAACCTTTTTTTCAGGTCTAATAATGCATAGCAGAGCTTAGAATAACCCATGTAAGAAATTTTTTAAAAAACTAACACCTTTATTCTAGCATAAAGGGTTATTTTGTAAAGTCTTTTTTCTTATAATCACAACCTTGTTTAGTTTTGCAAAAATCTCATCAAATAGGTTTCAGCATTGCCCTGATGTAAACAACAAACGCTCACATGTTGCCTCCCCACTGCCAAGGCAAAATCCTGATTCACACAGGTTGTAAGTGCTTTTCACATAGATTGTTAGATTCATAACCCTAATGGCCATTCATTTCATAACCCTACCCTCAAACCTGTTTTCACTAAACCCTCCCCTTTAAAACCCATTTTCGCTTGTTGACGCGCAAGTATTCAAGCTACAAGTGTTCAAGCTTTAAAGAATTAAAACCAGTGCACACTTTAACAAGTGTTCAAAGTTGTGCTTTGTTTTTTAACCCATTTAGAGTTGTTGGTGTGCATTCCAACAAGCTCTCAAAGTGACGCTTTTTAAGGCATTTAAAGTTGTTGGTGTGCACTCCAACAAGCTTTCAAAGTTACGCTTGTTTTTTAATGCATTTTAAAATATTGGTAGTTATAGATTGGTAGTAGGTGAGAAGGGTGGTGTATGTGGTAGTTCAACATTCAAACTTCAACCTTCAAGTGACAAGAATATTACCAATAAACTAAGTTTTTGAGGTTCAAGCAATTGAATCTTAAATCTTTATATGTTTAAATATTGAATAGTTGATTCAAGGTTATGATTCAAAGTTTTGGTTTTGTATTTTTCTTGCAACTTGTAAGTTTTTAAAAAGTTGTAACCATGAGTCATTACTCAATTTCGAACTTTGGTGTTCAATGGTTCACTATTTGCTCAATGCTCACCTTATTGCTTAATCTGTGATCTCAATAATGTTCATGTTGTTTTATGTGTGCTATGTCGACTTTTGAATCTTGACTCTTAAATCAATGAGTCTTGTCGTTCAAGCTTTATTAAACATTGAACTTATGTGTGCAAAGTTGAATCTTGCATCATTGGTCATTTGATGCTCATCATTTGTTTCTTCATTTGTTCGTCATTCATCATTCAACACTTGCTTAACAATAGTTGCATATTCATTTTGAAATTTCAAAGTTTTAATCTCAATATGTTTTTCAAAATTGATTGTTCACTTCCAAATATGGGTCCTTTCTTTTAGATTCAAGAATCAATGATTTAAGTTCTTAGTGTGTGTTTTGTGTAGGGCCAAGCTCTTAAATCAGATTGCTTATATAATGTTGCAAGCGATCATGACACCAAGCTTTTGATTCGAATTTTTTATACGATGCTATAAAGACACATCACACCAAACACCTAGGTTGGATTTATTGTATGAGATTGTAAACACATACAACACCAAGCTCCTGGTCCAAATTTGTATATGAAGCTACAAGCATACATAACACCTATGAGTCATAATTTGAAACTTCTAAGCTTTTTGTTTAAACTTTTTTTTTTTAATGTGAAGCTATAAGGTTAAACTTTTCACCTATTAGTGAATTTCAAATTTCTTGTAATGACATGAAACCCTTAGGGTTAAGTTTTTTAACCTTTTGATTTGGATTTCTTCTATGAAATTGTAAACACATAATGCACATATTTTTTGTTTGAAATGTTATAGAATCACAAACTACATTGAAGCACTACCATGTTCATTTGAATTTCATTTTGTAAATTTACATTGGAGGTGAACCTTTTTTATTAATCCTCCTGAATTTTCATTTTTGAATTAATTTTGTTTCTTGAACATTGAAATTTGAAACAATTTACATTTTTGGTTTCAATCATGTGTCCATAGTCCAATTTGATAATTATTCCACCTTAGAATTCTAAAATTGGTTTAAATTGTTTGAACCCTCTAAAAATCATAACCCTCTTGCTATTGAAGATATGTGTGTTTCTAATCCCAAAAAACAAAAAAAAACCTTTGATATCGATGAAAATTGAAAGTTTCAAAATATTTAGATTTGGAAAATGCCATGGGTAGAACCTATTTTTTATGAATTAACTTAGTTATTTCTTTCAAATGTCATGCTTATTCTAAAATTGAAAAGAAAGAAAAGATTTTAGTGGCTAAATAGGATTCCATTAAAAAACATGCAAGTAAAAGAGGAAAGTTATTTAATGGTAAATGGTTTATCGATCTAAAATCTGGGCATGCAAAAAATGAAATTGCTTATGCTCAACACTATTGTCAACAATTATCCTCCAATAGCTTAGCCTTGGTCAAGTAATGGAAAACAAACAAAAAGATTCAATTTGCCACTATTATCAGCCTTTTATATAAAGGTAAAACAATGGTAAATTATGAGGATTTTTAGCCTTTGTTTAAGTTTTAAGACTTTGATATGTCCCCAAAAACATTGGTTTAAGGGGGTTAGTAACAAATGGAAAGAACATATAAACTATGAGGAAAGAAAAATAACTAAATTCATTATTAACAATGCCAAGTTTCTATCTCTTATGTGATGAAATCACATCCATGGATAATAGAAGTTGGGCAATGCAAACGGTTGTGTTGTATAAGATTGGTGTTGAATACCCTTGTTGTTGTTGTCCAACAAATGTTTAATGGATTTGTTTAATGGATTTAACTTTCTTGAGCATCATGAATTCTTTGATGACGCAAGGGGGTTTGAAGGAAAAGGAGCTTCCTTCAAGGTTGGTTTATTTTGGTGCCAATAGGGTCAATACCTTCCAAGGCCTTAAATTTATAATTATAGTTCAAATTCAACATGGATATAGTCCCTTTGTCATTGGTGTGCATTGTATGGCTCATTAGTCAAACTTGGCAATACAAACCTTTTCAAATTTACCTTTGGTTTTTCACATTGAGAGTCTTTTGTATTATATTTATCTCTATTTCAACCTTAGTCCCAATAAACATTTGGAATTACCAAATTGATAAAAACCATGGAAACAAAGGGCAACAAAATGTTGTGAAACATCAAAACTGTTGGATATCCATGATCAATTTCATCAAACATGTGTTATTTGAATATTACATTTTTTTTCCTAAAAATGACATAAGATGTACCCACAATAGCCTTTGCCAAATTTAACTTGTGTTTGTTGATTGATGTTGAAATGTTCCTAAGGTTGACAATTATTAGGCCATTATTAGAGACAATGCATTCTTGGATCAAATTTGCATAATTGTGCAACATGTGTTTGTGTGTGAATTTATTGCAATAGTCAAGATTTGTGAAGGTGGTGTATTGGATGTATTCTGGCATCGATTCCTCTTTCCAGTAACGTGCTCATGAATTTCCAAGCCTTGATCTATTATGCTCATAAGAGCATAAATCTTCAGTAGATTATTGATCTAAACACAAAAACAAATCATTTGGCATTTGAATTTGTTGAGCAACATATTTGGGTCACATTTGTAGATTAGATGGGGGCATTTGGTTTTGTTACAAAATTTGTATATGCAAAAATGGTGGCATTTGCAAAAAAACAATGTGAAAAATATCTAGTAGTTCTCAAAAATGCCCTTTGCTAACCTCACAAATACATAAGGCCTGATGAATCATGGGTTCCAAGATTGTTTTTAGCGATAATGTTTTACTTATAGTGATTTTTTTTTGTCATTGCTATGTAAAATAATTCAAAGTTGGCAATGCAAAAACCTTTTGATGTAAAACCACTTACCAAGCTATGAAAAATCTTTTCCTCATCACAAACTTTTGTATAAAAAACCTTCATTACATCAAGTTGGTTAAACTTGTACAAGTTATTAAAGAAGAATGAACATTGTTTTTATATGTTTACCTTCATGAAGTCTAAAATATGGAACAAGCTAACAACACATTTCGAGAAAAATCATTCAAATGTTTAGCCATTAGTTTTTCACTTTGCAAGATCTTCATTTTGGAGTAGCAATTCAAAGTTGGAAAGATAATACAATTCAATATGGAGTTTGAAGGCTACCCAAGTTTCACATTTTTCTCCTTTGTATCATGAGTCTTGATTCCTTAAGCATTAACCTTTTTTTTCTTTTTTTTTGCAATATGGTTAGATATTGGAATTCTTGGAAAGTTGGATGTTTAGTTTACATGTTGCAACTTGCTTCACATATTTGTTGGCTCACAAAATTTTTGATATGGTAGGTTCATTAACCTTGTTACAAAAAAATTATCAAATTTTTATTATTGAAACTCTTCTATTCAATGGCTCACTATTATGAACCTATAACATCATTTTGGGTATGAATTTTGAACCATGGATGAGGACAATGAACATATGGCTTTCAATTAACTTTTTTTTTTTTTATGGTTGTTAATAACTTGAGTTTTGATGGTGTCAAAATAAATGGACTAGCTTTTGTTTCCATGATTCATGTCTTTTGGGATAAGCTAAACCTTCAACCAACCCCCATTTGGGCCTTGTAAAATTACGGCTTATTTTTCTTAACAAACATGCTAAATAAAAAACTAATTCAAAAACACAAAACCTACATAAGACTTACTATAAATTTAAAAGCTCAACTTCTTTTTTTTTTAAATTGTTTCAAAAAATAGGATCAATAAAATGATTTCCCACATTGTTGAAAATTTACACATTTCCAGACATAACATGTGTACATTGGACTACACAATGCTAACAAGGAAAATCCAATCAATAGCAAAAACCCTAGCCCAGGGTCAATTTTCACATGGAAAAAATGGATAATTAATTTTTGTAAAAAAATATTAATTCGTATTTATGAATTTGAAATTATTATTTTTTCATGATCTACTATGACGTCCTGGTGTGAGGAATGAGATTATTCAGATTGTAGCTTGCAACAATTGTGAAGGTTTTCACACCTCAACTTCATATTTTCATGAATTTAGTATTATTATTATTATTATTATTATTATAAATATTGTTTAATGATTGAACTGACCCTAGGGTAAAGTAGACTATTTTTTACAACCAATTATTTTCAGTATTGGACAAGAACATGAACAAGCCCTAAGAATTGAACTTGAAAGTAGAACCTAAATGCTAGGTACTCAACCTCTCTCACCATCCCCAGTACCAAGAGCCCAACAACACATGACACTCTAAAATGAGCCCAACCAAACCCTAAACCAGCTGCCAAAACCCACCCAAAAAAATGAGGAAAATGGGGTGGGACAAAACTGGCAAATCATTGCCATGGAAGAAGGAACCAATCAATTGGAAAAATTGTCCATTGATGATTCATTGGGTGGTCTTAGGTACTATTTGAGTGAAATAACATCAAAACCCTAATGGTCATGTTTTCATGATTCCAAAGCAAAATTCATGTGTCACAACACTCCTCCATGTGTGATCATTTTATATGTTTCATCAAATATTTCTTTACAAAATTGTGATCATGTGAAAGGGACCAAATGAATGGGTAGGTTTAGTTGTCTTATGATGGTCATTTTGCACCATCAAAAGTAGGTTTAGGGTTCATGGGTAAGTAGTAGGTGGGCATTATGAAATGCAATTTTCATATAGAGATTTTTAATTTGTTTTTAGATCTTGGGTACCTTTTCTTTTCAGTTTTAGCAACCCAATGTGGAATAATTATTTAATTTTCTCAATATTTCACTTGGGTAGTTTTTAAAAAATAACAATTTATGGAATATTGGTTGTAGATACAGGCAGCTTCTTTTTACAACATTTTTTTATTGGTTTTTTTTGTGGCAAAAATGGGGGAAGAGATGATAATGTTTCGCCAAATTTAGAGAGCTCTTGTCAATTATTGGATCCCTGCTTTAAATCTTGGATTCCATGCCTTTTTCAAGTTTAATACCCCAATGTCAAATGATTATTTTTTAGTTTTCAGATTTAATTTCATTAATAAAATTAGGGAATATTTTTGCATTTGTTATTGGCATTCAAAAATGCCAAATAATAATTTATGGAACTTTGATTTTATTTTATTTTTCTTTTTGCAAAAGTGGGGAGAGAGAGAGAGATAAGGTTTCATCAAATTATAGGATTAAATAAATCTTGTCAATTGTTAGATATCCCATGCTCTACAATGATGGATGAACTTGATAATTTCAACTCAAGATTGATTACCTACTCTTTTCACCTTTATTTCCATAATGAATTTAATTGTCTTTACTGGAAAACTCACATTTTTTTCAGTTAAAAAAAATTAATTTAATTTTAAATTTTTAAATTTTTTTAAAAAAATTAAAAGGCTAGTAAATTCTTTTAACTTTCGATATTTCAAGTAGCCTATTTTTATTTTTATTTAAATTGACATTTCCAGAAATAATTTAATTATTACTGAGCTTGAAAGGGTTTATGATAGTAAAAAATGGGCAAATTTCTATTTACCATAATATCTTGTAGTTTTGACTCATGTTTGTTGAATAGGTGATCTATTTTGAATTTTTTATTTCAAAGAATATATATATTTATTCTTTTAAGGTCCAAATTATTTTTTTTGCAAGCTTTTATTTATTCGAATAATTTTTTTTGGAATTTTTTCAACATTTCATAAAATAATATAATTAATGCAAAGTTGCCAAGGTTACACTAGCTAGTTGATAGCAACTACATAACAACTTTTTTTGGGGCAATCTCCAATGTATGACCTAAGGTTAAATGAAGTATTGGGTAGCCTCTATCATGCCAAAATCTTAAAGGGTATGAACCTTGTTAACCCATTGTCATAGGTTTCAACCAATGTAGGCTAGTATCACCCAATTGGTTTTCAAGTTGGCTTTTTAACTTAAAAACTTGTGGGTATCACCATTAGGTGATACCCAATTTAATAACCACCTTGTTGATTGTTGATTTTCACCCAAGTGATAAAAATTGACTCCTAAAAGTTGGCTAGGAAATTAAGATTTTTGTTTCTTGTACCCCCAAGGAAACTATTAAATGTCTACTGAGGTTTGGTTTTCAAGACTAAGGTGGTCTAGGGTATAAATAAGGTAGGTAATTAGAAAACTAAAATAATGATCCAACTTTTTATTTCTAGATCACATGTCATATGTGAAAAGGCTTGTTGTAATTTCTTAATTAAAATTTTAATCATGCCAAGATTCCTTATTTTGGAATGTGTAAATGTCAAATTAAATAAGTTATGAATTATTTTTTTACATATGAAAGCATTTGGTTGAATGGTTAAGTCATCGTAACACCATTAAATTGTTTTGAGTTCAAAGTTCAAACCCAATGTGGGGGAATGTTAACCTAAAGTTAATTTTCTACATTTTACTTAAGAGATTAATTATTTAAAGTGCAATCTCGATTATTTTTATTATCAATAATAATTATATTCACGTTTTTGGGGGATTAGGACCATTAATATAGTTAATTTGTAGGGATGGCCTACAATGATAGGTAAGAAGTCAATCATTTACTTTTTAAAAGGTGATAATTGGTTAATGGCTTAGAAAATACAAGGTAACTTGGAGAGAAAATCTACAAATACCAACTAATTCAATTGGACTTATTGTAATGGTGTTTTTTTTTTTGTAATAGACTTGGGGAGGATTTAAAGGCAAGAAGGCCTTTTTTTTTTGTCTTGCTCTTTGGGCTTGGAATGTGAATTTTTTGACATGTTGTGCCATTCTAGAGGAATGTAGAAATTGTAACCCTAGCAATGATTTTTCTATTGTAAGGTAGAATTACTACCTCTATATCCAAATAAAATAATTTTTTTGTTTTATTCACACATAGCTTACTACCCTAATGATAATGTAAAGTTAGTAGATGGTAGATAGGTGGGAAAAGGTAATATTACCACTTAGTAGTCATTGGTTATTTTCTTCACTTTTGAATGTGTAATTTTTTTTGTCAAGGTATTTCACTAGTAATGTGTAAATAAAGTAATAAAATATTTTTCTTAGTTTTAATTTCTCCTTTCCTAGTATTATCATTGTGTTGAAGGTGATTAATTACCAAGGACCTTGTTGGGGATTATTTATAGGGAGCCTACATGATTTATTTAGATTTTTAAATTATCTTTAATGTTGAGGATTAAGATGATATTTGTGGTTTTATCATTGATGAAATTCAACTTGTCTAAGAAACCCCCCAAAAGCATCAAAAAAATTTCAAACATAAACTGGGTATTTAATTTTTTAAAACAATTTTCTTTGGAAAGATTGGGCCAATTTTCATATTTTTAATAGAGATTAGAAGTAATAAATTTCACAAAAAGTTGAAAATTGCCCAACATTAGTGAACAGCCATGACCACTATTACTATAATAATAATGGTGTAGTTGCCCACCAAAAATCACAATTATAATGATGTATTAACTTCATAAATGACATCATGTAACATATTCCAATATAAGTTTTTGTTAAACACATATAAGTTGAAATTGTATAATAAGTTACAAAAATGAAATAATTCATCTTATTCAATTCATCATTTCATGAATAAAGTGCATCCATGATCACCTAGCTTATTGTTCATGAATGAATTTCATTAAAATCATTTTTAATCTTCTTCATTGCTACAAATGACAAAGATTTCATCAAGATATATTTGTTATTGTACACATGTATCATTAAACTACCAATAATAGATATTACAAAAGATTATAGAACATTATCATTAAATGTGAAATTTTAAAAGTTCAAAATTTGAATATCATTTGGATGATAATGAAATGGGGCATTTAAAAAATGGTCCATGTTTTTCTTAATATAGAAGGGAGGTGTTATTTCCTCTCAATATGTAGTTGAATTTTGCAATTAATCTAGATCAAAAATTTATACTAGTCCTGAGTTCCAAAAGACAAATGGAAAACACAAATGACAAAAGTTTATACGGAGGTGTCAAAAGAAATGGAAGGTATCTAGATTTCTACAATTTATTTCACACTATAGAAAACAACATTATTGATCATTGTGAAAAAAAAATACCAAGAATTCTTTTTAAAAAGGAAGATGAAACTTTGACAAAGGATAAAGATAAGATAAACATAATGATTCATGAGTAAGAAATGGGGATGGCAAAGGATGCTTTAAAAAATATGAATCAATTTTTTGTATTACAATTTTTTAATTTTGCAATTTCATAATTGTGAAAGGAT
The DNA here is from genome assembly GCA_963920785.1 of Sphagnum contortum. NCBI lineage: Eukaryota > Viridiplantae > Streptophyta > Sphagnopsida > Sphagnales > Sphagnaceae > Sphagnum > Sphagnum contortum. The sequence continues at coordinate 29,306,848 of OY987276.1, read as the reverse complement.
AAGTTTTTTCAATGATAGTGCTACCCATGAAAACATCAAATTATTGAGTTAATATCTACACAATAAATCATCACTTTGGTGCAAAGCAACATAAAGCCCAAGTGTGATGTCAAGAATCTATCTATGAAGGAAGGTGGTTTGTTTTGTTTTGTAGTTATAAAATCCACCGAATTGGGATGCTTCAAATCATGTCCTTGGTGTCTTTGGAAAGCTCTTGACAAGGAGGGGTGCATGGGTTTGGTTCCATGACGTTTGGATTTGTGGTGCAAAAGTTTTGAATATTAAATGATTTCTTCATTGAAAATTAAGATAAAATGTTGCTGAAAATTTTGGAGGAATTGGAATGTGCCTTTGGTTTTTTGGAGAGATCTTAAAGAACATGATTTAATGGAATTTATTTGGTAAGATTTGGATTCAAAATGTGGGAGATATTGATTTTAAAGTGATTTATGCCACTAAAAATTCAAAAAAAAAATCTTCCATATTTGGCTATTCAAAAAATTGATACATACATTGCAAAACAATGTTCACATGTTGAGTTTCCCAATGGATTCACACTTGGGACAATAGCACAAGTCACACTAGTTAACATGGAATGTATTTTGATGATGACATATAACACGGTGTGTTCACACCTATGTTTTACTTAAAACATATATCATTTATAATTAGTTGCCCATTAAAAAAACATTTAATTAAATATTTAATTTCCACAATGTTTTATTAAGTTTGAAGCATGTTGTGAACTTGAATTCTTGGTTTTCCTCCAATGTGGTCATGATTATAAAAGTAGGGCTAAAACATTATTACATTTAAAAGTTTCATCATAACAAATTTTCCACTTGATCATCAACAATCATGATGTTACACGTATAATGATATGTGGATGTGTATGCAACACCTTTTAAATGTTTTTATACATGCAAAACATGTAGTATTTAATTACAAATCTTTAAAAATATATAGATACAAGTCACCAAGATGGGATCTTTTTTATGTGATTTACCCAATTTACATAGTCAATTTAATTAAATATACATATATCACATTAAAAGATTTAAGAAATATTTTTACTTAGATACGTAAATATTTTTATAAATTGATAATGATCATTCTTATATATTGTACCTTTACACTACATTTTATGCGATGTGAATATTTCATTCCATGTTTCAGTAAAATTTGGGTGAAATTAAAGTTGAATTGTAATCAAAGTGGCTAACCACCTAGTGATTGGAGACCAATTGTTATTGACATAGTGAATACACCAAGTTGAAAATAAATTTAAATTTATATATTATCAAATTTATTTATAATATTGATTTTATTTTTATAAATATATCCCATAATTTTAAATTATAATGTTTATGCATATGTGTTTTTTTTCCCTAAAAATCATATTTGTTAATAGCAAAAACATATGTACATGGCATATATTAGTAGCAAGAATGAACAATGGTTTCCATGGCCACAAGGCAATGGTTTTACCAATCAATCATCATATGACTTTGCAATACAATGTGTCAAAATATGTTTTCATGACTTGATTTATCAATATACCTACCTACCCACCTATACTTATGAGCATCTATCTATATGAATACCTCTCTAACTACCTATAACATCACTATACCTACCTACCTACCTACCTACCCATGACCTAACTACTTATTCACAACCTTTTTATTTATAAATAGGCCTTTTTAAATTGAACTTTTACAAGTTTTACTTTGGTTATGCAAAATGGTTTATAATAACATAAGTAAAAGGTAGATATTAATATCCCCCATATTTTAACCAATTTTTTTAAAATATGAAATATATTTGTACAAAAAATAGTCTACATAATGAATATTGAGTAATAAAAAAAATGAATATGTTATTTCAACTATAAATGAACAAGATAGTTATATAATGACACAATCTTAACGAAGGGCATATATTGGCACTATTTAAGGTAGGGTGAACAAACTTCTTTTTTAATGCATTGGGTAATGAATTCAATTAGTGAATTACACTTACATAATTTCTTGGTAGTTATATTATAACACTCTAGTGATGACGATAATTAAAGTTGGTGTAAGTGACTTTAAGTATAATAAAGTCCAATGGTATGGTTGTCAACTTGACAACTATGAAACATTCCACGTGGAATTCCATGTTTAATTACCTCCTTCTAGCAATCCACATATATGACATGAAAAGGAAAATTAACATGTATCTTTTTCATAATTTGGTTGAATTCCATTCCAACCAATTCATTTCAATTGAATTTGAATTAAAGTTAATTTGAACTCATTTGATTTTGAATGGAATTTGAATGCAATGTCATTCCATATTTTCACTCAAATAGTACTTAATTTGCACATAATTAAAAAAAATCCCATTACCTCATTGTCATTGGTAGTATGTAACAACGTGAAGCCCAACTTTTTGATAAAATATTATTATACCTTATTGGTCAAAAAATACTTTGTTGATTAAAGTTTATCAATGTAAATTCTAACAATGTAAAGTTTTTTGCATCCAATTTTGAAGTGGTCATCATTTAAATGCCATAACAAAACATTTTAATTGTTTAACTCCCCCCTAACCTTTGACCTTAAGTATCAACATCATTTACAATGATTAAGCAAATGGGTGACTTGTATTATAAGAAACTAGGTCATTTTATGCGATATGGAACATTTGAACCCATAATAACCATTTACAATGTAACCATTGATGTTAACCACTTGTAATTTGGGCTTAAGGCTCCATTAATAATTGGATATGTGGTTATTGACCAATCCCTAACCTTTCCAAACTATTTTGTTTTACATATTGATTTTTTTTCAAAAGATGATACATGTGTTTAAAAATCCATTGCAACTAGGTCCAAATTGTGAATATTACAATATGTAAAAATTGTATAACATTTTACAAAGGAAAAACTTCAAACATTATCATTTGCATCATGGAAATAATAAAGGAATTTGATGCGAGTTAAACAAAATAATAACCCACACCAACTTTGTGCAAATTCCTTATTTGTTTAACATAGTGGGGTACGTCCTTTCAATCCCTTGGACATTATTGGTCAGGCTTATTTTGTGGATGCCTTATTCAACTTCACAAGAATTAATAGTTCATAGCAAATTATGTCATTTCTTTAATTATAATTTAATCCAACAACACATAAATCCCTTCCATCATAATGTTTGTCAAAACCCTTTCCTAATAATGAATTATCTCTAAAAATCCTTTCACCAATTCAAATTGGATTACACAAAGATGTAGTCACAATAAAACAAGCAAAAAAGATGGTAGATAATGAAAAACAAGCAAAATTGGAAAAATATTTATGTTTTACCATTTAAACCATGGAAATTGTGGCAAGTTGTTCGATTATCATTCAATTGAATGTCAAAATATTCACACCAAAAATCCATTGGATAAAATTTTAAATTGTTCCATTTAGGACCTTTGAAAATGTACATCTATTGCATTAAAAGGAATCAATTTTGCAAAGGACTATCAAAAGGACTCATATAATAAAACAAAATTGATCAAAAAAAATTAAAAGATAAAAACCTATTAGCCACATTAAAAAAAAATCATATTTTAAATATGGTGAAACCTAGACCTGTAAAAAATTTAAGAACTTTTCAAAATTGGTCCAAAATTTTAAAACTTCAAAAGTCACCTATCACATATAAATGGAGTATAATGTACATGATGTGTTGAGAAAATTTGCATTTTATTTTATAAGAGAACATAAAAAAAATTTAAATCAAAAATTTAAAAAATCAAATTTTGGTTATGATTTGAAATTGTTATCATTTTTAAAGACAAAACACAAATTTACAAGGAATCAAGACATTTTCAAAAAATAACTTTTATTCCAAATTTTTTTAAAAAGAAACATGTCATGTACTTGGACACTTATAAAAATTTATTATAACACATTGTTCAAAAATTCATTTGTATGAAAAAGTTTTTTTGGGCAAAAGGACATGCAATCCTTTTTTAAAATAACATCGTTGGTTCATTTTCTCTTGTTTATACCCACACCACTCAATTTTGTTAAAGAAAGTTCTTAGCACTTTCATCCCCCCAATTTCACCTTTACTAAAAGTTTAAGTAAAATTAAAAGCAATGAAAACAATTCTATCAATTCTTTAAAAATTACAAACACACATCAACAAACAACCTAAATTCTTATAATGCACCACACTCCCACAACCTCCCTCCCCTTTTCTTTAATTTGTTTTCTTTTCCAACTTTCAATTAACTAATCCAAGTTAATTTGCTAATCATCTCCCAATTCTTACCTTTCTAAAACTTTACAAATCTTTCATTCAACATCCACATCTCCCCTATTTGTTTGTTCTTATATCTTCTCTCTTCTATAATTAATCCTCTCTCACTCAACCAAGCCCCTGAATACAAAAAATAACACTAATGCTTATAGATTTGCTTTTATCTCCCCATGTCCCTCTTTTCCCCCATCCTTTCCTTTACCTATCCTTTTGCGTCTATGTCTCTTAACCACCATGTTACCTTCTACAAACTTTAAACCCTAATACAATTCTAACTTTTCTTCATGTCCATTTCAAACTTTCAAAATTTTTAAAAGCACAAATGAAGAAATTATGAGAGGACTACATTTCAAAAACTAGAAAAAGGTTAGGGTTTGAGAATTTTTTTAAAAAAAACTACCTCAACCCTAGCAAGTGTTTCTTATTTGAGTGCACCGTAAGTCTACCCATCATTACATTTACCCTTGTACACCCCAAAATAAAATAAAAAAACAATTATCATCCAAAAATTACCAAAGGGTTTTGATGTTTAGAACTTGGCTAGCTAAGCTTTCTTAATTATAACATTTAACTAACCTAAGAATTAAACTATCAAGTTTAGCCTTATTATGATTCTAAATGTCCCAGGATATCCATCACTTGATACCCATGCACAACAATGTGCTTTCAACATCCCAAATGCAAATTGGGATTCATCATAGACTCTATTTAAATTCTACACAAATTATATATTTTCTAAATGATTGTTCTTTTATATAGAGTCATCTTTGAAGCTCTCCACATAAAATGTATTGAATTCACATATTATCAAAAAATTCAAAACTTAATTATGAAAGTTATGTGATTTTGTGTTGCAAATTTTGGAAGATGATAATTAGTTTGGATTATAATTAGAATTGTAACCTTAACTAAGATAGGCATACAAACCCAGTAAATACACATTACCCATTTAAATGTAGTAAAAGCCATTCTCTTTAGACACAATTATTTCATCGAAATAATTCTTTAGATATGTAAAACTTGTTACAATATTTCAATCTTGAAATTTCAAAGTGTCATACTTAATGTTTTCTTGGCGAAAAATTGCATTTTAAAATCTGGAAAATATAACTTTGACCCATACACAAGGTTTTTCATTAAAAAATGGCCGTACTTTGCCAATTTTTGGTTTCTACTAAATATTTACATTATATATGTACCAAATGTTTGAAAATTAATTAAATGTTCAGCATTGGGTCCATGCATTATGGTAATTTGTTCATAATTTTCAAATTTTACTTCAAATAATTGGGACTGAGTATTAATTTTCAAAATGCAAATGTATGTTGGGAGTTTAAGATTAATGAATTTTTTTTTTTACTTTCACATATATATTTTTTTAATATCATTTTTACCTTTTGGTTATTTAAAATCCAATTCCTTATCTATTTCAAATTTTTAATTGTGAATCCAAGGATGGGCTCTCATAAAAGAAAACTATTCATAGGTGTATGTATTATGTATTTCATCTTAAGATTTTGAACAATATGTATAATGTGAAAAATTATTGGAACATGTGTGTAAGAAGAAATAATTACCTCACAAATATCATTAAATGGATTGCATTGAATTTTTAATATATATATATTTTAAAGTGTTTTAATTATATTGTCAAAATAATCTTTTCTTTTCCCAATTTTGATGTTCCTCAATTGGCAATCATCCACAACAAATTGGGCAATATTCAAACTAAGAAAATACACAAATTTAGAGCACCTTTTCATGTTGTAGGTAGTTCTTGTGATTTTGGGTGAATATTCATTAAAAAAATTGGTTTTTTACCAAATGTTTTTGCAAAAATCAAGGAATTTGTGACATGATATTTTTTCAGAATAATTTTTGCGAAATGGGAAAACATGAAAAAAATCATCAGGTTAAAGCAAGATAAAATATACATGAAAAAAACACATTTCCATTTAAATCATGTTTCATCCATATAATTTTACAGTAAAACATCATCAAATTGAGAAAAATTGTGTGTGAAGTATAATTCATTTATTCTATTCAATTAAAATCCTATAAAAATATATTTCCAAAAAACTAAAAAAAAAAAGAACCTCAATTATAGATAAGAAGTACATTTGAAATTCATTCAAATAAATAAGTGTTCAAATGTTTTTTATGTTGAGAAATTTAATGAAATAGATATGTACTAAGCTATAATATGAAAATTGCCATATATTTGACCATGTAAAAAAAAAAAAATCATTTTTTCTTTCTTAAAACATATTAGGCACCTACTTGAAACAAAAACCCACATTTCAAAAGTAAGCTTGAAAAAATCTTTTTTATTTTAAAAAACTTACTAAAAGCTTATTTCTACAATGTGAAATCTGAAAATTAATGCACATTAGTGAAAAGATACATTATCTTTGACGATTTTAAATAAAAACATTAATGTTCCATAATTTTATGATGGATTTTCTTACTATTTCACATCTATTTGCATCTAAGTTTATCTTTTTTCCATCCTATGAACAATGTTGAAAAAAAATTGTATCAAATCACATTGTTGAATTTAGAAAATTTGACATTTTGATATTGATTATTTAATATATGACCTTATTTTGAACAAGTGCCAATGGGTTCAATTCACAATGAAATCAAAGTAGATCAATGTTTATTTTGGGGTGAATTTTCACCACTTGCCTTCAAGAGAAAAAAATGTGATTCATAAAACTTGGATCTTTGTGGGGGAAAATGCAAAAATTGCAAGATTTCAAGGGAGACATTTATAGAAATTGCCATATTTAAACAATATGCTCCAATACGTTGCTAAATATATATTCAATTTTTTTTTTTCTTTTATGAATTGTAGCCCAATTTGTTTAATTTTTCTTGGGATGATCCGAGCCAATGTCACAAAATTGGATTTTTTTTATAAATGTAGATGTTGAATATTTTAATTAACCAATTATAATGGGGGTGTGACAAAACTAATCAATGAAATTCAATGAATATTTGGTAGTTATTCCTTGACGAAATGTTAGGCAATCATGTTAGCTTATTATGGCAATCAAAAAATGATCACTTTCAAATGCGAATTGATAGTTGTTTCATAAGAATAGGGGACAAGTGTGGTTGATTACATTTACTTAATGAACAATGTGTTTCATTACCTCTTCATTATTTCCTTTTTCAATATTTGAGAATATAAATATTTGTTATGCAAATTTAATTATGAATGTTTGGATGGTATTTTGTGAGAATATGTATTTTATTTCAAAGATGTATGAACATAATATTTTCATTTGAAACCATTGCTATATATATAGAAAATTGTTGCAACAATTTGAATAAGTTATGAAGTTATTTTACATTTTATGCAAGTTTTTTTGTTTGTCAATTTTTACAATTGGGATATTCATTTTTAATTATTGCAAGTTATATATATTTTTTGAAAATCCTTGTTGAATGGAAACACCATTAAATTTAATTATTTTAAGTTTATGACAATAACGATTCCAAACAAGGAACAATCCTTCCCTCTTCCTCTCCTCCCTCTTTCTACATTTCTTATGTTCCCTTATGGTTTTCAATAGTTCCTCATTATTTATGTCAAAGTTTCAAATGGCATTTTTTTTTTGCGTCCATCTAAATGTGTAGAAAAAATATTAAGAATGAAAACATATCAATGGAACAAAATGACAAATAGTGAAATTTATAAATTTGAAAATACAAAATTGATTACAACAAAATTATTATGTGCACAAAAAATAATTTAATCATTGTTACTAGTAGTGTGAAATAGTGTGGAACCGAAATTTTAATGTGAATATCATGAAAAGGCATATTAATTTGTCTTTTCAAATTCATGTTGGTTGGGTAAGGAAAAGGATTATTTGGATGTGGGCACACATACATAGTCCTCATGTTTTTGAATTAAATTTTCATTGAAGTATTGGTATATTGTTTTAATTGGTTTTGTAATTCTATATGTATGATGTGTGAAAATCTTGATAATAATAATAATAAATAAATAAATAAATAATGTTTGAAAGGTTGTGTGAAAATGGCAATTGTGGGTAATATGATATCTATGTTAAATATTAATAGTCACATAATAGGTAACATAAGAAGAAAAATGAAAATGCAATACTTGTGATTATGTTGTTATTCATTTTTTTAAATTAAAAGGATTCATATATTTTTTATGATAAAAATATCAAATATCTTTTCAATGGAAAATATTAAATATGATATAATATATATATTTCAACAAAACCCTATTTTTCAAGCTAAATGAAATTGAATGGCTTTTACATAAATACATGGGGTCATTTAGTTTGTAGGTTAAACAAGATCAAATGAGTCTCCAATAAGTAATAATTGAAAAAAATATGTAACTTTTTAAATTTTTAGTTCTTATATTTGAAAGCACCTCTCATGGTAAAAATTTCCAATTTTCAATTTCAAGAATCTTACAACACACTTTTGTAAGAGTATTAAATTTTAAAATATCTTTACATTTGATAAATGGGGAAGAACTAGTCTTTTTTTGTACAAGAAATTGTCAAAAGTTGACATTAATTTTTGTTGTGGCAAAAAAAAAAAATCAAATCAAATTAAAAAACTCACCATATTTTGCCCTAATTATTTTCTTATTTGGGGACATGTGTCATTGCATCTATGCTTACTTGTTAATGTGTTAATTATTTTGTACAAAAGTGTCAACAATTAAAATTAAAATATGTGTAGGGATGTTTGCCATTGTTGTTAAACTTGGATAACATTGAATCTCAATGAAACTCTTCTTCAATTTAAGGGGCGAGCCAAGCGTGATTTGAATCCAAAAACCCTCTCAATGGGGTTCTTTGTTTAAGACTTTAACTTGTTAATTAAACTCCATAAAATTAATTTCCCCCATATATTCAATGTTAGGTTTGAGAAAGACTTAATTAAATTTCTCTAACATAAAGGATGAAATTATTTATAATTTTAAAAAAATGTTTGTTTATTTTTATGACCGTGTTTTAACCCTCCTTGACCATGAAGGTTATTTCATAAAATTTCAAGCAACAAAGCGGAAATTATTGAATTCAAAACGATTTTTATCATTGAAAATTATTAAAATTTACAAAATTATTTTTTGAAACCAATCAATGCCTCTTCATCATATTGATGATTGAGTTCACATTTGTCTATCATGTCACATGAAAAAATGCATTTGCCTCTTCATGTCATATGAAAAAATGCATGGAAAATCTCCCATGAGTGATCTTATTAATCATCCTCCCATTTAACCATCTTAACTAATCAATTTGACTTTTCATGTTATATGAAAAAATGCATGGAAGTCTCTTATTGACCATTATATTAGCCATCCTCCTATTTAGCCATCTTAACCAACCAACACCTTTTTCATGTCACATGAAAAAATTACATTTGCATTTCCATCTCATGAGAAATCTCTCTCATATTTGCCAATTTCATTACTAGCCCTTCTATTTGAGCTTTCACAACCCAAACATTAACACCTTTTCACATTCCAAACCTTAACACTTGAAGTCAATAACAGTTGGATTCACATTTGAGCCAATTGTTTTTTTTTGTTTCATAATTGAATTTTTAAAAAAAAAATCCCATTTGGGGAAATATCACTAGGGTTCACTTGGGCACATGGTGCAATAAGAACAATGTCAGAATAATGACCCCAAACTTCATGTGGAAGGTTCCACATTTTGGGGATATTAATTCCGGTGACAATGATAACATTGGATTTAGTATAATATAAGCTTAATTATTTTATAACTATTTTTTTTTCTTGTCAAGTTTCATAATAATCATCTCCCACCTATCCTAATAACTACCTCACTTTTTCTTTTTCTTTTTTCCTATCCACCAATATGGATATTTAAAAAAAAATTAACATATGTCTTTTCATGTTCATGAAATGTATATTAATTTAAATTAAATTTGACATTAACATAAATATATATGAAAACATAAAGAAAAATTAAAATAATTGATCGTCAAATACACATAAGGTGAACTTGAAAAGGTATATATGTTAATTTTAGATATATATATATCCATGTAAGTCAATACGATAAAAGATTGAGGTAGTTAGACTTGGAAGAGATAGGTATGAACAACACAACAATAATTTTTATTTTATTTGGCCTTGCCTACAAAGGCAAGAATATATTGTGTTTAGATTCAATATAGAGTCTAGTAGCTTAAGGGATTTTGGTTTAGGGTTTAGGGTTTATAATAAGCCCCTAGGTAATAGGTTTATATTTTATATGAGGATTTTTGAAATATGATAATTTTGGTTTGTGTTGAAACTTGAGATTATTTATAAGAGTTATTATAATCAATTCAAAGATTTTGGTTTCTTTTTAGAGGATTTTTTTTTTGAGGATTATATTTTTGCATGGTGAAATATTTTGAGTTAAAAAAAATTCTTCTTTTGCCTTAAGATACTTTTTAAATTGTAAATGGCAAGGCCACACAATGTGACACACCCCTTTGTTAAAGATAGATGTTGAGGGCACCTTACCTTTGGGAATTATTATTTTTATTTTTAAAATTTTTTTTACCGGAGGAGACACTTTACATGTAAGGTTCCTAGTTTCTTTCAATGTAAAAAAAAAGCTCTTGACCATTTTATTTTTTTAAACACCATGAAAAAATAGCAAGTTTTATAAAAAAAACAAAAATTGCCCTCCCCTTTCCAAAGAGGGAGTTATGGTTTTTCATCAAGAAGTATACCCAAAAAACCCTTTTTTTTTTTCTTTTTTTTTTGGGGGGCGGAGGGGGGGGGGGGGTTGTTGAAAGTCAAAAGCAATTTCCCGGAAATTGTGGGAAGAGGAGGGAGGGAGGGAGGGACGTCCGAGGGAGGGGGAGGAGGAGGAGGAGGAGGAGGAGGAGGAATTAGGGTTAGGAAAACAGGGACTTGGTCGTGGTGCTTGTTGATGAGGGAGGAGAAGAGGAGGAAGAAGAAGCAGCAGAGGAGGAGGAGGAGGAGGAAGAGGGAGAAGGGAGTGGCGATGGATGGGGTAAGGTAGCAATAAATTGCTACAAGAGTGGCAACAAGCAGTAGCAGTAGAAGCAGTTCGTCATCAGTTTTCGCAACGGTGCCAGCGTTGGAGCTTTCCTACAGTTGTTGCCCTCGCATATGTTTTTTCCCCCGCACTCTTGTGGTTGCGCATTCACCTTCCATTTGCTCGCATCGCCTGCCCCCTAATGGACCCCATCCTTATTACCTTGCCCCCCAAATGGAGCCTAGCATCCTTTAGCTTCTTGTGATCATTTTAACTATACTTCTTGGGTTTATTTGTCACTCTCTTTAGAGCCTTTTGCTTTCTCCTTTGGCTCCTTCCGCCTGTCCCTTCTACCCCCGGGTGGTGAAAAAAATATTCTGTTTACATTCCGGAAGCTGGTGTACAATCTGTACCAAGCACAATGACAGTCATAGCGGCCTCTCCTGATGTGCGTATTGTGGCTTCGTTGCTTCGTTCTCTCTCTCTCTCTCTCTCTTTTTGTTCACAAGTGTTTTTGTTTTGTGTTGTGTGTGTGTGTGTGTTTTTTTTTGGGGTTCTTCCGGATGCGTTGACCATAGGGTTTTTTTTTGGGTTATGATCCTTGTAGCATACTGGATTTGCTCACTAGGCATGGGGGATTTTTCTGAAAATTGGGGTTGTGGGATCGGCGCAGCAAGACGATGATATGCTGGTGCCTCCTCAAGATTTCAACGAAGTTGTGGAACCGATGGAAGGTGGGTCCCTCCCTTGCCTGCCCTACAACACGAGCTTACTAATTCATCTGTTTGGGGTTTTTTTCTTGGGGGCCTTCCTCTGCAAATCGTGAGAAAGCAAGAGACAGAGATTCTTTGTTAGGTCTATGGTCGCCCTGACTGTTGTGTCAAGGGCATGACAACAGGAGTGCAAGAATCTGATGCTTTCTAGATTAGGTCATGATTGTCACATGGATTAATGATGAACCTATATATCTCATGATTGTCTCTCATGGCTGCCAAGCTGAAGTACACTATGCTTTTTCACAAGTGCGCAATATTGGAGTGAATCCTCTAGTAGGTTATGATCAACTGAGGACAAGTGAGAACGTGGTCATTGTATGGTAGGACCCAATTGCACTAGCAGATATCAGGCATCATGGGCAATAGCTTCAAGCATGTATTCAGATCCACCTTAATTTAAGCCTGAGGTTGGGAAAGGACTAGTTTTCCTAGCACAATGATCAATGTTCTTAGGACTGGCCAGTAAGCATATTCAGAGTGCATCTCTTTCCCTACAGTACTGTTCATGAGGATGCCTTACCTGAAGACAATCCTCAGGAGTGATTGTAACGGATTGAATAGTGATGGATTTGGGTGTTCAATTGTGGCTGAACTGATGATTGGTGTTTCATAGCTTGCTAATCTGCAGAGTTTGCTTCTGATTCTTCCCTTTCTCAGAGAGTACCTTCTGATTGGCATATGAACTATACCAATTTGAGAGGATTGGCAAGCATGTAACTCTAGATTTGATTGTTTGGTGCAGTCTTAGGACAGGGGGAGAGAGTTCCCACAGTGGAGAATCAGCCAGTCATCGATGACCCATTGACGGGGAAGTTTGCATGGAGAATAGAGGGCTTCTCTAAGATTAATATGCGGAAGCATTATTCTGAAAGCTTCACTGTTGGAGGATTCAACTGGTAAGCACACATTGCTACCAAGTAAAATGGTCCCAAAGATGACCAGCTTGCGACAGGCTGAGTGATCAATTGGCTATAGCAGGATATTTGATTTGCTGATAAGGGGCAGAAAGAAGATTCTTTTCTTGTAAAGAATACCATGTATAATGGGGAACAATCTAGTAACGCTGATGTTTAGTATTCTGTTATTGTGCTTCAGTATTCTCATTTCACAGTTAGACCTGGAGGAGAGGAACTCAGCTTTGTGTATTATGTAATCTTGTATACTTCCTTTTAGTTGCAAGTGCTACTCTTTAAGCTGTTCAAGAAGCCTCTAACCTTTGTGCAGAAAGACCAGCATCTTGTATTTTCGTGCTTTATTTGAATTTCCCTTGGAACGTATTCTGTCCTGTTGATTGGATCTAATATGGCTACCTGCTTTGTCAGAGAAAGACTGAGGTGTGCTGCCTTGTGGGTGCAGGCGTGTGTTGCTGTTTCCAAAGGGGAACAATGTTGATCATTTGTCACTGTATCTTGATGTTGCGGATTCTGCCTCTTTACCTTACGGATGGAGCAGATTTGCACACTTTAGCTTGGCTGTTGTCAACCAGTATGATCCTAAAGCCACTGTTAAGAAAGGTCTGGCTTCTTTGTGGACATCTCCTGTAGAACCAATACCAATCTGATTCCCATGGTAAAATCTTGCTGATGGAGAAAGTACTTTTGTCAGTTGATGCAAAGGAGCCTAATGGTAGGTCATCCTTAAATTTTGGCCTTGACAACCTCTAGCATCCTAACTGGCTTTTGGTCCCATTGGCAGATACACAGCATCAGTTCAATGTCCGGGAGAGTGATTGGGGTTTCACATCTTTTATGCCTCTTCAAGACCTATATGATCCTGCCAAAGGATTCTTGCTGAATGACAAAGTTATTGTAGAAGCAGATGTGAATGTCCGAAAACTGGTTGACTACTGGGCATATGACTCCAAAAAGGAGACTGGTTTTGTTGGTCTGAAGAACCAAGGAGCCACATGCTACATGAACTCTCTCCTGCAAACTCTCTATCATATTCCCTACTTCCGCAAGGTTTTTTTTTTGCCCTTCCATTTCTGGTGATAGAGAAGGTGGTTGCAATCTTGTGAATGCTATTATAAGAAGTATGTTTCACCAGCATAGATAAACCCATTATTCCATGTGCTACTTTGGCTCTTCTCTTTGCTGATATGTTGATGCATAGGTACTTGAATCTTAGTTGGGTTGTAACTTTTTGTCCCATTCTTACCAGGCTGTGTACCATATGCCAACTACTGAAAATGATGTACCTTCCAACAGCATCCCACTGGCGTTGCAGAGCCTGTTTTACAAAATACAGTACAGCGACACAAGTGTTGCAACAAAGGATCTCACAAAATCATTTGGATGGGACACATATGACTCTTTTATGCAACATGATGTACAGGAGCTCAATCGGGTTCTTTGCGAGAAGCTTGAAGATAAAATGAAGGTATGGTTACCTTCTCCTGTCTAATGGGTCATATAGCTTCTCTCTGGTAAGCTCCTTGCTGAGGTAGGTTGTGTGAGATTTTGGCAGGGAACTGCTGTTGAAGGCACAATTCAGCAGCTTTTCGAAGGGCATCATATGAACTACATTGAATGCATCAATGTTGATTACAAGTCAACACGCAAGGAGTCATTCTACGGTACACTTGTTTTTGCTGTGGTGGATGGAGGCTATAATTCACAGTTTGGTGCTTTATTACCTACCATTTTTCGAGTTACTAGATATGCAGAGGCTGATGTATTTTTCCTTGCAGATTTGCAACTTGATGTCAAGGGATGCAAGGATGTATATGAGTCTTTTGACAAATATGTGGAAGTGGAAAGGCTTGAGGGAGACAACAAGTACCATGCTGAGCAGCTTGGTCTGCAGGTCAGATCCATCATGTGTGGGTTTTATTTCTGCTTTGCTTTTCTCATGGAAACCTTGAGGGAGGTTAGCCACATACTTGAGGAATTAGCATGTATTGCTACATGTAATTCCTCAAGTACTTATGCCTACTAATTGCTAACCAATCTGTCAAGGGAGGTTAGCTGCATGTACTTGAGGAATTAGTATGTAGCATTCAGACAGTCTGATCTCACACTTGTAGATAGTATGGCTGTGCCTCATCTTTTGTGCAGGTCAATGTAAGAATAAAAAGATGTTTTCCAGAGAAAGTTGCAGGTTGGTTTTTGAAGCCTTGACAGTTGGTTGGCTTTTTATGTTTGCAGGATGCTAAGAAGGGAGTTCTTTTTATTGACTTTCCACCTGTCCTTCAACTTCAACTGAAGCGGTTTGAGTATGATTTTATGCGAGATACGATGGTCAAGGTGTGTATAAGAAATTGCCACTCAGATGCATTCCTCATTACCAAAAGAACTTGATGTTTTTGTAGTAGGTATACAATCAGATAAGATGAGGTGTGAGTTGTGTTCAAGCATTCTTCCATATTTCTGTCCATTTGATGGTGTATTCATCATATTGTGCCCTATGTGGAAAGTTATGCATAAACTGTGCCATTAGGAAATTAGTGGTTCTGCAACTTTGCAGCCACTTTTCTATAATTTTTTGTCTATTTGAGGGATCACTGAATTTTATTTAAGAGCATGTTTTGGAGGAACCTTTTTTATCTATCATGCAAATGTTGCACTTCTTTTGGTTATGCACTCACTGGTCACGTTAGAAAGGAAACAGCCTCTTGGTCCTTATGTAGCATTCAAAAATGCAGATAAATGATCGGTATGAGTTCCCTTTGCAACTTGACTTAGATAGAGAGGATGGTAGATACCTCTCTCCAGATGCAGATCGAAGTATTCGCAATCACTACACCTTGCACAGGTCTGCAAAGTTTCCCTTCTTTTGTAGCCAAAAAGAACTGTTCAGTTTCTCTGTAATCACAGTTTCTTATTTTATGCCATGTTTGCATTCACTTCATGGGGAGTATTGTCGGACCCATTGGAATTATTGTTGACTATATCTCTTGCCAGACTTATATCTTGGCTTTTTCCTCTCTGTCAGTGTGCTTGTTCATAGTGGTGGGGTACATGGAGGACATTACTATGCTTATATCAGACCAACATTGTCTGACCAGTGGTAACTTACATTCAAACCTGACTTTGTTTATGTCTGCTTAATCTCATTCCTTATAAGTATTGAATGGATGGGTGGGTTAAGTACTCGGTGGCTCTGCAGAAACTAGTGATGCCATCTATTTTTCCTTGGTTGAGGTGGATCCATTGCTTATCTAGCATACGTAATACCTAGTTTGGAGCTCAATTTCCTCACAACATCCCTTAATATTTGACATTTTGACATTGTTCATGAATGATTGAAGCATAACCCAGTGGAGGAATTGAAAAATGCCCGTTTGAGCTTCAACATTTTGATTGAGTATATAGTTTGCAGACAACGCAGAGTTTTTTGAACCGGAGAGGATGCATCTGCCTTCTGTAGGAGTAGTATTCAATATAATTGTACCATGGACTTGTATACTTGTGTTGTGTTGGAAAGAGCTGACTCAATGTATTCTTCACTGAAGAATATTTTAGAATTGGACAAATGCATGGTTAAGCTAGTGTTATTGAAGTTGCAACCTTGTTACTGGAATTCTGGCAGGTACAAGTTTGATGATGAGCGTGTAACAAAGGAGGAGCTGAAGCGTGCACTTGATGAACAGTATGGAGGTGAAGAAGAGGTATATTGCTTCATAAATGGTTGGCTATCTATTTGCTTCTGATGGTGAGATTGCATGTGAACAGAAGTGAGTATGCAGGAGGAGGGTGCATTGTGAGTTGCAAAATTCCATCATGGTGCATTTGGCTGAGCATTGCATTTTCCCTTGCAGCTTCCACAGACCAACCCTGGATTCAACAACACACCCTTCAAGTTCACTAAATATTCCAATGCATACATGCTGGTGTACATCCGAGATGCAGACAAAGACAAAGTTGTTTGCAATGTTGATGAGAAAGACATTGCAGAGCATCTGCAGGTAAGATGCATTACTGACATCAAAGGGCACATAATCCTATTGCAAGAACAAACTGAACTGTCTGCTTCTTATGAGTTCATTGATTCCTTGTGGGAAGACATGATTAGTTAGAGAATTTCTCCATATATGAATCATTTATTTATTCGAAGTATCTCGGCACAAGAGCAGTGTGGAGTGGACATAACCTGTTCCTCAATCCCTTGCGTTCAGATAAGGTTGAAAAAGGAGCAGGAGGAAAAGGTGAGGAAAAGGAAGGATAAAGCAGAAGCTCATCTGTACACTATCATCAAGGTAATCACCATCTGCTTTAGCATGTTCCGTTTCCACTGCTCCTCCTTTGTTTGGTAGATTTTGTGTTCTGATTTTACTTGCTTGGCCAAATATCAGGTTGCTCAGGACATTGACCTTTCAAACCAAATTGGGAAGGACATTCATTTTGACCTTGTTGATCATGACAAAGTGCACAGCTTCCGTATTCAAAAGCAGACACTCTTCACACAGTTCAAGGTGTGTGGGCTACTTTGGCTCTTTGCCTGTTCCTTCAATGTCTCTCCATTATGGCAAATTGTGTAATGCGATGGTTTCAGGGGGATTTTTCTGTTTGTACAATAGTTTTCCCTGGGTGACTGGGTGAACATAATATTGTTTGGTATGCCTTAGTGTAAACAATTGAATCCTTTCCTAGCATAGGATCGTAAAGGGCACCAGTCTGTAATGAAGGATGGATTACACTGTCCAAGGCATACACCTCCTTGTCTTTAGGATTGTGATGCTGCAAAAGAAAATTCCATGTCATGCATTGTTGCCTGCTTTGATAATCTTGTTGATACATTGGTTGATTTCTGGTTAAGCCCATGCATTTATCATTTAGTTGCTCCTACTCTACATGAAATGGGATTTTCCACATTGTCTTGCAGGTGTCTTTCAAATGTCCGAGATTAATTGAGTTTGTTCTATTAAATTGATTAGCTGAAAAGATTAGTCTTCCCCTGGAGACTGCACTCTTGTATCACAGTCATTTCTTTTGGATTGCTGATTATGTTTATGTACATCTGCAGGAAGAAGTGGCCAGAGATCTTGGCATTCCTGTCAATTGTCAAAGATTCTGGCTATGGGCAAAGCGTCAGAACCACACATACCGTCCCAACAGGCCATTGAATGAGCACGAAGAGTCCCAAACAGTGAGAGCCATGATCCTTACCTTGTTTCTTGCCTGTAATTTAAGTTTGAAAATGTACATAAGCTCTAATATACACATATATGCTGTTTCTAACGATCAGGCCCAGAATGAGAATCACTTTCTGAGTGAAAAGTGTTTGGAATGTCATTCTTTGTTGCACCATGCTTTTTTGTTCCTTTTAGCAAAAGCAAAGATGAAGCCTGGATTTAGATATCGGCATGTTTTCCTGATCAGGTGGGCCACTTGAAAGATGCTTCAAACAAGGCTCATAATGCTGAACTGAAGCTTTTCTTGGAAGTTTATCTCCCCAATCCGGTACTTCTTGCCACCTACTTGGTGGTTTTCCTCCAGAATATTTGTAGCTTGATGCCCTTGATACCTGACATTGCTGCTGCTGCTGAATCCTCTACATTATGCAATTGTTTCTGTTTGCAAAGGATAATTCCTTTCTCAACACTGCTGTTGGCTGGACCATCTAGACACAGGGACCAGCTGTTCCCCCAGAGAAAACCAAGGAGGATGTCTTGCTATTTTTCAAGCTGTACAATCCAGAGAAAGAAGAGTTGCGGTAAAGGCTTCTCTCTGTTATTACATCTCTCTGTTTCACACAGTGGTGTATATAGACATATATATAGTTGGTGCGAGAACAATGCATACATTAGCTGGAGTTGCTGAGCACTCATACCAGCTCAATGCATACAGTACTGCTTCATCTTTCCTCATGTCTTTACCATAGTGTTGTTTACTTAGTCTACTTTCTTTATGGTAGCATTTCATCCTTGCGAATCCTCTGTGGGCAGCTCAACTGTAGAATTCCAGTGTGACTCCAATGGATGATTGTTGTAGATCGTCACACATACTGAGTCTCACTGCTAAGAAACTGACTGCTCTTGAGAATGTAGGAAATCCTTTGCTATGTAGGTTTCTTGCCCGTTGATTTCTTGCAGGCTCATTGTTTAAGTCATATTTTGAAGTTGTATTTAGAGAACAAAAGTATGATTTCACTCACATGCTAAAGCTGTTGTTGACTAGCATCTTTGAGATTTGGTCTATGTTTGTACCATGCAGGTATGTGGGCAGATCCTTTGTGAAGGGAGGGGGTCGACCAACTGATATTTTGGAGAAGTTGAATGAAATGGCTGGTTTTGAACCAACGGAGGAGATTCAGCTCTATGAGGTAAGTTTCCTGCCTTGCCTGTGGACTCTGTGAACTCTTTCAACTGTAGTTGCGTTCACATCAAACACTGGAGTATTTGATGTGAAACTGATGATGCAGGTCGTTAGTGTAGTGTGCAAGTACTTCTGCCAATTCTTGAGAACATTACCTAAGAATGCATTCTTGCTTCTTCTTTTGCTCAGGAAATCAAATTTGAGCCAAATGTCATGTGTGAGCACATTGATAAGAAATCCACCTTCAAGAATAGCCAGGTAACAATTTCTTCATTGGAGTCTCAATCGCTTTCATCATCTTGAATGTATGTAGCACTTCCAGGTTTGGAAAAGTGGATCCAAAAACTCAGGTCTTTCAATCTGTGTTAATGACTCCATTGGCTTGACTTCACTGTGTGAAGCTCGAGGATGGTGATATTATATGCTACCAGAAAACTCTTACAAGGGAAGAGGAGGAATTGTACCGTTACCCTGATGTTCCATCTTTTCTGGAGTATGTTCGAAATAGACAGGTAATTTGTGTAGTGCTTTGCATGAGTAGCATCTTGTTTCTACAAACAGTTGAAAGATTGCCTTTGTGGGGATATGATGAGTTTTCTATGTGTGTTTCACATGCTAGATGTAGGGTTTAAGTTTGTCACTTTTGCAAGATCTAGGCTCTCTTGTTGTTGAATGACATTGCTCTGAACACATGCATCAGCAGTCTGTAGACATGATTTGGGGCCTGTGTGGGAAGCTGATGTGCATTTCTGGGTAGCTGAGAAGTTTGCTTTGTGGAACTGACTTATTTTGTCTTAATTTGTGCTTGGTTGATTTTGGATAGGTTGTACACTTTCGGCACCTTGAGAGACCAAAAGAGGATGAGTTCTGCTTAGAACTGTAAGTTCACAGGCCTAACTATCCTGCACTTGTTTACAAAAGGGTCCTCTTCTATATATACCCTGGGAGGGCTTGCCCAATGATTTAATAGTGAAATGGTCAGATTCCTGTTTCACATATCCTTGTGATAAGGGATATCCCTGTTCTGACATATGGTGCATTTAACTAGGATCTCTTATTTTTGGTTATGTAAATTTCAATTTGATGCAAAGATGGCCCTGACATATCCCCCCAATTTGGATTTTACTTTCATTCACACAATCAGGAAGTTCAGGCAGGAACTGTTGGAGGAATCTTATCAGCATGCATTGAATTATGAGTGCTTATACAACAAGAGTAGACAGGTCTCATTTGCTTGCCGTCAGTTATTGTGCCCATCTGTGTGGTAGTACTGATGCTGCCAGTATGACCTTGGATTCAGATCCAAGCAGCACACATATGATGATGTGGTGGAGAGAGTGGCGCTTCAGATTGGTCTAGAAGATCCTGCCAAAGTCAGGCTGACATCTCACAACTGTTACTCGCAGCAGCCAAAGCCACAGCCCATAAAGTACCGGGGTGTTGAACGCTTAAGTGACATGCTTGTTCATTACAACCAGGTGTCACATGCCTCCTTCACCTAGCATGGAATATAAGTTCTTCTGGAAGTTCTTTTGAAGGAAAGAATAAAAGGAGCTCTATGTCACGAAATTTCTCACACATGTAGCAGGCTGATTGAGGCATCCTGTCATGACAACTCTTGTACCTAATAAAGAAACACATTCTAGTGTAGCACAACTTCTTTGCAGGATTTGGGTTTTTTGAAGTTCTGATATTTGCAAGAGCTTGTTGTGATTTGTCTCTGCTGGTCTGTGGCAATGTGGGCATGGTACAGACCTCAGATGTTCTCTATTTTGAGGCGCTGGATCTGCCACTCCCTGAGCTTCAGGGCCTGAAGACCCTGAAGGTTGCCTTTCATAACAGCAAAACAGAGGAGGTAACCCTACCATTAGATGTGAAACTGACATTTTCTGGGGTTTTATATATTGCCTGCTTTAGGTATAAAGCTTGCTCTTTTGAATCACAAGTGGAGCACAATTGGCTATGAAATGTTTTTAAATGTCATAGGAAGGTCATTCTGGTTACTTTGTGATGCATATATAAGCACAGCACATCAGGAGAATGTTGGTCCCAAGTGATTTAGCAATGGTGCTTTTGTATTTGCTGTCTGTATGATGCATCATGACATCAAGTGCATGACCTTGGCAGGTGTCTGTGCACAATATAAGACTACCGAAGCAGAGCACAGTCGGGGATGTCATCATTGAACTCAAGGGCAAGGTACATGTTTGTTAACAGTAGGTTGTTTAATCTTTAGGCCATCCTATTTGTGTTTCCCAGCACTGTGTTCTTGCTGAAGATATCATGTCCATTGATCCATTGGGCAAGCAATTACATTTTTTCCCCTGAAATATGTGTTATTTGATTACCCTCTACATATGAAAGGGACATATTTTGTTCACTCTGTACATTTGCATCAACAGCTGAGTATTTTCTTGGCTGTTTGAGAAGGTGGAGCTATCAAGTCCACAGGCAGAGCTGAGGGTTCTTGAAGTCTTCTACCACAAAATCTATAAGGTTTGTAAATATCCTCAGAAGTTGGGGCCTTGCATCTAGTTCAGTCTGCTATTCTTCAAGTTTAAGAAGAGTGTCCAGATTCTAAGCTTAAGTATCATCCAGCATGATTCTTAGCACAGCTTTTGATGTGCACAGAATTTATATAGTACTGACAGTTATAACAGTCAAATTGCACTTACCTTGGCACTTGGCTGTTTTGAAATGTGAGTCCTAAGTTCTGACCTTTAGTTTTTGCCTGTGTGTTGTGGCAGATTTTTCCATTGAATGAGAAGATTGAGAATATCAACGATCAGTATTGGACATTACGAGCAGAAGAGGTTAACACAAAGCTCTTGCTTTCTGCTTATACCTTTAGAGCCTGCCACTCTGTTTCATTTTCAACTTCAATATGTCAGCAAATCTCAAGAACTTGGTCTAAGCATTATACTATGAGAATGAGTGGTGAATGTTGCTTTGTGCCTTTGCAAAATTCTTTGTGAACTGCAATACACCGATCTGTGTCTCAAGCCAGCCTTTAACCTTGGAAATACTACATGAAGGACCAATATTGACACAATGCTAACATCCCACCTGATGTTCAGCACTTATTCCTAATTCATCTTTTAGTGTTTAGTTCACTTGTTCAGTTGTTCACTTCAGTGTAGCATTTGACTGGTATTACTCCCACCAATTTGAAATTCCTGAGATTCTGGGTTTTGAATATGACTTTTAGCAAAAAAATTGTGTGGGCTGTGGCTTGATGTCTCCATGCAGATTCCTGATGAGGAGAAGGAATTGGGTGCTCATGATCGTCTGATTCATGTTTACCACTTCTCACGGGACGCCTCACAAAACCACATGGTTTGACACTGTTTCATTTCCTAGCATCTAATTTCTGTAGGATGTTGATACCCTTGCTGTTGTTTTATTCAACACTCAAGTCCACACTGGTCACATTGCAGGTGCAAAATTTTGGAGAGCCATTTTTCTTGGTGGTGCATCAGACTGAGACATTGGCAGAGGTAAAACAGCGAATACAAACAAAGTTAGCAATACCTGACGAAGAGTTCTCCAAGGTCTGTTCTTGATCTTTCCTTGCCAAAGATTTACCCATACCGTTACATGTGTGCATAAAATACTATCCACATAACTCACTTTTTTATTAGCAAGAATTATAGCTAATGCCTTTTAAGGAGGACTGATTCAATTGAATCATCCCGAAATCCATGTCTTTTGCCAGTTCAGGCCAGATTCCAGTGATTCTTGCAATGTAATTATTTGTGGAGATTTTCTTTGAAGAAGTTTCATATTGAGCTTCCTGTTCCTGAAGTTGACTTAAGAGTGTTGTGCCTATTAATTAATTGTGCTTGCAATGTTGTTGGCCTGTAGTGGAAATTTGCTTTCCTTTCATTGGGTCGGCCGGAGTATCTACAGGATGATGATGTTGTTGCAAGCCGCTTCCTGGTGAGTGGACTTTGACATCATTGAGTTTCATGTAAAGCCTTGTATTCATTTACCCTCTCCAATTATTTCAGACCGTGGATAGGGGTTTTTTTTTTTTTTAAATTTCTGTTTGTCTTTCACCCATAGTGTTGTCTCGTGTGTGTTAACAGAAGAGAGACTCGTATGGTGCTTGGGAACATTATCTGGGGTTGGAGCATACTGATTGCACCCCCAAGCGATCACATACATCAAACCAGGTTCTCCTCCCTCTCTCATTTTCTTGGATAAATGGAAAAGTAAAATCTTTAATGTGCATGATATTCAATTGAGTTGACACTGGTACTTTCATTCATGGGCTAATAGGTTCTGAAGTCACAGGTCTAAACTCTAAACTCTCTGCTGATGCAATGTTTGAGGTTGCCAGATTCAATAGGTGCAGGTTGTGAAGAGAGTTTTACTATGCATCATTTCCTCACAGATGGAGTTCTTTTGTCCACCACCGAGTCATTTTTTTGTTTGCCAAAGTATTCCTGAATAAGTTACATTTCAGTGTGCATACTCATGCCTCTGACTAACTCCAGCCAGGTTTAACTCTTGCAGAATCGACATAATTTTGAGAAGCCTGTAAAGATCTACAACTGAAGTGGGAGTGACTGGAATGCACCACTTTTGAGAGCTTAAAGAAACATGTGGTTGTTTCTTTTTTGTGGGGTACAGGGGAGGGGGTTGGGGTTTTGGGGTTTGGTGTGAGGAAGGGGGTTAGAGGGAGAGGGGGATGGAGATTAGTACAACAATCTTTTCCTTGCCGTTCTATTTAGCCTGGTTTGATTTTTTTGCAATGCACCTAGTTGCCTGGGTGCTGGGTTGTACAGAGAGCTGCACCCATTGTTTTTTTGTCATGGTTAGAAATCCTGAATTCTCTAGTCATGCTCACAGTATGGAAACCCTATCCCCAAAAAAATGGTTTCTCCAATACCTTGGAGAATGGAGAGTGTTCTCTGGTAGTCATCTTGATTATGACAATTCTAGAGTGCATTCTCCGGTAGTCATCTTGATTATGACAATTCTAGAGTGCATTCTCCCAGAGTATGCAGCATGACTGTTGTGTAAGTGATTCTTAGTGCAGATTGTTTTGCTTCTTTGTGACCAACTTTATATGTTGTGTCAGGTGTTCATCATTTATTCTTTGGAATGCTATGCACAAGTTGATCAAAATTGCCACTCTGAATTGCAGCATGATTTTGATTGAAAAGTGTACCACATTTTAGTTGGAAGTTGCTAATTATGGGAAAATATGAGAAGCGGGAAGACACTAAATGGGTGACAAAGAATTCTTATGATCATGAAAGTTGAGTAAAGTCTTTGCTGAAATTGCACAGTAAATTGTAATGATGATTGCAAACTGACTTTTCTTATTCCACATTGCTTCAAACTTGGTGCAATATGTGGCTTTCCTTCTAGGTCACAGTAAGATGGACATTGCCTTGTGATATTCAAACTGAATTCTTGTTCCAATGCAGGGTTGTAATTGCTTATTCCAATGCGAGCTAATATGTCTTGGTTTTTATAGATTGCTGCTATAAACTGTTGTCTTGCACGCAAATCCTAAGCATTAAGACAGCAGACACATCAAAGGTCCCTATGCAAAAGTTTCATCCCGGTTGCAATCTCCCACATGATATCTCCGACTTCTAGTTTTGTGAAAGGTGGGCTTTGGTGGTTCGTTTGTTGTATCCTCCTATCGATGAGCTTGCGTAGATCACCCCAGTATCTAGACATCTCAAAAGCGAACCTTCCATCCTCCAACAACAGCCCGCCCCATATGAAACAAATGGACATGGTATGCCACAACTTTGCATTTTCAAGCAGTCCGCCGGGCCATTGCTTTTGGAAGTCCTGCAGCAAAGAATTCTGCTTGAACACCTTCCACACAGCATTATCAACGGGACTACCAGCATTGCCTTGAATCACTTCAAGATTGCAGCCTGGACTCCCTCAGCAATCTTCCTACCCGTTCTCCGATTCATGTTTTGGTCTTTTAAAGAAGCAACCCCACCCGGGATGTTCCTGCAGGCTCTCAAAAATCTCCTTGTTCGCGACTAGGTGAGCTGCCAAATCCTTGACAACTTGTTTTCCATCTCCGTCACATGTTGATCGCGGCTCGGTCCAGTGGACTTTGGAAGATTCAATTTCACGGTCAATCTCGCTTTCAAACTCGCCCTTTCGCTGGATCATGTCCCCGATATGGCTAGAAACAGATGTGGAAGGATCGCCCGCGGATGATCCTAGTAGTAAGGTTACGTGAGGCTCCTCGGCCGCCTTTCTTTAGATTGCTCAAGGTACCTGAGCTTGTTGAATCAGCTGCTGCCGCAAGTTCCGAGAGGCCAGGTGTAGTGGTGGCCGACAGTTGAGAGACAAGTTGAAATTCCATCTTCACCCACGTTCGTCATCATGGCACTTCTCCCGTCTCCTGATGTCGATGATTCTAACCAAGCTACCTATTAACATTTGCACATGAATCAAACTACCGACAAACATTTTTCTTACACAAAAAACAATGCCTTGCTAGAGCTATCAAAATCACGACTCTATGCAGCACATCACAATCCAGGTACACCCTTCCCCCTTGGTTTAAAACTCTCTTGTGAAGCTCCAAAGGATGCCGGAGGCGGAGGACGGTCACCAACAGGACCATCACCTTGGAGACTGATCTTTCACATCATTCACCATTAAAGTGGATTTTTTCACATCTCTTGAACCATGAAATTAGGGCAAGGACTACGCATTCACTCGGGTCTATAAAACATTAATGTCTTAGATATACATAGCTTGTCCCTTATGGACGGAAATAGATGATAAGTTCATCGAGTTATAACGTGAATGGATGGGATTCATTTGACTTGTGAAAGGTTGAGACTAGTTTGAACCCCGTGCCTAATGCACAGGTGTGTGTGTATGGATGGATGATGAGACGGATGAATAGATGGACGGGTCACGTGAAAAAACTTCATGAAAACCAACCACGATGTCCTTTACTATATAGTATTTTCTTAACACTCACCCCAATGTTTTTTTTGAGCGTGAAATCAAATTTGAGATCCTGATCCTTACAACGGATGTTTTCTTTTGAAAATTTTGATAAGTTAACCTCCAATTACATCTCGTATATCATGTTAAATCCTTCAGGCAAATTGTAATTAAATGTTGGCATACATTAGTAAGCATCAAAGAATTTGGGTACTAAGTTCAACAATTTCAAAACAAAATACACAACTGTGTTTGAACTTTGAACCTTTTCTGTAAATAGTAGTTACACAGGGCTGGAGTGAATCAGCACCCACCAGTGCACCAGTTGGCCATTCTGTTCATAGGATGGGCTGTGTTTCTTCATCCGGTTCCTGACCCTGTGTTAACCCAACATTGTATCAGTCAACTTTTTTGGGCTGCTGATCTTTGATTTTATTTTTATTTTTTGCGTGTTTTTTTTCCCAACCCTGACCTTACTACCCTCCAATCTAGTCACCCTAATTCCCCAACTACCCTAATGACCTACTACATTATTGACCTACATCTTAACTCTACATACCAACCCCTTACATACATGCCCTTTATTTTTTCAATGGCTAAACCTCTCTCTTGGCTAAACCTTTTCCTTTTGGCACAACTTTTATCTATTTGTGGCTAAACCTATACTCTCTTGGCTAAAGATTTGTCTTTTGGCTCAACTTCTAACTATTTATGGCAAAACCAATATCTCTTGGCTAAACCTTTGCCTTTCAGCACAACCTCTATTTCTTCTTGGCTAAACATATATTTCTTGGCTAATCCTTTTTCTTTGGCACAACTTCTAACTCTTCTTGGTTAAACCTTTTCTTTTTGGCACAACTTTTAACTCATCTTGGCTAAACCTTTTCCTTTTGGCACAACTTTTAACTCATCTTGGCTAAACCTTTTCCTTTTGGCACAACTTTTAACTCTTCTTGGCACAACTTATATATCTTGGCTAAACCTTTTCTTTTTGGCACAACTTCTAACTCTTTTTGGCTAAACCTATATATCTTGGCTAAACCTTTTCCTTTTGGCACAACTTCTAACTCTTCTTGGCACAACTTTTTCCTTTTAGCACAACTTCTAACTCTTCTTAGTTAAATTTATATTTCTTAGCCAAACCTCCATCTCTTCACAACTAAATGTTTACATGTTAAAATCTCTATATCTTCTTAACTAAACATCTATATCTTGGCAAAACTTTTACTTCTCAACAAAGCTTATATATTTTCTTGGCCCTCTACCTTTTGGTAAAAATTCTAACTTTTCTTAACTAAACATATATCTCTTGACAAAACTTCCATCTATTCATGGCTAAATCACTACACATTGGCAAAAAATTTATCTATTATTGAATAAACTTTTACCTCTTAACAAAACCTTAACCTCTTCCTAGCTAATTTTTTTCCTTTGAATAAAACCCTTATATATTCATGGTTAAACCTCTCACTTGGAAAACCTTTGAATTCTTCTTATTTAAACCTCACCATCTTGACAAAACCTTAATTTTTTTGGGGCTATAGTTTTATCTCTTAGTAAAACCTCTATCTCTTCTTGGTCAAACTTCTACAAATTGGAAAAGCTTTTAATTCTTCTTAGTTAAACCTATAACTATTGGCAAAACTTCCATCTCTTCATGGCTAAACCTCTATTTGTTGGCAAATCCTTTATCATTTCTTGGTTTCATTTTTATCTTTTGGAAGAACTTCTACTTTTTCATGGCTAAATTTATACCTATTGGCAAAATCTTTACCTGTTGATAAATATATATTTTTGAATAAAATTAAAGACTATTTAATCAACAAAATATTTTAACAAAACATATGGCTACCCTATTCACATAACCATCATATTAATGTATTTACATTATTAACCTAACTTTTTCCTTATTTGTGTACACTACCTACCTATCATTTACAAGATGCAATTGTCTACCACTATATGATATACAAAATATGAAGGTATTGCACTAAATGAACTTACAATCATTTTGATCATATTTGACCCCTTGATGTCAATAAATGGTAATCATGAATGTGGATAATGCACATTTTATCAACTTTTGTGACCACCACATAGGTATTACATATTTTGGTAGTTATTGTTATAAGTTAAAATTGTTGAACATCCAATAGTAAAATACAATACCCACATACAAAAACAATGTCATTCTTTTTTAAATTATTTTTTATGTATTTTCCTTTTATTTTCATATTTTCTAATTTTTTAAAACTTTTTTCCCTTCTAATTTTTTTTCCTTGTTTTAGATTATTTTATTTTATTATTTATCACAATTCTTTTTTTTCTTCTAGTTTTCTATTTTTTATCTTCATCATTTTTTTCATTGAGCATGCATATTTTATGCCCAACATTTGGGTACATTGCACAAACCATCCAAAAAAACCAGTCGACATTTTATGCTTCAAATGTGGGTATTGCAAAATATTCTAACAAAACTAATGTTTATTTTGTGACCTTTATGCAAGTATTTCATAATGAACTTTATGTTTTTGAAGTTCTTTTAATGCAATATTGCAATATGTTTCAAACTCATATTTTTAGGGAAAATTTCATCAAAGTATTGTTATGCTCACATTCAAAGCATGCAAAAATAATACAAATGTGAGGTTACAATTACAATAAGACAAAACTTGTATGTATTCGATGCAAATATTATATTTATCAAAACTTTAGAAAGTGTCAAAAAATGGAAAAAATGAATTCCATGCCATTGCTTATGGCAAAAAAACCTAAGTAAGATATGCATGTTACTTTCTAACCTCAAATGACCCCTATTTAAATCTATTTTCATTAGCCACCATGTCATGTGTCAATAAGTTGTTGTTACCACCTTAATAGCATATTGATGAATGTAAAGTTGATAGTGATACAATTGGAGTTGAATGGCATTGGTTACATAGTGGTACAAAGCGTCGGTCTCCATCATCCTGGCTTAAGGTCATCCCGGCTTAAGTCCTTTAGACCAATTTTGGGGTTAGTCCCATAAGGCCCCCGAATCAGCCTAGGGCTTGGCTTATGACCATGTGGACCAACTCTTAAAATCGGACCTAGGCCAACTCCAAGTTAGACTAAGACTTAGCCTCAATAGCAAGGTCTAGCGAATCTAAGTCCATCCTAAGTGGTCGGAACTTTGAGACTAACCAAGTGTGCCATGGGGTGTGCAAGTAGCTAGGAGCTAAAAGAGTTGATTTGAGAAGAGCTTGATGAAATGTGAGAAACACAAGACGGCAAACAAGAAAGGGTGTGTCAAGGATAATCTGCAATGGAAGATACCAGCCAGGCTATACTAGCATCTTTGGACCATCGGAAGGTACCAGCCAGCATGTCACTATTTATGAAAAGTGGAAAAACCCCACCTCTGCTTTACATAGGAAAAGGACCCGAGTACAGGCACTTC
The DNA here is from genome assembly GCA_963920785.1 of Sphagnum contortum. Classification (NCBI taxonomy): domain Eukaryota; kingdom Viridiplantae; phylum Streptophyta; class Sphagnopsida; order Sphagnales; family Sphagnaceae; genus Sphagnum; species Sphagnum contortum. The sequence continues at coordinate 29,277,106 of OY987276.1, read as the reverse complement.
CTGGATTTCCGACCTGAGGGAAGAGCCTGCACTCGGCACTTCTCCAGGCCCTTCCGTGATTTTCGACCCGTTATCTCAGCCTGGGGCACAGATCTCAAATCAGGGAAGGGCCTGTACTCACGCCATTCTCCTGTACTTGATGTGATCCTTCTTTCCACGAGCTTCATTCGAGGTGGTGGTATCATATGCTGGGTGAGACAGTGGTGAAAGAGATTGTCTGGCTGGCTGTTTATTTAAAGTACCGTTGGATAATTCTGAGATGTGGCGCAACAAACAAACTGTGGCAAGGATTTTTGAGCCCTGCCCCCGCAAGGACTATCGCATTGCATCCAGTGGTTTGCAACGTTTACCTTATTTGAACCCATTTCATACTATGAAAACTGGTTATATCAATGATGGGAGGAGCGACTGTAATGATGACAGTGTTCATTCATACTGCGGAAAATGAGAATTTTTTAAAAATGTTTTGTTGAAAGCATGATTGCAGTATATGGATCGAATATTTTTATGATAATATATAATATTATATTAAATCATATATTTAGTGCAGATTTTATGAATGTTTCATTTTATTAATTTATAAATATGAAATCTTCTGAAATTAAGTTTTAAATCTAAAATTCTTGAATGCATAATATTATGTTATTTTCTTTTTGTAGTAGATTTTTTTATTGAGTACTAATGTTATGTAAATAATAAATGCAACAACACCTTTGTGCAATAAACACAAACCCATCAAATTAAAAAATTCACATAATTTAATTAAAATTAAAATTTAATTTCAAATAAATCTGTATAACCTGTACATAAAATTTATCATTTAAGTTTTACATTATACAAAAATTTTATTCACGATATTATGAAGAAAAAATTTCATCTAATTCTCTTCAAAAATCTATACACATATGCATGCACAGAAACATCTGTACTTTTGAAAACACTTTTTAAAAAATCTATAGGCAGGGCTTGCCTGTTTGTGATACCTTGATTGTGGATGAATTCATTTTGGGTTTGACCCAATTGCTAATTTTTGGTGTATTCATTTAATGACAATTTTTTGTGATGTGGTGCATAATAACAATGATAAATTTTGCCCAATTTGGAGACAATTTTGGTGAATATTGATGATTATTTATTTAAATTTGTTCAGCATATTTCATTCACCAAATAGTTCATTCTAAAAAATAATGGAAGTTTTAGAAGGAAAAAAAAGTTCAAATGAATGCAAATAAAAGAAAATTTATCAATATGTTAAAAAAACTCCTAAGTTCATACTTGGGGTGATATTATATGACAAACTTAAGAATAAATATCATTATTTGAAAAAAACACTTTTGAAGATTTTTTTAAATGATATTCTAAAAATAAATATTTACTTCTAAATAGCAACATGACAATGGTCTAACTAAACTAGAACTGATTAAATAGAAAGATGCATAAAAATCATGGGATATTGAGCTATCAGGTCCCTCTGTAGAATCAGGTTCACACTGCTGCAGGATAAGCAATTACTAAACATGGACTTTTAAGGATGGAATTCTGGCTTATACTTTTTGGATGGGATTCCCTCTAATGCCATATTCTTTATTATGTCGCAGTCAAGGTGGCTACTGAAATATTCCCATGATACATATTTCAAGTACAAAATTAAACCAAGAGAAAGCAAAGTTCTCATTGGCAAAGCAGTGATCACATACTCAGATATTTACAACTATTTGAAGATGTTGGATGTAGCTTCAGAGCCTTAATCTAGTGATGTAGAGCTCTAGTATCATTGTTCTATAGCTCAGCAAAGGAATAACCCACAACTGTCATATTCATTAACAAATTAACTTGTTCTAGATTGCTTTTAGTGCACTTACATTGAAAACCTTGCCCAACTCAGGCAGTGAAGCAAAGGAAACTACTGCTGATCAAAGTTTGAGGGTTTGAACAGACTCTCAAGCTCAAGCATGCTGAAGAGTTCTGAGCAGGGTCGCAACTCATTGACAAACTTTGATATCACTATGCAGAATCCAATCATCTTGAAGGAAGTTAAAACTAAGAAGCCTGATCATTCAAGATGATGAGTCTACTATGGAGAACTATTGACCATATGCAAAAACTTCTCCAGAAAATGACAATTGCTTGTCAAACCTCTTCTGAAACCAAGAATGAATTGACAGAAATCTTTCCGATACTGCAGCATTCTAGTGGAGATATAAAGTGGAGCATTCACACCTTTAAGGAAGTGAACAATGGGTGGCCAAAAGAGAGAAGGTAACAAAAAATCAAAAATTGTGTTCATAAGGAGATACTGGAGTGTTGCTGCAGGAAGGAAGCAGCGCACACAACAGGACAGTCCTGCTCAAGAAAAAGTGCTGCAGTCATTTGGAGCATCTGCTTGTGTGGCCTCACTTGTGGCCCCAATACATATCAATGGCATTCAGAATCAATTCAGCACTGCCCTCATCATGGTAGTGGTGCTCTAGAGTAAGCAGAAGACACCCAACCATGTCCAAAACAATGCAACAAATTGAACAGGACACACGCAAAAGCACAGTGAACAACAAGCAGTGAAAGAATGGCTCTGAATGGCTCCAATCCAGCTAGCATACATAATCTTTACAACATGTCAAATGACTGTTTACAACCATCAGCATGATGTGAGCCTAGCAGAGACTTAAGAACATTAACAATGACAAATTTAATCTAAATTTGCCCACAGGTGGGGGGGTGAGGGGGTATCCTCACCCTTGCAAGACCAATCAGGCCCACAGCCACAGAAATCTTACATAAAAAAGTTACAAGTGAGATTGATGACAATGCTATAAATTCTCTTTGTCAGATGATTGAAGAGTTTTGAAATCAGAGACTGGTGGATACATTGGAAACTTCAAGGGTACTGAACCATTGGGTGGTTGAGGCTTCTTCTCCCAGCCAGTCTCCAGTGGAGCTAGTACCTTGTTCTGGCTCAAGGGATTTAGAGGAGCACGCCTTAGAGTAAAGCCTGGTGTGTTCTGTTTGTTCACGCTGAAGGAACTCGGTTCAGTTGCTGCAATTCCACTGTGTGGCTTCATCCATACCTGAATTGAAAATTTTCTTTCCATCAATTTGATTCCCAGAGGTCATTTCCTTGTTATTAAAGCAGCAACCAGCCTGCCTAGCCTGAATAGAAGGGCCTATGACTACTGCAAACAAACAGACTGTGGCCTTTGCTGCTGACAAACAGATTTCTGTGGGCATCAAGAGACAATTGATTCACAGGTCATTCTTGTTCAGTAGTTGAAGACATGCAACAAAGTTGATATTGGGGAGCATCTCAGATGAGGCATACCGGACATGTTGAGGCATCCTGACAGGAATTGAGACTTGCCAATGGTGGTTGAGGATCTTTAAAAGCATTGGACTGGTAGATGCTGCCTCCCCGATTTCTTGACATACGCAACTTCTTGAACAGTCTGTCACTCTGCAGTCAACAGGCTATACTTGATGAGATTAATTGATCAGCAAAATGCTGATATTGGATGTTCTTAATTACACCAGAAAATGCCACCATGATTGACTCCTAGATGCGGAACTATCCTCTCCAGGCTATGACTTAGAAACTTTTAGATGGGGTCTACCCATGAATGTCAATGTGTGTGGCAAGACTTTAGTAGCACCCATCATAAATTGCAATGTTCTGGGCTGAAAGTGCAGATTCATGCCTTGGCTGTTTCATTAATTAGCCAAATATCATGCAAAGGGTCATCAGAGGTTTTCAGATTTTGAAAATCATACTTAGTGCTGTTTGAAGGGCCTATAAAACTTCTGTTACAATCCAAAATTGCCAGATGAGAAAATTTGGTCACAAATGAATAGAACATACCTGCATCTTAAGTTCCTGGACAGATTTTCCTGCAGAAAGTCCACCTGCCATTTGGCTTTCCTTTTTGCGCCTGGCTGGTAATGTTGGCACCACAGTTGCTGGAGGTTTCTCTTCACTTTTGACCTCCACCATTCCAGAAGTAAAATCCAACTTGAGGTTTGCATTCTGTCCCTCTGGCTTATCTAAACCAGCCTGCAATAGAAATACTTGTTCCTCAGTGTCCAACACTAAACACTATGAAATGGAGATGTTTAGAAAAGATCAATGGTTCTTCTGATTCCTTAAATGCATGTGGTGATAATGCACAGAGGTACTGCTACTGCCTTAATCTGAGTCTACACAGACAAAACCTGAAGCTTTTCTGAACTGAAGCATTTATACAGTCCAAACAGCCAACCAATACAAGCCTGCTGAATCAAACCAGGATATGCACCAGCAAGATCACAATGAGTACCTTAAGATTAGTTACAGCTGCTTCTTTTTCCTTGGAGACTTCTTGAATCTTTCTGGACTCTTCCTGATGTGCCTGTAATAAACAAAAAATTTAATGGTCAATGATTGAACTCATGATCTCAAACATTTGACCAAAGCCAAAATACTCAGAACTTTTAATGTCTACATCTTCAATCTTATTGATGAATGACATGTTCTCAGGGAGTTTTGGACTGTTGCATCATAAATCATTAATGATGTATAGCGGAAACAATGTAGAAGCATGTCTCAAGTGCCTGCATCAAAGAAAATTTGGCTCTGAGAACAGCCAAACCTTTTGCTTTTCTGCTGCTTTCCTCCCTTGCACCTGCAAGGCATCTTTCTGTGAGATGACCTCAACCAACTGCTTTTGTCTCACTGGATCATCCTCTTGTCTCACCTTTTTCTTCTTTGCCACACGAAGCTCACGCTCACAGTTTTGACATCGCTTTCTGCATACATGGGAGAGAGATTATGACACCGTTTAGAGATGTGTAGAGCTGACTATAAAAAATTTGGGAGCATCAGCATTTTCCACACAGGTCCAGAGAGGTTTACCTTAGATTCTCAAGTTGCACATGGAGCTCTTTGACTTCTAACCTAGCCTCTGCAAGACTGGATTCTGCATTCTGTTTCCTTTCTTTGAGCTCTAACATGTCCACCTCTGCATCTTCCCAACGGCCTTGGAATACCTCCATCCGGTCACATACAGCATCAAGTCCTACTTCAAGTTTTAAGTTTTGAGTGAAGTAGTCATCATTTTCCTGCACTCAAAAGTGTAGTATAATTATGATATTGAGGGGCTACTCATCCACAATAAAACTGTGTAAAGGGTTTAATATCTCCTAAATATTTTATAAAACCCTTCCAATTTTGCCTGTCAATTTAACTATTATCCCAGACCTTTTCAAGATGAGCTCCTTTGTCTTGTGCTAGGTTGAGCTCCTTCATGCTGTGCTCCAGCTGGCTATTGACCTCCTCAATTCTGATAGCACATTTAAACATCCTGAGAATAAGAATCAGAAAATGGTGAATGCAAAAGTGGGCAATAAAAGCAGTTGATATTGTCAACCTGAAACCTCTGCTGAGAAAACTGAATGATGTGTAAGGTGGATACTGTCTCTAACCGTAAATTCAACTCTGCAATCTGCAATCTCAAATCCTTCTTCTCTGAGCTAACTTTGTCTAGTTGTGCTTGAAGCTCATCAACTTCGAAATTAAGTATCTTGATCTTCATTCCAGCATTATCAAGGTCTGACAAAAGTGATTCCTCGACATCCATGGCATTGCTCAGCTGCACCTGAAGCTTTTCCACCTGTGAAGGAACTGAAAGGTGAGAACTCACCAGTTGGAGCATCCGTCTTATGTCTGTCTCAATGCATTGTAAAATCCACAAGAGTGAAGATACAGCAATTAGAGTTCAAAACTACAAATGTGAAATGGCACAATCAAACAGGATTTTCGACAACGTCAAATGTTTCCCACTCAGAGAATGTCAGTTGGAAGTTCATCTATACAATTTAAGTACAATGTCACTGGTGAAGTTTGACAGCATACCTGCTTTTCAGCCAGTGAGGCTGCCTCCTCTTTATTTGCACAGTCAGCCTCCAGTTTAAGAACATACTCCTCAAGTTCCTGTTGCTTCCCCTCCTTCATGGGAAATAAAAAGTCAGGCTACAAGTGTCCCACAAAGCACCAAAGCGAGAATATCAATAAACTAAAACAACCACAGCAGACAAATAATCAGGACATGGATGTCAGATCTGGTTGATAATCAAAAAATTGGAACCTACCAGCACAAGAATGTGTTCAGCATGTGGAGTTTGAGCAATGTCAGCCCTACTTTGCTCCAGTTTTTCATTCAACTGTTGTATCTCCTCAGACAGCTTCATCCTGGCATCATGTTCATCTTTCATTGTGGACTTTGCAAGAACAATCTGCTCTTCCAGCTTTTTGCAATTTATCTCCCAACTCTCACATTTCTCTTTCTCAATAGCAATCACTTCCTCCAGCTTCCTATGGTACTCTTGATCAGACTCCTCAGACAGCTTCATCCTGGCATCATGTTCTTTCATTGTGGACTTTGCAAGAACAATCTGCTCTTCCAGCTTCTTGCAATTTACCTCCCAACTCTCACATTTTTCTTTCTCAACAGCAAGCACTTCCTCCAGCTTCCTGTGGTACTCTTGCTCATCATCAAGAGCTGTTCGCAACTCCTTCACCTGCACCACACACTGCTTTAGGTCTTGGACATCTGAACATGCAAAACTCTGCACAACTGAAAATTGAAACCTAAACACCACATAAACATTTGGGAAAACTCAAGGCGCCCACCTGTTGCTCAAGAAAAAGTGAGTTCTCAGCTGTGTCATGCAGGGCTTTCTCCAGCTGACACACTTGTTCTTGGAAATAATCTTTTGTTGTGACAGCAGCTTCTTCTACTTCCTTGAGCTGTTTGAGAGCATACTTGTTAGCAAAATAATTCATTAACACCTTGACATTCTTTGCATGCAATTAACACCAAGTCCCCAACAAACAATTGGTTTGTTGTGCAATTTACTTCATTTGCACTTGTTAGTTGCAGAGAAGATCACACCTGTTTCTCATTACTGAAAGACTTTACGGCAGTATCCTCAAGTGCTTGCTCCAGTTTCATCACCTGTTCTAGTACACAGTTTTTCGCAGCAACTTCATCTTCATAAGATTGTTGGAGCTGATACAAATCAAAGAATGTGTCAAAATCTCATGGCAAATGTTGTCAGCTGAAGAGCATGGTAAACACAGATTCCCAATACAGAACAGATCTGGGTAATCAACCTGTTCAAGCTGGTTGTGAAGTTTTGTTATCTCCTGGCCAAGTCTTTGGCACTCTCCGTCATGATTGTCTTCCAGTGATGCCCATCGTGCTTTCTCCTCCTCAAACTCAAAGTATGCATCTGTAAGTTCCTGCATGCATATACCCACCATTTGAATTCCAGGAATTGGATCTTGAAGGATAAATTTTAATTTCTGAGTCCTGAAAACTTACATGTGGAGAAATACTAATCTTAAAATGAAGTGCTGAAAACTTCTCCTTATTTCCAATTTAAGTCAACCTAAATAAAGTTGAGATATTACATGATACTAAGGTTATAGAGATGCAAAATCTGAAACAGAACAAGTTTCAGGAATGATGTGCTTTTCTTTGTGCATTCCATTCTAAGTATAGGTACTGTGACAGCTAATCAGCCTTGGAAATTGCAGTCACAAGTATGAACACAAGTTCGATAGATGGATTCAGAATGAAACTGCTGTAGTAAGAAATTCCTTTGTCGATCTAACAAAAAGAAAGACTTGCTGAAGCTTGCAGGACCAAAGAAGCCAGTCCATCAAACACCCAGTACTATCAAGGGAACAGCTAGAACCATCCACAGTAATTCTCTACCTAAATACTGTTTTGAGCCCTTGAAATTAGAATTATCTGTTGGTATTCACCTTAATCAAGGTGTCATTCTTCAATGAAAGCTCCTTTGTCAGGTTTTCAGCATCTTTTAATGCTGTTTCACAAACCTGCAACTTCTGCACCTGGATCAACAAGAAAAGTGTTATCAAGAGCACATGTGACATGATGTCTATTCTCCACAAAAATGAATTATGAATTGAGCTAGTTGCTTGACCTGCAAAATCACTTTCCCCCAAAAACTTGATTAGGACTTCATTCTTGTAAAACTCCAAACAATATGTGGGTGGTCAGTCACTGCCACTAATAACAGTAAAGATGTGATCTCAGCGTCTGAAGAAATCAGTACCAGTGACAAATGTACAGCTTGTAGAGCTTCTAATTCACCAACAGTGACCCTCTGCTGTTCCAAACCCAGTTTCAATTCTTGAGCAAGCTTCTCCATGTTGTGAACTGCAGTTTCTTTTTCTTGACCCAGGATAGTAATTGATTTCTCTGACTCGGCTAATTTCTCCTTGAGAGTAATGGAGCCACATTCCATTTCAGACATTGCAAACTCAAGCTTTGCATATGAGTCCTGCCAGATAAAGCACACTCCCCAATAAGATAAAATGGGAAAGCTAACAAAAGAGAACTGGGACATTAAATACATAGAGCACTCATGGCATGGACAGTCAATTCACATCAAGCAACAGTAGTACAACCAGGTTAGAATCTATTGGACAAAACAATGGCTACTCATGTTGACCCCCAAATAAACACATAAAGATAAAAACACATACCTGCAGAAGTTGAAGGTCAAAAGAAGATTTCTCAAGTTCCACAGTTTTCATCTGCAAGGCATGTTCTGCAGATGACAACTGAGCCTTGGTTTTGGTCAGGCCAGTTGCAACAGACTCCCTCCGTTTATCAACAATAGACTCACGCTTGTTGAGCAAAACTGTGCTCTGTCGCAGCTGCTTCATCTCACGATCTATGTTCACTTTCTCAGCCTGTAATCCCGAAAACCAGCAACATATATCAGCATAGAAGCATCAGGACAGAGGAAACACATATGAGCATAACTGAAGTAAAGAATCTGGAGACCTGAAGACATGACTGTGTACTGAGCTGAAACCCACATGAAATTTACTCATGACAAATTATACCTCAAGTTTGCTTTTCTCAACCAGGGTTGACTTAAGCTTTGCCTCAATGTCTTTCATCTTGATTTTTAGCTTCTCAAGCTCCTTTGCCAGCCCATCACGTTCTTTCTCCAAAGTAGCTGGGGCTGACTTGGCAGCATTCAACTCCTTGCGGAGGGCCAAGATGTCTGACCTCAATTGAGCTGCCTCTGTGAAATGCAACTGTTGCTGCACCTGGAAACAGATGTCAAAACAAACTCATAATTTCTTAGCACAAGCTGATGGTGTGTAGGAAAGTCATAGTTTGGGCAGGTGGCAAATGCTTCTCCAGAATAAATAAGTGGACCACCTGTATCAACAAGAAGCAAGCTAGTGAATTATTTTGATTTCTGCAAGACTTACCTCCTGTTTGCTAGTTGCTTCTGTCATAGCTGCTCTTTGTGCCAGCAGCCGAGCTTCCCCCTCTGCCAAGGTATTCTCCATTGCACACTGCAATTAAAAGTGTCCTTTTTGTGTTACACTGAATTTATAGACTTCAATTGGGCCTCACTCTTAGACACAATGTCAGGCAAAATCTGAGAGTGCACCACTAAAACTGTAGACATCACACTGCATCCCTACGAATGGATAAACTGTTACATTAGACTAGCAAGATCATGCCAGACCCACCAACCTTTTCAACTTCCAGCTTCGCAAGCTTCTCTTCTAGTAATTTTCTCTCTTTAGAATTCTCCAACAGAATAGAATGGACACCTCTCAACTGTTCTTCCCGATCATCAATCTCTGAGTTTGCATGAGTAAGTTTACTTTCTAACTCATGCAGCTCCAATTGCTGTCTCTCAAATTCAAACTTGAGAGCCTCAAACTTCAAGTTTTCATTTTCAAGCTTGGATATCATATCTGTCTGCTGGCTTTCTTGATGCTCCATCTTTTCATTCAGCACATTAATGTCTTGTTGTAAAACTTCGGATGAACTTATCAATTCATCTCTCTCTCCCTCCAATTCCCTTAGAGTAGACTGCTGCAGCTCCTGCTTGTTCAAAAGGACAAGTCTCTCTTCAGAAAATTTGGAAACGGATTCCTCCAGTTCATGAACCCTGACTGCCAACTCTTGCTTTGTAGCAGCAAATTGTCTTTCCAGGTTCAGCATGTCCCCAGTTAGCACCTCAAGTGTTGCATTTTTCTGAGATAGAAGTGTGTCCATTTCTGCAATTTGAGCCCTAGAACTACTACACTCAGAGGTTGCCAGGTCCAGCTTCTTCTGAATCACTTGAAGCTCACAAGTTCTGCTCTCCAAAACCGCATTTGCAGCAGCTGCTTGTATTTTGAAATTCGCAATCTGATGTTCAAAATATTGCTGTTGTTCCTCTCTCTCAGACAACATCACTTGCAATTCCTTCATGACCACTGCAGCTTGAGCATCTGCAAATTTTGCCAACCCCAACGCACTAACTGCTTCCTCATTCTCCTGCCTCTGCCTCTCCAACTCTTCATCAAGAGCTTTCAACTCTTCTTGAGCCTCATCATTTTTTTCCTTGAATGTGATTCTTTCTTTCTCTGCAAAAGCTAGCGCTGCTTCCATTGTGTCCTTGTCTTTCAGAAAAGCAAGTTTTTCCTGCTGTAGTGCCTCCAATTCTGCTTTTGCACCAATACTTTTTGCACTTATAGCTTCGAGCTCCTGAGAAAGTGAAAGCACGATTAAGGATGATAACTACATCTTTTTTGGACAGGCATGTTAAAGACTATTTGAAAGTTGAAGAGCCTCCCTAAGTTGGCTAGGGTCTAGCAGGAAAACACTTTGACATGCACATAGAGAGCTGTTCAATTTCATCATGTACAGTTCTTTGTTGGCACATAGTTAACAAAAAGCTGCACAAAATCCAGCATGTCACAAGGGTCCCCTTCATTTTGTAGATACAATGGGAAGGTGCTGGTCTGTAAGGAATACTGACCTGTGTCAGCTTCTCTATCTCTCTGACAGCTTCAATGGCCAATGCTTCAGCACTTTGTATAGAGGCTTCACTTTTATCAAGTTTCTCAACCTGTTGTCCACAACTAAGTTTCAGTTAGGTGTAGGGAAACAGCATGAATTGGAGAAGTAGAACATAAAGATACCTCCTCTGCTTAACATGTGGGACCATGAAGTTTCAACCAGAACTCTCTGTCCATTTTGTGGATTTCATGCAAAATTTTGGAATTTGTGCATCCAAGGACCAATTCAAGAATTTATCAGCCACCATCATGGGAGTGCCTACTTCATTGAAGCTTGTTCACATACCAGTAGGGCATGTTCATGTTCAAGAACTTCAAGTTTAAGTCTGAAAGATGCTGACTCCTCAGCTGCCCTCTTTGCAGTCTCAGTTGCTATTTCCTTTTCTTGGTTTAAAACAGCTGACAGATGTGCAGACTCAGCAAGTTTCTCTTCCATGGACTCCATAACAGCTGGTGCCTCACTCATTAAATGCTTATGCATGGTATTGGAGTCCTATCATGAACACAAAACACATCAAATATCTTTGGCATGTTCCCTTGAACAAAATAACAGACACATTCATGTGATTCAACATAACATAGTCAAAGAAGAAAGAGTTGGCATCCCACCTTAAGAAATTGTAAGCCTGCATCCTTCTTTAATTCCATAGGCTTCATCTCAAGTGAGTGTTCAGTGGCAAAGAGCTGGAGTTTTGTGTTACCCAAGTCTCCATTGATAGCATCATGACCTTCTTCAGCTGCAAGGCATCTTTCCATTGCATCCTGACACAAAAATTTGCACATGAAGAAAAAATAAAGGTTACTTTGATCATGGAAAATTTGATGCATTCATCAAATAATATAAATTACTACATCTGTAGGAGGAATTTCAGGCAGGTGTAAGACCTTTTGTGCTTCCAGTTCTGCAAGCAAGAGCCTGAGCGAATTCTGTTCTTCAACTTGCACAGTCAATTGGATTTGCACATCTGACAGCTCTTTGCACACTTTTTCCTGCTCAGAAAGTGCAAATTCTAGTCTCCTTTCAGCTCCCATAAGCTCCTGGCTTTGGCTGTCAAGTTCTCGACAAAGGCGTCCAATCTCTGCCTCTGCTTGCTCACTTTTTTTCATCAAGGCCTCTCTCTCTCCCTCAACAACTTGAAGACAGCTTAACAAATCTTCCTCCTTTTGTTTGAAAAGAAGCTTCTCTTCAGCATGCACACGCTGGGTCATGTCCCATTCAGATGCCCTTGCTTGCAAAGCAGTTCTACTTGACTCATTTTCAGCATGAACAGCTTGCAACTTTTGCTCAAGCATCTGGTTTTCTGCCTTCTTTTGAGCCAAGAAAGAATCCATGGCTCTCAGTTGCTCAACCACTCCAACATTGTCAGACAGTGCCAACTCCAATTTTTTCTGAGATTCTTTGAGTTCTTGCCTGTGCATTCCTTGAAGGCGATCCATTTCAGCTTGGATCTGCTTAGTTGTCTCTATGAGTGCATCCCTCTCCCCCTCAAGCACCTGGATCCATGCCTGCATTGTCTCAGCCTTCTGAACAAGGTGTGTCTTCTCAGTTGCAACTTCTTGCTGGGCTTGTTCCAACTCCAACAGATAAGGTGCAAAAAATTGTCTGATCTCTCCTAATGATGCACAATCTGTTGTTGACATGATGGCCTCCACTTCACATTTTAGTTCATCAATGGAGGACACCAACTCCCTTTGCACCTCCACTCCTTTTTCATTTTCCTTTTCCAGGCTTTCAATCTTCTGCAAGGCCAAGTTGAGCTCATATTGTGCAGCTGCAGCTTCTTTCATTGATTCATGCAGCTCTTTCTTCACCTGGTCACAAGCAGAACTAGCTTATGGTCAAGATCTTTAAAGCTTTCTAAGGTGCAGCCATGAACTGTCTGAGGGTACCATAGGAAGACCCTAACTTATCCAGAGAATCTTCTGCAACAGTTGCCAGTACCTTAACTTGCTCTGTCAGACTGCCTACCTCCTGCTGCATGGAAATTTTCTCCAATTCCAAGTTTTGAAGCTGCACAAATGCTGGCTCAGGGATTACACCTCACAAGAAACCAAGTCCTCAGTCTTGACATCAATCAGTTGGAGTTATGCTACTCATCATCAATCTGTAGTAGACAAGACTTACGAACTCTTAAGGAATTGCCATCTACCTCGTCAAGATACTCTTGTGCAGTTGTTGCCTGACACTTTGCCTGCTGATTGAGACCACCCAGATGCTGCTGCATGTAACTTTTCTCCATCTCAAGATTCTGAACCCGGTCACATGCAATTCAAGGACTTTTGAGAAGAATGATCTTGCTGATCATTGGACTTACAGTAAAGAGAAGTGACCAAGAGCTCTGCCTTGCTGAGCTTGTTGTAGACCAACAAACTGTTCTTACCAAACACCTCACACTACATAAGCCCTGTGGAAACAATAAAAAGGACTAAACAAAGTATTTGAGAAGGTTATTCAAGTGAAACCTCCTGTTCATGCATTTATCACCTTGCTGCCAAAACATAACCAGGAACAAACCTGTGCTCTGTGCTGTTTGAACCCAGAATCAACATCACAACCATCCAAGCTTCCAACTCTTCTCTCCACCTCAGGAACTTGCTGGTATTTATCATCCAGCTTTCGGGCCTTGCTTGCAGCCATTTGGGCATGTGCCAATTCCTTCTTCAACTCCTCAATTTCAATCATCTTCTCCCACATCTGCCAAAGAGATATGAATTCCCAGCAGTTACACCAGTCAACAGCTGAATATCAGGCAACTGAGCAGTGGACAAGAACAGCGCAAGCATTGGAACAAAATACAGCACCAATAGAAGAACAGCAACCTAACATGGCATAGAAAGTGTGCTCCTAAGGAGCTATTGCACTCACCTTAATTTCATTGTCACACTGGAGGTCATCATATTGTGCTTGTAGATTACTGATCTCCTGCTTAAGCTGCAAAATTGGCACCTGATCATCACATTGAACTATACAAGGGCTTTCTCCACAGCATATTCCTCCACTTCTCTATGTCATCTTGGAATATAACTACATTCTCCACAAATCCCTAAAGTCTATGATTCAGAATGAAAGTGTTTCAACTGAATAGTCCTAAGAGCTTCAGAACAGTTCTTTCAATCACATGAGAAATGCCTCAGCAACCAAACATATGAATGCAAATAGCTCAGATTAGGCTGCTTTTGCAACACAGAGAAGGATTTGCAACACACTTCCATGGTGGCCTCTTTGTCAGCTGCAGACCTTCTTCTCCGTTCACCTACATGGAGTGTAGCACTCAAGAAAATATCATCAGAGTCGTGACTGCCTTTTAGAGTTTCAACACCCCCATTGTCCTCCTCCTCTTTCCAAGATGAGAACATGGTGTCTTCTTCCTCACAAAGCTTCTCAAATGGAGGTGGCAAACACTGCAACCTCTCCCTCCTCATTGGAAGGACTGACACACCAAAAGGTGCCCAAGGAACCTCCTTTGAGAATGGCCTCTTCATCTCCTGGTGCTGCAAAAGATAAAATAAAAAGGATTAGCATTTGCATGTGCACCAAAAGTATCTCTACATTCTGCCATTGAAAAATAAAATGTGTTCACTTCACAGGAAGCTATTTATGCAGTTGCTACCAGCATTCAACAATGACCTAAATTGTGCAGCTACTAAAGCTTCTGCAAGTGCACCAGTCAATGAGGCAGCTGCAATTCATGTGATGTAACAGGCTCACCTCAACATCATCTGGAGCCTCTGCAGGAATTCGTGGGCACCATGTTTCACGGCGATTGTTCTGGAAAACACCAGAAAGATGGAACTGCTATGAGTGAATCTGTATGCAGAGAAGGGCATGATACCAGTTCTGTGCTATTATAGCTGACATATCCATAGAAATGCAAGTGCAATAGGTTCCATGTTATTGGCACAAGTGGTGAACCTTTTTGCTGCGCTTATCAAAGTCTCGATCATCCACAGCAGAGTTAATAACCATGGTGCTGAGGTTTTCAATTTTCTGTTCCTGCTCCTTCAACCGCCGCTCACGCTCTGCCTGTGCCTTCTTCTCTTCTTGCAGCTCCAAAGCCATTCTCTCCCTATCAAGTTCAGTCTGAGAGCCAGGGCCAATAATGTGACAATCAATATACTGTTCCCTTGTCATACCAAGTCACAACAATGTTTCCAGGAAATGAATCATCTACCCTCCAAACACCCCACACGCTGGTCAAAAACTCAGACCTGATTGGAAGTCTATGACATCCTTACCTTCAGCAAAGCATTTCGGAGGTTAAGAACCTCCTCCTCCCAGTGCTCTGAGTGTGATTCCTGTGATCAGAAGAAACACAAAAAAGACAATTCCCAGATCAGGTGTCATGTCAATGAGGTTGCAGTGAAAAGTCCACAGTGACACTTTGAAGGTACCCAGTCTAAAAGGCAATACTAACAAGACAAGAATGCAGATGGTGATGACCTTTTATGACTGTCACTCAATATGATTTTGGGCAGGCCATGATACAAACTTCTGTGTCCTGAGTTTCTGTCACATTTCCAGAAGCAAAATGAAGACTCACTTATGATGTCAACTAGTTCTCAAGAAACATAGCTGATCAAGAAATCAAAAGTGTTGTCCTTCAAGCTGCAACAAGCTTGTGGCATAAGCTTCATCTCATTCCCAGATCAGATGTCAGAGCAATCCAGAACCTCACCTGTAACTTGGCCCGAAGCTCTTCAATTTCCTTCTTTTGGCGTTTTAGCAGGGCTGCATCTGTCATAATCTGCATAACACAAGCTCAATGACACCTCTTATATTCAAGTTCAATTCACAATGCATCTTATCCCATCAGTCTCCTGTACCACCATCATGCAAGTAAGCATGCGCCTCACCTCATTCACTTGTGCACAGTTGGTGACACGGTTGGCCCTACTTGCAAAATAGAGTGTCCCCTTAGTTTCATCTGCATGTACCTACACACCAAAAAATATTGCTCACAAAACAATGCTGATGAAAGTATTTCAATCCTTGAGAAAATGTTAGCCACGTATCTTATGAAGGATGGATGGCTTACCAGTGCAGGTGTGACATTGCAAATAACGGCTGTCTTTGCATTGCCTCCAAGAGCTGGTTGCAATATTCTTGTCAATTTACTGTCACGGTATGGTACATGGCCACTGACCAGAGAAAGCAAACAACAGTCACAACTCTGATAAATCAAGGCTAAATAATAGTGCCCCCACTGTCCTATTGTCCCTTGGTAACTGTTTGAATCACAGACAGGATCCTGTCCATGACTTCTTAAGATTCCCAGAATCTACAATTTTGTCTCATACTTAGACTGCCACTCCATTTGATTGAGAACATGCTTGACAGGATTCTAACCCTTGTTTCTGTATGCCTTCACTGAGTTTGTTGATCACAGTCCCTAGTGTCATCAAGCTCTTGTTTATATGTGTTCCTTCTTTCAAACGAGCTCCCTCTGCTCCAGTTTTGGCAACACGCTCTGAACCCGCCAAATCCACCAGGTTCTGCTTACATACCAACAGGTTGCATGCAAAATTAGGCATACTTGGGGTCTGACAAACCCCATCTTCAAGAGAATAATTTTATTGCAGTGGAACCATAAACACAGCAACCTTGAGAAACTATCCAATCAGCTGCAGCCACGTCAACAGAAGGTCTTACCAGAACTGAAACCCTCACAGCATCACATGCTTGTAAAGTAGTGTTACCATAAGGGTCATCTTGACTCCTGTCCCTGCTCTCAATAACCTGCAGAAGGTGAAGTTTGCAATCAAAGTTGTTGTCACAACTTACACACCTAACCACATCAATGTAAAACATAGAAATCTTTGACAACATACAATGAGAATGCCCATTAGCATACCATGCGGAAAATTGTGTGTGACCTGCTGCTGTACACATTCATATTCGTTTCTCCAACATGACGGTGATCTGCACCATCACAAAACATGCATGATGAACATGGCTGGTTGATCAAGATTCTTCAACTAAGCAAGACAACAGACTACACATTGCAGTAAGAAGAAAGAATAGGTACTCAGGATTTCAACTACATGGGCGAGGAATCAACAATGATATGAACCTCAGCAGAAGGGAACATGTTCATACTTTCACCAAACTCCATAAGCTCAAGGACCTGCTCAGGACTAACCACAATCTCCTCTCGTAAGCCTGCTACGAATATTCCTCGCTGTGGACAACTCACACATAGTGAAATAAGTACATATCCTCATCAACTGTTCTCCAGTCTATATAATTTGATTGAAATTGCTGCCAAAATCATTGAGAGTGCATCCTGGAAATTTGAAAAGTTTGCAATTGTCATCCTGTGTACCTCAGCACTTTCATGGATCTGCAGCTTTTGTGCCTCTGGTGCCAACAGATCATTAATCTCCTCATTGTAAATCTCCATATATGAAACCCGTAGAAGAAACTCGCGAGAATTGACCTTCACAATCCAGAGCATGTTGCCATTAATCAGTTACACTGCAAAGAACAAAACTTGTATGTTGCCACTTCTCAAAATCTGGCAACAACTAAACTTACTGCTTGAATGTTTTGGAAGACTTCATAGACAGCCAAGGGAATGATGCCAGGCTCCTGAGGTGACCCCCGCATAGTGAAAGTTTTTCCACTACTTGTCTGCCCATAGGCAAATACTGTTCCTGAAGGGACAACAAACACCACATGAACTTAGATAAGTATCCAGGTTGGATGTTGCCTTTCTTCCACTGCCCAACCAAGGTAAACACCTATGCAAGCTTGCTTAGGTACAAATTGAACTGAAAACCTCAGCTTAGAGAGACAACCATTGAAGCCTTGTACAGCTGATCCAATGATGTCCTTAGTTTGTGCCTCATAAATCTCCAACGTTGTTGCTTCAGAACCAAACACCCTATCTGCATCCACAACCACAGTCAAATGTGAAAGCATGATCAGAGCATCCAAAATTCACTATCTTTGCCAGTTTCTAGCACAAGTCGTATTGGAGGCTGAGAGAGCAATGTATGAAAATCCAAACTTTGAGCTAAAGCCTACTGTGCAAAGTCTATATTTTACTGCAATGGATTTCAACTGCGCCCCAAAATTAGGAGGCCGCTAGGTGCTCACACCTGGAGCTGAGCATTCGAATCATTATCATTTTCAAGGAGGCCATGAGGATTAACCACTTGATTAGAGCGTCGATCCTCAAGGTGCTGTCGAAACCCTGAAGACTACTCGTTACATGGACACAGTTTCTACCTCTAAGTTGTGGGACGCCCTTCCCTTACATTCTTACTTCAGAGTAGGATGTTTCCGGTGACTGCCACAATAGATAGTCGACCATTCCGGATACCACTTGATGAGCAGTCCAGTGACTACCTACTTGGATATGAGGAGTGTCAAGCTTTGAACTCGCGGCGACAGCAAGGTGACGATGAGAGAGCCCTGACCATTCCTTTCAAGAAAAACAAAGAAAAAGAAGAGCAAAGAGAATTGTTATCTTGGGTGACGAACACATACCAAACGTGTAAGACTGGCCAGAAATCGTAGAGCCAGAAGCATTGCAGAGCGCAATTGAGTTGGGACCAAGCTTCCATGGACTCCCCTTCGCCGCTTCCGCTTTGCTCAACGGCCGCACCCGTATCGTCACTGAAATCTTCTCCATTTCGTCTATAGAAAAGCTCAATCTACAAGCTCAAATAGGGCGACATACTTGCACTTTGCTTTCTCGCAAGAAAACACACGCTCCGGAAGTCGTCGATCAACTGCAATGCAGAAAATGGGGAGAAACAAAAACCCGCAGCAGCACTGAACTCGTGAAATTTGAAGAAGGAGAAGTAAAGGGACAGACGAGCGTTTGCCGCCTTCTTCCGAGCCGCGCGCGGGGATGCATCGACAGCAGCTCCGGCATTGCCTCGGAGGCAGCTCCGGCAAATAAATAGTAACTAGTTCCTGGTAAATAAAATAGGGTAAAAAAAGAAAATCGACTTCCAGGTAAGGCAGCACCTACACTGGTTACTACCTCAACCTTTCGAGTAAGGCCTCTTAAGGTTCGTTCACACTTAGAGTTATTATGGTGCATTCACACTTGATGTTAAGTCAGTGTTAAATGAAAATCTAGGTGGCACCCAATGTTAAATGGGCCATAGCTCAATGTTAAGTAAATGTTTAGCTTAACATAAAATTTTCATGGCAACTAGGCTGAAGTCCTAAATGGGTAGCATGGTGGTAGTCCCTAACACACCGTATTCACCTTTAGAGTGGTTAGTTTTACTTTGAGTAACATCTAGTTAACAAAACCTTAACACGTACCACCTATTGCATAGCCCTAATAATATATGCAAAAAATAGGTGATGTCATGGATCCATACAACTTGCAATTAAGCAAAGGTAAGACCACCAAAACATAGAAAACAAGGGGTGTGTCACACTTGTGGCCTTGCCATTTACATTAAAAAGGGATCTTAAGGCGAAAGAAGAATTATGGAAACTCAAATATCAGGCAGCATAAAAACTCCCAAACTGATGCAAAAAATTTCAAACATCTTGCAAAACATTTCTCAGGAATTTCACAGAGTGCCCAAATTTCATGGGCAGGAAAAAAAAATCCTAAGTTTTCCCCAAGTTACTTGCATAGTTTGGACTATTGTACACTGAACTGCAATAGTAACTATTGCTCACATAGAGAACATGAACTTGTTTAAAATAGGGCAACATGTACCCCCAATTCATGTTCTAATTTAATTTTGTTAAGGAATGTTGATTCTTTGATAAATTTCATTGGCAATTCTAAAATAATTTGAAACCTCCAATCCAAAACCTATGCTATAACCTAGACTTGAACCTTCCAAAATTCCCATATATAGATAACAACATTGATTTTAACCCCCAACTCAAGAGAAGGCTAAATGGAATAAAGATATCCCCACTAACTTTTGGTGTGAATCCACCTATAAGGTGTTTTTTTTGGGTTATGTGGTACTAGGGGTAGGGTAATAGAAATAAGTGTGGTGTAGGTTGTGGTGTGATGTTGGTTACCAATACATGCCATGGATATTGTGCATTTGTGCATGGAATGTCATGATATGAGATGCATGCATGGTATAGGATGTAATATTTGATGGTGACTTGTTATAGAACATGGCATGTCAAGCCATGACAAAAACAAAAGTTGGATGTCAATTGACTTGCAAGTTTTTCTCCTTCTTATCACAAGATTTATCAAAACACAATTTGCATAACCTATTGACATGTGTATATTTTTTTCATGTGAATTTTTTTTCATGTCAAACTGCTAGGTGTGTCACCAAAAAGGAGGGGTCGCATTTACTACCAACACCATCGGACCCCTGAGTACTTCACCTCTAACCAGATCCTGATCTTAGACACTACAGACATAGAACTAAACCTCTTCAGCACTGATCTGGCTGCAGAAACCAAAATCCACACACTACGCAACAAGAACACATAGCGACAGACCAGACTTCGAAGGTCCAGACTCTTGCCTTCCTCCACCGACACACACACACACACATGCCAGCAAAGGGACAATTTCATTCACCATTCACAAGGTATTTACACCCGAGAGCACAAGCTCACGGTTCATTTCGATTCACAAAACTTCAGTAATCTCGATCCTCATCACCTCCTTGCTGTCTTTCTCTCCTAGAACTTATCTGCAGCAGCGAATCGGCAAGAATTACCAAACGCAGCAGAAAAAGAGAGGCATCTAGCCTAATTCGCTCGGCTACAAGTACTTCCTTTTCACAATCCTCCTCCCAATTCTTTCTACCACTCAAAACAAAATTCTCTCTTCCTCCTGAACCCAAAGAACAGTTCTGCTCTTCTAACTACTTCGCTCGATGCTTCTCCAGCACACTCAAACCTCCTCAAAAACCAGTCCAGCAAAAACTCCACTTCCATCGCCATCAGAATCGCCTCAAAACATCCCGGGGTCCGTAAACTTCCGACCGAAGCCACGCGCCCACTCCGTCCAATCTCTCCCCGTTTCCGTCCACCATCAACGTTCTTCAGCAGTTCGGCGCCATTACCACCCGCCGTCATCTCTTCAGGAACCTAGAATGCATTCATCAAAAGGAAAGCACCACCACTACTCTCCATGCAAGAGTGATGAGCGCCGGAAGGAAAAATCAGTTAATTCATCTCAGCCGCCACACATAACTCAGTGACACAACAAAGTCTGCCACCTCATTTCGCATGACAGGTGTATCTTATCCAAGCAATTGACATCTACTAACAAGCATTTGATATACACAATCCAATCACCTAATATGAAAAAAAAAAAAAAAAAAACAAGATAAGGACAAGAAAACAACCAACTCACCACATACCCTATAATAGGTTCAAATTAAAAACTTCCATTGGTGGATAAAAAACATCTTTTCATATGCACACATACTATTAAATGGTCACCCACACATTAGTTCAAGTTGGAAACAAAATTCTACCCTCAAAATCCTTCATTGATGTGAAGTCAAAGGGGGTAAAGCCAACAAACAGGCAAATGGGCATCCAAATCCAAAGTTTTTATATATTATCTTTGTATGTATGTATGCATAACAGTTATTACAAACTATCTACACATCAATGTTAACTACCACACAAAACCACTAGCAAGAAAATCACTTATGTTTGTGTATCAACCCATCAAAATGTTACATAATCTTTCATCTTCTCTTTCACATTATTCTCTCATCTTTTCATTTTATTTATTTTTCTTCTTTTCTTTTACAACTTCTCTATTTTCTTTTTATGTTTTTATCTATGTGTTTTATGTTGATTTTTTCTATATGTTTTTCTACATGTGTCATTTGTGTCATTTATGTTTTGTTTTTTTTGTTTTTTGTCTTTATTCATATTATTTGTGTTCGTCTATAGTGCATTTATGAGGATTTTATGTATTTTGTTCAACTTTCGTAGCTCAATTACAAAAAACCTTCTCTATTTTTTAATCATCTTCAAAACTAGAACTTCATGTTTGTTTGTATCACATTTGCAAGGTTTATGTTTTTTTGTTGAACTTTGGTAGTTCAATTGTAACAAACCTTATATGTTTCTTAATTGTCTTCTAGACAACAACTTCATTTATTTTGTTGATCCCATTATCTTTTATATACATGTCTTTGTATTTGCTCCAAGAGTAATTACATTGATGTCATCACATTTCATCATGTTTAATGAGTTCGTAAACATTTGAAGTATTAATAGTTACAAATAACATGACAAGGCATTTGAATAAGTTATCTAATTTTAATGTGTTGGTAGTCTTGGTTGATTAGTTTGAAAAATCACAAAATTGTTAATGATCAAGATATGACAATGCCTAAACAATGTGATTATGGTAACTATGCATGTGATCAAACACTTAGTGTATTAGACACTTGAAAATTTGCACACATTGTTTGGTTGCTTATAGGATTCAAAGGTGAAATGTAAAGCTTTATTGGGCACCCATAATTTGCACCCATAACATGCAAATTAGTCAAGATATGTGAAGTTTGGAAGTAGGGGGTAAATTTATTTGAATTTTTTTAAATACATTTTATGATGCTTGAATAATATACACTTGCCACCCTACAATCAAACAATCCAATGTTGTCAATTGGATTGTTCAAAGTTCCTTTGAATTGAAATACATGTATCACCTTTTTAAAATTGTTCCATTTTTCTCATTTCATTTGTTTTCATCATTTGATGTTCTTTTCCCATGGCCTTTTGTCACACTATTCCTATGTATTCATTAGATGTCACAACGTGGGATTGTGAATAGCCTACTAAATGTTCCTTATTGTTGATATTCCTTGCATGCAAACTAAATGGCTTTATTTGGTTGGCAAAAGACATTTCTATTAAATTTGCCCTATTATGTGATTTTTGCAAGGGTTTTGAAACTAGCAATTCATTGAAACTTATGCAATCCTTTTTTTTTGGCATTACGAGTCCTTGGCATCTCCACATAATATATTTTCTAATGCGAAAGAAAATAGTTAAAATCTCCTTCATCCACCACATAACTTGTTTTGCAATATTCCTAAAAAATGTGGTAGCAAATTAATCCCCCCATCTAAGATTGTCATTAATTTCATCATCAAAGATAATCTCTTTCATCTACTTTGTTATTGTTAATTATTGTATACATTTCACTAGGCATATATTTGGTCATTCATTGGCTTAGGATTTGGAGGCCAGATTTTTATAACCCTAAATCCAAAATTAATATTCTATTTAAACAATGTTTAATCTACCCACTTAACCAACGCAATCCTATCTATTTCAAAGAATTATTTCTAACCATTGCATCATTTTATTTTTTTCTAAATGTTGTTTTGAAATGCTCAAAACATGACACATCTAGGGGTCGGTGCATGCACCATACATTGCGGTGCATCTAGGGGTTGGAAGTGTAACTAATCTAATCCAAATTGACATGTTTATTTTATCACTTCTAAAACAACTTGCAATCCATGTCCATCTAGGATTAGAAAATAATTATCTATTTGAAATATTCCACTTCATACAAATTTCTTAAATATGTTTTAAAATTCTTTGAACAGGAATATTATGATCCAAGTTTTCTTTTTGCATTGTCATGCAAGTCCTTGGTTTGGACAATTTAATGTAGTCATCTCACAATTTTGAACAACCTTAAAAATGCAAAATCGTGGTAGAAATTCACATATTACATTGACCACACAATTCATAATTAACCATTCCCTTTTATTAAAATAAGACATACAACATTATAAACTTGTTATGATGTTGTATTCATTACAAGAAGTCATAGTTTTTCAAAAGGCCAACTAGATCGAAATGTCCACATTGACACTACCACAAAATGCGTCCTAGTTCATTTTGGGTTTCACTGGATTTTGAGTGAATTGGACATTTTAACTTGGTGAATTTGTTTATCCCCTAGTGAATGGGGACCAGTTGTTACGTATAATGAATTGTTTCCCTAATACCTGGTAAATCAAGGTTATCATCAAATGAAATACAAGTTTACCGAACCATTCACTCGTTACTTAATTAACTAGCCAACATAGAAAATTAAATCAATTATAATTAAATTATTTAATATATAATATTATTGATAATTTCATGATTTTTAGCCTATGATTTATTCACATATGTCACTACCTAAGCTAGGTTAAAAACCTTTAATCAACCTAGGCACCTATTATAAGGAACTAAGTAGGAAAATATTCAGTCAACTTAACATTGTTGACCATTCACAACATCATTCATGAAATTTGATCCCTCGACCTTTAGAATGGAGGCAAACACCTTTACCATCAAACCAACCCATTTGTTATGATAATATGTTACATTACATTTTATTTATCAAATACTTCATTTTAAACATTACCAAAAAATAAACTTTAAAAATTCATAACTTATTGAGATTTTGTTCAAATGAAATGACTCGAGTTTACTTTTTAAAATTTTAATAATGTACATAATTACATTCATTTCCTTTTGAAAATGTAAAATCATTTGAATAAAAAAAAGTTGAATATCATTATTCAATAACATTTTGATGACCATTTTTTTGAAAAACAATGTTTAATAAATAGATAAGATTTTTGTTAATATAATAATATTACCTATGTTAAGTTACTTTTAATTATATATGATTATTTTTCATTAATTTAAATTATTTCACCCTACATTATTTACGACTATTAATTATGGTTATTTTAAATTACTTTTGGCTATTTTTCGGTTATTTCACCTTATCCTACTTTTGATTACTCTTACTTACTTTTGGTCATTTTAGCTTATTTCACCTTAAATTATTTTCGGCTATTGTAAGTTTTTTTTTGTTATTTTATGTTTTTTTTTGTTATTGTAAATTATTTCATTTTCAGTTATTTATAGTTATTATAGGTTTTTTTTGTTGTTCTAAATTATTTCATCTTAGGTTTTTTTTTTGTTATGTGAGGCTATTATTGGTTATTTTGGCTATTGAAAATTATTTCACCTTATGTTATTATTGGCAATTCTAAATTATCATAAACTATTTCACTTTAAGTTTTTTTTGTCTGTTATAAATTATTTCAGCTTACATTATTTTTGACAATCTTAAACAATTTTAATATATGATTATAAGTTTTTTTTTTTATTGGGGGTATTGGTGATTATTAATGGTTATTGATACCTATTCTACTAGTGGTTATTAATGGTTATTGGTACCTATTCTACTCGTGGTTATTAATGGTTATTTTATTAGTGGTTATTAGTGGTTATTTTATTAATGGTTATTGGTGGCTATTAATGGTTATTTTATTGGTGGTTATTAGTGATTATTTTATTAATGGTTATTGGTGCCTATTAATGGTTATTTTATTGGTGGTTATTAGTGATTATTTTATTAATGGTTATTGGTGCCTATTAATGGTTATTTTATTGGTGGTTATTAGTGATTATTTTATTAATGGTTATTGGTGCCTATTAATGGTTATTTTATTGGTGGTTATTGGTACCTATTCTACTAGTGGTTATTAATGGTTATTTTATTAGTGATTATTGGTACCTATTCTACTAGTGGTTATTGATGGTTATTCTATTAATGGCTATTGTTGGTTATTATATTAATGGCTATTGGTGGTTATTCTATTAATGGCTATTGGTGGTTATTCTATTAATGGCTATTGGTGGTTATTCTATTAATGGCTATTGGTGGTTATTCTATTAATGGCTATTGGTGGTTATTCTATTAATGGCTATTGGTGGTTATTCTATTAATGGCTATTGGTGGTTATTCTATTAATGGCTATTGCTAGCTATTCTATTAATGGCTATTGGTGGTTATTCTATTAATGGCTATTGGTGGTTATTCTATTAATGGCTATTGGTGGTTATTCTATTAATGGCTATTGGTGGTTATTCTATTAATGGCTATTGGTGGTTATTCTATTAATGGCTATTGGTGGTTATTCTATTAATGGCTATTGGTGGTTATTCTATTAATGGCTATTGCTAGCTATTCTATTAATGGTTATTGCTAGCTATTCTATTAATGGTTATGTTAACTGAATATTTCTTAATATAATTTCTAAAATAGGTGCTTAAGTTGATTACATGCCTACCTACATAAGTTAAGTTTTTAACCTAGCCTAGGTAGTCACACATGTCAATAAATCATCGGCTGAAAATCATAAAATTATCAACAATATTATATATTAGATAATTTAATTATAATTGATTTAATTTCCATGCTAGCTAGTTAATTAACTAGCAAATGAATGGCTTAGTAAACTTATATTTCACTTGAAAGTAACCTTGTTTCACTAAGGACTAATGAAATAATTCATTGTCCATAGCAACTGGTCCCTGTTCATTAACGGGTTAAACAATTTCACCAAGTTAAAATGTCCAAATTCACTCAAAATCTAGTGAAACCCAAAATCAACTACAACACATTTTCTTGTAGTGAAATAATATATATTAACTTAAAATAAAATAACCTAAGGTATAGCCTAAAATTAGTTGAATAATTTAATTTATAATAACTTAAAAGATTAAGATACCTTAAAGTAAAATAATGTATAATAATTTAAGGTACAATAATTTATAATAACCTATAGTAATAATAATAAGTATAAGTTAAAATAACTAAAATAATTTAAAATAATATAGGGTATATCACAAAATAACATATGTATAATATTTTTAAAAATAAAAATAAAAATATTTACTACAATAAATTATAATAGCGAATTATGTTAACTAGTATTGAAAAATGATGTTTACATAGTGATATTATAGTGAAATCAGTAAAATGTAATGAAGTTATTTCACTTTTAAAGTCCCAAAATGCTTTAGGCTAATAGATTGCACCCCATTTTTACAATAGTGTGACCAAAAAGTATGTCCATTTTGACTAAAGGTTTGGGGCTTGAAAAACACATGTTACGTTTAATTAATACATTTGACTAAAATAACATGTTTGACCAAGTGTTAAGGCAAATATCTAAGCAAAATGGACAAATGTCCATCAAAATGGTCATGGTTGAATCAAATTGGCCATATTGAATGGATAGGGTCTAATAAAATTGACCATCCTAATTTGACCT
Source organism: Sphagnum contortum (assembly GCA_963920785.1). Taxonomy (NCBI): domain Eukaryota; kingdom Viridiplantae; phylum Streptophyta; class Sphagnopsida; order Sphagnales; family Sphagnaceae; genus Sphagnum; species Sphagnum contortum. The sequence continues at coordinate 29,250,162 of OY987276.1, read as the reverse complement.
TTAATCCAATGAACCATACTCATTTCATGGTTTAGCTTATTCGTTAAACCTAAGTTATTTACCAAATTTAACATAACTAGTAGGTTAGGCTAAGCCTAGGTTACCTATCTAACCTAACATAATTAATAAGCTAGTGGGTTATTTGTTAAATAATAACCTAGCTAGGTAGCCTAGCTTATACCTACTTAGTAAGTTATCTAAAATATAACTTATGACTATTAAATAACCTACAACTAAGGAATGTAAGCTTTCTAGATAGGTATCCTAGGTGATTTAGGCTTATTCAATATATTTATTAGCTATGTAGGTACCCTACTAATTTACGCCTATTATAGGTACATAGCCTAGGCTTACCAAATATAAAATAACATAGGCCACCTAGGCTTAATAGGTAAATAGCCTATCCCATTAACTAGGTAAATAACCTAGGTCACCTAAGCCTACTAGGTAATAGACTAACCTAGGCTATCAAGGTCTACTTAATAGTTACGTACATAACATAGATCACCTAAACCTATAAGATAGGTAGCTAGCCTAACCTAGGCCACTTAAGCTTACCAAGTATGTAGCCTAGCTTAGACAACTTAAGCTTACAAGGTAGGTATATTTTCGTATTAACTTTAAATAAAATAATTTAAATAATATATATTTTTGGTCATTGCTCAATTAAATTATCGTCACAATCATTTAGTTAAAAAAGACTTGGTCAAAAAAACCAACCAAAAAAACCTAATCAAAATGGTCAAGTCCAAATCAACTTGTCCAAAATGGCACTTCAATCACACCATATATTCATTATTACAAAAACATGTTATTTTGATTAAAGAATCCAATTTAAAAAGACCCCAATTTGGACATGCATAAAAAAAACCATCATGTTAATTTGGACAAGTCATTTTGTACCTATCTTTCGTGATTAGGGCATGGTTTTTTTTACTAGCAAACTTTGAACTATTTGATTGGTCATTTTGACTATTTAATAGTGAACCATTTGATTCGTCAAATTAATACCCAACTTTTTCTAAATTATTACCATTTTTAATTTTTTTGTGTGTAAGTAGGTACAATAAGTAAATAAGTAGGTAGGTAGGTTTTATATAAGTATAGGTAGGTCATAAAAAGGCAAATAAGTAGGTGGTAGCCTAGCTTAACCTACCTAACTTAGTTTACTTTACCTAACCTAACTTAACCTACCTACCTTAACTCTTTAAGCATGTATATAAGATATAAATATTAAGAATTGTACCCCAAACCTACAGATTTACAAACCAAGTCCTTACCAATAGACTACACCATCAAAAGTGATCAACTTTTGTGAAGTTTTTTATTTCACATGTTTATTTCACATCATGAAACATAGTGGTTAAACCTAGGTGACAACTAATGGTTAAATATAATAATTAAATAAAGTGACTAAACTTAATGGTTTAATGTAATGGTTAAACTTAAAGCTTAAACCTTAGTTAAACCTAATGATTAAATATAATGGTTAAACATGATTAATAAACTTAATGGCTAAACTTCATGACTAAACTTAATGACTAAATCTACTGGTTAAATATAATGATTAAACCTTGGTTAAACATAAAGGTTAAACCTAATTGATGAACTTAATGGCTAAACCTTAGCTAAACATAATGGCAAAGCATAATTAATAAATTTAATGGTTAAACTTCATGGTTAAACTTTGGCTAAACCTAATGGTTAAATTCAGTGATTAAACATAATAACTAAACTTTGGATAAACATAGTAGTTAAACCTAATTGATAAACCTAATGGTTGAACTTCATGGCTAAATTTTAGCTAAACTTAATGGTTAAATATAATGACTAAACCTTAGCTAAACATAGTGGTTAAACTTAATGGCTAAACTCCATTGCTAGACTTCATAGCAAAATTTTGATTAAATTTAATGGCTAAAAATCATAACTAAACTTTGATTAAACGTAATGGCTAAATCTAATGGTTAAACGTTTAATGACAAAAAATTGGTTAAACATAAGGGCTAAACATAATGGCTAAACTTAAATTTAATTTAATGGTTTAACATAATGGTTAAATCTAGGCCATATCTAATGGCTATACTTAGTGGTTAAATTTATGCTAAACTTAGTTCCAAATCTAGTGGCTAAACATAATGACTAAGATTTGGCTAAACATAAAGGTTTAACAAAGGTTAAACCTAATGGTTAAACATAATGGTTAAAATTAGGCTAAATCTAGTGCCAAATATAATGGTTGAACATAATGGTTAAACCTAGTGGTTAAATTTTAATTAAACATAATGGCTAAATTTTGGTTAAATTTTGAATAAACTTAATGGTTAAGTTTAATAATTAAACATAATAATTAAATATAGTGGCTACATTTATTTGGTAAACTCAATGGTTAAACTTAGGTAGGTAAGTGGGTAGATAGGTATGACATAAGTAATATGCATGTAGGTAGGTAGATAAATAAGTAGGTGAGAAGCTATAGGTAAATAAGTAAGTAGGTATGTAAGTAGGTAGGTAGGTTAGTAGGTGGGTGGGTGGGTAATAGTTAAGTAAATAGTTAACCAGGTAAATAAGTGGGTGAGTAAATAAAAAGTAGATACATAAAGTAATAGACCATGTCACATTTAATTAAAGTTGTTTTGTTTTAAAATCATTGGCCATCTTGATTAAATGTTCCATTTGATTAAATATCATTGATCGTTTTGTTTTAAAATCATTGGCCATTTTGTCTAAATGTTCAATTTCATTAAAAATGATTGGTCATTTTGATTCAAGTATAATTTTATTACATGTATAATACATGTGTCATTCAAGCCCCTGGCCTTTAGTCAAAATGTACAAGTCCATTAGTCAAAATGACAAATTAGTCAACTTAAACCTTTTAAGTAACCATGATTTGTAATAATGATTAAACACTTAAATTTGCATGCATTGGGATATTCTTACATTTGTGTGCATTGGAATGTGACAACCTTAAACTTATCATGAAACTACTTTGTAAAGATAATGAAACATTTTAGTAGAACAAATGGTACACATCACACCCATGAATGAACACATTTATAATATCTTGGGTTGGAAGCACATAAAATGTCAATGAACGTTTGCTTTCACTAAACATTAAATTGTAAGGCATGTTTTGATTGTTGGAAAATGTTTGGCCATTTGGTCATCAACTCTTATGTGAACTAATCAAACATTTGCTCGTGGGGGTGTTTTTAGTGGTAGGCGTAGTCACCCTATGTGGTCCAACACATACAATAACACACCATCCATTGAAAACCCATTATGATTGAATTGTGGATGAACCACAATGACTTACCAAGGCTTTACCTCTATCACCTACCATGTAAACTCTCCTATTTTCACCTCAAATTACCTAGGTTACTAGCTACCTATGTAAGTGGGTACTTATCATGGGCAAGTAAGTAGGAAATTGTAACAAGTTATTATGTGAGCAGGTAAGCAAGCAAATACTATTAGGTGGCTATTAGGTGGATAGATCCATTTGGAAGGTTACCCTAAAGTTAATTTCCATATTGACAAAATAAATTATTATTATTTTTCAAAAAATGAATTCGTTTTTAAAATTTGAAATTATATATTTTCCATCATCTACTATAATATTGTGACATAAGGAATAATGTTTTTTCAAAAATAAATAATAATTAACAATGTTGTGTATTATCAATGAAAAATAGGTTACAATTTTTTTGTCTTCTAGGGTCACCAATTGTTGATTGTAGGTTACTTGGGCTAATCATTTGACGTTTTGTTTTGCACATTGACATTCCAAGGCTCTAGTTATTAAGTCCTTAATAATAAAAAATTAATTGTAAACATTTTATCAATTGAAGTCTAATTGTTTTGATGTGACTTTGTTAGTGCTTAAAGTTTCCATAACATTTTCGGTATCGTAATATGTTATTAATGCTCTTAAGTATTTGGCCATTTCAGACTTTGTGCTTAGTATGAGACCTTTTTGTTCTTTCATGTCTAAATTCAAATTTTCCTTGATAAAGTTTTGCATGACCTTTTGGATTTCCAAAGCATCTTGTTTGCTACCTATAACACCTAACATGATGTTATTTACATATCAAAGATATTAAAGTCTTTGAAATCTTCTAGGATTTGGTTTATAGTCAAGTTTGTTTATTTCAATTTACTTATGATGTTTGAAGGCAAAATTGGCCAATTCTAATTATGAATCCTTGCTAAAGGCATTGTCATTTGGATTAATATGAAGTCTCTTCTTACATTTTGCTACCACATGATGCATATCCCCTAGAATGTATTTGGGTATTAATGTGTTTTCAATATAGTAATCTAGTTTATATAAGAAAATATTGGCACAAAGCAGAGATATTATAAAGTCTTTTAAAGCCCTTGCATTGTATTATGTTTGATATGTATGGTTATATATGTTAACATAACTTGTGTTAAATAACTGTTGCATAAGATCTTGTAGTGTTTTGGATCGCAATACTAGTTTGATTTCTTTAATAAACAAATTATGATGAAATCAAAAATTCTTAATATTCATTCGTATAAGCCAAAACATTAGCATTTACAAATATCGGAGGTTTCAAAGGGCTTGGTGATAGCTTTTCTCGAAATGAAAATTGTGGCTTAATTTTTTTAAGAGAGGCTCAAACAATGGTTTCACTAGTTTTTCCTAAAGTAGATTGCACAACTTTGTCAAATGTCAAAACAAGAAAAAAAAGGCCTACTCCCACCATCCAATTCAAAAATGATTATTTGTTTAGCTGGTTTTTAAGAAGTTTGCTTTATCAATTCTTTAAATAGTTTTTCAAAGGCCTTATCAATGATTTCTACTTTGTTTTTACTATCGTTTTCTCTAGCTACAATATCTTTAGTCTCTTGTAACCTTAAGGTTATCTATGTTTTAAATGTCTTCATAAAATATGCAATTGAACGCAGGATGCGCCACTAGTCTAGGTTTACCTTTATTGGCATCAATTTCAATATTTAATTTTTAAAAGATTTTACTACTCTTTCCAACCACAAACACATCACATTTATAAGGGGGGTAGCTTATTACCTACCATTTATAACCTTTCCTTTATAGTTTTTCACAATATGGGCATCGTCATATGTGTGACTTGTTTTCCTAAGTGTATCCTTTATAATACCTATGGCTGATTTGTCACCCATTTCTTTTTTAGTTATACTTTGATCCCTTAGTTTTTTGCACCTAGGTGTTAGTCCTTTTTTGGGGGTTTATTAAAGTCATCCTTTGCTTTTACATTTTGGTGTTTGCTTATTGTTTAGGTTGGCAAACGTTTTTCTATGTTTTTTGTAGTTTCCCTTGGAGGGTTGTTCACACTAAGGTTTTAGTTAGGCCTTGGATCCTTTTGGTCCACATTTTGTTAAAAGGGGTAACAATTGATCCTAATGCATTCATGATAAATGTACAACAAAACTTGACCAAACCCCATGTTATGGTTCCTTGTATTTTGTTTGTGCTACATGTTAGAGGACTAGCCCCATGTGATAATTCATTAACCTTTATCAATCCAAATGTGCTCTAGCAAGGTGCACACTAAATATATTTCCAATACCTACAATAACTTTCATTAAAGTAGTGGAAGTTGCTCCTACTCCATGTTAACCTAAGGTATTCTATTGATGGCGCAGCTTGGCTTTTGAACCATAGGTGAGCCTATGACCTCATACGATTTTTTTCATCAATTTTGTATCCATGCGAATTCTTGTTATGTAAAAAAAAATGTTTATGCAACAATTGAAAGTTTGCTTAAGTGTCCTACTATGTTATTTATTTCCTTTGAAAGTAATAAGACATGCTTTTATTAAAATACTTGACATAATAGCCTTCAACACTAATTATACAGTGCCTCCTTGCACCTTCAAAAACCTAAGCTTTCATTGATTTAGATGTTTCAGCAGTCTTACACTCCATTTAGTACATTGTATTACCATCAAATATATATATGGATTTTTTTTTTCTTCGCAATTTGGTTTGCTTAGCAAACTAAGGGCGTGGGTTAATAAATAATGTTAACAAAGAATTTTTTAAAAAAAATCTTTGTTGGCTAAACAAAAACATGTGATGCATAGGTTGTGCACCTCCATTCAACTACAATGTTCACACCATTTCCAATCCTGGCTTTTGAGTGGCAATAGATAATAGCAGTGTCCACTTTGCTTACAACATGTTTTTGTTTGATGTACAACACATTTATCAATCTAGTATGTATTCCAATTGTTAACCATTTTTTTCCAAAATGCTTGCCTCCTTGTTTTTATGGTCATTTCATTGCAAAACCTTATAGATCCTAGATTGTGATCTAAACACATACCTTTCGATCTTTGACTAGGGCGTAGTGTGTTCAAATTTTCTTCCTTGCCTTTGGATATTCATGGAAATACCACTTTAATATATTTGTCACATTTGTGCCAAATTTTGTTTTTCAAAGTTATGAGTCTCCAAATGGGCATATCACAATCATTTATCATTGCATTTACATTTTTTGGAAAATCTTGCTACCAATAAGCATGGGGCTTAGCTAGCCTACCCTATAATCATTCATTTGGATTTCAAGGTAGTTACCATGTTCCCAAGTCGGATTATTGCGAAAAACTGAAAGACAAGCAATACTACGAAAGGTGGAATACGAATGTAAAACATAGTAAAAACAACTACTTTCTTGGCCTCTCTTTTTGTATTCCTATAATGCTTACGATTATAAATTAAGCTCATCATATTGTTCTTCATTGATATTTATTTCTCTTTATATATATATTCGCATGTATAAGATCTAAAATCAAAATAATATTTTTCATTGGGATAACTTCCATTGAGTCTCTACACCTATCCCATTTATATTATGAAAACAAAATTTGGTTCAGGATCGCCTATTTCTTTTTCAACCTAGTTCTCCTTGAATATGAAAGCAAACACTTGGTAAGTTTTTTTACTAAAGCTCAATTGAATTAAGTCCATAATGTCTATCAATTATGCCATATCAACCCCCTTCTTATTTATTTTTTCGAAAGGAAAAAACATTTCATTCTTTGCTTTGATTCATCCCTTGGACTAAATCAATATTTTTTTTTGAGTTTGTTTCATTTCTTGATATTATGATTGATTATAATTTTTTTTGAGTTCCCACACAATACTCTTTGATTTCATATATTGAATATTTTCTTTTTTATATAAACCTTATGTAACTCAATCTATTTATATTGTAGATTGTTTACTTTTTGAATGAAATAATTTAATCAATTATTACATCATCAAACCATTTCCAATGTAACACTAGTAATTACCCAAATTTATTTGATTTGATTTGTTACGATTTGTTACACATTACACAAAAATCTACTTTTGTTTTATTAATATCACTATTTGGTAATTAGTATCGGCAAAACTTGTTAAGCTCAGAAGTTAGAGCACTACACTTGTAATGCAACAATCATCGGTTTGACTCCGATATTGGGCTTCCTTGTTCATCTCTCATTATTTTCCATCAATAAGTTGATGATTATTCCATTGAAAAATAATGAAAAGGATGAGGAAATTTTTATCATTAGAAATATGATCAACCAATATAAACAGGAATGACAAAAAAAATCATAATTTCTTATTATGATTTTTTTTCTTGCATCCCCCATCCCTTATGTTATGATATTTTTCAATTAGGAAAAATAGATGAACAAATCAAAATGGAAAGATTTCTTTGTCATATGGTAATTTCATTTGATAAAATTGGAATTAAAAAAATGTTTATTCACAAATGAGAAAAAGAAAAAATAATATCCTTTCATTTCTACCATTTTTTTACTATTTCTTGAAAAATAAGGAGTCTTTAAGTTTCATTATCGAAGACCTTGTGTAAGAATATTACATTGATTAGGAGTTTTGCCAAGATTGATTAATAAGACACCTTAGTCAAAATGTAATTATATCAACCAACCCAAATCTAATAAATTTTTATTAATATTGTATGTGTTTGGAAGAAAAACAAAAATTGCATTTCCATTATGGAATACTGGAGCAATAATTAATAAGATATGTTCATATTGTTAAAAAAACAAAAGGATCTATTGGTCAAATTTTGTTACAATTGCTTAAAATGTGTTTAAGTAATGTGATCTTTTGATTAGGTCTGGCTCCCACTATTCTTGGAACAAGACAATTGATTAATTATCGACATATATTAGTAAATGATCATATGGAAATTATACCGAGTCATCATTGTAAACCCCAAGATTTTATTACTATAAAGGATTGACAAAAATCTCAAGCCATAATTACAAGAAGTATGGATTATTCACAGGGTTATAAAACACCAAATCATTTGACTCTTGACTATTCACAAAAAGGGATCAATTAATCAAATATTAGATCATGAATCAATCAGTTTAAAAATAAACAAATTATTAGTTGTAGAATATTATTTTTGCCAAGCTTAAATTAGATTGGAGGAAAATAAAAGACTAAACATTCTTTTTTTTTACTAGACAAATAGATAGATCGAAATATTATATTTCATCAAATAAAAAATTAATAATCCTGATTTGTTTTTTGATCACCAATCCAAATTTTATGTTTGCTCCTCATTAAATATTTAAGTCAAGGAAGTAGTTCAAATACGATAAATTAGAAAAAAATAATTATTTATCTATATCTCCCTATATTGATCTTATTTTGTTAAAGTCAAATAAAACCAAACTAAGAATAATACTAATTAATAATAATACTAATTACATATCATGATAGAGGTATAAGAAATAGAAATATGGAAAGAAAGGGATTCCAACCCCCCATAAACAAAAGTTTACATAGAATTTCCAATGCTATGCCTTAGATCACTTGGCCATCTTTCCTATGGTACTTTCCAATTTTAGTCTACAAGTCTATGGAATAACAAGCAAGTCTTTATCTATTAATTATTGATACTAGGATATAACCAATTTCAATTAATCATGGGAAGTATCCTTGCTTTTTCATTCTATTAACTAAATGGATAGAGCAATAATTTTTTTAAAAAAAATTCTATCTATTTCATTTTCAATGATTCGATCGAGATTATCTCGATTTTGAAAAAGGGGGGGGGGGGGGATTTGATCACAATAAATTGAATTATGTACGAGTTTCTTCTATTTCCTTGATTGGTAATGCTTAGTAAATAGAAATATGAGAAATTTTATTTTATTATTAGTTCAATAATTTTAGATCTTTCTATCAAATCAAGGAGTAATTACTAAACAAGTTATATAGAATCAGACTATTTTTCCTTTTTCTAGTTTTCATTATTGGTCCTCGATTGATTGAACCATTTTATTGAATTGTTTGGTTGGATATGGAACAAAATAAATTATATATATACAATGAAGTGACCCATCCTCTATGATGGAATCTATCATAGATAGAAACAAAATACAAATATTATTTTTTTCTTACAAAAATATTTAGTGGATTTATTCTCAAAAACAAAAATAGTAATAAATCAAAAGATTTGCAAGTGACTATGCCTAGGTCTCATAGAAACGATTATTAATAAAACTTTCAAAACTGTTGCAAATATTATATTGTAGATAATTTCAACCATTCAAATGAATTTTTTAAAAAAGAATTATTATAGAGATGGTGTGGTTTGATTTTTAAACCCCAAAATGAAGGAATGTGGAATGAAACATGATAATACTTGATTTATTGTGTGAAACTCACACCCAATGAAGGTAAGTTTCTAACAAGAAAGAATAATTCCTTTTATCCTTTACCTTTGATGTAACCTTAGATACTTTTCTCTTTAATGAATTAAGGTATTAAGCAAGAGGTTTAAGTTATAAGAAACTTTTTATTTGTTGTAGTCCTTTCTATAAACATATATAGTAGAACCTCTATAAACTGATCCCCCCAAATTTTATAACCTCTCAAATTTTATCACTCCGGCCTGGTCCATTAATGGGACCGGGCAAAAAAAATAATTCTTATAATTTATCACTTTTCCTCTTTCCCGACAATTTTATAATTTTATAATTCGTTTATTTTCTCGATCAGTTATGGTGGAAATAGTTAGTGATAGGCCTCTGTTTAAGATTATTCTGGTGGAGATGGCGTATTCTGTCATTCATCTTCACAATCAAGTCAACAGAAGTAGGATAATTGTCCTTTTGCTGTGTCTAGAAGAGCTGGAGCTTCGAAAGCATCTCCAATGCCTCCCCCGATGTGACCACCGGAAGCTCCTGGCTATCGTCATCATCTCTCCCATAACTTATAACCTCTCAAACTTTATCACTGGCTGCCGGTCCCTAGGTGATAAAATTATAGAGGTTCTACTGTAGAGTGAGAAGTGCACCACATGTAGGAATCAACAACACAAAAACTTCCCTCCCCCCCCCCTAGAAACTATTTAGGAAAAGCCATATAAGATGAAAATCTCATGTACAATTTTTAAACGGAGTTCATTTTCATTTCAAAATAAATGGACAATCACAATAGATGTTAGCCCAATCTAAAAGGGAATATGCGAAAGCCTTGCAAAATTATTATGAAGTTACACGCTTCAAAATTGATCCTTTCAATCAGAGTTATATATCATACAATATAGGTCTTATCCACACAAGTAATGGGGAACATGCAAAAGCTTTGGAATACTACTTCTAGGCATTAGAGCGAATCCATCCTTGCCACAAGCTTTTAATAATTTGTTGTGATCTGTCATTACACGTGGTTATTTATATTATAGATTTTATTAGTCGGAAACTATCATAAATTATTGAATTGGAGGCTTTCTACATATGTACGATTATTTAATGGTTCCTTAACATTGTAACAATGAAAATCTCCATTGGAGTACAAACATGAAGAAATCATTAAAGCCTTCATACTCTATTTTGATCTGATGAAAAGATCCGAAATTATTGAAGTAATAACAAAATATTTTTTTCTCATATTTCTATTTATTAAGCATTACCAATCAATGAGTAGTGAAACTATTCAAAGTGTAGCCTATGATAGTTATGATGATTTTCAACATGTCAACTTCATATTTTCACAAAATTTCATTTCACTATTTTGAGGATTATTTAATGACAAAATTGACCTTCGGGTAAGGTAGTATGTGGTTAACCACCATCCATCTTGCATGGTGCACTTTGGTGCTAGTTCACTCTAGTTGTGGCTCTTTTGCTGACCTTGTTCCATGGAATCTTAGAAGAATTTAGTGAAAATTGTTGTTCCACCAGGTGACAAATCTTCACATTGTGGAGGATTTCATGTCACTTGTTGAATACATTGAGTACAAGTTACTTGCGTGAGCTAGCAAGAATCTCAAAGCTCAAGTTGCATCAAAGAAAATTGTCTAACATGTCTAACATTTGCCATTACATCTCGTGGTCATCAATTGTGTTACCTTGTTAGATCTTTGATTTGGTTTCACCCATTAGAATTTTAGATCCAGCAGGTTTCACCGACTGACTTCAAATCTGAACACTTGAGATTCAAAGACATAGTGGGTATGGCACATCATGATATGTGTTGAGCTCCTTTGAAACTAGATCACAATCCTTTGATCATTAGTGTCTGGAGAATGAGCTGATGGGAATTGATTAGATTTTGGTTTGAAACATTTTTTGGAGCACAGTTATCTAGTAAGATTGCACATCGATAAAATGCAAATTTGAAGCAGAGGTTGAGGTGGAATTGTTGGAATGTTGGAGAATATAGAAGAGAAGCAGCAGATCTCTGCTTTGAGACTGCATCTGGTAGACCTGTACAGGTCTCTACAGCACAGATGGGCTAGGACCTTAGTTGTGCTCAAAGGTACTGTAACCAAGAGAGGTATTTGAAGTGGAGCAGCAACTTTAATTCTTTGGTATTGACATGATACTTTGGAGTTTGGAATTACTTTAGACCCAAACATTCTAGTGGCAGTCTGATGCACACATCATATGGTTCAATCCAGATGCCAAACCGGCTTGGATCATGGAGCTATATGTTATGTGATGAATGTCTTAGGAATGAAGGTATAGCACAACGCCTCAGAGTGATCAGCAACTTGTTTTGCTGATGAGTCAAAAACATTACCAAAAGACACAAATTTGCTCAAGACTGCTTGCAAAGTAGTTGTTCTTACTCAATGAAATATGTCTGAGATGGAAGTATATTAGAAGAGAATCTACTGTTGCAAGAAAGTTCTGTGGCAACAGACTTTTCTGGCATAATTGAAGCACAAATCACACAATTGTGTGCGAAATTGTTCTGGCCTGAGAATGTAGTGAAGGGTAAGTCTCGTTTGGTTTACCCAGAATGGAATTCTTATGCCTAACAGTTTCTGTTATTTAGCTCTGTATTAGGTTGTCTCCTATCTTATGAAATCATAGGAGACCAATCCCGACTTACAAAACCAAATAAAATTGTGACTCTTTAATTGATGGATCAATGGTCATGGTATGCTCAGGTGTAGAAATTATTCAGAGCAACTATAATGCTCAGATTGCTTAAGCTCAAATGTGTAGGAATTATCCAGAGTAGTAATAACTCTCATCATTAGTGTCTGGAGGACGAGCTGATGGGAATTATGCTTATTGACACCCAGCAATTGGAGTGGTCTAACCAATATGCGGTTGTTGGTGGTCGGTATATGTACAAGTATGGGCCTGTTGGAATTGCAAGGTGGTGGATGTGAGCATGTTCATAGACTCACAGATTCAACAATCACTTACCCTAACCCCATACTGGCTCCACTCCAAGAGTGCAAACATTTGTTGCTGATAGAAAAATTTGAGAACAACATAGGGGCGAGAACAAAGCATACCTGAGCTGATCATCAACATATATTTCTCAGCCTTGCAATCTAACATGCATCAGTTGCATCATCCGGGTTGCTATATTACCAAGGTTACTATAATCACTGTTCTATGGCGAAATCTGCTGGGTTTGGCAGTAGAAAATTACTGGGATGTGTGGCCAGCATTTGTGGATCACATGGGCCGTTCATTGTCAGCAATTCTCTAAGCTATAGCTAGTACTAGAGCTGTTGTAAAGTGGACTCCTGGTGCAACCCAAATCTCTAGTAGTAGTAGTATCGAGTGTAGTCAGGTCCGAGAGAAAACGTAACAGGGAAGGGGTCCTCCTTAGGTTGTTCCACCTTCTTTTCAGGTTTCTTCTTTGCCTCCGTGTCATCCTTCTTTTTATCATCCTCCTTCTCCTCTGATTTTGCCTCCTCTTTCTTGCCCCCACCTTCACCTCCACCTCCACCTCCACCTCCACCCCCACCCCCACCGCCGCCACCACCACCACCACCCTTTTTCTTCTTCCCTCCTCCTCCTCCTCCACCACCTCCCCCTCCTCCACCACCTCCTCCTCCTTTAGGACCCTCCTGCTTTTTCTCCTCTTTTTTTGCCTCCCCTTTTGACTCCTGACAAGTTACAACAACCCGTACTTCTGTTAGGGCAACACCAAGATACCTCCAATTTCCTGGAAAGATTGTACTCCTTCACCTTGATCTATGTGATCTATGGCCTATATACCAGACAGAAAGGCAATCTCCCTATGACTTGAGGGAGCCCATTCAGATCCCACAGCTGGAGAATGGAATGCATTGAACTGGGATATGGCAACAATTGCAGATCTAACAGTTGCAGAACTACATGCCTTTGTGTTCAATTGCTAGGTAAAATCATGCTATAACATAGATATTCAAATCCAGCTGCAATTAAAATTCATCAAGTTGAAACCTGACACCAATCAAGACTCAAGAACATGCAAACTACTTGAGTGGTGGTAGGATCTGGTTGTTCTCCATGAAGGCAGACAATGATAGAACATTGCAACCAATTGTCAAGAGGTGAGGCTATAATCGTTGAACTTGCTATTGGCGAGTGATGGAAATCTACCTCCTTCTTTGTGTCTTTAGCACCCTCCTTCTTCTCTTCTTTCTTCTCCTCTTTTTTCTCCTCTTTCTTCTCCTCCTTTTTTCCTCCCTTCTTTGGCTCCTCTGGCCAGAACTCAGTGTGCTTCCCAGTTTTGGCAACTCGGCGGAGAACATCTTCTGGCTTCACATTGCCAGTGACTGTCACTTTCTGTCCAGGAAAATCAACTTGATGTGATGTCACCCCTACAGTGTCCAACCAAATTTCTTAGACAAAACTCCCCATAATCTCTAGGCAATTTCCCTTTGCAGATTCAAAAGGCCCTCTGTTACCAAAAGTTTGATAATCAGTGACCCGGTCAACCCCTTCAGTACTTGACTTCACTACCTTGATGATAGATGACTGATTGCATACGACATTCAAAGCGGCCATGAAGGTGAGTACCAGACAAACGGCCCAATGCTTCAAATTTTGAACCACAAATCTACAATACTGCAGAGAACTGTCCTTAACAACAATCTGAAGGTAATATGACAATGAGTGCAGTCATAACCCTATGGGAGTTGATCACAAAGCAACAGCCCCATCACCTTCATCATGGAGAGCAGTGATGAGCTGTTGCCATGACTAATCCACTGACATCATCAGCTCTGAATGGTGGGTGTAGATAAGCATGTAATAATCCACCACAACTTCAGGCAAACCATTATGCTTTATACACGTGTACATTCATGACTCCAATTGATTATCTTCCAGTTTTGAAATGAAACTGGAAATTCATATCTTTGAAATCACAGAGAAAATCTCCAGAACAACAATTCGAAGGTGACATGACAACAAAGCACAGTCATAACCTTATGAGAGTTGCTCACAAAGCATCAGACCATCACCTTCACCACAAACAGCAGCAACAAGCTGCCATGCCTACACAACGACTTGATCAGCTTGGAGCTGATCGAGTCAGCGGGTGTAGATATGCACATACTAATCCACACAAAATCTGGTACTGCAATTGAATACTGAAAATGCGAGGAGAATTCAGCCTGGCAGAGGCCAACAATCCAAGACAAAAGAAAGAAGAATGATAGCTTCAAGGACAAGCTTCCACCTAAGATTCCCATGGTCCTTGACCATCCCCAGATCAAAAGCAGCACTAAGTGCATGTGAGGTCTCTCTTCAAGAAGGCCTTGTGCTGGCCAGAGTTCTTGTCTGAAGATTAAGTTGATCTTTCTACCAAGATAAGATGCTTGAGAGAATGCTACCCTGTACACAACCTGTCCATCAGGCTCCCTATCATCATATCTTCAACACATTATAGGAGAAGCAGTATATCTTGCTAGAGAGATACTGGAAGAAGCAGTAAGGTCATCTAGAAAATATGATTTGTACTTGAAAGTTTCCATTGATGGATGTCACATGAAAGAATTGCAAGGGGGTTGTGAAGGTGAAAAACCTGGGATCCTTTTCACTGCTCTTCTCACTGTACTTGCACAGCCCTCACAGTGCATCATCACCCTCAGCACCACTGTCTTTACATCATTCTGCAACAGCTTGATAAACAACAGACAATGAGAAAGAAAGAACACAAGAGAAAAAAAAACTTGGGGTGCTTGACAACCAACCAATGACAGCACCTAATTCTATCAATGAAAACAAAGATGTCCCCTGTTCATGCAGACGGATGGCGTCTCAGAAAAAACAAACAACCACAAAAAAAGCATCATCATCAGTATCATTAAGCTACTTGTGCATTGGAAGTTGAGATCGATTCCACGGAGTATCTCACAAGGGAAGAACAAATTCTGTCATTTTTGATTGATTGATCTCACAAGATAAAAACCAGAATATAGAAGAAGCTTTCAATTCAATTGAAGGCTGTAAGCCAAGGAATTGCAACTCACAGGATTTGCAATTGTGGAAGGGACATGTACACAAGAGCAGATAAGCACATAGATGATCAAAGATCAAAGTGGAACGAGATGGGACTCATGATCAACAAAGCACCAAAACCCTTTTTTCAAAACCACACAATCTATTGCTATCAGAGATGAGAACTTTGACAGAACTAGGATCATTGCTGTTGAATCTGAAGGAATGGGATGCAAAACTCGAGAAAAACTTCATGGCTGCTTTGAAAAACTCGTGAAAAACTGACTAATGAGGACAATTGAACAAAAATTCTCTCTCTCTCTCTCTCTCTCTCTCTCCTCCTCCAGAAAAAAATTCATGCTCCAAAAGGCACAATCAACTTTGTTCTCAAGAATAATAAAAAAACATCCCTCTTGAGAAACCCATCTGTGTTTCTATCTAATCCCGGTTCCGACTTTCTCTCGGGATTGCAGGCAGGATGTAACTTCTGAAACACGTTCAAGGTACAAAGTCTAAAGAAGAAACAAGAGAACAAAAAGAAAAAAAGATACTGGGGCACGGCAAAGGAACTTCCCATTCCAAATAGAGCAAAATACAGAGCTTAACCCATCCTTCTTCAACTTGTTCTTGTTCTTGCTTTTTGTTCTAAGTATCAGATCAAAACACATGCTTTTTCTTCTCATCATGTAAAATCCACAACAACCCAAATAATAAGAAAGAGAGCGCTTCAAGTTCAACCACAGACAGACAGACAGACAAGACATACAGACATACAGACAGAGATCCCCACCTCAGGCATTGTGTCTGATGGTTTATGGCCAGCAACAAAACTGGTGGAGGAAGAAGCTCAACAGCTTGCTCAACAGTTTGTTTGCTCAACAGACTTCCAAAATGTTGAGGAAATCCTTTCCAGTTGCAGCAACAGCAGCCAGCACTAAAAACTACAGCAGTTGGAGCTCAAAACTGAAGAAACATAGGTACCTTACCCACCAATCCAGCTCCTCACACAACAGCAAAACCCACCCAAAAGGCACCCAAAAAAAAAAAGAAAAAGAAAGAAGGATGCAACCTTTAGAAGAGAAGCTGAAACTTCAAAGATCTTCCCTCCCTCCCTCCCTCCCTCCCCCCCAACACCACAAAGATCCCACAAAGACCAACCTCCTCACAAGCTTCCCAAGAAGAACACCAAAATCTCTTCTTTCTCACTTAATCAAAGGGAAAAAGGAGATGAAGAAGAAGAAGAAGAAGAAGATGATGATGATGATGAATGTGCAAGAAAGGAAGAAACCCAAGTCCCCTTGAGACTTGTCATTTTCTCCGAAGTTGCAGTCTCCCCCAACAAGAACAAGAGCAACAACAAGAGCAACAAATCAAATCACTGTTCACTCCACTACCTTAAACGTGCTCACTCCACAACACTTTCTTTGCTTTCCTTTTTTGTCCCATATTCCTTGCCTTGACATGGCTCCCCTATACCCGCTCATCTCATGCTCTCTGAGGAGGCAGGGTGGTTTTTAAAATTAATCAATCAATTTAATTGTATAATATTTTAAAATTAAATTAAATTAAAAATGTTTAAAATAAAATTTAAAAGCTTTTTTAAAGGATATTTATTTATTTATTTATTTTTCAAAAAAAACATTCTTTAGGGTTAATGGCTTTTGGAGGGTCTTTTATTAGTGGGGGGTAGAAGGAGCTATAAGGGGGAGGGTAGGGTGCCTTTGGTCTTTTTTTCTTTTGGAAGCTTTTTGTGTAGTAGCATTTGTTTCCTTGCTCCCCACTCTTTTGTTTGTACCTGTCCTGATGATTAAAATAATAGGTAGATCAATATTTTGGAAGATGGAAAGAGAGGTAGCCTAACAATGATAAATATAAAAGGAAAAAAAAAAGGGTTTTGTAACCTGACATTTATTTCCTTTTCATCATATTTTGGAAGAGGGAAAGGGAGGCAACAATGATAAATAGACACACACAAAAAAAAAAGTTGTGTTGTAGTAATCCATTGTGTCCCTTTCATCATATGTTGGAAGATGGAAAGGAGAAGGGAAACAATAAGAATAAGAATGAAGTGCTTTTGTAAACCCATCATCATCTTCCATTGGTTGTTTTGTAACTCATCACAATCTTCAATTACTTTGGTTAAATAAATGGAAAGGGACCAACCAACAATGAGAAGAAGAAAAGAAAAAGCTTTATAAAAACCTTCTTATCAATCAATCATGCTCCATTATGGAGGAATGGAAAGGGCTTAACAATGATGAGTAGAATAATAATAATAATTTTTTAAAATTAAAGAAAACCCATCTCCACATCTACCCCATTGATCAAAATTTGGATAATGAAAAGGGAACAATGATGAGAAGAAGGTTTTATTTCTAATTTATAAAATCCATTCCATGAAACCCCCCTCCAAATTGATCATATTTTGGATAATGGAAATAGGCCAACCACTACAAACACTAACAACAAGATAAAAGGTTGTTGTAAACACCAATCATCTCTCCACACGCCCAAAAAAAACAAAAGTCTTGTAGAGGAATTGCTTATGATATTTTGGATGATGGGAAGAAAGGGACAAAAACAACAACAAGAAAATGGTTAAACACCCATCATCCATGATCTCCATCCCCCTTTCTTTTTGTGGAGGAATGCAAAGAGCACTAAATTATGGCCTTCAGTAGTTTGGCATTCTTTTTTTCACTTCCTTGACTTGACTACTTAGCTGATTTTGGGGTGGTGGGCTGAGGCAAAGCTTCCTTTGCTTGTTGTGATCTTGACTTTGCAGCTTCTCTATTCGATGCTTTATTTAGGGGGAGGGAGTTCTTCACTGAATTTGCGGCTTCGATTCCATTTCACCTGTTCTCACTGACAGCATACAAAAAGCCAGCCAACTATCACAGCCCTCCCACTACACGTGCCGCCGCAAATTGCACTCTGGAATAGTAATATATCATAGTATTCTTCCTCAGCCATGCTTTGCTTGTATCAAGGTGATGATGATGCTCAACTATGTGATGATTCATGTGAAAAACAATCTACCCACCAGTTTCTTCGAAGATCTTTTAACTTTTTGGGCATTTGTTAGGCAGATGACGAATGAAGGGATCCAATGCACAGTTGGGGAAGGGATCAAGTGCGTGAATGGCAGCTCAAGCAAAAGAATCATTGCACTTTCCTTCAAGTCATACAAAACTCAAGTGCAACTAAACAGCAGCACATAAGAACTTAATACAAAGACACAGAAACATGAACTTGATTTTTGAGATTTAGGCTCTTGGGAAGTGTACCACTAGAACTTACTTTACTTTGGGTAGCTTCTGCAAAAATTATATTATTTTCAAAAATGTTGAGAATTTCCCAATTTTATTTTTTCTTTCAAGAAACACAAAATTTGTGCACAAAGTTAGAGAATATTTTAGATTATCCTAGATTTATTTATTGATTTATTTATTTATTTGACACTTAGATGTTGAACTTAGCCTGTTACTATGGTAACAAACATGATTGCAGTTTTGGCATTATGGGAATGGAAACCATGAGTTTTCTTTCGTGCCTCAAATGAAAGGATGGAATACTTTACCCTAGGATCAGTTTCGACATTTAATAATCTTTAAAATAGTGAAATTAAAGACGTGTGGAAAACCATAACAATTATTGCAGGCTAGAATCTGAA
The DNA here is from genome assembly GCA_963920785.1 of Sphagnum contortum. Lineage (NCBI taxonomy): Eukaryota > Viridiplantae > Streptophyta > Sphagnopsida > Sphagnales > Sphagnaceae > Sphagnum > Sphagnum contortum. The sequence continues at coordinate 29,230,760 of OY987276.1, read as the reverse complement.
TAATTTCATTCCTCATATAATAATAATAATATCACAGTAGATCATGAAAATTTTCATAATTTAAAATTTAAAAAAAGAATTAATTTTTTTTGAAAGAAAGAAAAAATTGTCTTGTCAATTTGAAAGCTGACCCTAGGCTACCGTAAGTGTGTTCCATGCCTTGCATCAAAACATGGGAACTGGGTTTTCACACATTGCATGGCAATTGGGTTTTCATACGTTATATGAAAACATGAGATGGGAACCAAAGGGATATGTGAGAAACACAAAACTTGGGAACTATTAAAGTTGACCCTCCAAAGTGGGAATTCTCTTTGGGAATGGCCTTTTGCTTATGAAGTAAGATATACTAAAATAGTATGAGTGTACTCCGAGTGTGCCCACATCACATACTACCCAGCTTGACGATTCTTTACTTATTATGTGTTTGGTGTCATGGGGTGTGTGATTGTGAGTGTGTTTGTCAGTCCCCAGCTTGCCCGATTGTTAATTAATTAATTAATTTAGTCGATACCCGAGTGTGTGTGTGTGTGTTCATTCCTAGGTCATAACTAGGGCTAAATGGGGGTTGGCGTGGGGTGACATCACTAGTTGTAGAATGGTCCCCACTCATTCATGATTGTATGGCATGGTCCTTTGTTGTTTTACTTGGGCTTTGTCACTCACACAACATGATCACTTTGTGCAGTAAAAGATTCTTATGATGCTCTGTTGCATTGGAACTGGAGATTGAGTTTGGTTGGTTCCATTTTCTCTGCTTGCATGAAAGTTTACTATTTGATAAGTGAAAAGTCCTCTTGCAAAAAATTTACTTTTCTTGTTTGCTTCAAATTTTGTTCTCCGTTGTTGGAGAGCCCAATAGAAGACATGGCATGTGAACACCGGGGAAGGTGTGTGTGTGTGAGGGGGTGGGGTGGGGAGGGGGTTTGGTCCCATTGCAAATTGCATGAGGGCTATAGTTACAAGATGATGGGATGTTATTAGAATTTGTCTTGAAACACTAGGATTGTTTTTGAGTCATTCGAGTTGAAGTGTGTAATCACATGGTCCCATTAACAATCATGTTGACAATTTAGCGGTTAATGGTTAATCTTCCATTGATCAAACCAACCATCTCAATCCCAATTCTTTGAGGGGCTTTTGTTGGATTAACTTTCCATCTTGATCAAAAAGCGTGGTGGAATCTTCTTAAGCCTCAGTTTAGTATTTGGCCACAAAGGCACCTTATGTTGGCCACAAATTTTTTGGGCATGGCTAGTGTTTAAAATCCAAGCTCATACCTCCAAATGGATCTTTATGATTTGTGTGTTTGACTATTTGGACAAGGTTTGATCCTAAGTTTATAGTAGACAAATCTTACAAATTTTAATTTAGGCATCGCAAATTCAACATTGTTTCATCCATGTTACATCATCATAGAATGCATTGTGGCTTGTCTCCATTAGTATGGTTACAATGATATGATCAAGTTTTTATATTTGATATTGTGGAATCATGTTTCGTTGAATATTTGATGTCCCATGTAAGATGCCTTGCCATATTCCTCAATGTTTTTTCCAAAGGAAACTTAGCAAAACTTTGGCTTGTTGTGTAGACACATAATGTGAACATACATACAAAAGTTGCATTCGATAGTATTCAATATGACTGTGTTCATATGTATGGCACATTAGAACACAATCACATGCTCACTTCCACCATACTTCTAATTACTATATCCTGATATTATCATTTCAATAACACAAGCCAAAGAAAGACAAACATAAAAGGTTTTAAGCCCTTCCTTCACGACTATTTTTTGTTCATGTGAGTTTTAATTGATTATTACCAATTAGAATTATAATTCTATTGAAACACATCTACTTTGTAACTAAACAATGTGAGCAAATTTATTTGATTCATCAATGAAGGTTTATTTAGTCTATATCACAATCCACAAGTGCGACTTTTTGCATCAAGATTTTTTTTCATTTTTCGTTTGTGTTCCCAACATGTTCCCTTCAAATTCCCAATGGGTTCCCTAGGTTCCCAATGTGTTCCCCAAGGGTGTTCTCAATATGGTGGATATATTACTTGTCACACATCAGTCAAAAATCAGCCTTAGACCCTAATACCAGGACCAAGATTGTATTAGAAAAGTTAGAAAAGCTGGTATGTTGAAAACTTGATACCCACCCAACACAACAATGGTAGTTTTCCACCATGTTTTGAACCCCCTCCTCAACAACAACAACAACACCACCACAACCACCACTCCTCTAGTAAGGAGGCCATGCATAGAATAGCCTTGCATGTCCTCATTACTTTGGTTTCTAAATCCATGTCTTCGACCAAGCACAGTGTATTCATTCATTCACAAAAGTACCAAAAGCTGACCTCCAACAACATGTCACCAACATGTGATGACATATACATGATCCTTGCTCCTTGTTCCTTGTTCCTTCCTAGACTGCCTTCTCTAGAGTCCAAGCTGCTATTCGGCTCATTAATGAATTCAGAGAAAGACCAGGATATTCATTCATTCATTCATTCAGAGCCCTAAGGGGTGTACAATTGTACAACATTTTTGCTTGCATGCCACTTCCACCTTTTGCTGCTCTTAAAAGAGTAGGAGTAGGCAATCATCATAGCCAAAGTACTTTGGAGAAGATCTTTTGGCCACTCCCAGGTTCTCTCTCCTCTTCTGTCAGTCAGTTTGGGAGTCAAAATTGGATTGTCAGAGTAGGTAAGTACTTGTGAGTGAGTTTTTTTTGTCGGATGGCTGTGCCCACAAGGGGCAAAGAGACTTTTGAATATTTGGGAAATTGGGATTACAATTTTGGCTTCAACTGCAAGCCAACCAGAAACCTAGCAGCTGCCCTTTTCTTTACATTTTTCCATCAAATTCATCTTGGGTTATCTACCATACCATGTTTACATAGTTTCATCATAGTTTACTTAGTTGGGTTATTATATATTAGGGTTTAGGGTAATTTGGATCATTTCTCATGATTTTGTTAAAACTTGTCAAAACTTGTCATTGAGATACTACTTATGCAATCAGCTGCTTGTTTTTGTTAGCTAGTTTACAAAGGTGAAGCCAATGGTAAGAATCAACCAGCACACACCAGTGCCCACTGGAAGATGGATGGTGTGTGATCAAGAAACACTTTTTAGTTGTATTTCTATCCTTTAGCTAACCATAATTGTAACTATGGTTAGCTATGCACTAACCATTCACATATGTCTCTACCTACCTCATAAGTACCAAGTGCATTACTTATTTATATACATACCTACATAATAACCACTTTCATTCCCTACCTATTTAGTAATTATATTAACCCACACTACCCAAGATATTTACTTGGATATTTACCAAGGTAGTGCAAGTTGGATGTAAAAAGATTTATGAAAGTGGTAACACCCTTGTGGGTGGGTCAACAACTACAAGGGAGTCATAATTGGTTTCCAATGGATGGTGCACTTGGTGGGTTAGATAATCTGCAGCTGAAGAAGTTCAGAGTTGACTGAAAATTGTGCTGGATTTCCCAATGTAGGGTCTATCTGCCTTAAGTTTTTAAAAATCACTCTAATCCAATCCAATCCAATCCAAGACATCCGAATTCTCTGGGACCTTGAGCTTGAATGATCAAGGTCCCTAGCGGGGCCACAACAAAAGCACCAAAATTACAACAATCAATCCAGCTCTCTCCCTCGCCCAACAATTTATTTTGTTCTCAAGACTATTCTCAAATATCATTAAAGAAATAAGTAGGTCTACTAGAAAAGTGCATGAAAGAATTGCAAGAACCTGAAGTGAACATGGTTAATAATCAGGTAATGCTCATAATCGGTAAAACTTAGCCAGGGTTATGTCAGGGATTATGTACTACTACTTGCACAGTCAAGTCTCTTCACCCTTGAATGGCATCGAGTCTCAACTTTTGAAGGCAACAGTCTATGTACATTGTACAACAATGTGCGCTCTCCAGTCTGCACCATGAGCATCGGATATAGAGCATTCTCCTACAAATGGCATTTGCCAACTTCTTTTCAACTCCAAATAGACTAATTTAGATTCCCCCTTATACATCCTTCAACAACTAAGTGCTCTCCAAACCTTACTTAGACCGTAGTTATTGTATTTATACCCAATCTAAGAAATCCCGATCTTTTGAGAACCATGTTAACAAGAGAAGTAGAACATGAATAACTTAGACCGTAGTTATTGTATTCATACCCAATCTAAGAAATCCTGATCTTTTGAGAACCATGTTAACAAAAGAAGTAGAACATGAATAACTTAGACTGTAGTTATTGTATTTAAATTTTATACCCAATCTAAGAATCCCCATCTTTTGAGAACCATGTTAACCAAAGAAGTAGAACATGAATAACTTAGACCGCATTTAATGTATTTATACCCAATCTAAGAATCCCCATCTTTTGAGAACCATGTTAACAAAAGAAGTAGAACATGAATAACTTAGAACATATTTATTGCATTTATACCCAATCAAATAAATTCCCATCTTTTGACACCCATGTTAGCAAAAGTAGCAGAACATGAATAACGTAGACCGTATTTATTGTATTTATACCCAATCGAACCTAACCCATCTTGGGGAGAGGGGGGTATTCATGATCCACATTGAGTATGGAAAGAATGAAGTATGAAATCTCTATCATAACATTTCCATTGAATTTGCACTCGAATAGCATCAGCTTTTCTTGTGATCCTAACTGGTTTCAGGTCCTATTTGGATGCTTTTCTTTTTTGTTGCTAACGAAATTTTGGGCTTCACTTTTGGAGGTGTCAGTGTCAGTAAGTTTTTGTGAATGGATGATTGAGAAATGCACTTGAATTGTGAATCCGGGGTCAGAAAACTGGCAATGCTTTGGAATATGTCCCCTGGAAAAACCCAGTATCACCTAACGGAACGGTATTCAGCTCGCCCTATCCACCTTGCTATGTTGCTGACAAGGGGACTCTTTCATAATATATTCTTGTGAGGTTTTTATTTCACTAGTGAGATTTATACTTGAGGTGCATTCGCACTTGGTGTTAGAGACTCAACACTTGAGTCCCTTATCACCACACTAGTCATTTAAGACATTAGAGACTTACTTCTCATGAAGATTTTTATGTTAAACATTCACTTAACAATTAAGCTATCTCGCCATTTAACATTGGGTGCCACCTAGGATGCCACCTAGATTTACATTTAACATTGATTTAACATCTAGTGTGAATGCATTAATATAGTATCACTTAAAATCACCGACTGGAAATAATAGAACTACTCGTGGTGCATTTGTTTTGTTCGACCTGAGGTGTACTCGAGTGGGGCCAAAACCTGAAGATTTTTTATTAACCATCTAAAAAGGCAATGGGCAAATGCTTTTGGTATGGAACTTGGTTTTGGTGTCTTATTCGGATACTCTTTAGGGGTTTTCCCTTATGTGGAATTGGTGGTCATCTGCTAGTTCCACTTTTGGTCCCGTGACTTCCACTTGTGATATGAATCAAAAGGTGGGCAACACTAGAGTGAAGTGAATCAACGGTGGAGAACCCTGGTTATGCTATGGACGGGACCCTGGTACAACCAGTTGTCGCCTAATGGAATGGGGTTCTTGCATGGCAAGCCTTGATCCATCCCTTGGTGCACAGGCCCTACCAGTTCCATTACTTGCTTTGACTTATTTCATGCCTTAGCCTTGCTCCCAACCCAAGTCTCTTTTCTTCAACCTACTTGAAAGCTAAGGTTGCAACAAAACAATTGTAAAAAATTACATAATCATGGTGCATACATTCATTATTTTCTTTTTTTAAAGGATGTTTTAAATTTTTTGAACATTGAAATTTTATACTATAACATGATGTATTGGGTTAAATATTCAATTCGAACATTTGTTGACTCAAAAAGATACTATATGAAGATCAAACGTTCACATCCAAATCTAGATACAACCGGGCTTGAAGAAGGTTTTTAATGTAAATTGGAGTTCTCTTATTAATCACCCACATTATTTTTTTGCATATTTTTTTTGTGTTTCATACTTTGTGGGAACACTATGGAAAATTGTTGTATGGGATGATTTGTTTGGTATTCAATCATGCTTCCACTCAAAAGCCCATTTTGGTCAACTCCTGACCTATCTATTACTTGGTGAAAATGGACCAAGTGTCTTGAGATAAAAAGGACTTTCCAACAGGAAAGTTAATACATCCTTTTGGAATTGCCCAGGTTTAGACAATTGGCTCTAGCATGTAGCCAAAATATAACAGGATTCCAAAACTTTTTCTACTTTACTACCTCACCTGTAGCCAAATTTGGCTAAGTCTTCTTGTCCATGATCACCTACCTCACAAAATTGGGGGAAAAAAACTGCTATCCAGTTAGAGGGATTTCTTTTTTCTTCCCCATAAAGAGATACATAGGTAATACTTCTTAGATCCTTCCCTCAAGCTCAGTACAGGCAGTTGAACACAAAGAAGAAAAGGAATGCATGAATATCTTTCCACTTTGTGTATGGACGTCAAGTGTTACAAGGCTTACAAGTTACAACATCAAATCAAAGCTTCCAAGAAGAAAACCATCATAGATGAATGGGCTTTGTAGTCTCTTTAACTTATTAAATCCATGTCTAGCTTATTAAATGTTAGATATGAGAGGCATGATGGCTAAGAATGAAGTTGATGACCCATATATATATAGAGAGAGAGAAAGGTTATCATCTTTGTGGGGATCAAGTTAAGGAGTTGGTACTAATGAAGTTGCTATAAGTTTATGCAATGGATGAAAAAATGAGAACCTGCCATTCTCATAGCTACCATTTGCCAATATACAACAAACAAGCATTGATCCTACCCACCTTGGATCTTAAGGCACACTTCATCTCTTACAAGGATGAAAAAGTGATACTTAGGGGTGTGCCTTTTTTGGAAGGGAAAAATGATTACTACTGATTAAATAATGTGAAAAACTATGGTCTTTCGAAGGTGGCATTTGCCAAGATGGATAGTGGTGGCAACAAGCTATACTTAAGCGATTTTTGTGTAATGAGAAAAGTGGATAGTGAACAAACATTAGAAACAAATGAACCTCCTTCAAGTTCAAAAGAAGGGTATGTCTTGGATTTGTTGTGTTGCACAACTTGAAATGAACTCACCTATATCAATATCAGATAAAGGTGTTGATTGAGGAGGACAAGGGTTTGTTTTATAAGATTTTCCAAAGAGTTTACAAAATGGATTGATTAGTGTGTAGTGTATTTTGTATCATTTGGTGATAGGTCCGAGGAACATTAGATTATGCTACTCCTGTATTTAGCTCAAGTGTTTCACAAGGCTTGTTTTAAGGAGATTCAATCAAAAGTTTGAAAATAGGTTTCAACAATCCATCATTGTTGTCAATGATAGATGTAACTAGTATAAAAGTAAAGTTGGTGAAAGACCAAATGAAGCAGAAGCCCATGAGAATGATGAAGGCAATGAGGACACATATGATGTTGATGATGAGATTTTTTTTTTCAACATTAGCGAAAAGTGCACAACTCGTACGTCCACGATGACTTTTTTGTCCAACATATGGTCCTATATGTTAATATATGAAGGTCAGATTTTGTCACATGTCATATTCCATTTCTCATGCTCAAATCTAGGGAGGATTTGAAGATCCTATGATCAAATAATTTTAGTAATCTAAACATTCAAACAATTTTTGCATGATTTCAAGAGTGAAATCCTTTGAATCTATGTCATCGACTTCCTCTTTGTGTTGTATAAATTCTGAATTAAAAGTAATTGAAAAGAGAGGTGTAATAACATTGACCTCCATAGCTTCAAGTTGAAATTGCATGTTGAAGTTTTTTAACAATCTTATTTTTTCCCAACCTTTGCAAATCAATTCATTCATGTTTTTCACATGAATCCATGCATGAAACAACCATGCACATAGGTTTGGTTTCAATTGACATGAAGTCAACTTTAGGATTTTCACCTTTTTTTAATTGGCTTTTGATTGTTGAGGTCCAAAATTGATTTTTTTTTTGAATGCATGTTTCAATGGGTGCTAGAGGATGACATTAACAATTGAAGTATGCTAGTGTAGTTTTTTAGAATGAAGATGACACACACTTTTGGAAACTTCAACTTCATTCAATCCAATTTTTTTTTGCTTTTATGAATTGACTAGTAGTTAATCGGCCAAACCATCTTTTGCTCTTTTAATAACACAAGTTTTTCCACTTGAATTATTTGATAGGGCATAAGGATGTGTTCAATAAACTCTTGAATGGTTTCCAAATTAGAGTAGTGATTGGAGCTATAGGTAAGATGAAAGCCATTTGAGAGACAATTTTTTCTTCCTTCATTCATGGGTGGGAGCATTTGATTTGTTGTGTTTTAGAACACAACTTGCAAAGGTAACATTGACCCATTTGTTGAAGATGATACAATTGTTGTAATTTGTCTTTTGTCTTTTATCCCTAAAACTTGTATGTGTTTGGTTCCTTTTCTTTCCCATGTTCAATCCCTTCGAATGGGTACAAAGTGAACTCCAATTTGATTTGTGTTGACAACCAAGCATGGAGGTATGTTGTACATTTTGACAAGGTAAACAACTCAATGTGCCATGAATGTCCCTTCTTGCTCCCATGTTGATGGTAGTTTCCATGTAGTTGTTGTGGGTATTTGGTAAGACTAATTCAAGTGTTTCTTCATGAAATTTCTCATCCACTCTTAAAAGACTTTAAAGCCTCCTTGCTTTGTAAAGTCCTTTAAAAGTTCAAGTGCTCTACTTTCAAAGAACCTTTTAATGATTGGTTGTATAATAGGTGTAAAAAAACCTTGTCCAACAACACTCATGTTTTTCAACAAGATAATCAACTCATCTTTCAATTATGGTCTTAATTCAAAAATTAAAAAGTGTTTTTTTGTAGCAATGGAAGTTGTCCCTTTCTCTACAACAATTTTCATGTGGTTTTAGCTCTCCTCATCGGGTGAACCACTCATACAAAGACCCTTTAATCAACTTCTCATATGGACCACTAAATTCTCTTGGTTTTTTATGAAATGTCTTTAGGTAGTGGATCACACCTATGAGATCACCATGTTTTTCACAACTACAAGAATCAAAGGCCAAAGGTGTAGTGCAAACCAATTTGTGTAAACACTTCTTTTCCTTTTTTTGTTGATTTTCAATTGTTTGCATCATCAACGGTCTCTTTCTTAATTTCCCCTTTTGAAATCAATGTTGTTTCCATTGGTTTTGTGGCTTTCCAATAGGTCTTTTGAAAGGTGGGGGTGTTGTCTTTTTTTTTTGAATTTGTGATTGTATGTCCTTCAAAAGGGCTTGGACTTCTTGTGCTACAACTAACAACCTCTCCTCTTTGTCCATTCTACAAAACATAAAATATATCATTTTTTTGTTGTTTGGTTGTCACCATCTCCTTTGCACATGTATGATACCCACCTATTTCAAATCTACACTAGGATGCACATGCTATCTCTAAGATGCAAGTCTGATGATTCTTACACTATGGACACATTTTAGAAAAATGTGCAAGTTCAGGTATGTATGTGAAAATGGGTAGAAATCTTTATACTATTTAGTTTTATAAGCCTCATAATGACTATTAATTACTAATGGTAGATTTATCGTCCTTTACCCAAGGGGTGAAGTTAATAGAATTAAGTAGTTCAAGTTGGTGAATGGTTGAGGGGTAATCCACCCAATCATTTAAAATTTTTATAGGAAGGGATTAGGATAAGAACCATATTTTCTAGGGGTCAATGTGTGGTATGTGGGGAAGGGGGATAAAGGAAGTGGGAAAGGATGAGGAAATTCATTAGATATTTGTGTGGGATATGGAGAACTTTTTTCTTTTGAGAGTGGGTGAGGAATGGAGAAAGATGGACGTACTTGGTATATGATTTTAATGCAAGCTGGTTGAAGGATTCAAGTCCTTTTTTGTTGCATTGTTATTGTACTAAGTGTTGAAAGTAGAATAGGCCATGTTATGTAAATAGGATACTTTTTAGAGTTGGTATCTTTGCATTTTTTTAAAGACAAGGGTAATGGGGTTGCCCATGGGTAGCCTTTAAAACACCAAGCTATTAGTTGCCATAAGGGGGTAACATTTAGTCCTTGGTGGTGGGAATTAGAGAGGGAACAAACCAACAAGTTACCTTTTACAAGCTGGAAGGTAATGCTATAAGCAAAAAAACAAAAACTTAGAGGGAAAACAACTAGTTGTAGAAGGTACAAACCAAAAGGACTTTTCAAGGGTTGAAGGTGGCAAGCATATAACCACCAGATATTCAAGATAAAGGGAAAAGGAAGGACTATAATAGTAGAAGGATTTGCAAATCCCCTAACCAATATCCTAAGGATGTTGAAGGTATTATAAAACCAAGGAGAATAATTATTCCTAGGTTTTTTCCCCTTTTTCTTATTACTTCCTTCCTTATGTTTTATTCCCTACTTCCCAATTGAAATTACTTATAGGGAGATAGGTAAGGTCATGGACAATATACGTGTATCTTCCATATTTTTGTATGACCTTTTACTTCTTACTTGAATAGTTGTAATAAAATAAGATAGGGAGGGTAGTTCTTTACGTGAAGTGATAAGGTGTCAACCTTGTCAATTGTCTCACCTTTGTAGGATGATAATGATTAGGGGACACAATTTTTGCCCTTAAAAGTTTGTAAATGAGAGGTTGTAACAAATCAAATAAATGTCATTATAAGAATCTATTATATAGTGAAGCTTTCACTTCTATCATTACAATTATTTATAAAACTTGAAAGTACCTATTCCTTGCACACAAACAAAACACTTTGAAAAACACTTTGGAATACACAAAGAAATACACAAAGAAACATTGGAAAGAACATGCATTTTTCAAGATTGGATGTATTCTTAATCATTTCAAGAATTGTGATGTTTCATTCATCTTGCCAAAATAATTTTACAAAAATAAAAAAGTTACAAAATAAAAAAATTACAAAATCACGTGCCAAACTTGTTTTTTTCAAACAAAATTATTTTGGCACAAAATGCCAAACATAGTTTGAAGTACAATAACAACTAGACCAATTGGTTTTCGGGTTTAGAATTCAAAATTGATACTTTTTGTTGATATTAGTCCTCAATGAGTATTGGGGCACTAATGTGGTTTTGTGATGTTTAAACCTATTGCACTATAGTTATATAATATTGAACAATTTTGTTATTGAAACTCTCATTAAATCAAAATTGGGGTGAAATTTTGGTATTTTTGGAAAGTGCTCAATGATTACCATGTTTTGCAAGTGATTTCATAAATTTTAGACATAATAGAGTTATTCGTAAAGTAACCCTGTCTTCACCCTGTCTTTGGGCCTCCTTTCACCCACTATCCCCTCTTTCACTGGTATCCGCAAAGTAAAGACATTTTAATAAATCTCAGTATGAAATGCTGATACCCAGCATTTAATGCACACGGTTTGAGACTAATTATAGTAGTTGTACAGTGAGGAGCAGTAAAAATATATGCTGCAGCAGCAGCAGTGGAGGCGCTCAGGAAAAAGGAAAGACAGGATGAAACTCAGTTTATCACCAAAATTGATGGGTTTTCTGAGTTTCATCCCCTGTTGAATGCTAATGTACTTTTCTGCAGGTTTAGGGTTAATCTCACCCTGTGTATAACCAAACTCAGGGTTCTGGTGCTATGTTTTTCTTACTTTATGGATAACTCTAATGTGCAAGAGATATTTATTCTTTCAAGAACTGGACCTGAGGTTCGATTTTTTTCTTTGTTGAATAAAAAATGAAACCAATCTAGCTTTGCTTAAAGAACAAGAGCCAAAGGTTCTTCTTCATCATAAAAGTCAAGAACTGCCTAACAGTGGTTCAAACTTTAAACCCAAGATTTGATCCCAGAGCTAGCTCGGAATTTGTGCACATGATTCGGACAAGGTACATACCGAAAGGGGTTTGCCATTTGCCATGCTGAGCTTGCATACAACCGTCATATGCACTGTAATCTAGGCCCTTTGTGGGATGTCAATACACTTTCTCATGACTAATCTCATGACTAATCTAGTGAGCACTGAGAAATTGCAAAGGTCTGTTACAACTTGTGAAGAGAAACTCCTTTTTTTGTGGGGTTCGTACTGAACTTCTCAACACGAGCTTAGAATCTTATATGTAACCCAGTATTGTCTATTGCACCATTTTCAAGAGGTACCAGAACAATGTGGCTCAGTACCGATAATAATAAAAAATTGACATTGAAGTAGGTTCTTTACAAGTTGCAAATACATTTGAAGGAACAACTGAAACAATGTTGAGAACTTTGAAAATATCAAAATGAAAGCATTGAGAACACATGTGAACATCACAACATGACCAAAAAATTCTTTATCGATTCCAAATTTGGCCACTTTTATTTGCCGGTTTAACAGATTCTCCTGTCATAGCTAACCGTGGTGGTTAGCTATGTATTAATTGTCCACATGCATCAACCTACCTAGTAATCACCAAGTGCCTTCCTTACTTACCTACGTACTTACATAGTGAACACTTACATTGCCTATGACTTACCTATGATTCTTCATCTCTTACATATGTTGATTAGTTAGTTATTTATTTAATTACTCAGTTAATTAACTAACTAATTAATTAATTAGTTAGTGCAAGGTGGAAGTAGGAAGGGGTTATACTGATGATACAGGTAGTAGGCATTGTGTTTTGTGAAGTGCCCTTTGCAGGGTGGGCCAGTATTCCCACTTATGATGACCTAACTGGTTCATTATGTTGGGTATGGCTGCCTTTGGCAGCATGGCATTGCACTCCAGACCTTGGCCTATGCCCTTTGGTTTCGAGCATGCATTGCCATGCTGCCCAGGCATTACCCGACACACAATTTGCAAACTTATGGGATTTGGTTCATAAAAAGCCAGTTACTAAAAGGGAACAATTCATTTCCTAAAGCAAAACTTCAACAACTTTGTTAAACAAATGGGTTTTGGTAAGCCATTGTTCCATCTCGTAGTAGTATGTAACCCTAAGAGGATGATGCATTGCAACAAGAGTAAATGAGGATGTGTTGAACTTGGCATTCTTAGTACCTCGGTCCCCCATCCTGAAATCCCAACACATTAACTTCATTTTGTTCCCAACCAAAAAGGTTTTCCACTGGTGTCCCTGATATTCCCAACAATGTTCCCAAGCTCTCTCTCTCTCTCTCTCTCTCTTTTCAGTTCCCAAAAATTTGCAATGAATTCTTCAAACAAATCCCAAAATTTGTTTCAAACCACAGTTGTAATATTCCATGTTTGTGTTTCTATTTTTATTCTCAACAGCCTTCCCCAAGCAAGCTAGTGAGTGCTTGTTTATTTTGTCCAATTTTGTGGTGTGCCCCAAATCATACACGATTTAGTGAAATTTGGCTTTAGGCAAAATATGCAAGTAAAAACATTTGAGCATCCTTGTGTATTGTTGGCTATCTATTGGAACCAGATGTAGAAGCTGTCAAATGTTTTTTAAAAAATTATAAATTTAACAACAACAAACCCCCAAAAAACACTCATTCTTTGCACTTTGGAGAAAAAAAATCACCAACTGGCGAAAATTCACTAAATAAATTCTGTAATTCAATATTACAAAAAAAATTCAATTCCTTTTATGTAACCACACTAGCAATCATTCATAAGAGGAAGTAGTCAAATTTGGCTACAGTTCAGAGGGGAAAGTAGAAAATTTTAGGAATCCTGTTATATTTTGGTGACCTACTAGAATTTATTGTCTAAATATGGAGATTTTGAAAAAAAAGAAAAAATCTTCAAAATCTGGAGACTTTGACACGATTTTCGCATAAAGTTCCATATGCTTGGTGACAAATAAACCTTTCAGAATTCTCTCAAAACTATGAACTGCAAAAAAACATAGGGATGCTGAATGGTTCTTTTACAAGTGTGTTGTAAGATTGGAAAGTCGATCCAAACAAAGTGTCATTGTCAAGACCATTAGACTTGCAATAACGTCAAGTAAAAATCATATTGCTCTCATTTCAAGTACTAATCGTATTGCTCTCATTTCAAGTAAAAATTGTATTGCTCTCATTTCAAGTATTAATCGTATTGCTCTCCTTTCAAGTAAAAATCGTATTGCTCTCATTTCAATCCCATCACTTTTATATTCTATATCCATAGCTGTAGTAAGTGGGATCGAAGCCAAAGGAATCAGAACAAAACAATTTTTTGAGATTTTGTGGCCAATGAAGTAACAAAAACAAGGCACAACATACAAGAGAAAAGAGCATCGTGAGATATACAACTAGCATATTGATTGGTAGCATAAGTTTGGAACACCTATTGCTCCATATTCAACATTTCTTCAGATAATATAATTAGTGACAAAGTTGGCAAGCTACTACAGTAGAATCCCAACTAATTTCACATTATAGTACCATCCTCCTGAGCCAGACCACATGGCATCAAATTTCTATGTACCATTTCAATACAACCACACAACATCTAACTTAGATGTATAAATGATGCAATAATGGGTACATTTAGGAAACAAGAGCACATGAGATCTTTGATACAATGGCATTGACATGCTCAGAAGACTCCATGCATAAGCAGGCTGCATCAATAACAATGAAGATGACTATCACCTTTGCAAGTCTGCTATTTGCATTAAGAATCTTGTTTGCTTGCTTACCATGAAGCATAAGTGCATTCTCTAGTGTATTGTAAAGTGTGTGTTTACAAGCTAAAAATCTTTATCTTTAGATGCAAGTACTCTTTTGCACAACTGATATCTTATGGAATTGCAGGCGAATAGACTCCATGAAAGCAGTGTAAAGGGAGATGTTGTACCAAACTGAAAAACAAACATGACAAGAATAAGTGTTCAATCACCATTTGGGGTTGAGTGAAACCAAAACATGTAAATGTGGGTATTTCATGCATTTGATAGCAACCATGTTTGGTGAGACCATAGAGGTATATGTGTTTTAAGGTTGAATCAAATATCTATAGACATACATGGACTCCACAAGCAATGAAACCCTTGATTTATAAGGGTATTTTGTAGTTGGTATATGAATCAAAGTGTTAATTTTGTCATGCCTGATGGATGTAGATGCAAATACCATAATAAATAAAACTTCATAATAATAGCATAGACCCATTGAATACCCATCAGACATTTGTTTAAAGATCTAAAAACTAACTCCTCAAAACCCCTAACAATTAAAAATGTTCCACTCTGATAATAGACAAAGTTATCCACACATAGGTTGCTAACTTACTAAGCACACATTCATGAGCAACAATAGCTTCAAATGTTGGGTATTAAATAAACCACAAAAGGTGCCAAGAAAGATGAAAAATTTCCCTTGTTGTATTGAGGGAAATTTTAACTGCCTCCAAGCTCCACAGACTAGTAGACGATTTTTTTTCTTTTGTCTTTTGAGGGGGGCATACTTCTAGTTGTGAAGCTTCTGACATTACAGTGACCAAAATAGTCCCAATCCTCTTCTCTCTCATCAGAATTCTTCTCTTGCAAAAACTATGAAGTAATTGGTCTCCAAATCAAAGCACCAAGCAAACAAGCAAAGGAATAGGTTGGCTACCACTTTAGCTTCCACCCTTTGGAGACACCCACCTACCATTCAATAATAATACTTATGCTGTTATTTGATGAGCTAGTAAGACATTCAATAAGATTTGGTGGGTTGTTGAGAAAGGACATCAGATCTAGCTATTTTCAATTGATAAGTTACAACTTAGATTGTGTCACTTTTGTACATTTCTCTTATTGTCATCTTTCCTTTTCTTATGATTCTGGTTTGTGCTTTGCTTGCAATACAGTTATGGTCATTTTTACATCAATAAATGCAGAGCCGAAATCAGCAAGCTCATCAGTCTTCTTCATTACCGGCAGCCAGTCTCTTGTTTCAAACCTACTTGAAAGTACCCTAATTTTGCAACTAGAATCTGTCAGCTTCCCCCAACATTGATAACCAAATCCAACTTCCAGTTGGTGCCGCCGTTACGTGCCTTGTCGATTCATGCTCAAGGAGTTTCGTTGCTGTGTCTGGTTCTGGGTTGGTTGGAGGTGGAGAGGCTTTTAGAGCAGACTTTGCATACCAATGCTCTTCCAAACAAGATAGTACTTGGAGGCTACTTTGGAAATTGAGGTTTCAAGTTGACATTTTGATCTTTAAGAAAGAAATATTGGATGATCAAAATGGAGACCTGCGTGTGGTGGGACTTGCTGAGCTACCACTCACTTGATGCAGCGGTTGTTGATCCAGCTGGTGATCAAAAGAGTTGTAGTAGTACTACTAATCCTGCGGGATCGGTTGATCTCGAGTGGGTTGAGCAGCAAATTGACGAGCTGAATTGTTTTGGATTTCATGGATCTTGTGTGGGTGCCGTGTATGCTTACGGTGATCTACTTGGGCAGCAGTGTGCAGCACAATGCAAGCCCCGGCACATGGTCCAGAGCATCCTCTTCCGGAATCCTGGCCTCGTTTTGCGCCATTGTCCAGTTCCAAGCGATACTCGAGCTGCAGGTAAAGTTTCAACCCTAAACCCTAAAGCCCTAAACCCTTCACATGCTGCACGTTGTAAGACATCGCAGCTGAATGAGAGCTGTTCGTCATCCCTTTGAAATTTTGTTTCTAATGCAGTTCTTGTGTTTTGTTGATTGTGTGCAATGATATTGTTTGCAGGAAGTACTGGAGATGGGGTTTGCAAGGAGATGATGGCAGATTTACTACTCTGGGCACTTGATCATTCTCCATCTGAACACAATTATATTGTCATCATCTCTGATGTGCAAGATAGAATATTTGCATCTGTGTTGTACCAGATGCATTTGAAGGGCTATAGAATCTTTCAGGCGACCCCACAAGCTGCTAAGTTTGGATTGTTGCATCGTGTGCTTGCTGAATGGCCTGGTTCCTTCTTCACCATCATTCCTGATCGATTGCAGCTTCCACTTAAGGTGCTGGATCAACATGAGCAACATGAAAATCAAGCTAATTTGGAAAATTTTGGGACAGGAATTGATCCAGCCCCAGTACAACCATTGAAGAGGTTTGCTTCTGACTATGACTTGGGAGGTGCTGGTGTAGACTTAGATCACAAGAGGAGAAAGATGACATTTTCTATAGGAGTGCAGCTTGCTGATCAGGTGGGTCAAAATTCAAACCTGAACACTATCAGGTTGGCAAAACTACAAACAGATTGCCGGTCTTTGCTAGGAGAAATCTTTGCAGGCCAGCCAGCAAGCAAGGGATATGATCAAGCTTCTTTGAAGAATGACTTCAAAACACGATTCGGGTATGAGTTGGACAACAAAGCTGTAGGTTACAAATCCCTTGGAATGTTTCTGGATGTCACTATGCCTGAACTTCAAAGGACAAGACTTTCAAGTAATGGAGCAAATCTCCTCTTCCTCCCAGCTGCCTCATAACCATTTTCATACCATGGAATTGTCTTCTCATCGACAGACTCCTCTCACCAGTTGTATTGAAGGGGAGCCAGCTGCTGGCAATTCAAGAGCACCAAATCTTCAATTGCAAACTGTAGAAACTCAGTTTTTTCAGAAATTGGAACGCACAGAATGTCCATCAGATCCTCAGATGAGATGGTCTTTTGTTCATGTACATAGAGGACTGCAAGGTATGATGCAATTGATAGGATATCAATTTGGTTTTTGGTGAAAGAGGATTTTGAATGTTTTTTATTTCGTCCTGTTTTGTGTTGGGGCATGGTAGAGGAGGATTTTAAGATTTGCAAGTGTCTGTTTTTCCTTGGTGCATCTACTTGCTTGTACCAAGGGGCTTATTTTGAAAATGCCCCCACCTTGGGGGTTTACCCAATACGAAGTGATAAAAACTACTCAAAATATAAACTATTTTGAACTAGTTTCTCTCCAACTAAAGTGAACTTGCGAGTTGTAGTCTTGTTCATGCTTTTTCTATGCTCAAACTGCACAACCAAGATCAAGATGGTCTTAAGTACACAGTTCACAGATTAATTGTTATACACCCATACGATGTATCTCAATGCTGATACGTCATGCTTCTTGACACTCCATTTTGTTTGATACACAAAAGCCAAATAGACACAAGTGACATGCTAGAACCCTGCCTGTTGGCATAAGGAGTTTGCAAGATTGAAATTGAATATGAGAATCTTAGGGTTTGTGCACCTATCAGTAAATTACCTATTTTAATTGTTGCTGGTTTGAAGTTTGAACTTGGCATAAAGGGGCAGAGCCATTATGTGCTAATCCACTTGTTCATAATATGTCCAAGATGTGAAGCTCATTAGCTCTGATATACAAGCAACAGATTTTTAGAGATGCCTACAAATTGAGACAGGCAACGAAGGCCCTAGAGGCAATCCCTCGAGTGCAAGAAAACTCATAATCTGCACTTGCAATTTCTGCTCCAGGGTGCATCTGTTTGTGCTCCGCTGATGATGAGTTCTTATACTGAAGTTCCTTCCTACGGAATCTCGACCTGGCGTTGGGTTATTGTCCAGCGGAGTGGGTCTCCAAGGAGAAGCAAAGAACCTGGTGAGTCTGAAATACAACATTGAATTTTTGTAAGAAAAAAGCTCGGCATGGTTGTTATTGTTCTTGTTTTCTCAAGCAACTATAAATCCTGTTTTCCATTATTCCTTGCAACGAGGTTCTCGTGATCTGGTTTGAAATGTGTTGCGCCTGAATTTTCATTACCAATGCTCAATTCAATTCCGAATGCAATTGCATCTTTCGGTAAGCAAGTGCAGAGCTCAACTAAAAAAAATCTCTGTTTGATTTCAGCTCTGAAATTGTGAAATAATTATTTCAAGGGCCTTAAAAATGATCACTCTCTTTAAGTTCTCTTTTTTGTTTTCTTCCTCTTTTCTTGTTAGGTTTCTAAATCTTTCCCTCTTTTTGGTGTTCTTTTTTCTTCTTACTTTCATTAGTATTCTTGTTCTCTTCTAGCTTTCGTTGGCCTAGCCAGCATCAAGGCTGAGTATTTCTGTAGCTGATGGTTTTGTGACAGAAACCTGGTGTGCTGGTAATGTATGAAATTGCACTTCTAGCCACTACTGGAAGTCATTTTTTGTGAATAGTGACCCTCCCAAAATAATCCAAACAACAGGAGCAGCAGAGAGACTTAACAAAAAAAGTTAAGCCTAAGTCTCCTAAACTTGAAAGTTTTGACTGAGTAATCTGCCAAGCATCACTGATCTTTGTGTTGGGATGCCTGAGAGAATGCATGGTCCAGGGTTTTATGGTTTCACATTACTTAGTACTGTTTGATTATGCTTGATTCTTGCTCAATCCACCAACAGGTCACAAGACTACTGCCATCTTAAGTTCAAACGGATTCTGCTCAATAGTCTGAGATTCTTTCAAGATGAATTCTGGAGGTTTTGAGCTCTTTCCCTTCCACAAATGACTGTTTTGCAGCCTGTTTGTGCTTCTGTGAAGCCTACCCAGTTGCATTGGAGTGGAAGCTGGATGCCGAGTCAAGAGTGAAATTCTTATTCTCTCATTCAAGGGGAAATGCTAGGAGCTCATTTGTTGGAGCTGTCCTGGTAGACTAAACAATTGCCAGAACCCTCCTTCACAGCCACAGATGAGATAATCTAACTGCTGCACCACAAGTTTGGAGGCAGGTGTGTTGATATCGGTTTTGTTTTCAGGATGTCTCGCTGTAGCTCCTCAGAGAGAGTCACTCTGTTGCTAACCCTGTCCAGTCCAGCAATATGGTTGGTAGAGAATATGGTCATCTGTGTGTTCAGGGACCATCAAGGGCTTAGTATTCCTGAACATGTATAAGCACATGTATAACGTGTCCCTAAATATGCATATGTCCATTGCTGTTGTTCAAACTGCTCCTTAATTTTTGGTTTGGTTTTCTCTTCTCTTTAGGGTTGAATTTTTTCTTTTTTCATGCCTGCCTGCTGATTGTTGCTGTTATTTATTTCAGATCTTATATATATATCCTCATTGTCAGGTCATCTCTCAATTCTATTTAGGTTGATTTCAAGTGTAGGTAGCAGAAATTCACAGCATTTGTGATGATATGGATAATATTGGTTCTGCATGCCTCACGTGGACTCCAATATTCTGTGAAATTTGGAGTAGTCAATATTCAGTTTATTATGTTCTTAAGGCTTTGTATCACCAAAGAGTTCAAATGGCGAGCTTGATTTGTCTGCTGAGGGAAAAAGGTTGCGCACCAAAGTTTCTTTTAAATCAAACAAGAGGTTGGTTTTGACAAAGCCAGATTTCTGTTTGGTGTTTCTGCAGTTGGGATGTTCAAAATGACCATTTCAAAGGCTTTTCTATCCTAAGTCAGGACAAGTAGGGAGCTTTTCTAAAACTTTATCCTGTAAGTTCTTGCTTGCAAAACTTTCCGTCTTATTTCTCTCTGTTTTCTTCCCCCTTTCCTTTTTGGGATTCTCCATTTCGTGCCCTTCTCCCTTTTTTTCTTTCTTTGTCTTCATATTCCATTTTCTTTGAAGTGTTTTTTGGGTCTTCCATCTTATGTTTTGGTGAGCTGGCCAACATCCTGGCAAAGTTTTCCTTTTACTGCTGGTCTTGTGACAGGAACTTCAATACATTGGTTAATGCTTGACATGAACCTCCATCCATATCTGGAACCAAGGATGTCGGTGGGGATGTTATAGTAGGTCATCAATACCATACACATTATTGAAGGTCCCTGAACATGTGTATGACCATTTTCTTCTTCTAATTGCTCCTCCATTTGGTTCAGTGCTCTTGTTTTCTCTTTTCTTTAGGGTTGGTTTTCCTCTTTTTCACGCTTGTTGATTCGTTGCTGTTATGCTTTCCATAACCTTATTATCAGGTCATATTCTTTTAAGGTTGACTTGAATTGTGAGAACTTTTCTTTACTCATGAAGAAATTTTCTCTGTAGGATATATTCTAGTAAGATGGATTACGATGATCAAACTTTCAAGTGATCCATCAATAGATTCAAAGAAGATGTAACAAAAACCAATAGATTGTCAAAGTTGGCTCAATATTCTTATGTGTTTAAACCTTTGTATGTTTCTTAGCCAAAGATGGTGTCATACCATTCAAGGCTTCTCTATTGAAAGAATTGTTGGAGATTTTATGCACTCAAATGGTGAGATCAATAGTAGACAGTTCGGCATTGTCATTCCAATAGCAATGAATTGGATGGGTAGCATTGAATCTTTTTTTCCTTGAAGCTCTAACTTAGATGGTAAGTCAACTAGTAAGGTGTTGCCTATAGTTCATCAACTTACTCCTATGTAATGGAGAAAACTTCTAAATGTTTCAATTGTGAGAATGCATTCCCATAAAAATTGTGCTTGTTCCAATTTCTAACTTTAGTAGATGTTTTACATTCAAGTAGTTACTAGTGATGAATTTAAATGACATGTTAAAGTACAAGAGGCCCCAATTGCTATCTTCTATGTCGATCTTTATACCTTTCTAGGCTAATTCATTTTGTGAGCTTTATTTGTATTTATAAGTACACAAGCTAATGTTTACATTGACCTATACCCATTGCAGGTAATTGATGAAGTTAATGGAGCTGATGGAGTAAGTGGGGAAGTTGTGATAGGTTATTTCTTATCATACATGTTAGCATGTTGATGGTCCTTGAAGAAGCAAGAGCTTGTCACTTTTGTTCATATTGCTTGTTTTCGTTTTTTTTTCTAGTTCATTCCCTTTGTGTTCATGCTTCCTTGTTTTATAAATCTTATTTGGAAGTCTTCTTTTAACTTCAAGCAAAAGTTAAAACTTTTGTTGTGGCTTTTGTAACAATGAGTATGAAGATATCTTGATTCTCATCAGGGTTGGGTTTCCTTTCATTTATGCTAGTTGATTGGTTGCGATTATGTTGTTAGATATGGAACATCATCATAACCTTATTATTCAGTCATCTCTCAATTCTTTTAATCGTGACTTGCATTGTAAATGCTATATTAATGAAAACATCCTTTTTCCTCATGGTTTTGTTGGTGGTGTTGGACTCATTAATATCATGATTGAATTTCTTGTTATTATTGCTAGTCTCATGGTAGAAATTCAATATGTTGATCAATATATGACCTTCACCCACTACTCAAAGATGATGGGGTCAAGGGAGATGTTATGGCAGTTGATCAATACCATACAACATGTTGAAGGTCCTTGGATATGCATGTGACTGTTGCAATCTGAAAAACTGGTCCTTGGTAGTTTCATTTTATTTTTGGTTCTGTATGTTTTTTGGGTTTTGTTTTCTCTGATTCCCGAATATGCTGTTTTAATCTTATTTCTGGATGACCTTATTTTCAAGTATTTCTCATCTTTGAATTCCTACTTCTTTTCAAGTTGACTTAAAATCGAAGGTATGGAGGGTTCATGACACCTATGAAAGTGTACATTCATTCTTGCTAGATTTCTACCTCTTTTCTTATGTGTCTGATTTTTGGAAGTGTCTTTTGAATTCCAACACATGCCTTGTTGTGCTTCAAAGTTTATCCCTTGTTTGTAAGGTTTTGTACAATCTTTTTGTATGAACTTTTCGTGTGCTTCGAGAGTTTTATAGAACATGCCAAAGGGTTACTTTGAGAGTTTTGTAGAACACCCCAAAGCAGGATTGTACACTTTGCAACTGATTCTTCAGTTCTTGGTGCTTCTTTTGACATGTACTCTTAGCAGCAAACTTACAATTTTGTGAACGAGATCATGTCTTGTTTATTCTCAAAACGTACATCTCAAAAATCAAGTCTTGCTTGTAGTTGCACCTGTAAGTTGTATGTCAGTTGCTGATATGCTAGCCATCTCCAAATCTGTGCATGTGATCTCAATAAAAAGTACTTGCATGTACTGTACTCCATGAGCTTGTTGAAGAGCAAGAAACATTAGCACTGGATTTCTGTCATCAAATCCACAATTCAAGTACTTAAGAGCTTGAAGAGCAAGAAGCATTGGCACTTGATTTGCATTCCAAATCACACAATCTTCATTCCAAATTTCCTGGTCCATGGAAACAGAGTAAGCTACAAATTCTGCTTGCACGGAAGGGAAAGAAAGCTTAATCTACAGCTTCCTCATCAGTCCAACTTCAGGAGGTTCTCGATGATGAAACTTAGTAAATATCCAAGCAAACAAGCATTTATGATTCTTTTATTAAACTGGGAGATCAATCAGCAGAAATTGGAGAATCATAAGCAAATCAGGAAGTGGAGATTCATGAGCAGAAGACACAACCAAGGCGGAGATTCACGACCAGATGACACTGTAAATCAGTAGCATTTTGAGTCACTTATTATCATCATCGCGGACATTTGGTTTTTTTTAAAAACCGTGGCTGCTCTTCATTTGGTGAAACGGATATGAACGAACCCGCTTGAGCTTGTCGTTGGCGACGTAAGTAAATGCGAGCTCAAGGCTTGCTTTCTTCGTTCAACAAGCTCAAGGCTTGCTTTCTTCGTTCAACAGCTCTTGCTAAACATGGCAAAGCAATGAAAGAACCACCCACCGAAGGGAGGGACGTTAAGTTCTAACTTCTCACCCGCCACTCGCTGAACACGGCAATGCAATGAAAGAACCACCACCGGAGGAAAGTTAGATTCCGATTCTGACAAAATTCTGATTCTGACTCGCCACGACATTAATTTGAAGTTTGAAGTCTGAAAACTCCGCTGTATGTTTTCCAGCGTCTGTCCCCAATCTCTTCTCCTATAGGCATTTCTCCTCCGTACTTCCTGCTGCACCCTGTGGCATCATGATGAGGTATGTCGAGTACCTGACGTAACGCTTAGGGTAGTAGAGTAGCGGCTTGCTTGGCCGAAATAATCTGCAGTTATTTTGTTTGTTTGTCTGTATCAGAAGCTTGCACAATCGATAGGACTCCACTTTTTGAAGGCGGTTTTGATAGCTTTGTGTATGTAGAAGAATTGTGCGTGCGACTGTGAGTACTAGCCATGGATTTGAGCCTTCCCGTGCTTGAACCTATTGTTATCAAACCCCTTTCTTCGCCTCCCTTTGAGTGCTCTGGTGTAGGTCTTACGTATAAGGGCCAATGTCGAGAGACAATCGACAACCTGAATGCCTGGCTTTTTCCTAAGCGGAAAAGCACTACGGCAACCCCATTGAAGCGATCGAAAGATTGGTGGCTCGCTCAACTGCAACTGTATGGGTGCAAGATCAAATCTGCGAGCACCATCGCCACTCTGAGTGACAGCCTCAAAACTGCCCTCTCCAATGGCTTGCAAGGTCCTCCGGAGCATCTGGTTCAGCTTGAACTGGAGCTTAATCGGCGGTTCTTACTAGAGAATGCGAAGGCGAGGGATAAGCAGTACCTTAGGTTGGACGACAATGCGAAGGCTGAATTCGATAGCCATCGATTTCTTCGCGAGAAGTTTGGTGAAACGGGGAAGGAAGAGGTGTTGGTGCTTCAGATCCAACAAAGACAACGGGTACATGAAGCTGCTGAAGAGTTGGGTTTGCACACAATTAGTGCTGATGCTCCTGGTGACGCTGGTGCCCGTTGGATTGTGGTTGGTAAGAACCGAGCAGCTGTCTGGGACCGCAAGAATGAGATTGAGAAGAAGCGCAAGCTGTGGGAAGACGAGGAGACAAATGCCAAGAGGAAGAAGACGGAAGCGATGCGCAAGGAATGTGAAGCAGGTGGGAAGGGAAAGTTTGTGGATGTAGAGGGTGAATGGTCGATTGATTGCAGCAAAATGGACAAGGAGTACCGAAAAGCCGATAGAAAGATGTCCATTTTTTTCCACAGGCCTCTACCAGAAGAAGAAGAAGAAGAAGAAGACTGTTCGGATTACAGCTCGGGTTGTCATTCTGACGATGATCAAAGCAACCAGAAGAAAAAACAGAACCCCTCAGCTGTGACGACTACCTCTCGCCTGCTGTGTGCAAACTTCCGGATGGGGATTCTGAAAGGCATTCTTCGCTCCACCACGGAACCTCCATTATCATCATCCAAATTTCCGGCCGAGGACGTTGAGTTCTCATGGCGAGGCCGAGAAACTGGAGAGGGTGAGATCCAGCTTGATTATGAAGGCAACGTAAACACAGGCGTCCTTACCTTTCTGAGCAAGACACAGCTGAGGGGAGTGTTGAGGAGCAGCTTTGACGACTTTCCGTTTTCTGGCAATAAAATTGGCAAGGTGCCTCTTAACAAAGATTACTGCTGGAGCAAGTATAGCGAGTCTGCGCATGAGCGCGAGAGAGTAGGACGTTGGCGGCGATAACTGGCTGCTCTCTGTCTCAGATACTTTCAGTACAAATCCTGCTTCTTCGGCTTCCTTCAAGAATTGAAGGAATGTGCATGTTGTAGGTTAAGGGTTTTTTTTTTGGCAATGTGTTATCTTCTTGTAGTGTTTGTGGTCTTAGGATGAACATTTCTATGCTGTCCCGTCTTCTTTTCTCTTGTGATTCTGTTATGACCTCTTTGTTTGTTGCACACGCATTGTGTAAGGAATTTTGCATTGTGTAAGGAGTTGTTGCTTTTCACATCTTCAGACATGTCCTTAGTGTCTGGTGTTCTTGATTGTGAAGAAGCTTTTTAAGGATTGGAAATTGAACCTGTCTTGTCACTCAGGTAGCTGACTACATCTTTTGTCATATTTGCAAGCGTTTGAGGAAGAAATTGGTCCCCAAACTCTGACAATCAAAATGAAATATGGAAGGAGGTAGATGCAACTATCCCCCAGCTTGGGCTCTTCTGATGCCATTCCATTCCAGAGGATCAGAATTTTGGATTTGTGACTTCTTTTACCAGCAAACCCTTCAACCCTAAAATGCATACTTGACGAACATGAAGTTCCTTTTGGAGTCTCTTAAGGATGTTCTCTACAATCCATGTAGCCTGGAGATATTACACTATCTTCCTTTTCTGAGTATGTGTTTGCAATCTCTGTTGTGGTTGGAATATGCAAAGGAGCAAACTTTCAGAGGATGAGTTTTTCTTTTTCTTACAATCCATGTTGTTCAGGCTCCTGACCCAATTATCCATGGGGAAAGGAGAAAGGCTATTGCAAATGACATCATAAGAGGTCATGCTTTCCTGGGTTCTTGATTCATCTTGCATTTTCAAGTTTGCACAGCTTTCTGGCAATTTGTTTTTAGAGTGGCTGACGCTTTCCTTCTCAGAATCATTGTTCAACTGATAGTTGATGTGCAGTTTTATCATGTGATGGACAAGCTTCTTCAAGATTCTTAAAGAAGGAACAGGTTCTGTTACATTGAGGTTAGATCCAGTAGCATGTCAAAACCAGCAGCAAAACAGCTTGGAATGTTCATGCAGGTTCCAGGTGATACAACTGCCATGGAGTTATGTGGGCTTGGAAAGATTTGCAAGCCCAAATGGTCTTCAGAGGAGGTTGGGACATGGGTTGTTCACTCCCCATTGTTGTAAGCACATTGAAGAAAAATAAGTGGGAATTGACTTGAGCATCCAAACAGGCCTTGATCTGCAGTCCTCCCCACAGCAAGCAACTACCATCTTTGTGCTTAACAAGTGTCACCTAGCACTTTCATCTCTGAATGCAATCTTCATATAATATTGCTTTTCTCGCAAGTCCAGTATAGCCAGAACAATCTTTCAACATATCACCAGTGTGATGTGAAAGGAAATGTGATGAATGGGGAAGGATGAAGGAATTGAATGATGTGAGAAAGCCACAGGTTTTCATGTCTGTTTTCAGGGTTTGATGCTTGTGCAGAAGACACTGTTGATTGTGATGACATGCAATATGCAGAGGTTTGAATTGACTGATGGTAACATTTTTGGTGCTTTGTGGTGTGCTCAACAACTTGGGGCGTTCTTTGGAGTGATTGGTACCTTGTGGCTTCGCCATGTTTTGTGTGTAGGATTAAGTTTGGATGGGCTGCAAGTGTTGTTATGAGGTCTTCAAAGATCTGTTGTTTCTACATAACCAGGTTATGCTGTTATGTTTGTTGATTGTTGATAAGGTTGTAACATTGATTCTAGTGTTGGGGATGTGGGAGAAGTTTCTTAAGGTCGAACTTGCAGTTCAGAAAATGTGTGTAGCACCTGCTTAGGAGTTCTGGCAGCAGAAATGTTAGTATGAGGAATAAAAACATAAGAGGTGCATTATAATGTTTTCCAAACTTGCTTTTGTTCATGTATTGCTTTTGTCCATATTACTTCAATCATGAGAGCAGATAGGGCAAGAAGAAAATGTGAATCCTTGCCATGGGTTTAGTATCTGCAATTGTGACTGTGCATTGAGTTTTTGTGTTTCTATCTTGGGGTAGTTGATGTGTTTTGTGTTCATGCTTCTGCTACATTCTATCATTGGTTGCATTTTCAGGAGACGCTATAACTAATTAAGTTGTGAAGATGATTTTGTGAAGTGGTACTTTGGGGGTTTGTTGTGTGTGGCAAAATGGGAGTGAGCATGGGGTTTCAGGTGGTATCAATGCATTTGTAGACAGTGCTTTAGCAGTATGATTGCTGTTCAGTCAATGATGGGTAACTTCTCAACTGGTGTTGGCGTTCATATTGAGTTACAAGGTGTTATAGTTTGCATTGTTGTTGTTACAAGCTTTATGGTGGTTTGACATTTTTGGCATATAAGAAGTGCAACATTACAATTCTGTTGGGAGCAGAGGGAGCATTGAAGTGCCCAATTGTCTCTTTCTGAGAAGACTTGTCACAGACATTATTGTATATGTGTGGAATAATTGTTTGTATTTGCTCATTAATGTGTAATAATATCATGGCATGTGTGTACCGGTGTTTTTTTTCAATTTGTCAAGTGACGGGACCGGCTACCATGTGCTTCTAGTGGTATGCCAATGTGCATATTTGTTTCAAGGCTGGTGAATCCAAGTGGCTACACAAAGATTAATTAGTTTTAGAAGTGAATTAGTCTTTGTTCATAACTTGGTGGTGAGGACTATATGAACATTTTAGGTTCATGTGGCTACAGAAAATTTCATGCTTCTATATGTGGGGCTACTACAAATGAGGTACAAATGAGGTAAGGTAAGAGAGGGGGTGAAGAGAGCTAGAACACAAGAGCTTTTGTGGCTACCGAATAACATGAAGAATAGGCATAAGAGCATAAGATACTTGGAACAAACCCTTGACCAAGATTGCAAAGTTATTTCATCTAATTTGGTAGATCTTAGTTTGTTTCATCAATTTTTGATTATTGTTCTACAAGTCATGAACCATAGCAAAGCTTTCTACTTCTAGTTGTCTACATTGTCCTCTCTACCACTAGAATAATAGCTTCTTTCGAATTGCTCAAATGGTCACTTCATTGACAGAATGGATGATCAAATCCTTTTGTAAATAAACAATTGAGTAGGGATGTACCTAGCCCATCACTTATGATGTGTTGCATCTTGACACTTTTTGATGGTAGGTTAATAAAAAGAATCATGACAAACACATTGTTGATGATTATAGGTTCTTAGATTGAAATAATTATAGTGGAAGCATCTTTGGTAGGAACTTGTTGCTTGATAGAAAAAACACTCACAAAAATCTAGTATAAGAATGATGCCCAAAACCATCACAGGGGAGACAAAAAGGGAAGGCCAAAGAAAGGCCAAAAGACACACAGCTCGCAAGAACCAAAAAAAGGGAGAGAGCTAGTCCCTCTTGTGGTAGGAAACTATCTCACCTATGGCCCTTCTAATGTTGCCTGCATGCAAATCGTGAAATTTAATAGTAATGGGAGGTTTAGAATAAGCAACACCTGCCAACGCAATCTTCCTTTCTATAATAGAAACTAAAACATGTTGAAGAACAATACTAACACAATGCTCGAACAATAGATTGTCCAAGGCATTTAGGAGTATTCCCATTCGAACACAAAAATAATCATATAGAAAAATTTAAAAAACAATATGAATACACAGACATTCAAATGAAAAAATAAAAAGAGGATTACTAATTGTGAATGTGGGCACATAAAGATAAATTCAGAAGGTCATTGGGGCAAACAAAAAACCTAATCAAATCCAAAAATTTATACTTAAATTTTCTCTATTTCTACACTTAAGGTGGTGGATTTCATCTTTAATACATTTGGCAAAGTATGTGTGGCATGGAGACATTCGATCATTTTTTATCACTTGCATCTTGAAGAAGTTTTGAAGGGGGGAAAAAGTTGACTTAATCAACCAGTTTCATTAGTGCAATGCAGAAGGTTTTGTGCTTGACTATTGCAACCTTAGCCTTGGGTTCACGACCAAGGCAAGGGTTTGCAAAGGTGCGGCCAAGAGTGAACTAGGGAGTCACATTTCTTGGTCTCGGGAGTGCAAGAGAATGTGAGGGAATGAACCCCCACACTCCCAAGTGAGCTCCCACTTTGGGAGTTGGAGTCCCAATGGACTTTTGAATTTTCAGAGGGTGATTTAAGGGGCCAAACTCATTGGATTGAAAAGTTTTTTATATATAAGAAATCTCTTGGAACATAGATGTTTAAAATGAGCTTGCATGACCCATTTGAGTCCTTAAAACATAAGTTATGGCCAAAAGAAGGGTTGGGAGTCAAATTGCCAATTTGACTCCTGACCACTAAAAGTCAGAATCACACTAATTTCCTTACGTGCAGGTGGCACGCCACACACCATTTGAAAGATATTGATGAAAATCATAATTTTTCTTCAGACCTCATCTCAATCAAAGGTTTGTAAAAGAAGTTATGAGCCCCCAAAATTGTGGGAGTCCCAATTTCGAGAATTTCGGGACTCCAACTTGGGAGTCCTAGGACAAAATGACATTTGGATGTTAACCCCATGGCCAGACAAAGAGAATACTATAAATGGGGGAAGGTGGTGGCTTCTTCGAAGTCCGAGCCGTGATGAGTCTTGTGAATTCATGTTTGCCCATGGCTCATCCATGCACCAAAAACGCTCCAATTATGCACTAACTAACTTGTTGTTTAGTTTGTGTAGGTTTCGTGTGAATAATTGAATTGCTTCTCACTCTTCTTAGTCTCCATCCCAGAGCTCCAACATGCCTTTCTACCCCCAAAGTGCTCCGAACTAAGGAGCGTGCCCTGACCTTTTATCCTTATGTTGTTTGCACATTTAGACTTGTAGTTGAATCTACTAAGGAGTTTGGGGGTGCGTATGTGTGGCATGAATACAATCGATCATTTTTTATCACTTGCATGTTGAAAAAGTTTTGAAGGGGGGAAAAAGTTGACTCAGTTAACCAATTTCATTAAGGCAATGCAGAAGGTTTTGTGCTTGACAATATTCCCATTGTTGGAAAGCTTAAACAAGGTGTGAGAACTCTGACTTGCAAAATTGAATATGTAAAGAAAGGTTAGAATCTGACATTTGTTTCTATGATGTAAATAGTATAGATATGGGAGTGGTTGGTGACTCATTGATGTTCTGGTAAACCCCTACCTTGCATCGTAAAGGCTGGGTTGTCAAGTCTCTTTGTTGGATGCCCACAAAAATCTAATTTATTAAGACTTCTTGATGAAGCTAACAATAATGATGGCAATTATGCATAAGATGTCTCTAAGAATTTGAAAATCATTGGAAAACATTGCCTTGTCACAATTTTCCACTTGTTACATAAACACACAAGAAGCCCTTGGTTTGGTTGATTTGTTATGTTTGTTGTTCAGTCTATTGAAAGTAGACTATGAGTATGGCAAAGGAAGAAATCAGAAAGCCAATCAAGTATGCAAAGAAAACATTAGGTCTGTGGCCGCAAGATCATGCAATCAAACTTCAACAATTGTATTTCATGGTTGTTTAGCACAATTTTTTTCCCACAAACATTATGTTAAGGTTTGTGTCGAATTCCTATTAATGTTTGACATTGTCCATAGGGTAAAGGGTTGGAAAATGCACTAGGTTCATGTGTTAAACATGAATTGTAGAAGCAAAATACATGGTTTAATAAGTCTAGAGGTATGCATTAGTTTCCATCATCATTTTTAGTTGTAGATTTAATTTTACACAATTGTTACTTTTGTGAACTAATCAGATGTTGAATGATGTTTCTTGGAGTGTTTGATTGCACCCAAGTAACCAATGAATTAGGCATGTTTTACTGAATGGAATTCTTGTTACATCTTTAGTCCAAGCATGACACACCCCCAAGCTCCTTGATAGACTCAACTGCAAGTCCAAGGTGAAAATAATGGAAGGATAAGGAGTTGGGGCACATTCCTTGGCTCGTAGGACTTTAGGGGTAGAGCGGTGTGCTAGAGCTTCGAGATGAAGACTAGGACGAGTGACAAGCAGGTCAATTATTCACACGAACATGCATAAACTAAACAACAAGTTGGTTAGTGCATAGTTGAAGCATTTTTGGTGCATGGACAAACCACATGCAAACACAGATTCATAAGACTCACCACAACCCAGACTCAAGGGGAGCCATCACCTTCCCCTTTATAGTATTCTTTGTGCCTAATTAAGGGGCCAGCACTTATATGTCATTTTGTCTCAGGACTCCCAAGTTGGAGTCCCGAAATACCCTAAATTGGGACTCTTGCAACTTTGGAGGCCCATAACTTTGTGTGAAAACCTCCAATTTAAGTGAGGTCAAAAGCAAAGTTGTAGCCCTTGTCGAGAGCTTTGTAACAATATATAGCACACCACTTGCATGCAAGGAAATTAGGGTGATTCCCGACTTTTAGTGGTCGGGAGTCAAATTGCCAATTTGACTCCTAGTTCTTTTTTGGGCCATAACTTATATTTTAAGTGCCCAAATGGGTCATGCGAGCCCATTTTAAACATCTAAGTTCTAAAAGATTTTCAATTGTATAAGGAATTATTCAATCCAATAAGTTTTGACCCCTGCAATCGCCTTTTGAATATATGGGAGTTCATTGGGATTCCAACTCCCAAAGTGGGAGCTCACTTGGGAGTGTGGGGGTTCATTCCCTCACAATTTCCTACATTCTCAAGAGCATGAAATGTGACTCCTGGGCTTCACTCTTGGCCTGCACCTTTATAAGCCCTTGCTTTGGTCACGAGCTTAAGGCTACAGTTGCGACAAAACATCTTAAGTAAATATGAGTTTCTTGTGGCAAAATGTTTCAGGACTAGATTGCCATACTTGCAAATTCACATCAACAATTTTGTAAATTTGTTATTCTCCATCCTTTCTTACCCTTAAACAATGGCCTGTAAGCTTACCAATGGCCATTTTTGCTTCATAAATTCGCAATACAATAAGTTGCTACTTCCAACATTTAAATAATAACTTAGATTATTGATCAAACGTTCACAAAAATGCACACCCTATTCTCTCACCACATTCATGCATGTGCCCAAGATCATGGTTCAGATTAGTGGAATTAGATGGATTTTAAAGCAAGGATTTTTTTTCACATGTGTACATAATGCAACATATTAGAGAATGCTCCACCAGCCTACATAAATCTTGAGACATGAAGAAACTAATGAAAACACATGATTATTTCTAGAGACTTATCAATTGCATTTATGCATTAAACTTCTTATGTAGAAAGGATTTTGCACACCACTATGTTGAACAACATCATTTGCACAACTTATGATCGGTATTAGTAGACTTTATGTTGAATGGTGGAATAAGATGTTTGCTTGTTAGAGTTGGCCTCTTTGAGGTTCTAGTGTTGGGGTTCTTCTTGTGTACAATCTACAACAAGAAATAGATTGCGTATCTAGATGTGCATTTGCATGTGAACAAAAATATTGTGCATTTGAAGACCAATAAACAAATTGGGGATCTAAGGTACAATAAGTGCAAGAAATTGATTTGATTTCCCTTACAACAACCTTGGCATCCTTTGCAATGTGGTAGGATTTATTTATTGGTGGTTGACTTCCTCTGCAATGTGGTATGACTTCTCTATTGGCCCTTGGTTTCCTTTCCTGCTTGAATATTCCCAAACAAGTCTTGAATTGTTGCTCTTTAATGGGTACCTTCAATTTGCAACCCCATGATCATTATCTTTTTTTTAACCTTCCTTCCCCCGTATGCAATTTGAATTTCTTCAAAAAGTGGGACTTGTATTAATTTGTGCATGGGAAATGGAATGGAGAGGAGGTAGGTCTAGAGTAGTAACCAACCTTTGCATTATGAATGATGAATGCATGAGATATTGTTTGACAATCTATTGGTTATTTGCTTTAGGGGATTGTCAAGCTACCAACAGGCCAAATTGCAATTTCTGCACCTTCCCACCTAAGATCATTCTTGAACATCATGAGCAAGAGGGCTTAAATGGAAACATGGCTATTTGTGGTTGGTAATGTTCGTGTGTGTTCTTTCAACCTTTTTGTTGCAACATTAACATTGGGTTTGTGATTAAGTGTGGAGTGGAAGGGCCCATGAACCCAAAAGATTGTGTTTAAGTGTTAAACACATTTTCAAAAATGGGGGAGAGTGCAAGGGATGGAGCCCAATGACTCCTAAGTGCACTCCCACTTTGGGAATTGCATTTGTGTAGCAGTTACGAACGTTTAGAACCTTAGTTGGAAAAGGAAAAAAAAACATCAAATTGGGACCCTAGGACATCATTAGAAAGTTCCTGAAGCATAGATGCTTAAAGTGCCCTCACATTGTTCATTTAGACCTGATTTGCATAAGTTATGATTAGAAGAAGGGGCAAGAATCAAATTAGGAATTTGACTCCCAAACATAAACTCCCTTGAAAGTAAGGGTCAAATGAGCTTCGATTGGGGCGTGCTACACATCATTGCAAAGATCTTATTGAAAGCTATAAAATATTTCCCTCGCATGATAAAAAAAAGACTTATTTGATAAAGATATGAACGTCCAAAGTTTTAGGATAACAAGAGTCCTAGTTTTGGGACTTCCATTTGGGAGTTTTGGGGAAAAGTGACATTTGGATGTAGTCCCCACAGAAAGGCACATAATAGAGTATAAGGAGGGGATTGGTGCCTCCTCCCAAAGGTTTCAGGTCGTGTAAAGCTTGTGCTTGAGGTTATCCTTATTAGGTCCATTGCACCACTTTCATTCAATGATGCACCCCCAAGCTCTTAGATAGCCTCAAATGTGAGTTTGAAGTGAGAATAGCGGAAGAGTAAGGAGTTGGGGCACGCTCCTTGGCTCACAACACTTTGGGGGTAAAGGGGCGTGCTGGAGTTCCAGGATGAAACAGGAAGAATGACAAGCAATCAATCACTCACATAGACCTGCATAAACCAAACAATGTTGGTTAGTGCATAGTTGGAGCACTTTTGGTGCATAGATGAGCCATGGGCAAACAAGACTCACCACGACCGAGACTTGGGGGAAGCACCACCTTCCCCCTTATAGTATACTTTGTGCCTGGCCATGGGACCAGCATCCAAATGACATTTTGTCCTGGGACTCCCAAGTGGGAGTCGCGAAATTCCCAAAGTTGGGATTCTCGCCACTTTGGGGGCCCATAACTTTGTGTGCAAAACTCTGATTGAAATGATGTCTCAAGCAAAGTTGTAGCCATTGTCAAGAGCTTTCCAATGGTATGTCACATGCCACCTGCACGTAAGGAAATCGGCGCAATTCCCAACTTTTAGTGGTCGGGAGTCAAATTGGCAATTTGACTCCCGACCCTTCTTTTGGTCATAACTTGTGTTTCAGTTGTCCAAATGGGTCATGCGAGCCCATTTCAAACATTTACGTTCTAAGATCTTTCCCATGATATAAGGAACTTTTCAACCCTTTGACCCCTATAATCACCCTCTGAAGATTCGAGAGTCCATTAGGACTCTAACTCCTAAAATGGGAGTTCATTTGGGAGTGTGAGGGTTCATTCCCTCACACTCTTTTCCATTCCCGATAGCATGAAATATGACTCTTGGGCTCAGTTTTGGCCCGCACCTTTGCAAACCTTTACCTTGGTCACAAGCCTAAGGCTAGGGTTGCAACATTCAACTTGTATAACTGCCTATTTTTCTTAGTTATTTAGGTCAATCTCATCTTGAACTCTTGCTTGTGAGTTCATCCTAGTCCCATCCCAAAGCTTTAGCACGCCCTCCTACCCCCAAAGTGCTACGAGTTAGGGAGGGTGCCCAAATTCTCTTCTTTTTCTGATTTTTTATTTTAGGACCCACATTTGGGTCCCTTAAGGAGTTTGGGGGCATGTCACATGTCCTATAGTTTCCTTGTATTTCAAGTGAAGTTTGAATGAAAAAACTTTTAAGGTTCAAAATTATGAACCTCAAACAAAATTGACACTTAATACTAACTTGTTATCTACCACAATCTCCAATTCTAGTGATGAAGAGCTTACTTTTATATGGTGGTTGGATTTGCAAGTGTTTCTTTAATGTCACCATCTGTGTCTATCTATAATTGTAGCACCAACAGTTCATTAGATGTGCTATCATGTAACAACTTTAAGATGGATTTGCTTGTGTGAACCTATGTAGCATGGGAGTTTGTGTTAGCAAACACCACATGCATGCAACCCACATATTAATGCAATTCTAGTCTACATCCTTGAACAAATAAAAGGAGGGTTTGCAAATATGAGAGAAACATAGAAGATACATTTGCATTAGTTATGGTGTAGACAAACTACTTGTCATTGGTGGTTGTGACATTAAAAGGATTCTTTGAACATAGTACCACAATTTGGCAGATACTTACAAGGTGAAATACTTGACCACTTCTCTATAGTGCTACATTGAACTATCAGGTCACATAGACTCCTTGAAACAAAATTCAACAACCATTGAGTTAGAAAATTGGAATCCCATTGCTTATGGTCAAGGGTAATTGTAGGTTGTATTGTTGTAATCAAGTACTACATTTATGCAACCAAACTTCATTTGATGATGGATGGACAAGAAATGTGGATTTTTTGTGGGAGCTCTATGGACCCATACATCTTTCTTTAATTGTAATGGGTTTCAAATGCAATATTGGGTTGTTTAGGTGCAACCATGGCAACTTTATCATTTTTAGTCATCTCACCCATTATACAATATTTGATCCACATTTAAAGGGTTAATGTGTAGCATGAACATGTGTTACCATGGCTATATAGTTGCAGTCATATATCCTTCTAACAACAAAGTTGTACATGCTTGACCATATGATTTTGTGGCCGGTGGCAAGGTTGGTTTGTTGGTTATAGAAAATAAAACTAACAAGCATGCTTGGGTTGGTCTGTTGGTAATGGAAAACAAAACCAATAACCATGCCGAGGTTGATAACAAAAACAACAATGTGTAATCATCATTATCACAAAAATATAAAATAATTTGAAATTGTGAAGGTGGATTGTTTTCATTCTACCATGTGGGGTTTCCATAATCCTCTTATGTAAAGATGCTAAAATAGTAAACAAAATGAGATAATTGTTGTCATGGTGAGATGCAATTGGCATACATCATTTGAAGAGATTCATGACTCACCATGAAAGTGAGAAGTCATATTTGAGAGTTTTGTGGCTTAGCCTTCATTTCACCCTTGATTTCTATATTCCCAAAATGGACTCCTTTTGTATTCATTCCCCTTGACATCCTAAGATCAAAACCTCCATCAAAAGACATATCAAAAGAAAAATATTGAACAAAATTTGAAGCTTCCAAAGTTTTCTTTTCATTTGCTAAAACAAAAGAAGAAAAATGTTGTTGCCTTACATAAGTCCCACAGGAAACACAACAAACTTGCCTTGATACCTTTCCAAAACTAGATAATCTTTGTCTTCTTCTTCTTCCTCTTCAACTTTCAAGTCTTTTACGCTTTGGCAACATTCCAATGGCATTAGAGCTCTAGAGAGAAGCAATTGATGACAATGATGATGAGAGAAGAAAGGTATGCAAATGATGTTTTGAAACAAATGAAAATCAAACAATGTGTCTTTTGACATTAAGTCCAAATGTGTCTTTTCAAAAATTAGGGTGCACAAATATACGAAACTTGAAATCATAGACTTTAGATAAATCCAAGGAACATAATTATAATAATTCATGGAAGTGATACCATAGTTTGAAAGTTTTTAAATTCGAGGTTGCAAGAAAAGGACAATTTTATTAATTTCTTAAAATCTTTGACTTATTTTCAAAAGTTGGGTTGGAAGTCAAGCATGTGCATACAATATACTAATCATTTTTTGATTATTAAAAATAATCTATTGACACTTAAAAATACTAAATTCGAAACATCATAAAATCCTTTAGTCCTAGAATCTTTTTTATTTATGTAAGAGGTTTGAAGATGTCAAAACTATTCAAATAAACTTGATCACCATTTTTAGCACATATGAGCCCTAGGATTAATCATACATCTTCATGGTTCATAAAATAATTTATGTCTACATGGGCCACCATAACACAAAACAAAAGAGGATATGAATAACTAGTTTGTATCCTCAAGTTCATAAAATGATTCTTTGATTTTAGATGTACCCTAAAAAGTGACCTATTGCAATTCATTCAAGAAGTGCTAAACAATTTTGTACATTTTATACCCTTTATATTATTACTAGTGATAAAGAATTAAGTGATTTCAAACTAGTTGAAATTGGTATTGGTAAGTTTTGGGATTTAAACAAATTTAAGTCCATGTTATAGGTCAAGTTCTAAGGTCTCCAAATTAGAGGTTGCAAGTTTTGTTGGAATTGGCAATCAATTTTCTTTTCAAAATCAAATCATATCCTAAACTAGTGGCCTTGTCTCATTTTGAACATGTTCCCAAGGTAGATAAATATAATTTTATTTGGGCTCCATGTTGCTTCACACTACCAATGACAATAATTAAATTATTTTTTGTGGACATAAATTTTTTTTAATCAATTTTTTGTTTTCAAAAAATAAAATTCTATAAATTCACTATATGTCACTATATATCATTATTATTTTTTCATTCTTGCCAATGAAAGTTTGAGTCATTAAATAAGTTCACAACAAGATATATATAGACCCAAAAAAAAACATTGAAAGGGTGTAAGAAAAGCAACAAGATACAAACAAACAAAAAATTGAAAGGGTGCAAAAACAAACAACAAGAAATGATTCTAAAATGAAATTTGATCTATGACAAATTATAATCTGGAATGGCTCTAGAATTGTCATAGTGATGATCACCAAAATCTTGTCCTAGATAAACGAGCTCTAATGAAACATTGCCATTGGAATTATAAATAAATAAAAGTTCAACTTTACATTTTAGACAAGTTATTGCATTTGGTTGGTTGTACATAATTAATAATATATAATCCCAATCTTGAATAATGTGCA
This sequence comes from Sphagnum contortum, assembly GCA_963920785.1. Lineage (NCBI taxonomy): Eukaryota > Viridiplantae > Streptophyta > Sphagnopsida > Sphagnales > Sphagnaceae > Sphagnum > Sphagnum contortum. The sequence goes on along the minus strand of OY987276.1, from coordinate 29,192,555 downwards.
TATGTTGAACATATTAATATTACAAAAAATTAAAAAAATTTAAAAAAAAAAAATTTTAAAAAATAATAATAATATATATATATATATATATATATATATATTTGGTTGGTGCAATGTAGATGGAACTAGACTTGGTTTTAAACTAGAGTAATTCCAAACTCTTTATGAAAATGACTGGAATTAAAGGTTTTACAATCCAAATAATTAACCAATCTCAAGATTGGACTAAAAAATCCATAAAAACAAAAGACCAAAGGTTCATTTTGAAATAAGAACCCAATTAGTTTGTATCCAAGATGCATCTTTTGAAGATTTGTGGAGATGTTTTGTTTGATGGTGTGGTTTCACATATCCAATGGCCTTCAATCTTGCCATTAAATAGGTAGAAAGTCTCAAGATACTCAAACACATAGTTGGGGTTAAAATGGATATTGTGCTTTTATGCAAATGGCAAATAATAAAAAATCTGATAATATCGGTGCTTAACAATTGTAGATCATACCAAATTGATACATTCAAGGTTGATGTTGAGGGTAGAACAAGATTGTACACTTGACAATTTCCATTGATATTTTCAGAATGATTAGACATCCTTCTATACACAAAGTGAACATTATGGTAAATCTTCTAGATTTTATAACATGAAATCACATGTTACATGCGTTCCCAATAAGACAACTCCACAACAGGTGTAATCACTATTCATTTATACTCTCTTGAGTGCTATTCTAAGTTTGTGTGGGCATTGTTTGTTGTTTTTATATAACAATATTCTTATTATGTGATTATAACATTATAGTTTTTTTTGAAATAAATCTAGTAAATTCAAATACAAAATACTTGAAAACACTTTCAAAATATTATAATCAATTCTAAAATATAATGTTTAAACAATGTAAGTAATCCCAATCTACCAATCAGCCTTAAAGACTCACTTACGAATGACAAAAGTGGGGATTGTAGTGTCCCACCAATGTGTTCCCACCAAGTTCCCAACATGTTTTCCCAAGTTCTTAGTGTGTTCCTCAACATTTTCCCAATAGCACCTCACTTTATCCCATATCCTTTGCCCTAAGTTATGTTCTTGTAACTTATGTAACAAGCCCAAAAGGATGAGACTACAATGCACCTATCTATTTGGGATTGTCCAAAGTTTGATTAAATTTGTTTGTGATGGACCAATCAATCAATGATGATGCCCATTACAAAAGGAAACAAGGGGTGTGTCACATTGTAGCCTTGTCATTTACATTAAAAAAATATCTTAAGGCAAAAGAAGAATTATGGAAACTCAAATAATTCACCATGCAAAAATATAATCTTCCAAAAATTCTCTAAAAGAAACCAAAATCCTTCAAGATATTATTATAACTCTACAACTAAACTCAAGTTTCAACACAAGCCAAAATATCATCTTTCAAAAATCCTCATATAAAAATAGACCTATGTTACCTAGGGCGCAAAATCCCTTCAGCTACTATACTCACTCTATAATGAATCTAAACACAATATCCTTGCCTTGGTAGGCAAGGCCAAAAACTGGGGGTTCCCCACAACACTATGTACCCTTACAAAATGATTTTTATGTCTTGGGTAGAATCACAGATGCAACTTACTTAGTGGTTTGTGATGAACACACCCGACCACAAATTGTAGGGGACAAATTGCCATGGGAGGTGGATTAGAGCATTTACCAAATTCAAGGCTTGCAACATGGAGTAGAGCATTTTACAGTGATTATCCAAAGCAAAGGTCCAGTGCTTTGCAGACCAAATTGCGTGCCCCCAGTACTTCCATCACCCTTTGTCTCTGGCAACTTGATCTTTTGTTCTTCTATGGTCAGACACTTGGGGACAGAAATGTTGTTGAATCAATGAACATAGAAAAGGGTTATAATATTAGTAGTGTACAAAATATACTGAAACATACAGGGTACATATGTGCAGGAATAGGCTTGTGCCCAGGGGTGAAGAAAAAAGGTGGATAATGTGGCCAATCAATGAGATTGTTAGAATGGTGGGGGAGTAAGTAGCCTTGATTGTTTTGAGAACTGGAGTTCTCTTCTGTACATTCTCAGTTGAAGGTAGGGTCCCCAAGTCAAAAAAGCTTGCAGGTGAAGTGTGTGTGAGAGAAATTGGTGTGGGGATTAAGTTACGTAAAGAGAGAGACATGTGCCTCACCTCTCCTCCAGTGTTTTTTTGATCTCTGTACACACCAAAAAAAGCCAAACAAATTATGAAGACCATAACACTGTTAAACATTGCTGGAACTAGCAGGCAAAGTCCAGCTTCCGCACGTATATGGTGTGCATGCATGAGAAACAAGCAACACCATTTCCCACAAGCAATGGCATCTCCCACAAGCAACAAACGAGTATAAAAGACAGTAAGTATGTAAGTAAGTAAGTTGACTCCCTTAAACATGCTGAAACCAGCAGGCAAACTTGGCACATATGGTGCATGGTAGACAAGTGAGGCATACCCTTGGCAAGCATGGGTGGGAAGCTATAATCAAGCCAATCCACAGCAAGGCTAGTAATGCTGGAAGCGAGTCTTTGCTACTACTAACTTAATGCTTATGAGCTGGCTGGCTTAACTTCATCTTGGAATGGCTACCATGTGTGACACCCACACCCAGTTTCAATGTTACTAACCCCAAGAAGCCCTGCACATCGTGCCACCACGGATGTCAGATATCCTTCAAAACATACCCTGTTTCAACCTCACTTTTGTCCCCTAAATTGCGGTTCATGCTCGGTTCATGGGTAATGTCAGTCATAATTGAATGAATGATGTGCAACAAATTTTTTTTTTGGTCAATCTGATGTGGAAAACAAATTGTTACTAAGCTCTCTTGACAATTGAATAATGATCTCTTTTAATATCACAAATTTAATGATGGAACAAATCAAATACAACTTTTGTACTTTGATTTTCCCCATTTCCATTCATAGTCCTTCCTTGTACTAGCACTTTCATGTGATAAAAAATGGTAGGGTTTTAGTTTTTACCAATAGTTGGTTTTGAGAACCGTCTGTCAAGAGTATATATATACAATTGGGGTATTTATCATCTTCAATGTTGAAGTCATTGTAAAGTTTAATCCAAGGGTTGATAAAATATAATGGCTTTGTGGGCACATTATTTTAATAATGTGAAATTGAGTTTGTACCCGTAAATATACTTATGATATTTTCAATGTCATCAAAAGGACCTAGAAAAGAGAATGATGTTTTTTAATTGGCTTAAGTGTTAGCATTTAAATAGGCATTCACTTTATATTGTCCAATCTTTCATGTTTATGGGTGAGGATGGGGAAATAATTAAGACTCAATGTGGGAAACAATGGTAGAGACCCAAATAGAGGGTGTGGATGGAGATACTCTAATCCTTAACAAACAAAGTTTGATTTGTTTTTCCAGCTTCTGTCATGTGTATAATAATCACTAGACCTTTGGGAAATTTGGGCACTTAAAAACAAAATAATCAAGGGCTCCAAGATATGGATTGTGGAGGATTCATGCTGACCCAAACTTACAACCAAATCTGCTAAACCCAAGTTTATAATTAACATTAGGGTTTATAACAATGTTATGTCTGCAACTATCCATCTCAAAATTGGCATAATTGTCCCTAGGTTCTTCTGGTTCACCCTGGCCATATTTTAAAGGATGGAGAATTTTTCTACCCAAACTTGCCATCCTGCAAGCTTCCTCCCTAGCTTGGTGCAAGAAGATAGGATGGGAATGAATTTTAAAAAATCAACCCAATGTCAGACAGCAAGATGCTGCAGCTGCTGGATGTTGTTGACTATGGTAAGCTAATAAGTTTTGCTTGATGACAAACTACAATTGAGCAACAACTTTTGGAAGAAGAAATCTAGAATTGATCAGCTTGGCCCTTTCTCCCAAATAAAGATGACCCAATTGGGCTAAATTTTAAAGAGCGCTCCTTTAAGTTGTGTGAAATATTAAAGGATCATCTAAGAAAGGGCCTAAATATAGTGATCCAGGGCTGTTAAAGTCTCCAAATGCATTCCCACCATTGATCATATACTACCTTCCTTCATATAACCCAATTATATAGTGTGGAGATAGTTATTAAAAAAGTTAATAAGAAAAAGAACTAGTTATTAAGAAAACAAATGAAGTAGTTAGGCTTGAAAATGAGATAATTATTTCTGAAATTGTTTTTGGAATGGTCCACGGACTATATACCATATGAAGGATTCCAAAAAATTCTCAATTTGTTGAAAGCATCCATCCCATTGTGTCATGCTTTTTGTACACAGTAGTACTTGATGGTAGAGGAAGGAGTGTGCAAACAAGTTAGAACTCAGCAGGAGTGAGATTGTAGCTCACTCAGCCTTCACATTTTGTGAGTGAGTGAGTGTGGAACAAAGTAAAAAAAAGACTAATTGACCATGCTATTGGCTCATACATGTCCATTCATTTCTTGATAAAATGGTCACATTGAGCACTGTAATAGTCTGTACATTCCACACACAATGTTTTGCATGAAATAAAAGCCTTTCATTGATTCTGAAATTGTTGAGTTTGGACCTGAAAAGTTACACAAGGTTCTTCACACATGGTAGTAAACGAAGATGATTGTCTTCGTGTGTAAGCAAGATAAAGTGGACATGAATTGGATTGGATTACATTGGTAGTAAAAGAAAGGATGAAAATAAATTTAAAATAACAATAAAATTCATCATAAAGTTGGTTGTAGGTGATTTGGGTTTTGGGGTTTTGTGTAAAACTTGTTTATAAGTTAGGTACTAGTGTAGCGTGTTACAGAAGAGGTAGAAATGAAGTCTCTTGAGTTGCTGGGGAAGTGTGAAATTTTGTGTCCAGAATAAATACAGTACTAGTACATGAACAGTTTCGTCGGCATAAGTTAAATTATTTCTTATTTTTGTCGAATGTTTGAAAAAAAAAATATTATTATTACTTGTGTTGAAAATTTTAACAATTTTTATAAAATTAAATTCTGAAATTATTCAGACTATTGGTTTTTTTGAACTTCAGATCTGCCAATCCCTTGAATTTTTTAATAAAATGATGACAATTTAGACACACATAGATAGACTCAACAAATGTGTGTCACAAATACAACAAAGTCATGTTGATTAATTTTTTTTTTATAAACATTACATGCCAAAAATTTCAGAATAAAAAAAACCAACTTCCGAAGTTAAGATTTGAAATTCAATTTATTATTCAACAGTTTAGTTTGTTGCCAAATGTGTTCGGGTATTACAGTAATAATAAATGAATTTGACCCTTTAGGGTTACATGTAAGTATGGTTTGATGGTGTCAGAAATGCATGTCAGACATGTATGTATATGTATGTAGGTAATGTAGGTTACATGTAAGTATGGTGGGTGTTGTCAGAAAAGCATGTCAGACATGTATGTAGGTGATGTATGGCGCTGGTGCCACTCCCAAGATGCAGCAGCAGCCTTCTTCATCCCCCACCACTGACTTCCAAATTGTCGCTGGATCCCAATGCTAGCAAGCAGCCTTGCTTTTTCATTCTCATCAGATTCAGCTGCAAATCAAAGTTCAACACATACATTAAGAAACAAGCTGTTGATCAGTGCTTTTGTTGTTGTTGTTGCTGCTGCTGCTGCTGCAGATCCCAATGCCCTTTTCATTCTCAGAAGCTGCAGCAAAAGCAAAGAAACAACAAACAAAGAAAGAATTAAGGAAGTCCTGTTGTTGTTGTTGTTGTTGTTGATTCTCACTGCTCTTTTGATTCTGAGAAGGTGCAAAAGAAAGAAAGAAAGAAGTCCTTTTGTTGTTGTTTTTGCTGGATCCCAATGCTCTTTTGATTTCAAAGGAGGTGTAAAAGAAAGAAAGAACTTAAAAGCTAAGTCCTTTTGTTGTTGTTGTTGTTGTTGCTGCTGCTGCTGGTGGATCCCAGTGCTCACTTGATTCTATGGAGGTGCAAAAGAAAGAAAGAAGTCCTTTCAGTTGTTGGTGTTGCTTCTGCTGGATCCCAAATTAATGCTCTTTTGATTTCTAAGGAGACGGAAAATAAAGAAAGAAAGCAGAAGCCCTCTCGTTGCTGCTACTGCTTCTGCTCTTTTGATTCTAACGAGGTGCAAAACAAAAGATTCAAGAAAGAAACCCATTTGTTGTTGCTGCTGCTGCTGCTGCTGCTGGATCCCAGTACTACTCTTTTGATTCTAAGGAGCTGCAATGAAAAAAAGAGGAAATCCTTTTGTCGCTTTTGTTGCTGCTGCTCTACCTGAGAATATTGCTAAGTCTAGGATCATGAGGCTAACATGAGTGGCAGCTACCTGTCGAACTATAGTATCTAGCTAGTTTCATGGTTCTTTAGATCGCCGCCATAACAGGTCGAATATGCAAGTCTAGTAGCCGGCCGGACAAGTAGGCCGTGCGAGGAGTCTAAGGAGAATCAACCAATGTGCAGCAGCTACTATGCCATAGCAGCTGGAAGATCAAAATGGTCGACTCTGCTGGGACTAGAAGAATACGAAGCTGGCGTGGTGGTGGTACTCCAATAGCCGCGACTACTGCATTCTCATGGCCTACCAGTACCTGCACTAGTGTAGCTCTTCATGTCTTGATCCACGTCGTGTTGCTGATCATCAGCAGCTGCACTTCTTCATTCAGTTCCGCCTGCAGCCATGTCGATCGACGTCCTAGTACTGGTACTAATCTTGGGGCCGCTGTCTTGCAGCAGCTAGTGGTAGTGTCAGTCACGGGCTTTGTATATATGGACAGACTCGTCGATCATGTGCATGCTTATATAAGTGCTGCAATCAATTTTCTAAGATCGCTAGCTGCTGTGTTTTGATCTACGAAGCTTTGCAGGTCGAGCATTTTTGCAATCTATGCTTTTACAATTAAAAATCTTGCAGCTGAAGGTTTGCGGTGATTTTGTTTCCATGGTTTTTCACAGGACTAGATCAACAGCAGCACGAAAGATTCATCAATATTCTAGAGGAAAATGTGGCAATCAAGGTCCAGGTTGCAGTAGTCCAAGATCTCAGCCACCTGGATGCATCAACTTCAACAAGAAAATTGAATGTAAGGAAAGTTTTCAAGCTCCAAGAAATTTCCAGCTTCAAGCTCTTCTAATTGTGTTTTAAATCTAGATTCACTTGCAATTGATGCACAGAGGTTGGTTGGCTATAATCATCTAAATTTTAGCTAGGCAGCTCTGTGTTTCATACCGAGTTGCACTCTTTTCTCTTCTGGGGGATCAGACTGGGTGCAATCTTCTTGCTTCCATGATGCAAATCATAACACCCACAGAGCTCTGGGATTAGTATTGTTGAATTTTAGCCTGGAGCTGAAGGAGTAGATCTAGATCTCTATAAGCTCAATTCCTCAAGCTGTGTTAACCACCTTCAAGAGATCTGCTGCACTGGTTCGAATCTTCAACCAAATTTGTGCAAACTAACCAAAACTTTTGCAATTTTCTTCTCAATTTTTTTTCTTGGTGACTATGGCAGACACATCACATAGAACAACAACATTCAATTACAACAGAGTTGCAGCAGTCGAAGGACCTTGCAAATCATCATGCCATACCAGGAGCTAATCATCCCAAATTACACTCCACTAGTTCATCAAGTTACTCATTGAGTTTCAAAAAAGAAGCTGCACAAGGATGGAGGACTTTCATACATAGATCAAAATGGAGGCGGCAGCCATCACATGACATAATTCTGCATCAACCTGGTCAAGTGCTTGGACTACCGCATAATATAACTGCACTGAATCAGAAATTTAACATGTTGGAGACTCATGTTATAACCACATCAAATCTGCTACTAGAGTTCATCACCGAGATCTGGAAGAGTGCAATGTGGAATATTATGGTTAGAGTTCATCATCATCATCATCATAAGACTAGGCCGAGTTCATCTCAGCCAGCTGTGGTTGTAACTGCTCAAAGACAAGTAGTGAGGGTTAGGCGAAAACTACTATCAATCAAAGGCACTGAAGATTCCAACTCCAGTACAAAATTCTCCCACTCTTCTTCGTCGTCGTCTTCTTCTTCTTCTTCTAGTGATGATTTCTTTGATGACTATAAAGACCCCGAAACCCATCCACCTAAAAGTAATTAGAGAATTATCCCAAGGCTTCAACTTCTGCCTCTTGTGCAATGTCTATAGATGATCATCACCATACCAAAAGAAGAATGGGTTTAGGGTTTAGGGTTTAGGGTTACTAAGTTGGGACCCCTGAGCTTCTTTGGGACCTCTGAGCTTCTAATTTGGGACCTTTCTTGTCACTTGTTGATGATGAGAGTATTTTCTGTGGCACCAAACCTTGCAAATGTCAAGGCTTCAATTTAAAACCCCGCCCTCAACCCAAATGTAACCCTAAACCCTAAGAACCACCTGGAGGCAAATTTGGATGCTCTCTTCCATCAGGAAGAGGCTTTGGTTTAGTTTTAGTACCCGTAGCTCTATGGAAGTAAATTCAAATCTAGTGTGCGAAAAACATCTCTTGTTTCCAAGAATTGTAACATTGTGAACTAGAATTCCAGTTAGAGGAGTAATTTTCCTCCATACCTTGAAAAACCCAATTTGATGTAAATTGAGATTGTTAAGATACAAGTAGGTTGATCATCACAATTAAAGCTTAGTAGAAATCACTATAGACAATATAGAATGTGGATATTATCTAAATGCCATCACCTTGGCCAACCATTACTCTCAACTACAAAAAACAATTATTTCCTTGTATTAGCCCTTTTGAAGTTCATTGTATCTTTTGCATATTTATGGGTCCAAATTGATGTTGGCAGGTTCTTCAATTTTTGGAGTATTAAACTCGAGGGTTTAGGTTTTTATGATCTCAACCTGATTCAACATTCTTTTTCTTTTCTTTTTTTGGTGTGCAACCAATACAAGGATTGGATTGTGTAACTAGCCTTTTGATAGAATCAAAATTAGAACTTTGAAAATAAACTCTTGAAAGCAAGTTCAAAGTTCTTAAAATAAAGAGATTGAAGTATTTTGAAAAAGTAAGTAGGTTAAATTTTTTTGATAGGTGGTTGGTTGGTTGGTTGGTTTTTTTAAAATTTTATTTTAAATATTTTTATTTAACTTAATACTTTTACAAATTTCAATTTTAATTTTTCATAAAACTCAATACCTTCACAAACTTGTTATAAATTAGAAAATATTTCAGCCTTGTTGGGGGAATGTGTAGTGTGCACATGAAATTGGACCCAGTTTTCAAACTAGACTTGAAATTTTTTGAATTTGAAAAAAATTGCCAAAATGAAATTCACATGTTTAAAATTTTCTTTAAGTGTCAAAACCGAGACCAAAGGTTTGCTTTTTTTTTATAAAAAAGAACAGGACAACATTGTTCAAAACTCAGCTTCACAATAAGTAAAATGTATTTCATCCAAACTATTGTGTACATGAGACCATTTTACTACTACCCATGGAGATGTTTGTTAGTACTTAGAACACAACACATAGTTTTGATAGTAAGCTCCTTTTGTTTGCTCCAAAGACTCTTCCGCATGTGTTTTTTCAAAGATATCATTTGTATTGGAAAAATCATTGATGAGTATGCTTTAAACTTATGATTGTTGCCATTTGGTGAGAGTTGTTAGTGCATGGACTTGCACTTAGATTATAACCGAGTGGGTGTTGTGACATTAGGTCTAGAAGACTGAAAAGGATTTTATAACTTACCTTTCTTTTTCTTTGTTGAAGTTATGAGATTATGTCTTCTATTATGATGTTATTATGTGCTCACTATAGGATCAAGCTAATGGCCTCAAATTGTTACTTGTTGAGTTGCAAATGGGGACCTTAAAGTAACTTGTTGAAGTTAAGGTTTCAACAACATGTTTGACCCTCTCTTATAGTACCATAACTTTAAGGTGTAAATTGGACTATGTTGGATGAAGCGCCTTTCATGGAGTGTTCAAACTCTAACTTGTTGAAGTTAAGGTTCCAACAACAACAACAACATGATGTTAATCCTTCAGTTTCTATAACTACATGTAAAAGATTGTTGAGTGCTAGTTACTAATGCTTAATCTATCCTATGATCAATGTAGGCAAGTAGGGCCACACTGAACCAGAGTTGAGTTGGGGGAAGGAGGTGCGAGGACAAGCTAATTGAGCCCCCCAACAAGCATGCTCAACCCAAAAGCTAGCTAAGTTAAACTTTTGTGGCAAGCCATGCTGCATTGTCAAACACCTTGAAATGGGAAACCATCCTTGAGCACACCTGATACAAAAGGCTCCAATTCCCTTGGTTTTGCTGGAGACTTGGATAGTTGTTGAATTCTTGCCTTGTAGTAGTAGTAGTACATACTACTACTCTTTTTGTTTGGAAGCTTGCAGTGCAAAAAGTATCCCTCTTTATAGGTAAATCATAAGGCATAAAAGGGGTTGGTTCTTTTGCCTACTCCTTAGGAGTGGGAGGGATCTTACACCTACTTCTAGGTATAAGAACCCTTCTCTTTTCTATGAGAGATACTCACATATACAAGGTGCCTTGCAAATACACTATGAAATTTCTTCAAATGCTTTATTATTGATGAATTGTGTATTGGCTTTCTACTACTAGAGTACCCATGGCCTTAATCTTGGAGTTAGTGTCATACCCATGGTAGTTATGTTTTGGATTTCTTTTTTTCACCTAAAGAAATTTTGTATTTGTTTATTTAATTTAGTCATGTAACTTTTTTAATTTGTAACAAAACCAAAGAATCAACAATGAGTTATTTTCATGATACTCTGAACAATGTTTTCACATGTTGAAGCCCCTTTGCAAGTTCAATTTAGAATCGGATTGCCCAATTTACGATTAAATATTTGAAAAAATGTCCAAACTATGTGTTGTAAATTAAATATAGGTATCATGTTTGATGTATAAAAATGGGTGTCCAACCCTCCATAAGTAAGTTCAAGAAAAAATCCAATTACAAGCAAAGTTGAGCATTTATTTATTATGATGATAATCTCCTTTAGATTGATCCAACTAAATTTTTCAATGCTCTTGGATTTTCAAACTTGACAAAAACTTGAAAGTAACCTACCTCTTCACTAATTTCCATTATATAGAAAACATTTTCTCCTTTAAATGATTACTCCTCTTCTTCCTTTTACATAATTCAACTAGCCACTTGACCTTGGTCCACATCTAATTGATTTTTAAAAGGAAAGGCTTCATTGAAAATAGAAGATTTGTTGAGCTTGGTTTTTCAAGCTTTTGAAAGGTTAATCCAATGGATTTTCTAATAAGCCATAGCCATTTATGGGAACTTCCCAATGTTAGGTTCTTTTGGGTGGTTGTTCATTCCCACATCCCTTGCCAAGAGGCCAAACATTTAGAGACTTCTAGTTAAGTAGGTGTGGTTTAGTGCAATTTGTTCTAAATTGGGGGTTCTTATTTCTCAAAGAAAATGTTCATGGTTAGGTATGATTTATTATCACGTAATATGGTTTTGTCATGAAAATATGTTTATTTCAAATCCTAAAGGAATGATAAAGAAGGAAGGATCTTCTAAGTGAAATTTCACAATTTGAAATTGCAAGTTAAGGCTTTTGGTTGGTGATTGAATAGCTAAAAGGGTTTAGGGTTTAGGGATAGAGATTCACTCTAAAACGAAGAACTAACAGGCTCATTGGCAACATGTGCATTAACAATGAAGATCTAGAATTCCAAGTGACAAATATGAAGCCTCAAGGATTCACATTATAATTGAAGTTCTTGGAAATCAAGCATTGGAGCGTAATACACCACAATAGGCAACCTTTAGACATTTTTAATCCAAAAAACCATTCACAATATGGATATGTAAGTTGGTGAAGGATTGGAACCATGGAGAGATGATGAAAAGTGATTAATTGACTTATTTTGCAAGACCTTAGGATGAAAAATGAAAGGAGAAGATATTACTAAAGCTTGTTGTGGTGGGTGTCAATGATCATAGTTCAATAGGTGATGATGTACTAAATTGTTATGATGTTCAAAAATGTCAAAAATGCAAAGACTAGCAATTAGGATTCTTGTAAGAATATCAATTTCCCGGATGGTACCAAATGTTTTGACATGTCAAGGAAATGGACATTTTAGTGAAAAGATATATTAGTAGGAGTTACTTGTGCCATGACAAGATTCATGCGGTGAAGCAAGACATAAGAAAGTGTTTAGGAAGGTTTGCAATTCAAGGTTAAAAGTTGAGGAATTGTCAAATTCAATTGCGTTGAAGATTTTTTTGATTTCGATATTGCACATTTCTTACCATAATCAAGAAATGGAAATAGGTGTGTTGTAGTGGCAAATCTTCTTCCACCATTACTCAAAATGGGTAAAGACTTAAAAAGAATCAGGATCATCCTACATTCCATGTTGTTAGATGAATTGAAGAACTTACTTGTAGGTTCGGGGTGCCCACATATGTCTTGAGTAACAATGCTATCTAATGAACAGCTAATTTGGGGAAGTGTACACTTAAGAGCCACACCGCACTGACATACAAAAGCATATACCACCATTAAAACTGATGAAACGTGAACAAAAAAGAAATGAAAATGGAATGAAAATGAAAACCTGTTCCGTGTTGAGCAGTAATAAGGTTAGGAAGTATGATGATCTACTACTTTACTTTGAGCATTTTGTGGCATTGCTCAAGAATGATGCCAGGACTGCTGGTTGAGAGTGTATACGTGAGTCAGGCCATCTGCAGGTGAGAGGAGATATGATTACATTACCCTGAATGAACCCCCAAAGGCAACAAAGCAAACTCTCGGTAGTCATTCATTTCGTTCACTCAACCCATGGGCATTCATTTTCAGGGTTGAGTGAGAAAAATGAACAAAAAAGTCTTCAAATTTTGATGGACACAATTTGACACAAAGTTGACCCCCCAAAAATAAAAAATTCCAGTTTCTTGGTCTGCAGAAACAAAACCTAGCATAACAACTGCTCCTCTACAAATTTTTGGTGCAAACAAAACTACTTCCCTGCACAAAGGAGCCAGGATTGATTCGGAAAATTTTTCACCCAAAAAAATCCCTTCATCTGCTGCCACCCCCTGATGTACTTTTACTTATCGCAAAGCTGCATTCATCCCAACCACCCAGAAACACAAAACACCCACCCTTTGTGAATCTCCAGAAACATCAGTCATTCAGAAATTGCTGTTATAAAAATGGGTTTTCTGACAAACACAGAAAATGAGAAGATGATGAATAAAGAAGTGTTTGAACTGTTAAGTAAAGGGGCTGACCTCCCAAGAGTGCACTGCCAGAAACATACAAAGATGCGGGGTCAATCAGGGCAGAAGATGATGGCATGCCACCTCGGCTGCCACCAAGCTGCAAGTCGCCCAGCGATGATGACGGTGCAGCAGCGACTTGGCCACTGTCGAGACCTTGATCGTACAACACACCTTTGAAAATGTGGCCCCCAATTTTGACAGTCGCCTGGTATGCAAACTCATTCTCCCCATCCTCCACACCCATTAATCTCACACACTTAAAGAGTGCCTGCGCTCTCACTTCCGGAGGAAGTCCACCCTTTGCTGATGCTGGGCAATTTTTAGAACATAATGTTTACTGTTAGAGCAGTAAAAATAATGATAATTCTCATGAGCATCAAAAAATCTCCATATTCACAATTAAGAATGCCAGAGCAAGGTTGAAACTTTTCCTTTTAAGTCAAAGAAAGACTCCAGATAAGGACTTACAGAACTGGGAAGAAAACAGAACCCAGAACCAAAAAAGCAAAAGACACAAAACACTTTCAATATGAACAAAAACAACAGTCTCTCACTTGTTCAGGAACCATCAACAGTAACATGTATGATAGCAACTTCCACACTGACTTCATCAGCTCCCTACTACAGTGTGTATAATCCATTAACCTGGTAGAGCAGCAAAACAAGGCTTAAAACCCTTAAACCATAATCAAGACAGGGATCAAAAGGGTTACTTTGGTTTTTTTTCCCACAACTCATATCAGGCAACTTGAATTCCTTCACAAAAAGAGCATAAGTTTCATGTGTAGGCTAAAGGACCCGGGATGGGGGCATTCCCAAAAGAAGGGGCCTAGGATGAGGTAGCAGGCAAGTTTAGCCTGCATGTTGGCAATTTACCTCACCTGTGGGCTTCACCCACCATAGATTACAAGGTGAATGTTATCATGAACTTAAACATGCAAAGATCATGAAGTGTAGGAGGAGGGGGAGGGTTGTTACACCTTGTCCTTCAGAGTGGAAGGGATCTTACACCTATAAGTGCCCTCCACATACACTAGGAAACTTTTTTTTACAAGTATCAAGAAATCTCCTTCCCTAAAAGAGGACAAACACTGTTGTCATCACAAGGCAGTGCATGACATGAACTACTATAGCAGCACACTCCATAACACATCACTCAATGAGAACAAACACCCAGGGACAACTTGACTGGAAGGAAAACCAAAACCACTGCACCAGAGAAAACAGGGGGAAAAATTCCTAGTAATGGAAGAAACTCATTGAGATATATAGTAGTGTTTATCCATGCATGGTGAGATACCCTTAGGTTGCCTTTCCATCTTTTTTCACATATTGGTAAATATTTTTCCCATCCATAGCTTCCAAAGTCCACAGACAAGCAGCTCTGAAAAACCTTAAACTAAACACCTGATCAAAATACACCAGCACCCCCAGAACATATCTGTGTAGGGAACTTCTAAAGCTTCCCAAAAATAATTCCTCATCAATCTCACAAAGTCAGAAGCTGGCTGAGAGAGCAATCAACCTAGCACACCAAGCCAAAGACCCAATTATGAACAAAGACTCAATCGTGAAAGGAATAGGCTGAGAAGGATGATCACACAGAGTCCTGTCCAAAACATAAAAGCATCAAAGAAAATGCAAAAGTCAGAATGAACACAAAAGATGGATGGAACCTTGACCCCATTGAACCCCTTTGGGAACACAGATACTTGGATTATCAACCTACCATGCCATGATCAAGACGCAATTATGAAAAAAAGACCCAATGGTGAAAACCAGCATGTGACAAAAGAAAGGAATAAGCTGAGAAGGATGATTGCACAGTCTTGTCTGAAACATAAAACATTGACGAAATTGAAGAAATCAAAATTGAACACAAAAGTTGGATGAAAATTTTAACCTATTTGAAACCCTTTTGGGACATATGAAACTGGAGATGAAATTCAATGCATCACCAGTGATGGAGATAGTGATTTTACTTCATTGAGATGGATGATATGCAGTGAGATGTGTGAGTTTAAAGGATAATCACACATAGTCTTGTCCAAAACATAAAAGAAATTGCAGAAATCAAAATTGAACACTGAAGTTGGATAGAACATTTACCCTATTTGAAACCCCTATTGGAACATATGAAATTGGAGAAGAAGTTTGATGCATGATGGGATTGTTACACTGTTTGAAACCCCTTTTGGAACACAAGAAATTGGAGACACGAAAGATATGAAATTGGAGATGAAGAAATTCAATGCGTGATGAGAGAAAGATGGGGATAATAGCCATTTTTTTTACTTGGTTGAGACAGGTGAAAGTCAATTCAATTCAATGCAATGCAATGCATGATGAGAGAGAGAGAGAGAGAGAGAGAGATGGACAGAGAGTTTACTTGGTTGAGAAGGATGAGGAGCAGCAGAGAGATGAGCGGAGTTGAGATCAGCAGAGCCTCCTCTGGGAGACGTTGCAGAAGTATAGGTGAGAGAATTGGCAACGACGAGGGATCGAGCGCGCTTGGACTTGGGACGAAGAAGAAGGCCGGCGGAGGCGGCAGCAGCAGCAGCAGATTCAGCCGCCTGTCGTTCTCGCCGCTTAGCTGCAGGAACCCAAGTACTCTTGAGATGCGTGGTACACTCAAACCCTCGACTCTTACAACACGTTCGACATCGCTGGTATGAGCAATCTTTCTTCGCTTGGTTTCCGCATTCTTGACACGCTGATGATCCTGTTGTTGTTCCCGTATTACTTGCTCCTCCTCCTCCTACTTGCTGTCCCTGCCCCTGCCCAACCACTCCCTCCTTCACCTTCCCTCCTCCTGCTGTTGCTCCCCACAGCTCTTCCGCACGTGGTTCTTCATCCCCCCCGCCCCCCAATCAAGAAACACAAATACCAGACGTGAACCCATTGGTAAAAGAAAGACAAACATCAGATGCGAACCCATTTGTTAAAGACAGAAAGAAAGACAATCACCAGACCGATCAGACGTGAACCCATTTGTCAAATAAAGAAAGAAAGAAAGAAAAGCATCAGACCCATCAGACGTGAACCCATTTGTGAAAGAGAGAAAGAGAAACATCGCACAGAAAGAGAAGCATCAGACGTGAATCCATTTGTGAAAGAAAGAAGGAATTTGCACAAAACCCACAACAGACGAACTAATAATAACAATAATAAAATCTCAGACCTAAACCAAGCCCGCTGCTACTCAAAGCAGCAGGAATCCGGCACACAGAGAAGCTGGAGACGAGAACAACTGGGAGGTAGCAGAATCAATCCTCTCAAGAGGCGGGGAGTGCATAAATAGATGAATAGATACCATGAAGGTGTAGATGGTTGTCGGGATCAGATGGGCCCGCGTGTGCGGGATTGTGCTGTTGCAGGCTTTGTACATTCATGCCCTGCGTTGCTGCTGCTGCTGCGTCTTCTTCGTCTTCCTCCCTCACGGCCAGTGCCCAGCTCTGTGCAGCTGATGGGTTGTTGTTGTTGTTGTTGATGTCTCTGTCTCTGTCTGCAGCAGTGGTCTTTCCCACGCTGCTACTATTGCTACTACCTTCCTGCTCCTCTTCTTCCTCCTCGTCAAAATTGGTGGCCGCAAGGCCTGCTGCTGCGTCTTCACTTCTTTGATGACTCTCTCTTTTCAAGCTGGCTTCGTACCCTTGAAGAGCTCCTCCATGCAGTGCTCCATGGTGAAGAACTACATGAGGAGAAGCAGCATGAGGAGGAGGAGCTGCTCCTCCATGCGCTCCTCCTCCATACTGATCTTCCTCACCTCGGCTCAATAGGCTCTGGTAGACTTCGCGGTGGTGGTGGTGGTGCGTGCCATACACTGGGGGGGGGCGACCCCAGGGTATGGGGTTGTTGGTGAGAGCAGCAGCAGCAGTGGAAGGGAGGTTGCGCGCGTACGCGTAGCCTAACGACAGATCCCCGTCTTTCAACGATGTGGGGTCGTCTCCTCTTCCTCCTCCTCCCCCCCCTTCTGTCACCCCAGCCCGCGCCACAATGCCTCTCCTAGTTATCTCCACCTTCCTCCCTTCCCCGCAATCAATCCGCTAGAGATAGATTCTCTATCTCTGTCCCCGCTGCTGCCTCCTCCCTTCTCTTTTTCCTCCTTGAGTATGCTGATTCTTCTCTCTCTGTCTCCGTCTCTCTCTTCCTCCTCCTCTTGCTCCTCCCTTTCTCCCTTCCCCTGCTCCTCCTCCCCCTAAAAAGCAACACCTACACACACACAGAGTCTCCCAAAACTGCTTCTAAAACCCTCGGAATCCCACAGAAGAAAAAAACTCCTGACAACAACTCCACCACCCACAATACCAAAGCGTTCGACAGCAATGAATCCCACCTGACAACCGAATGCACAACCCACAATCTCCTCACTCACTCACTCACTCGATGACTCGCCCACTCCAAAACACAAAAGCTTTCATTAACCCCAAAGGGAGAACCACCAACTGCAGCAGGAGCAAACCCAACAAAAAAAAAAAACAGAAAAGGAGTTGTCGTCGTCGAAAATCCAAAGCAGAATGCTCAATGCTCACGCAGCTTCAGCTTCAGAACAAGAGCGGCGAATTGGCCTGTTCCAAAACTCCAACAAGTTTCCAGAGCTCATGTACAGCTGACTGCAGCTCGTCTAAGCGAGTACGCGGCTCCTTGTGCGTTATCTGGACACACAAGCGCACAGAAGCTCGGACGAGTTCAGCTGCTCTCGCGCGCGAGCGAGCGAGCGTGTGGTAGGGCGATGACGACGAGCTCCAGGAAACAAGGAAGAAGGAAGAACCCGACGAAGGCGAGGAAGACAACCGCACCCAACCGCGCAGTCACACCGCGCAGGCAGAAACGGCCCACCAAGCCAACCGCGCAGTCGCTCTGCTAGCTGCCTATTCGCTCTCCAGGGCTTCCGAACCTCCTATGGGCACAGGTAGTGATACCGCGCGGTCTATCTCCTTTCGGCGTATTTGCTCTCCACGGTTTCCAAACCTGCCCCTACCAAAGGCTCGGACTGTGGTAACTGTTCCTGGTTCAGAGCCTCGGGATTCTCCGAGCCTAATGCGAGGTGCGGTAATGTGAGGTTCGTTGGTCGTGTGGTACGTCCGTGGCCACACGGACAAATGCAGGGAGTGCGGAAAAGACGAATACGGAAAGAAAAAGACGAGGACAAAAAGTCGTCTTTTTACGGAAAGAAATGAAAAGAAAAGAAAGAAAGACTTGAGTTTTTCTTTTCCCGTTTGTATTTTCGTTCTTTCCAACAGCGGATAGATCAAACACGTAAGCAGCTTTTCTTTTCTTTTCATGTCTTTTCACTTATTTTCCTTTCCTTTTTCAGAACGGAATTTTTTTTCCTTTTTTTCATTTTTCCTTTTTTGAGGTTATGATCATTCGGGCAAGGTTTTTTCCTCAATTTTTTTGACATAGAAAAGAAGGCGAATTTTTTTCCCCACAAAAAATCGAAAATATACACTTTCCCCCCAAAAAAACAAAAAAAAAAAAAAAAGCTTTTCAAAATTCTACCAATTTTTTTCCCAGAAATATGAAAAAAATTTGTTGGGAAAAAAAGAAAAAAACAAAAGAAAGAGACAGACTTACCAATTTCTTGGATTCTACAATGCAGGGATTTATTTATTTATTTTTTTTTTTCCCCAAAAATTTGTAATAATGGAAATTTGTAGAAATTTTCACAATTTTAGTGGAATTTTCTTTCTACAAGGAAAATTCTTGTTTTTTCAAGAACTTTTCCAATTTTTTTGTCAACAATTTTTAAAAATTTTGTTGGGAAAAACTCAGGGCCTAGAAGAGGGGTGTTAAAAAATATATAAAAAATAGAAGTGCACCAATAGGAAACTAGAATAGGTGTCAAAGAGGAAACTTGTGTTCCAATTGCGTAATTCCAATTCCAAGTAAGTAATTTTTGCCACATTAGCAAATTATGAGTAATTTGCTCGTATTTTGATGTAGCGAATTTTCGATATTTTTGAGAAATATTCCCAAAAAAAATTTATCAGGAAATTACGCATTTTTCTGTTCTCTAAGTGGGTTTTCAGAGATTTTCTTTGTGAAATTAAAAGGAAATTGAATTTGGGAAAAAGAAATATAAAAAAAAACCCTATTCAAAATCAAAATTGGGGCTTTGTATTATTTTTTATTTTGGAGAAGGGAGAGGGGGGTGGGGGTGGTGTGGCTTAAGAGGCAAAATTGCCGACTACCAAGAACTTGATACCGAGTATAATAATAAGGCCCCGGCACTGGGGAGAGTTCGGGGATCTTATGACTAAGATGGTCGAAAGGGGGGATCCAATTGATTTTTTGTCAGCTGTTAATCCGGAGATATCTGAACTCTCGATTCTGGGGGTGTTTAAGTTATTGGGGGGAAGGAAGACATTTGCCCACCCGACCCAGGACTTCCGGATAATAAATTATTACTAAAACTTAGACTCGACTCGACTCTCCAGGTTCTTTATAGGATCGAACGGACAGACGGCTACTGGAAGTCCCTCCCTCCGGCAAATGCCACCCTTCTTCTCCCCAATGGCCATATGCACATCACTACTAATACACACATACAACAGTGAATTTTATTTTTTTAATTTAGGGGGAAAAATGCAAAATTTGTTGAATTTTTGTCAGGAAAATTTTTTTTGGTACTGAATTTTAGGGGGGGTTGGGGGGGGGGGGTTAAATTGGGTAAATTTTTTTGACAAAAAAATTCGCAACAATTCTTCACAAAAAACCATAGCTAGGAAATTGTGGTTTTTTTTTTTTCCTTTTCCCCTAAAAAAATGTTGTTGCTTTTTAGCCAAAAAAATTGGGGAAATTTTTGGAAAATGTCTTTTTTCTTCTAGTGTTAATTACAGTAATTTTGCTATTTTTGGGGGGAATTATTTTTAAGTTTTATATATAACAAACCGGAAAAAAAACCGTGATAATTGATATTGGGTTTTCTACCCCGAACTTAAAATTAATTTTCTCCTTCATCGGATGGGGGTCAAATTCAAGGGATTTAGGCAAGATAGGAAAAATCTATAGGGTGTGTTATGCACCACCCGTCCGTCCGTCCGTCCGTCAGATGTGTATACACATCTTGCATTCCGAGTTCTTGACGGCTCCTACAAAGAAACACACACACACACACACAAAATAATCAAAAGATTTGATCACTTGTCTTTGATGGCCGGGCCGGCCACCGCCGGCTGGCCAGCAATCATATAAAATCAACGTATGTATAATCATGTGTTGTTTGTAAGAGTGAAAGCTTTCGGTTGTTCGTTCGATTGCTCACATTTGAGATCATTACAAAGGAAGGTTGACCAATGTCCGTATTTGTGTAAGTGCATACGGAATTTGCACCCAATGAAGTCGAAAGTTTGGGGGGGGGGGGGGTTGCATTACACACTCCGTTTGAAAAGAATTATTCGTCTCTTTGGCCGGATGAAATTATTTTGATCGGATAGCGAAGAATGTCAGCTTTTTTAATTTTTTGCGGTCGTTGTTGTTCCCATGATTTCTTTTTTTGTGTTCGGCACATGGTAGATAAGACTTTGCCGAGTATTGTCCCTTTTGTCAGATTGCAGCCACAAATGACAAATCCAGGCCACTTGATTGGCTGTAATGTTGCAGAAAAATGGGCCTGAGAAGAAGACCCCCCTAAATATTATTATTCCAATCAGTGATTTCCTTCCCCCCAAATTTTGTAGTTTTTTACGCAAATTTTGGTAAAAATTATGGCAAATTTCCAAATATTTTCAGATTTTTCCTGATCTTTAAAAAAAAAAACAGTCCCTTTTTTCGAAAATAAAAAATCAGTTGTAAACTGATTTTTTGGAGTTTTTTGGAGTTTTTTTTTTTTTAATTCCTAGTGTAAACTCTGTTTTTTTCTGTTTTCCGGAAAATAAAAAATTAAATAAATTTTACTAGCGTAAACTCAATTTCTTTCTCTTTTCTTGGAAATTTTTTAAAAAATAAATCCTATTGTGAACTTCTTCTTTTTTCTTTTTTTCTGGAAAATTGAAAATCAAAAACCAAACATCCTAGTATGAACTCAAATGTTTTCTCTTTTTTTGGAAAATTAAATATTAAAATTAAAAAAATCGTATCGTAGTGTTCACTCAATTTTTTCCACTCTTTTCGGAAAATTATTAATTAATTAAGAAATAAAAATCCTAGTGTAAACTCAAGTTTTTTTTTTTTTCTTATTTTGGAAAACTAAAATATTCCTAGTGTAAACTCAATTTTTGTTATCTTTTTTCGGGGAAAATTTTTCCAATTTTTTTTTAATATCACAAATTTGAGTGAGGAAATAAAAAAAACCCCCTAATTATGATATGAGTAGGGCAGGGGCAGCGGGGGGGGAAAAACCCTGATTATGATGTGAGAAGGATGGGGGCCACAGCAATCCATCAAGTAGGGCAGCGGGCAGTTTGTTAGGGATCACAGTAAAAGTTCCCCATTGGTTCAAAAGTGTGTATCCTAATCCCCTTCCCCATCCCCTCATGATGGCTTCTTCATTCTATTCATCCATCCATTCATCCAAAGCAATATAAAATCCATCCATAAACAATAAATTTGGATGAAGTTCAAGCTTTTTAAATATTCTCGGAATTTTTTTTAAAAAGAATAAAATGAGACTTCGGGTAAGGTTTTTTTAGGGTTTAGGTGACCGAGTATGTATCAAGTGCCTGCCCACCATTATTTTTATTTTTTTTTCTTGAAAATTTCTGCCCTTTTTTTTAAAACCTAAAATTTGGGAATTTTCTGAAAAAAAAAATCTACTTTAAATTTTACTAATTTTACTAACATTAGTGGGAACAATTAATGGCAATTGTTTGCCCTAATTGTATTCATGAAAAAGGAAATGGCACAAATTTTTCAGTTACCCTTTATAAGGTCCATTTACAAGGTCAAACCCTAACTTTACTTCACCTAATGTAACCAACCCAAGGTCAAACTTTAACTTAATCACTTACCTTAGTGTGCCCAACCCAATTTGGGGGAAAAATTTTAAAAACAAAAAAAAACACCAATTCAACTTATCACCCAAAATTAAACTAGGTGTGTAATTTAAATTAAATAAAATTATTTATTTTAATTAGGTGGCTACCTATGTGAAACCCTAAACCCTAAACCTTAAAACCACCCGATTTAAGGTTTAATTTATATCGATTTCAAATATCACATAATGGTTGGATTGGGTGACTATTGCAAATAGAAGGCCTCATGGGTTGATTCACATTATGTTATGCAAATTCAATGTGACTAGAGCAACATTGAAAGCAAAGGATATATAGGTATGTCATACATTTATAGGAGCCTAATTTCTCCAATTAATTTTCAATTTTTTTCTCACAAATATATTAGAAAAAGGCATTGTGCAAAAATATTTAGTATCACAATATAGATATCATTTTACCAATACCTTTTTTTTCATGTGTAAATATTGTGAGTGTAAGATTTATTTAATTTTTTAATTACTATTTTTCAGAAATTATAGTGACATTTTTCAGTCTCCCCAAATTTTTATTAAATTTGGCTTTGAAATTTTCACACTACAACAAAACCCCCCCCCCCCCCCCCAACCCAAAAAAAAGCTCAAAGGTTTTGTCGTAAATGCTTGGTTTTCTTACAAAACATTTGCCAAAAAAACAAAGGAATTTTTGGTTTTAGTTCGACTAATTTTGTTGTTTGGAAAAAACTCTCAATTAACTTTATAAAAGTATCACCAATAAATGTTAAATTTAGCTTGGAATGCTCATCACCTACTCTTACTTTTTTTTAATTTTATTTTTGAAAATCAAAAATAAATATCATTCATATCGAATTGGGTTCCAACCACAAAAACAAATCCTACGAGAATTTTAGTTTTTCTACAATAAAAAAAAAAAAAAAAAACTTGGCAAAGACTCTCCTTTCCCTTGAGGCAACTTGATGAAATTTGATGCCTTTCAAGTGGATAATCCAAAAGGATGTTGTTGCAACCAAATTTTGTCAATCGTGGTATCATCACATGTGCTTTCATCAAAGTGTCGAAACAAGTGTGCTAGTAAGTTAAGTAGCATGGTAACATGTTTAAAAAGTATGATTTCATCAAAGATTGAAAGGGGGAAAAAAAAGTATTAATATGTATGAAATTTTGTTTCATTGCGATGATCATCATGTCATAGGATCTATTTCATTCTCTAGATGGTGGTGAGTGGCATCTTTGTTCTTGCTTTTGATCACTTGTCGAAAAGTATCAACCAATGTTGGTCTAGTAGATAGGGTTTAGGGTTTAAGATCAAACTGTCCAAACAATATGATAAAACGTTATGTCTCAAACTATGTTGAATGTCAACATTCATTTGTTTTTTTTCTCTTTTTTTTTTTTTTTTTTTTTTTTGACAATTGTCGTACTCCCTTCTTAATTCTAATGCAAATTACAATACATTTTCACCATAATTCTTGTATTAAAAAAATAACAACTTTGTTCATATCCAAAGATAGATACCATAGTGGTAGGTTCTTAATTCGAATACTAAACCCTAATACCTTTGCTCTATAATTCTTCAATTCAAAAATAGCAATTATGTTCACGTCCAAAGACAAATTACCCATGGGTGGTATGTAGTTATACCATATGTGAATAGGTAGGTGAGTTATATTGACTACCAAATGGTTGAGTTTGGAAACCCTACTATGTTTAGATGATTGGGATGTACAACCCAAAACTTTTTGCTTTTAGGTTACTTGTTTTGAGGGGGGTTTTGATGCATAGGAAACCAACCAACCAACCATGAAAAACAAAAGTAAAATTGTAGGTGACTTCTTGTCTTGAGATTTGAACACACGGGTTTCCTTTTCTAGCATCAAGGGATGGATGATGGGACTTGACTTGACTTGGATAGGAGGAAGGAAGAAAGAGGAAGATAACTCAATATGACTTTATTGACACCAAAAAAGGAGAGAAAGGAGGGACAAAAGAAAGAAGACAAAACACCAAAGAAAACATGAAAAAGGTTTAAAGTCGAACAAGAAGAACATGAAAAAGGTTTAAAGTTGAACAAGTGTTTTGTGGGTGAGTGAGTGGGTGGGAGAATGGAGATAGACATGGGTTCCTTCAACTTTCTCAAAGTCACAAAGGCTTTGTTGTTAACACACAACCCAAGACAAGATTGCAAATCCTCTTTGTTTCCTCTAAAATTAAAAGGAGAAAAGAGAATACTTTGGCTATAACTAAGTAAGTGCCAACTAAGTCAAGTTTCAACTATGAAAAAAGCCCCATTCATCACCCAAAGTCCTAATAATAAGTGGTTTATTGTTTGTTATTAGGACCCTCCCTCTAAACCCAAAGTCCTCTCATGAGGTTTGTTGGCCTTCCCCTTCGCCTACCGAGGCAAGGATATATTGTGTTTAGATTCCTCATAGAGTTATAGTAGCTTAAGGGATTTTGGCCCCCTAGGTAATTTAATAGGTCTATTTTTTATATGAGGATTTTTGAAAGATGATATTTTGGGCTTGTGTTGAAACTTGAGATTAGTTATTATAGAGTTATATGAGGATTTTGGTTTCTTTTAGAGGATTTTTTGAAGATTATAAATTTTTGTGTGGTGAAATATTTGAAAAGGGAAAAAAATTTGGCTTGGCAAAATGACATGGCATTAGGGTTAAGAGGTGGAATAAATGTGTTGGGATAACTTAACCTCAAGAATAAATATCTTAATTTTTTCTAGATTTGGGATTGAGTTAGGGTGAAATCACGAGGTTAATTTGACCCCCCTTGATTTCAAAAGATTAAAATACCCCCCTCATGTGCAAAAGGGTTTCTAATGTTGTTTTGGCCAACCTACTCTCTTTCATGTAGGAGAGCATTCGGAAGGGTGGGCAGTAAAAAAATTATAAAAATATAAATAAATAAAACCTTTACAATTTGCTTGAAACTAAAGGGGAACATAAAACTTCTCGAAATGCCCAAATTTTTTGGGCAGAATTTTTTAAAAATTCAACCTTCATAATCTTCCCAGGCAGACTTTAAATTCCAAAAATGTAAAATAAATAAATTATATATATATATATATATATGGGTGGCAAGCTTTACACAATACAATGCCCCAACTCGAGGGCATTACCTTGTACAATAAGTCCTTGTGGCTTTATCAACAAGAATAAGTAAGGGTTTAGGGTTTATGGTTTTTTTATGCATAAATAGGTTTCATAGTTTTTTCCAATACTTTTTCTTTCTTTTTTTATCAAGCCCAAAAATGTGGAATCATCCAAAAACAAGATGGAGTCCAAAATGGCTTCATGAATAACAAAATAGGGGAAAATATGGTTTTCATCCATAATAATTCACAAAATTCTTGTGAGTACCTAATGATGAAAATGGGAAAAATGTCAAATTGAAAAGTTGAAAAAAAAAAAATCTGTGCTATAAAGCCACAAAATCTTTGACTTTCAATCATTTTTGTTTTTTTTTTTTTTTAATTTGCAAAAAGTGAAAATTTTCCACAAATGGACAAAGTCACTAGGTAGGGTTGGGTTGAGAGGGTGGGCCTCCCAACAAGTGGAACCAAACACAACTATAACTATTCAACTTAGAATGAAGGATCCTTGAAAATTTTGTCATTTAGGAAAAACCCATTGCTTGAAAGAAAGTAAAAAATGGGTAAAAGGAAGAACACCATGGTGGAGGCTTTGGAGTTTTGGACTTTGTTAGTGAGTAGGTTTTTTTTAAAAAATTGTTTGTTATGTAAATAGCCATATATTACCCGCCAAAAGAGGAAATTTATCTCCAAGTTTGTTAATTCTTGTAGATTATTTTTCTTGACATGGGCTCGTAATCTCAATTATGGATGCCACTCCATATGTAGACTTCAAAGAACGAAGAATAGTATGTGCTATAGTCAACAATGAAAGGAGAACCAAAATGTGCACCTCTTCTTTCATCCTTGGAAAGGATGATGGGAATGTGTTCAAATAATGATACGAGCTTTAAAAAGGAGAACAATATGACAATATGTGTGTTCACACGATTACATGAAAACCAACTTTTTTAAACAATGTAACCAACTTTCTAAACGATAGATGTAAAAATGTCACACATAACAACATCATACCCTTAATTCCATAGATACAATGACATGTAACAATAACTATAGTGTCAACACATGTTGGTTACAAGCAAATTGAAGCAAAGCATCTAATCAAAATGATGATGTAGAAGTTGGATATGAAAAAATTGAATAATATTAACTATGGTAATCCAAACACAAAACTAATAAATTGCATTGTTAACATTATTTTATTGTCAAAATGTATTGTGGGAACTGATTCAAGAGTGATCATGATCAATAAAACAACAAATCTAAAATGAACTATCAACTTTGTGCAAGGGCTCAAATAAAAGTCATGAATCATTCCATCCTTCTACAAATGAATTACTCAAATAGAACAAATATGGAAGATGGTAACCATAAAAATTTATAAATAAACAAGCTCAAAATAATGCATAACTAGATTTGTTTTGAATTTTCGCACTTGAAATACACTATTTTGTCCTATTGTATTACATAGTTTATATAGCCCATACATAGGCCTATGTAAACCATAGGTAACAATTTCAAAGGCCTACCTAGACCTTAATTCTAAGTAGATTTAGATACTAAAGGTAACATTTAAATGACCTAAATATCTTAGGTAGCCCCTTGGCCTATGACCTTGGTAATTTATGTAGGTAACTAGCATGTATGTAGTCCTTCAATAGTTTAGGTAGCCCACGGGTAGCTTATGTAACCCTTATGGAAACCTATGTGACCTCCTAAATGACCCTTACGTAAACCTATGTTGGCGTTTGATAGCCCCTAAATAACCTCCATAACTTAAGCAACCCTTAGGTAGGCTCCTAGGTAACCCATATGTAATCTAGGCAACCCCTAGGGATGGCCTCCATAACTTAAGCAACCCCTAGGTTATATGCCTTTAAATAGCTTAAGTAGCATCAACAACCCCATGGAAACCCTTAGGTAAGCCTAGGTAGCATAAATAACCTATTAAATGATCCTTAGGTTAACCTCTAGGTAAACATAATCTCAAGTTTTGGCATGTGGCACCATGTCACATGGACAAATGTCATGTGGTGAATGGTTAGATCAAATCTATATATATCATATGTTGATCCAACAAGCAAGGATGAATGATCATGATGAAATCATATGACTTATATGATTACAATCATGGTCATGAATGAAATTTATGTCTAAGGATAAAACTACGACCAATGAATAAACAACATGCCCATGGTGTCTAACTAGTCATGTAGTCATTCATTTGTGTCACTTACAATTACAAACCCGATCATGAATGTAATCATATATGTTTTGGCATGGCACATGTTTAAGACCTTTGAATAAAATGGCAACATCACCTAGGTGGACACCTTTTGCAACAATATGCATCCCATTTCTCTTTAATTGAATTCTTGTGTTCAATTTATTTTTCAAGATTTGAATTCTACGTATAAGCGTGCTTGGGTGGACCCATTAGGGAACAATCTCAAGGAATGGTAAAACTAAGAAAATTGTTAAAGTATATTTCTAAACATTTTTTAAGAAATTTTTTTCATAATCATAAATTGGTTTTTTCTTATGTTTATTCATTGCATGCCAGAATATATGGTTTTAAGTGTTTCCTATGATTTTTATAGTTTGATAGATCTAGTAAAATGAAAGTATGATGTTTTTAGTGGGTCCATTCAAAAAATGTTTATGCCTTTTTTGGTTCTAACAAATGGTTAGTTCCATGGTTTAGATCTTGTCCTAGTTCCACCAAAATGATGTTTAGTTTAGGTTTAAGTTACAAGAACTTGAACCTAAACCATCTCACGTGTGACTTTCAAAACTATGGCATACCAATAATATTAGTGGCTAGGTCTCAAAAAAAATTGCCTACATTTGATTATGTTTCCATTGTTTTTTTTTCCTTTCTCACCATTTTTTTTAGTTTAGTTGTTCCACCTACATCAATGGAGTGGGGTGGGAGGGTACTTGGCAAGTCAATTATTACCAAGTTACTTAACTACCACAATTATCCTATTATCTTTTTTTTCCCCTTTTAACACTTTTCAATAACAAAGACAAAAGACCATGTCAAAAAAATTCAAGAAAAACAAATAATGCAATGTAATGGATCCTTTTTGTTAAATCCATCTTTATTGTGTCAATTTACCTTTTTATTAGGATTTTTGTTCATTATTCCAAAAGCATATGAGGGTTTGTTGTTGCTAATGTCTTATTTTCATTATCTTTACCTATTGACCTAACAAGTTTAGGTGACAACATTGACCTTGGTTCTTTTACCCCACCTCCTAGCATCCAATTGTTTTAGCTAAACTTATTTATAACAATATGTTCAATTCCCAATTGCAACAATAACAAAAGTCTTGCTACATCATTATTTTTATTATGGATTGAACTAAGATGTTTTTGTGTCCCAAATGCACTTGGGTCAACATTATGCCACACTAATTAGAATCCAAAACAAGAGTTGAAAACTAATGTGTAAAGTTTGAGTGGGGGGGTTTCCAAGCTATAACTATGGTCCAAAACCCCCCTAACTTTGTGTTTTCTTACCTTTTATTGTATTCTTATCATAGGTTTCGTCCCCCTTTAATGTTAATGTGAATATTTTAAAAACTTATTTATAAATCCATTCATTTTGCAATTTGTTTTCACCTCTTATTCAACTCAAAAAAACTATAGTGACAAATAATTCCCAACGCACAAGAGGTAGGACAAATCACCCCAAAACAAAGAAAAAAAAACCCTAAATCCAATTGCACAAAAATGATAAATGTTAACCATATGTTTCACTTCGTGCTCAACTTTAAGGATCCTTCTTTTAAACCCTCTTGGATTAGATGCCAAGATATTGCCATCATTGATCACTTTTGACCATTATTTGTGTCCATTATATTCAATTGCCAAAATGAGTAAAAAACTTGAAC
This sequence comes from Sphagnum contortum, assembly GCA_963920785.1. Taxonomy (NCBI): domain Eukaryota; kingdom Viridiplantae; phylum Streptophyta; class Sphagnopsida; order Sphagnales; family Sphagnaceae; genus Sphagnum; species Sphagnum contortum. The sequence goes on along the minus strand of OY987276.1, from coordinate 29,163,355 downwards.
ATTTTTAACAACTCAACCATCACATGAAACTCCACAAAATCAACTTCACCATAATATCCGCAAGTTTTACTTACTTGGCATACCTACAACCTCCCTCCCCATTGCTTTATTTCAACCAACAAAACTAAGTACATTAAAGCTTATTTCCACTTTTCCTTACATTTTTCTTTTTTTTTCCCAAAAACATGTTAACCTTGAAAATTCCAACAACCCTAAACTATAAGTGCTTCAATAAGCTTCCAATTTGAAGCTTACAAACACCTCCCAAAGGTTTTGAATTTTTACAAGCTAACTCCCCATTCAACTTCATAGTTTTTCAACTTTAAACAATTAAGGGTTTTAACTTTCACTTGCTCAACATGCATTCTAAAATAATTTCTTAAATGTGCATGTTCCAACACACACAAAACAACTCTTTGAGAGGTTCATAATCAAAATGCCTCCCATGGCTCCCACACAACCATGCCCCACTCTCTCTTCTTGTTTTTTCTCCTTCTTGATTTACATCCATGTTCATTTTCTCCATCTTCAAAAAGTGCTTCTATCATAGCTTCACACTACCCCAAGCCTTTAGCCATGGCCATCCACTACTAGCGACCTTGAACCTTGAAAAACAAGATTAAAAAAAAAACATGCAAAAAAAATTCAAATAAAATTTTATTCATAACAAGAAAAAGGTTGGAGACGTGAAATAAAAAGGAACAAGCTTAAAACATAAGTCATGCATAAAATATGAGCAATTGAACATATTCAAGGTAATTGGGGGGATAACATTTTGTTATATCCATTTGTGGACTTAAAACTTAATGTAATTTTTATATAAACTTCTACATGGCCCACCTTTCTAAAGAACCTTTTTTTAACAACTTTTTAAGAAGCTACCATGGATGAAAAAAATGAATACTTATGCATGACATCAGCTCATTGTGGATGAAAAAGAATAATGTTTGATCAATTTCATTAAATGAGTTTTGAAAAATTCACAAACTTATGGACTTCCAAAACATATTGTTGTTTGAATGTATATGATCATTGAATAGTGATATATTAAATCATTTTGTACTTTTAAAAAAAATTGCAATTGACGTTTCATTTATTTTATTATATTTATATTCATCATGTCTTTCCTCTTGCCACCTTAATACATCTTTAATTCATTGCAATAATAATTTTATGTAAAGACATAAACAATATTTTTTATAAAATTGAAAATAAGGGGGGGGGTTTGGTCATTATATGTCTCAAAGAGAGTATTTTTGGGGGCTATGATGTAAAAGAGTTTTATTTTTCCCACCTATTATTATCTAAATTTTAAGTATTTTCATATTTAAATCACCATAAACTTAATTTAAATTTTTACATTTGTATTTAATTTTGATGTCATATATTTATTTGGGTTTTAAATTTTAGTTTAAGGCTTGATGGCTATTAAATGAAAGAAGATGATTACACATGACTAAAGAAAAATCATGCATGAAATGCTCAAATTTAACTACAAAAACACACCAACAAATGTTACAATACCAAATATAACAAATGTTTCAATATTTTCATTCACATAGTTTTTAGCTAAAACACTCCCACACCAATCAATATATATAGTGCTAAATTATGAATTGTTTTGCTTCATTATTTTGTCATTATTTTTACATTAAATGGGGGACCTTTTAACATAAACAATTTGTAGTGTGACAATACATATACAAATTGTAAATGAAAATCATTATAATCATAATTTTCAATGAAGTGGTGGCATCTCCTCTCCAAAATGTGGTTAATAAGCTAAATTATGGGTTTATTATCAATTTTAACATGCATGCATGAAAATTTTATGGACTTTAAAAATACACCAAAATTAGAAAAAACTAGAAAATATTTTATGACGTAAATGTTGTAGAACTTTTAATTTAAATTTTCCATAAAAATTTATCTTATAATTTATTAATGGGTTTCCAATAGTTATTGTTTGGAAAAGACAAATATTTCCACAATGTTACATTTTTGGCTTGTAAAATATAAAAGTTGTGAAAAGTACTATTGGGGATTCAAAAAAATTGCTGAAATTTTTCCATCCATCCTAGCTTGCAAACATCCGTGAGCACCATCTTGTTATGAATTTCTAGAACTTTACTTTTGGATGTGCGATGTTTTGGGTTCTTCAAAATTCCTTAAGATGATATATGATTCTATCACCAAACAAATTTACTATAAAATGGGTGAGTACAAAATATTTAAAGCTTAACTTTTCAAATCCAAAATATTCAAATCACTAAAGAAAGATAATATTTTAAAGTTATACATTGAAATGACAAGGTTCAACTTTTATGTTGTATATTAAACACTTATTAAATTGCAATAACTAAGTTGGAAAACATGTGATAGGTTTAGTCATAGATCTTTTGAGTTTGAAAGCTAACATTCCTTTGTATGCCAACAACTAAGAACCGATGTTTAGATTTGACATTGCGTACCACTAAGTTATGACAAATTGTGTAAAATATCAAGTTCTTTTTAGCGTTTGTCGGTTCTTCCTTCTGAAGAGAAATATGATACCATCTTTTTTGGCTAGGTTTTTTTGGTTGTGGGTTTGAGCTTGGTTTTGCATATTTCTAAATCTTGTGAGTCTAATTTTGATACATTTTTTCAAATTCAAGTATCTTCAAGATTGATTTTGAAAATTAACTTTAATTTCATGTACACATTCACACTCCTCAAGACTTTATATTAAAAATAAAATAAATCTATAAATTTATTAATTTATTTTTTAAAAAACCAAATTCAAATTGAGGATGCCTAGATACAAAGTTTTACAATTAAATAAAATCAATCAATTATCTATAAAATTTCACCTACTTGCCAACTTTTCAAAAAAGTTCAACTTATTGCTTTACCTAAAAAATTTCAACTTATGTTCAATTTTATTTTTTCAAAATTCTAATTTCAATTCTAGTTTTAGCAAAAAGTTAGTTCCACAATTTGATTCTCAATTCAAGTCCATGTCGCAAGAACTTGAGCCCCCTTTATTGGCCTTGCCTATCAAGGCAAGAATATTGTGTTTAGATTCATTATAGAATATAGTAGCTTAAGGGATTTTGGCCCATAGGTACTAGGTGTATTTTTATATGGAAAGAACACAAAATTTTCTCGATTTTTTGCAAAGAAAAGAAAGCACAAAACATTTATATGATGAGATGATTATCCATTCCCAAACAACCCATACCACATGTTGGATTTTCTGATTTGAAAGATGATATTTTGGGCTTGTGTTGAAACTTGAGATTGGTTATATAGTTAGGATATCTTGAAGGATTTTGGTTTTCTTTCAGAGGATCGTTTTGAAGATTATATTTTTGCATGGTGAAATATTTGAATTTTCATCATTCTTCTTTCGCCTTGAGATACTTGTTATTGTAAATGGCAAGGCCAGAGTGTGTGACACACCCCCCTTGTTATGATGGCTGAATGATCTCTATTGATGGCTCAAGAAAGCATTCGAGAAATTTGCACACTCTGACCAATTGTACTATTAAGAGAAGGTGCCAACAAGTGTTTTCTTTGGCTGGTTATGGAAGCCAAGTTTTGCTGCTTGCTGCTTATTAAGACTACAATAGAAAAGGATGGCCTAGACTCTATAGAGTCTAGGCATGGACTGATGATGATGATGATGATGATGATGATTATTATTATTATTATTGTATATTCATTAATAATAATAAAAACAATTGTGGAGGAAAATCTTACTACTAAGTTTGTGGGAATGTTTTGCACTGGACAGACAAGAACCAGTGTCTCTGCAAACCAACAGAATTCTGAATCTCAATTTGGATGTTTTCTGTTTAATTCTCCAAGTGTTTTGCAGTAGTTGTTTGGCAGACTATAAAAGAGTTAATGGTAACATTAATGGTACATTCATTCATAAACGCCTCCTTTTAAGATTCAAGGTGCATTCACACCTAGTGTTAAGTCAGTGTTAAGTGAAAAAATCTAGGTGGCATCTTAGGTGGCACCCAATGATAAATGGGTGATTGTTTAACATTAAGTGAATTGTTAACTTAACATAAAATCTTCATTGGTAAATAGGTTTAGGTCCTAAATGACTAGCTTGGTGTGTTAAGGGACTTAATACTAGAAGTCCTTGATTAAGTCCCTTAACACCAAGTGTGAATGCACCTTTGAAAGTGTTGTTTGAAAATGCTACTCAAAATTACACTCGAAATTCGATGCAGTTTTTCTTTTCCTTGCCATTGCATTGTGCATTTTGTGTATTTGGCTTTTTGAGTTTTGGGGTGTTTAGTGTTTACATACACACACCATTAAAATGGTGTGTACACTCTAATTGGATGAAGTGTGGGACCCAAATAGTGTGAAACTCCATTTGGGTTTTGTAAATACAGGGTTAGGGTTTACCGTGACGTTTAGGAGATAATCATGATCTCCACATAAGGCAAGGTTTAAACGGAATGGTTGTTTTGTTTTGGTCGACTATAATGATTGGCCCAGGTGGTGATTTTTAAATAGTCTCTTCTCACTTCTTATTTTTGTCCATTTTTTCATGTTTATGGGTGAGGTAGCACATGTAGTGGCCGCCCATGTAAAAGGGTATGGATGGAGATGATGGTCCTAAGAACATCCCCACCGGTGCTCCATATGTGACCTCCTGAACATTGAAATCAGATGAAGAAAAGTCAAAATGTGCCGGTTTAGCTCAGGAAAAATGGGTTTCTGTGCTTGGTTTGCTGAGCTGTTAAAAGACGCAGCAAACCTGTGCACCTGCTAGAGAAGAGCCTAATGAGTAGGATCTGACTGCTTCTCGCAGAAAATCGTAGACTTGAGCTAAGGCATTAAGTCGACTTGCTTGAGGTTATTTTGATTGATTGGCCAAACATAATGATTGGTCCAGGTGGTTTGCTATTGCTAGTTCCCAACAATTTGCAGTCCTAGTTTCAGTTTTATGGGTGAGGTTGCAAAAAGGTGAATAACTGAACTTGGATGTGAGAAATATTTCTTTGGGGTTGTCAGGGAGGCTCTTCGGATGCATAACCACGGTTCTCCCGACAAATCATAGACCCGGATTTGGTACATAATCACAATTTGACACAAATTTTTGAAAAAAAATAAAATAATTGGCCATAAAACTGCTCCTTTTTTACATTAAAACGCCGGTTCTTTCAAGCAAGCCTGTTTTGAAATGATTTTTTAAAAAAATCCAAAAGTAGCTAACGGTTCTGTATAAATTCAAATAACCGCATGACATGACACAAGGGGTGGATAGATAGATATCCGTATGAGTGGCCTGGCATATGTATATATATCCTCCATATATTAAGATTTAGCCAAAAAGTATGACTTTTAAAGAAAAAAGGTATGGAAGTTTAATTAATTAATTTTTAAAAATTCTATATTTTTGGCTACCTTCAAATAATATTAAGATGATTCAACTCTTTCTAGCACATTGAAATTTTAGCATAAATTTGGTGAAATTTTCTCCAAACTGATTTTTTTTTTTTTTAAATTGTTCCTTATGCAACAAAAACTCTCCAACAAAATACAATTTACTAACCTTCCACATGTTTCTAGTTTCCACCTACCTACCCACCTACCTACCTACCTACCTAGTAGCCACCAAGTGCCTAATGCGTTTTCAATGGATGGCGCACCGGTGAGTGGGTGCGCATCGGTGGGTCACAAAATCCTTTTAAGTTTGGTAGCATCCATTTGTCTCACGGCAACAATTCTTTCACTAGTGGCCTCAGATTTTCAGCCCTCCATGAGAACCACCCACGGGTGGGTTCTCACGTTAGGGTTTAGGGTTAAGGTTAGGTTTTTCCCATACAATTAATTATACCCTATTTTCTAAAACTAATATTAATGTTCTTGTTGATACTTTCATTACTTACTATTTCCAAAATTTGCACAACTCAAAGAATAAAAGTATTAAAAAAATTGCCCAAGTTACAACCTCCAATTTAAATAAATAAATAAATAAATAAACTCCAATTTAACTCAAAACAATCATATGGACAATCTTTCACAAAAGATTTTCATCATAATTTTTTTTATAAATTGTAAAACAAAATTCCTTATTTTTAGTTGCATTGGACAAGTTGTAAAATAGGGGGATAAATGATGCAATGCTTTTTAGGGTTTACAATGCCCTAATTCCTTCAATGTGTTTTTTTTTTGGGAAGCTTTCAACTCGAGTCTTTTTACCATCTCCTTTTCCGGGTATGAAGAACAAACCACTTTGAGCTATGGAAAGTGCAAGCTTATTCCCTTAAACCCTAAACCCTTTTTTTGAAACATAAACCCCAAATGTTCAAGTGGGCTAGGTAGACAAAAAGGGTACAAAAACCTCTTTTTAGGTTGGAGGAATAAGATTCTTATCATTGGCTTTTACTTCTCTCCCATATGTCCCATGTCCCATTTCCCTACATGTCCCCATGTCAATAAAGACAATGATAAGCAATCTCATGGGAACACATGCTTGGTGATGTAATCATGGCTACCTTGACCCATGAGGTCATTCACATGGTCTCCATGTTGCCCTCCATGTTTTCAAATTTTAAATAAATAAATAATTTTCTTTAAAAAAAACCTATTTTTTCAAATATAAATTCCATCCTCAATAATCATTCAATGGATTGTAGTGGGTGGGTTATTTTAGGTTTGGGAAAAAATTACACTTGTCTTCAATGCTCTCTATGTACATAGCCTTAAGGCCCCTTATTTTGGGAATGTACCTACCGTGGGGATGTTGTATACTACATAAGTACCAATTGCTAAAGCTCATTTCGATTTGGAGGAGACAAATGAACCTGAAAAAACTCACAATTGAAGGACCCAATGTGCATGTTTTGTGCGAAGTGCAAAAAGAAAATTAAAACCTATTAATTTATTTATTAAATTTAATTAATTAATTAATTTGTTTGTTTGTTTGTTTATTTATTGTTTATTTAGGGTTTGCTCCTGGTGCAATTGCAGCTCCATGATTCATATGATTGTTGATTAAATGGGGGCAAAGCAATTGGATAGTTGCTCTCTCATTCACACAACTGAGCTGACATGAGGGCTACCTCCTCGAGTACTCAAAAGTGGTTTTGATTACAACATAACATTCATGTCATCTGGTGGCAAACAAAAAATCCCCTTTAATTTCTCAATTCATACGGTATGTACAACACCCATACCGTGTTGCCAATCATATATGGGACATCATCAAGTTATGACATGACCATAAAGGAATTCATGATTATGATATCCTTCTAGTTGTGAAAGAAGGAAGGGATGGTGTAAGCGCGGAGTTTTGGGAAGTTGGGAAAAAAAAAAAAAAGTAGAAATTAATCTTCAATTTTTTACCTATATCTTAATTAAACCCATTAATTAACCCATATAAACTTAAATGGGTTATTGGGTTTTTATTTAACTCATTTGAACAAATAGTTGATGGGATTAAAATTTCAATTACCCATTATCTTTTTTTATTCCGTAACCAAAGATAATAACCCTATGGACGGTGTGAGCACAAAGTTTTTTGCAAAAGTTGTGGAAAAAGTACAAATTCATCTTCAAAATTATACCTATTTCTTAACTAAAACCCATTAACTAACCCATATAAAATTAATGGGTTAATTGAACTCAATTAACATTTAATAGGTTATTGGGTTTAATTTTAACTCATTTGGACAAATAGTTGATGGGTTAAATTTTCAAGTGCCCATTAACTTTTTTCTTTTTTTTTTGGTTTCAATAACCATAGCCAAAGATAACCCTTTGGTTATCAATCTAAAGTGTTCAATAGCCCATTTATTTATTCAAGTATCTGACACCATTTTATCATAAATTGGTGAATTCTTTCGTATGGCGGTTTGCCAATGAATTATTCCTTACCAAGGATACAACATAATATTATGTCCTTATGTCCTTTTTTCAAAAAATTGTAGTTAAGAAGCCCTACCTCCTCAATGGTTTGTGTTATGCACCTTGCCGCGGCTTCATGATCACGGATTTCACCTCATGTAAAAGTAAAAAAACTAAGTCGGTAGGTGGTGAAAGAGCCTTTGTGTAGTAGTACTTTACATGTTGTTGGACTATGCACAATCCCACGATATGTACCAACAACACCTAAGCTTTAGGGGGGTAGCTCCAAAAACTAGATAATGAAATGCAAAATTGTGGTACCTCTAACTCATCCACCCATCTAACTCATCTTGGGTTCTCATCTAAAGCTCATTGGAGAGCCATGGTGTGTATATTGTATTTGTATAGGTTCTCTCGAATGTAAATGCAATGGGTTGTATAACAACCCTACTACTCATACGTGTGATTGGTGATGACGATGCAAACCATGAATGGTGAATGCAAATCGCGTGATTCATAAAAGTTCTAACTACTCTTCATTATTCTACCCTAAAACAACTAGTTATATAGGTTCCCACCCAAGATTGCTTGCTCACTCTTTCCTCCTTTGCAGCCTATCTATTAAGCCATGCCTAACCTAGTGAAAAACCCTAGCTTCGTAACAGCTTTTACCAGAAACCCTAACTCTAGCTTTGTATGGTTTACCTACTTCAATGATTTTTTTCTTCACCCATTTCTAGCCATGGGAATCATGTTTTGAGTGGGTTGGTTAGGGTTAGTAACACCCCATTTGTACTTGTGGGGAGGGGTTTGTTGAGGGGCCAAAAAAGGTGGTGGGCATATTTGAAATTCTATGATTTATGAGTCTGAAGCAATCAAAAGCATGACCTTAGTTTTCCCTTGACATAATAATTTTAGATTTTTTTTCAAAAATTCAAAAGGCCTAAATCTAGGTAGTCTCATTTTCCATCACTCCGAATCCCCTCTCCATAATAGATCATCATATGGTAATAATACGATGAGGTTATTTGAGCCATAAGTGTTTTTGAAGTGGTGTTAAGTGCATGCAATGGTTGAAGTTCTTCCAGCCTCACGGTATGGCCAAGCACATGAAACCTCGTACATGGATGATGTGTTAAGTGTGTAGGGCAACGGTATGGCCATGTTGGTGAAGCATACAAAAGTAGGTATATGGAAACTCTTTGTTGAGATCAAGTGTACATTATACACACACACACACTCTCTCTCTCTCTCTCACTCTCTCTCCAAGCCTTCAAATTCAATAAACCCAAATGCTTGTGAGGGCATTGATGAAGTACATGAGTAGTAATGTTGAAACACACCTTAGTTTGTTTCCCCCCCTCCTCCCCCTCTCCACAATTTTCTATTTGACACATTTTGTTGTTGTTGGTTGTGGGCATTGATTGTTGTGGGGTGTAAGTAGTATGTGAACACATTGCTTAATTTTTTCTTTTCCTTTGTGTAAAGGAATATGGGGGAACTTCTACATGGAAAATGTGGGGGTGTTGATGAAGGACATCTTGGGTTCTTTTTCCCCTTCTTTGTGAAAATATGAGTGAGAGCTAAGAGAAAAACTTTGAGTTTAGGGTTTGGGATTTTGATTAAATGTGTGGCCATTGATGGACATGTTTTAGTTCCTTTTTTCTTTTTTTTTGGGTGAAAAAGAATGAGTGGAAAGCCAAGAAAAACTTCTCTATGAAGTATTGTGGATGTTCATTTGAGAGGTGGGGGAATCTCATGACTTCTTTTCTTAACAAATTATGTAGATTTTTTTTTGACAAAACGACTGTAATTTTAAAAGAAAAATGCGTTTTTCCTGTGTAAATTAGATTTTTTAAAAAAAAAAATTGGGGGAAAAATTCACAAATTTTTCAATATCACCACCCAAGAAACAAACCTAATGGGAATGGGCATATTTGATATAATGAAATGGCAAAACTCAAGGCATCTAATCCTTCTCCAAGGATTTATATGGCCACTATGTTAGGTGTGGAGTTTCGACACTTTTAAATACTCACATTGCTAAACCCTAAACCCACATTATGCATGGGTTGAGCTGGGTTCACTAACTTGGGGTTTTGGAGCAAAGAGAACATAACCCCAATTTTTCCAAAGAGGGGGGAAGAAGAACCCACTGCACCCACATGGCTCACAGTTCCCTTCTTCCCAATGCGCATGCATTAGAGGAGCATGGTCTGTTGAGTAAAATCCCATTAGTGTATCATGTTGAAAAAGACATACAAGAAGCTTAGTGGTAAAAACTAAAAACATACCATACTGTACATATAAAGGCTGTGTCAAAGATGGTGTTATTGTGCATCACAACATCACCAAGACAACAACCACAATATGCAAATCATGCATGCACATGTTTCTTAGTTCAATCACAATGTAGCATATTGTGCATGGCATGATTTGGGTGGCAAAAAGTGGTAGCTTCCTACCATATCTATGCATAGATTTGTAGGGAGCGATAGATTTTGACTAGCTACTCATTACAATTTTCGTTGCTTTCATAAGTCTCTTCCCTTTTTGTGTCCATTCATGTGACATTGCAAACCTGGATGAAAACTGACAAACCTGTCCTCTCTCTCTCTCTCATCAATCCCTCAACTTTCACATGTTCTCCTACCTCAATCAACTCCATCATCCAAGCTCTTCTCCAAACTCTTCTGCGCCAGTAGTAAGACTGTGACAGTATTTTACTACTGGCACAATGAATTGCAACAATTTCAAATGTCCAAAACAATCTGCATCTTTGCACTCAGGAAGATACTGAGCAGCTGGTCCAAGCCCAACAAAAAGAGAACACAAATCCATGTTCTGCTCCTTTGTTCTTTTCAGCAGGAATGTCCGCATTCTCTATAAAAAAAGATGCAGAAAATAATAAAACAGAATCTCCTGCAAGACTTGAATAAAAACTCACAACCGTCTTGTTCAACCTATTATGTCAATCTAACAGCCGACTTCAACCAGATTGGTTTAGGCTTGCAAAACTCAGATAACATCAAAACCTTCTTTCTAGAGGATTGGCACTGGCTGAAAAGAGCCATTGAACAGCACATTCCACAGCAGTTGCTTCATATTGTTGTAATTAATCAGCCTTGCTATTGACTGTTGCACTGTATAAACACCTCCAATTTTCCCTCGTGCTCTTAGTAGCATTCCTATGGACTATTTATACCCTGCAAATATGTACCTGAATTTCACATACAAATGCAATCAACAGAAGCAAAAGAAAAATGGGGTTTTTGCTTGATAATATTGACTATAGTGTCTCCATTTACAAAAGAAAAATCAACATGCCCTTTTCATGGTAAGAGCTACTCAAACACAAAAACTTCAACATACTGGTGGTTGACCTTGATTTAGGTATGTTGTAGTGACAGGCTCCCTGGTACAATTATATACCCTTTACGTATGAAGACAAGGAAAAACTGTCTTTATGACCATATATATTCTTCTACCAAAAATTCTGTCTATAACATTTTCACAAAGTAGGAACCCAATTGAGAAAATTTAACAGTGGAAAAGAATTTGTATCAGGAAAAATAAAAACCATACCAACTGAGAACACTGTGACTACAGCATATCACCTTTTTGTTAGAGAACAGTTTTCCAGGCCTCCCTCCCAAGTGTTCAACTTTGTCAGTTAGCTCATTTCCAAGTGCTGGCTGGCCTTCCTGTGTAAACCATAAACCCTAAACCTGTAAAACACATACCAAGAATGTTAATTATGCATCAGTTAAACAAACTGATTTTGTTTCACAGCTGCCTTTTAGCCCCCAACGTTTGAAAACAAGAAGAAACATTGGCCTCTGAAGGCTCCTACACCCTGCACATTTGAGAGTCATGTCATCTGGTTTCTCAAAGTGCGCAGATGCAAAGACTGGAACTCATGTAGTAAGGACTAAAGACTTGATAAAGACTAGAGAACCTAAAAATAGACCAAGATAGTATAAAAAGGATGAAGAAGACAAGCATGAAGGACATACATGTTCAAAAGAGCTTGAAGAGAATGATGCATAGTTGGTGATCAAATGGTGCCGGGATGATTGATGACCTCCTAGCAAGGTGGGTGCCACAACTGAAAAGAGTCTACCTATTTGGTTCTACAAATACATAGAAAGCAGCAATAGCAGTAGCAAAGGAAGTAGGCTCTTAGCAATATTGGCTCCCAGTTGGTGTCAAAACTTTGAATTTATGCACTCTTTTGCTTGTTTTCTTTCTCTCCACTGACTACACCACAATACCATTTCCAAACATTCTGCCTCAATTTCCTAAATTTGGAGTTAGTCTATCTTGCAAGCTTCTCTATGTCTATGTAACAGAAACAGTGAAACCTTTCAAATGCCTTCCAGACAGCTCTGCTAAGAAAGTATCATCGTTGTCATCCTCACACATTCAACATCATATTCAGGAAATGTTTTCACAGGAGGTACAAATCTCAGATGGGCACGACTGACTTGTAGAAGGAATATTTATGCAAAATTGTGTGCTTTGGGAATACACTATCAAACAAGGAGCTAATGAAAAACCTAGTCTAACCTCAAACTCTTTTCCCTCAATTCAGTAATATATGTCTTGCAGACTGCCAAAATGAAAGATCTCCACTACCTGCCAAAAATCTTCAAATTCATTTCCTATATTTTAACCTATCTCTTGTCATCAATCTCATCACCCAACCATCATAGCATTTGACATTCACCTGTATGAGTCACTCTGCAATAGCATAAACATTCACTTTAGATGAAGAGATCTTTCCACATAATCCCAACTCTTTTCAAAGTTGTTGATCTAAATTCACATCTGCAAGCACACTCACTCATGGCATTTAGGTTTATCCTGCACTCAAACGATATACTTAAAAGACCATGTCACCAACATACAAATATATTAAATTTGGAGTCTTCTCTGCAAATTTGATAGAATTTTTTCTCTATCAAATTTGCAAAGAAAAAAAAACACCAAAAACATTTTGAAGTTTAAATATTGTTATGTTGTGAGTGTTCCGGCCAAACCCTAAACCAACACAACAAGAATGAGTTGCAGCAATCATAACATTGTCAGTGGCACTTGCAAAGAAAGCATCATCAGATTATTACCTTGATCATGACTGGCAGTGTGATTAGCTGACATTACTTCCTAACGGAGGAGACTATAGAAAGGTAGATTGAAAAAAAAGGGTTTTGCACAGGATTTGCCGAAAAAGAATACCTGGAGGGAAGAAACGCGGGCAAAGACCACAGCAGGAGTGAAGAAAGAACCGATGCCATGGAGCGGAACACTCTTGCATTCCTCTTGTGTCTCTCTCCCTCTCGCTCTTTGTCTCTCTCGCTTCTTCTCGTCGCTTTTGTCGCAGCAAACGGACATGGAGAGGGTGTGGAAGCAGGTGGGATTAGGGCTAGGGTTTCCGAAGGTGTATTTGATGCAAATATCAATCACACAAAAAATACCTTTGTCACAAAAGATTAACAAATCATGAAAAATTTATGCAAATGTGATGAATGCTACAAAGAATTTAAAAAACAATACAAAAGATAATTATCATCATTGTAAGGGGCATTCTACCTTCTTGATTTGTGTTGTGATCCACATAATTCTGAGTCTAAAAATCATTACAACTAATAGGTAGCAACAACTTATACACAAAAAAATGTTGTTTCATGGGCATGTTATCAATTTCTAATTGCTTTTTAGAATGCACGAAAGGAAAGAAAAAAAAACCATATCAAAACTTTTCTTCTCTATAATCACATAACACCTCCAAAACTACCCAACAATAGAACTCTTTCAACACAACCCAAACCTATAACATACCCACAATCAAAGCTTCGATCATTTGATCATTTCAAGATTTTTTTAAAGGATAATCAATTCAAGACAAAGGGTAGTTGCTTACCTCATGTCTTTTGTGGAAAATCAACAGCTAAACCTTAAATTTGACATATACATAAAGTATCATTCCACAAGCACATCATCAAATTTTGATTCTTTTTTACAATGCATAGAATAAAAAGAATGATACTAAAAAAAATCTTATTTGGGAATTGCACAACATCAAAATTGGTTGAAACATCTTAAACCTCTGAATTTCTATTGTTTGGTTGTTTGAAGATTTAAAAAAGACAAAAAACTTAAGACGCTAAGGCAATTGTTTACATGATGTTTTTTGTTGAAAATTGATGGATATATCTAAGTAAATAGTGTTGGATGTTCTTAGGATTTTGTTGCATTAAAATGTGATGATACTCCCCAACAAATTTTGACCACTTCAATTTGAACAAATCCATCACATAATGCACAATGCTAACAACTTGAAACCATTGTCCTCCACATTACAATGAAACACAAGCATGCCTTGAGGTTTCGATATTCATTACAAACAAGAATTAAATATATTAGGCTTTGCAAAGAAGTACTCGCTTTTGTTAATGGGAGAGCTTCAAAGCTCTTCAATGAACATCATGAACTTCCTTCTTTGTGAAGCACTATTTGATCAAGCTAACTAAATTCAACTTAATAATGTTAAAAGTCATTAGTGATTATAAATGCAATTACAATGTGGTCTAGAAAGGAAAGAAAAAACACAAGCTCATCAAATGGTGAGGTGATAAACACAAGTTCAATGTGTGGTGACAAGACAAAACACAGAGGAATGAAGCTATGATGACCTTCAATAGACACTAATTGGAAAAAATATTAGAGTTTCTCACAAATAGATTATGTGGACGGTTGAATTATGGCTTTTATGGGAGCTCTATGGTTTTCTTCCATGCGAATAGGTGACACCCTAAGAGGTTTAGAGTTTAGGGTGACAATTCCATGATGTCATAACCAACCTTTCTAGCCCAACACATTCCACCCTTGGGTGTTTTTCATTGAATTTTAATGATTTTCCCTTCCTTTTCCCCTTAATTAGTAGTTGGCCTTGAAAAAAAAAAAATTGGCGAGTATTTGTCATAACATAGAACATTGATCGAGAAAGTTTATAATAAGTCTAAACAATTGTAAATTATGAGGTAATTGGAATATATGGAATCCATTTGTGTTTTATGAAAAAATAATTAGTTCAAGGTTATATGTTCTTTGATTTTCTAAAAGTTGTCAATCTAAATTCCATAAGCTAAGAGCATCATAAACATTTGAAATAAGCAATGTAATTGAAAACAAGGTCTAAGATTTCATGCTTTCTTTTTCCTCTAAAGAAAAACTATGTCAAAATTCAATCCAAGTGAACTCACATTACTATTATTTTAACTAATTATAAATTACTAAATAGCATGATAGGTTGCCCTAAAGTTGAAACTAGGCCACTTACCTTATATCCAACCCTTACAAGCTAGTTTTT
Source organism: Sphagnum contortum (assembly GCA_963920785.1). Lineage (NCBI taxonomy): Eukaryota > Viridiplantae > Streptophyta > Sphagnopsida > Sphagnales > Sphagnaceae > Sphagnum > Sphagnum contortum. The sequence continues at coordinate 29,148,126 of OY987276.1, read as the reverse complement.
TCTTTGAAATAAAGAAAGCCACCAATGCCATTAAATAATAAATAGATTGGATCTCTTTGGGTATTTGAATACTTAAAATCATTACTTCCTTTTTGAACTCACATATCCCAATTTGACGGGTTATGTTATTGTTTTGGTTACAGTTCATTTTTAATAGAAAATTAAATTTACACATGGAACTTTTCTATTATGATTTTTTTATTGATATGAAAATCACAAAAGAAAAAAAAACCTCTAATTAACTAATTGAAGGTAGTTTGATTTTTCAATGTTTTACCTTTACATCCTTGGAAATTTGATAAAAAAATATCACACCTTATCTTTTCTTTTCTTTTTCTGGCTTGGTATACTAAATATTGAATCATATGGTGTTTTGATACAATAATTTTGGAATAGTTAATTGTTTTGATTATTAAAATGATGGTACAATGGTTTTTTTCCTAGAATTGTTCACATGTGATGTGGGAATTGAATATGCAACCTCCTTCATTTGTCTTTCTTTACTTCTCATGTATAAAACAAATGTGCACAATTGACTTGTTATAGATTAGACATTTCGAAGTTCATGTGTCATGTGAGGTTTCTATTTCCTAAATATAATTTCCTACTTGGATATGTTTGCTTTAGTCTATTTATTATCTTTCACAATGCTTTCACAACTCCTTAAGTCTTAAAAATTCAACTACATTTATTCTAGTATGAACCCGTTTGTGTGTGGGCCTTTTATAGTTTCTAATCAAATTGTTACATATTCATCTTGTGATCCTATGCCATCTTCACGTCCTTTATTTTCTTCATGCACTTTTGATCTTGTAGACTATGAAAATGTTACGAGTTATGATGATCCCTTTCCTAAATCTATTATATCCACTATCCAATCCAAACCATCAATCAAAAAACATAATTACGATCATGTCACCAAAACAATACTATTGGGTTATAAAACTTCAATGGGCACAATTGTTTGTAAGGTGTAATGGAAACTTGCACCTTGTCAAATATAGGATAAATTGGAATGAAATGAAAGGGAAAGATAAGTTGATTGCTCCTAATTGGGACTCTTCTTCTCAACATTCAAATTGCAAGGAAATTGAGAAGAATACTGGGATTACTGTGAAAAAGGGAATGTTTTATTCCATAGATTGCAAACATGCCAAGAACCAAAAATTATTGGATAAATGTAATTGTGAAAGTGTTGTTGCCCAAGCTGCAAATGGAATGGTAGGAAAGAAGGCAAGGAAGGTTATGCGATTTGTCATAGTTGTGTATTTGTTGTAATAAGGATGTACCATGATGGAATATGACGCATTAATGCCTCTATTTGGCGCCAACAAACAAATAATAAGAATTGGAATGACAACTCCAACTAAACAATGGCAAAATTCATGCATTAAAAAGTAATGAGGGCCGCAGTAGGGGTTGTTTAAAGTGTTGTTTTCAATTGTGATGAAGTTTTTATAGCTAAGAACCAAACTTGATTGTTTATTCACTATTATATGGTGTAAAATTGGGTAAGGATTTTGATTCTCATATCTTTAGACTAGGTGCTTAAGGAATCAAAAAATGATAACTTGACCAAGCTCATTATGGAAGCTTTGATGATTAATAGTGGTTTGTTAAAAGACTAGAGATTATGAAAAATTGCATCCATTGAAACCACATTACCTTGCAACTAAAACTCAAAAAAAACTCATATATAACTATTATACAACTATCCCTTGGGTATTACAACTATTATGCAATTATCCCCTTAAAAATATGGTGTATTAATAAATAAATTGCCACACTAAAAAATTAGTTAATTGTATTATAGTTACAAGTGAGTTGAAAATGGGTCTTCTACACGATAATTTATACACATTATACATACACATGTAGTTAATCGTGTTTGATTTTTTCACGAATTACATTATAGTTGCATGTGGCAACTACTTTAAAATTATTATAAATGTGTTATTAAAGTAACAACTATTTTGCAATTAATGTATAATGTACGTACATGCGATCATGCCATGTGTCCACATTTCCACCACCCATTATGGGATACATTTGCAACTAGTTTTTGATTATGATTCCCATTGATACAATTAATATGGCCATTAGTGCGTCACTACTAAAATATTATTATTTAACTGTGTTATGACTATAAGGTAAAAATCTTTTAAGGTGTACCACACAAGATGAAAAAGGTCATGTCCTTACTACAAACCTTTTCTAGCCTATATTTTGATCCCCATAAAAAACAATGAATCAAAACTTGTCAAAATTTTCAAAAGGATTATATTTTAAACTATTACAAATTTAAATTCCATCATAATAATCCATAAATGTGTATTTAGGTGGTAAAAAATGATTCAATAAAAGGATAGAAAAGGTGACATTGTGACAAGATTTTGATACACCTTCAAGAATTTGCACCCTATAATACACCTATTTATAACTTAATAAAGATACATATTCATCAGTTATTTATGTTTTCATCATATATGTTCCATTTTGAGTGATTTAAAATGTTACGAAAACGATACTTTGAATTCTAGAAATCATCTTTGAAATGCAAAGGAAAATGAATAATGAAAAATTAACAAAAAAAAAAAAGTTTTCCAATTTCCAAAACATGTGATCTTTTTCCTTTTTTTTTTTTCTTTGGACCCCTCCTACTTTCAACCTCATAACTTTCTTTATTCATTTAAAATGATTTAAAATATTGTAGGAACACCACTTGAAGTTTTACAAATCATCTTTGAACTCTAATAATAACAAATAATTTATAAGAAAAATTGTTGGTTTTTGGGAACTGGTCTTTGTAGCATTTGGTGGTTTGTTTTTTTTGAGTTTTTTGACCCCTTTCACTTTGAAAGGCCATAACTTTCTCAATTCTATTCCGTTTTTAACAATTTATAGTGCACCAAATTGCACCAATAAAAGGGGTTTAAGGTTTGTTTAAACACTAAAAATAATGAAACCTTCCCCTTGGATTTGACTTGCTTTGAGTGCTTAAGTGTTATAATTGCAATTCAAGTTGCAACTTATGAACAATTAAAAGATTTAACCCATATGTTTCAAATCACTTGTTACACATTATATAAAAAAACTTGTTTTTTTATGTTGTCACATTAAAATACATGTCATTTTGGATGAACTTTAAAAAGCTTAACTTAAAGGCAAAACAAAACAAACAAATTAATAATAATAATTAAATTCATGGTTATTCTTTAGTGCATTTAGTTTTGTGTTTTCCTACATGTTATTGTGGTTGAATCACTGGTGACAAACTAGTGCAAAGATAAGCATTTAACTTTTTCCTTTTTGCCTTTCATCCCCATTTTGTCATGGATGCTCTTGGGACTATGTATTTCCAATGTTACCTACAACCAAAATGTGATGCATCATTTGCCAAACACATTCAAGTTATTAAAATAACTTTTTATTATAGCAAAACCTATAAAGTGGATGAATAAGAACAAACAATGGGTGAAGTGTTCAATGCTATTGACCTTGATCACTAACAAGGCATGTTCAAGCTCATAATGAAATCAAATGCGATAAGATGTGTTGACCCCTTTTGTCTTGAATTCTTTAACCAAAATGTGGCACCTTGTGATGACATCTTGCGTACTTGTCTCCAACATCCCAAAGTATGTGAAAGTGCCTAAATTAACCATGGTGCAAATAATAGGTAGCATGGAGGTTGAGAGATGTTTCTTTTATTCTAGCTTTTATGAAATCAAAATTTCGCAATAGGTTCATTACCCACTTGTCATTTGTTGTGCACATGTTTGCACAACAATTATATACTTTGTAAAATTTCATGTATGTAAATTGCATTGAGTAGTGGCAAGGAGCTCATCATCAATATTGTTATGATGGAGAGGCAATACAGCCTTTGTGCAATTGCTCTATTGCTAAGGCAGAAAATGTGTTGGTTGTTCCATATTTATTAAATTCAATGTTATTTTACAAGCCACACAACTTTTTTTGCATGATGTTGGCATTTTCTATCCTACTTCCACAATCCATTGTGAATGATTTATTTTTGCATTTCTTGTAACTTTGTATTATCTTGTGGTTTTGTAAGTCACTTGTGTTGGAATGTCTATTTTGAAGGGTTCAACTTTCCCACGAAATGTTTATGTTTGCTAGTAAAGGTTCATATGTAAATGTGTTTCTTGTTTGATTGTGCTTGCAATTTAAACTTTGCATTATTTTTGCAATAGTACAATTTGCTAAAAATAGTTGTCAAATTTCAAAAAAAAATTGAACACATCACCTAAAAAGCTTTATTTGCAACAAAAAATTTATAAATAAATAAATAAAAACCTAATTCCAAGTATATCAAAAATAAATTCACCTTTAAATTTAGAATATGAGTCAATTCTTTAACCTTCACATTCCAAATGCATTTTAGATGTGACCCCACTAGCTACTTTGCAAAAATGAAAGAAAGAAAAAAAAAACATTGTTCCCAATATGTGAACTTGGCTATCACTTTGTCCTAGGCCCTTGATTTCCAAAAAGTCTCCATCTGATGGCTTGCCTTGGGTGAACTAGGGCCTACATCATTACCATGATAAAAACCCTAGATTTTTTTTGGGTTTCTTTTAAACATTGTAGATATCCCACCCTTGGGCTAATTGAGGTTTTCTAAGTTCTAATGTAACATTTCCTTAGTTAAATATTAGCTCTAATATTGTTGTCATCAAACTTAACATTAAGCCCCCCCCATATTGTTAAATAATTTAATAATTAAATAACGTCACATAAAAATAAAATGATCTATTTAAATTAACATTGATCTAAAAAAATTAACTTTTTTACACTCATGCAAACCTAGAAAAATCATAAAATTTTGTTTTTGTTAATTTAACATTGACCTAAAACCATTTTTTATGGGCTATTTACATAACATTGTGTTTTTATTTTTATAAAAATGTACTAAGGTACCATCCACTTAACATTAAGTTAACACTCAATTAACATTGTGTGCCACCTAAGATTTTTATGTTGGCTAACATTCTTGGTATGAATGCAAAAATTTAATAGTAATTAAATATAATAAAAAGTAGAATAGACTTTTTTAACATTAACTTAGCATCAAGATGAGACTACTTTCATACCTCACATTCAAGCAATGTGGATATACATAACATAACTCTCATGAGAATCTAGAAAATCTTCATCCAAAAAGCCATTAAGGAAGATGGGCTAAAAACTAACTTTTAGCATCAAGATGAGACTACTTTCATACCTCACATTCAAGCAATGTGGATATACATAACATAACTCTCATGAGAATCTAGAAAATCTTCATCCAAAAAGCCATTAAGGAAGATGAGCTAAAAACTAACTTTTAGCATCAAGATGAAACTACTTTCATACCTCACATTCAAGCAACGTGGATATACATAACATAACTCTCATGAAAATCTAGAAAATCTTCATCCAAAAAGCCATTAAGGAAAATGGGCTTAAAAACTAACTTTTAGCATCAAGATGAGACTACTTTCATACCTCACATTCAAGCCATGTGGATATACATAACATAACTCTCATGGGAATCTAGAAATCTTCATCCAAAAAGCCATTAAGGAAGATGGGCTTAGAAACTAACTTTTAAAAGTTTTCCTTGAAGGGAGTTGCAGATAAGGACTTTGAGAGCCACATATCCATTGCACACATCCAATCCGAAATATCATTTGAGTTTCTATAAATCTTGACATTCAAAACCCTAAAATTGGCTAGTTTTGTTGTGAATGAATGAACTTAACTTACTTCCCCAAAAAAAGACTTCTAAAAACCCACTTTTTTTTTTTTCTTTTTTTGTTTCAAGTGTAAAGTGGACTAATTTTGCAATTTTTTAAAAATATTTTTCAAATTTGTGATATCACAAAAACTTGGGGGGGGGGGGGGGGGGAAAGAAAAAAAAAAGGAAAAGAAAAAAAAAAAGCCCTGATTTTAGGCTACCAGTTTTTGCTTTTTCAATTTTGTGATGTTGACGAAGTGATTATCATCCATAAAAAAAATATTTAGCCAAATATGGCGATATTCAAAATATAAAAGTAAAAAAAACTAAATTCGCCCTTTCACGTTGTAGCATGTAGGCAGTTTTTTTTGTGGTGATATTTGGTAATTTTTTTAATAATTTTTTTTTTCTTGGCGAATTTTTTTTGCTCATATAAAAGGGAATTTGTGACAAAATATTTTTTTTACAAAATATTTCCCACAAAAAAATGGCGAAAATTCGCCACAAAACAAGTCACTACCAAACTAAAAATCAGAGTCCAATTTTGGTGAATTTTTTCCAAAATAAATTTGATTTAAAAATTGGAATTTTTTTTCAGGAAAAAAGGGCATAATTATGAGAGAGTATTTTCCTTTTTAATTTTTAATTTTTGACATTTTGGCGAAATTTCACACCAAAAAAAAAGAAAAAGAAAAAGAAAAACCACTGGCACTGAGAAAGGCTCTGTCTCCCACACACACACTCTTTTACTCACTCACTTACCTACTCACTAACCCACTCACTAACTCAGCCTTATCTCACTACTATTCGCGGTGTCCACAGACCCACCAATGAGTGGAGAAGAATGTGCCAGCTGGCAGATGAGAGAGGTTTGTCGGCGATAGAGGAGGGCGAGAACGAACGAACGATGGCGATTCTTGGCGAGCTCTTCAGTACAGTAGCATTGCTTTCTTTTTCTCCTCGTCCTTGTTGTTCTTCTTCGTCTCTTGCGAGCTGCATTACCTTCGTCGTTCTCGTCCTCGCGGTGCGTGTTTGCTGCTTTTTTGCTCTTCTCCGTTTGTTATCCGTGGGTTTGCTCGGTCGTCGTCATGGCAGGTGCACTGGCAGTAAACATGGTGGTGGTGCCGTCCATGGCCGTTTCTTGTTCGTCTTCTCTGAGGCAGCAGAGCAGTATCAGTAGCTGCACGTTGAGGAGCTCCAAAGTGGCGGTCAACAAAGCGTTCGGGTTGAGTAGTCGGGGGAGTATGGGGCGGGTCACAGCCTACAAAGTCAAGTTTGTCACCCCCACCGGTGATCAGGAAGTGGAAGTCGACGGAGATACATACCTCTTGGACGCTGCTGAAGAGGCGGGACTCGACTTGCCGTATTCTTGTCGTGCTGGGGCTTGCTCCTCATGCGCCGGGATAATCAAGTCCGGCTCTGTCGACCAGTCCGATGGCTCCTTCTTGGATGACGATCAGGTTGGTGCCGGCTTTGTGCTCACGTGCGCCGCGTATCCAACTTCTGATCTGGTCGTCGAGACGCACAAGGAGGAGGATTTGAACTGAGGAAGAGGGAAGACGAAGCACCAGCTGGAGGAGGAGGAGGAGGAGAAGAAGAAGGTGGATGATGATATTAGCCTCCTGCTGCTGGACTGTAAAGTTTTCAGGCTCTACAGTTTCATGGGGAAGAGTTGTGGCCGCTTGCTCAAGGCTATATATGCTGCTTTCTTATGGTTGTTGAATGCTGTTTTTCCTCCTCCTTTCCTTGCTGCTGTAAAACGTTCTCTCAAGTGAGACAGGTCAAGATTGTGGCATCGTTGTGCATTGTCTTTCTTTTTAGCATAGGTCTTTTTTTCCATTTCAGGATATATCTCTGGGGGGGGGGACCACGGCTTGCTTCCCAGTTCTTCTATTCCGGATAAATAAAGAGAGGAATTAAACTGTCTCAACGCTTACATTATTGCTTCTTTCTTCTTGGCAAAGAGGATTTTGTACATGTCTCCATGTAGCAGGCAAGTCAGGCTTTGGTTCAAATTTCATGTGTTGTTGAGTCTTGCAGACCCTATGTATTCCAGTGGCTAAAGCAGACTACATTCTGCATCCTAAGTAATCATCAGTGGGTATGGCTTAAAGGGCAGGTTCAGGATGCAGGAAGCGGCGCAGACAACTACCCTGTATATGGCAACCTCTCTCGCCCTCTCTCTCTGTCCCTTTGGCTTACTTGCTGGCTTCTACAGGGGGCAATCTAGGATATGTTCATTCTTAGCTTGCCTTTCACAAGTTTGTTGTGGCTTGAATGAGTCCATACTATTGACTTTTGTTTGTTGGCTATGAACTCTTTTTGAATGCTTAGTAGCCCGTATCAATGTTCCCACTGATTCTGGAAGTTCTGACACAGTTTTGTAGACTATTAGCCCAAATGTTTGAGACATTATATACTTTTCTTTCTATCATTTATAGTACTTATTTGCACCCTGAGTCAGCAGCTGAATAAGTTTGTCAGTTAATGGGACCTAGTTGCTGTTGCCATTCATGATGAAGGTACTGGTCTGATACTTTGCTGCTAAGTCACCACTGATTCTTGTGTATTTTTGTTTTTCATTTGGCCCCAATTGACAAGATGGTTGCATTTGAAGCATTTGTTATGGATGTCTGTCTGCAATATCATGATCGAGAACATCCATGGGATTTGGCGAGGGCATGGAATTGAATGTGTAATGCAAGTAGTGTGCTTGAGAAGGACTTATTGACTAAGATTGGTTTTCTGCCCTCTTGTTTAATTAGTGAAGTGGAATCAAATATAGTTCCATGATCTCACAATTATGTAGAGTTGCAATTCTTGCTTGGTAGCAGAAACAGATGTTGCCTACTTTGTTACTCATTGTCATTTATATTTTTCTGCTGGAATTTGAGAGTTCAAATTCTGGCAATGTATGGAAGTCTGCTCAAGTCAGAATGCACATAAAACCAAAATTTTTGCAGACATTGATTTAAGTGTTGAGAGAAATTATTGTTCTCTAAAATATTACATCAAACAAACATCAAGCAAGGCATTTATTGACATCATACTTTGGCTCTGCCCTGGCTGTATGAAACAGTAAAAGATGTATGGCCAAGTTCCCACTTCAGCCTAGTGAGATCTGCAGACATCATGAGGAGACAACTGTATCACCCAAACAGATTTGTAAGGACAAGGATGAACATTGCGAGGATAAAAAAGAGTTAGCATCATCCAACACAGATCTGTAAGGACAGGAATGAATATTGTGAGGATAAGGAAAGAAAACAATCATCGATTACAGATCAGTAAGAACAAGCAAGGATAAGGATTGAAAGCACCGGGGGGACACAGATCAATGAGGACAAGTGGGGATCATAATGCATCAGCCAAAGCAAATTGCTCCTTAAACAACCACAATAAATTGATGTACCTATCCTTTCCTCATGGAATTGGATGGGCCTGATTTAGTGTCCACCTCTGGTTAGGATGCCTTTCACATGGTCTTGTTTTACAAGCCATGAAAAAGGCCAAAGGGTTCTGTATGCAGAGCCCCTGTACAAATTCTCAGCAGAGAAACACTGTAAAATGAGGAGGTTCTACATCACATTTCAAATACAACCCTAAGGGAGGCATAAAAAAAAAGGAGAACAATTTAGACAACCTGAAGGCAGAAGAATACACAACCTTGAGCACATACAAATACAGCAGAGAGACATTGAAAAATGATGAGGTTCCACATAACATTTCAAATATAACCCAATGGGTGGCACACACAAAAAAGAAGCACAAATTAGACAATTTGCAGGGAGGAGAAATACACAACCTTGAGCACATAAAATTCAGCTGAGAGACATTTAAAAATGAGAAACTCCCACATCTCACAGGGAGACACAAAAAGAAGGAGCACAATTTACACAACCTGAAGGCAGGAGAGGAGAACAATGGCCATTAGTTATAACTTTCCCCTAACAAAGTCAGTCACAAAAACAGCCTTAAACCTTGTTGCAGATTCTGTTGCTGAAATCCACAGACCACCAGGCACATGAGTAATGAAAATAACCACACTCCCACCACAAAATAAACCAGTTTACCAAATCAAAAGATTATCAACCAAGGTCTGTGTCCAATTTCCTGATATCATAATCTCAGACATTACCAGAGAAAAATGATGACAATGGTTCTGTAACTTCCTCCATGTCCTAAAAGTGTTCAGAACATGAAGAGGAGAATCTTCTATGACTATGCATCAGTAATATAGTCAACCTTCACTTGCAATGACAAAGCCTCTCTTGTGTCTCAATGAGCTATGAAACAAGAACTCAGGATATTGTAGAGAATGCAGCAAGATAGGTGCACACTCAGGGAAGTTTTCTAGCTAAAGTTTTCCTCCTTGCAGCATTGCTAACAGCTCAGAGAACTCTTCTTCTTCATTAACTCTGTCTTGTGGATGTTCATGTGGCATTGCATATGATGAAGCTCCAGGCAAACTAGAATAGAAAGACTGTGATCCATGGTTGATGTTATGATTCAAAGGGTGGGGTGCAGTACTCCCATTTAAGTAAGGAAGAGTTGCAGAATCAATGGGATGTGAGTTGAGGTGCAAAGCAGGGGTTGAATGAGGAAAGGAAGGAGAAGTGAATGGATGCCGAGAAAGATTTGACCCTACAGGTTCAAGTAAAGAGCCCTGTTCTTTAACAAGAACTGAATCTAGGGAGTGACTCCTACCCTGGGGAAACAGATGTCCAAAGTTGTGAAAATAATTCCCACTATCCTGAACTGGAAAGCTACTGCTCCCAATCCTAGTCCCTGAATTTTGAGGAAGTGTTGGTGCACGTTGATATGCTAATACATGATTACTGGAATCTGGTAGGAGATGAGAGGAATTATCAGGATTGACTTGTGGTGACACACTTTGTTCAGGAAAGAAAGTTGAGGTGCTGTGAGAAGATGTGTATATGCTATCTACAGGAGCATTATTGCTAGCCAGATTGACAGCCAAGGGAGGCAAAGACCAAGCCTGCTGTGCAACTTGGAACACCTCCTCCATTCTCTCAACTTCAGGACTGGATGGTGAAAGAGGAAGAGATCCAGAACCTGGGGCAGTGGAATGGAAAGCAGAGGAAGTTGCAGTTGGAGTAGGAAAAGTTGGAGAACTCGGCTTAGTTTCATCCCCATAATCAAAGCGTGCCATTGCCCGTTTCACCTCCACTTTCTTGCCCCGAAATGGTAAATAATGGCGCTGTACAGCTATCTCTGCAGGCTTTGGCTGGTCAAATACAACAAATCCAAAACCTCTTGATCGTGACTTCCCATCAGCATCAATACCACAAATAACCACAGCATCAGCCACTTTCCCAAATTCTTGCTCAAAAAACTCCCACAGCTCCTCAGACTGAACAAAATGTGGAAGGCCACCCACAAAGACCTTTCTTGCACTCAAGTATTCATCCCCCTTTTCACTGGTGACACTTGACCCCTGAGAGGGAGCTGTAGATGGCCTTGACTCAGTCTTCACAATTGGCCGAATGCTAGAAGGCGTAAAAACTGCTCCTCGGAGCTCTCCAGGACCATGAGCAAATGTGCATCTAGAACCATGCGGGCATTTCCCTGTCTTCTCATTGTGTGCACAAAGCTTTGTCTTGAAGTTTTTAAGTGATTGGTCACCGTCACTGTCACCTTGGCTTCCCCCCGTTCTATAATCTGAACTATCAATCCTATCAGCGCTCAAAAGTTCTTCCTCTGAATGTGCAAAATGGCATTTGCTTCCCCATGCACAACCCTCACTAGATGCATAGAAGCGGCACATTACTGTCTTATACTGTGGTAAGTTCACAGATTCCTTAAAGAATTCCCCTTCACTATGTCCTGCCTCTCGTCCATTAATAGAGTGTGTTTGTGGGGCTAACCAATCAAAAGGATTTCCATCTTGAGAATGAGGTCGTGAGAAAGGATACATCTGCAAGGATACAGGAGGCCTTGAAACAGACTGAGAGAATGAGAGTGAGGATGAAGGATGGGGCTGCAATGACTGCAAAGAAGATGATAATCCTGATTGAGAAAGCATTGAAGAACCCTGTGAGAACCAGGCTTGTGACAAAGAAGATGGCACATAGGACACAGAGGTTGCATCTGCCACTGAAGAGAATTGTGACTGTGGTTGCAGAGAGGCCAGAGAGAAAAGTGAAGAAGCTGGTGATGAAGCTTGCATCAGCATCTCTTGTAAGCTCTCCCATGACTGCTCTTTGATGATCTTGTCGTCCATCATCAGAAGCACACGCATCTCAACAGATGGAGCCAACTGTAAAGGCTTCTGATTTCGAAGGCTGGCGACGTTTCGATTGGCGCCATGCTTTAACAAAAGAGCAGTGCATGCAACATGGTTATTCTTGACTGCATAATGAAGAGGGGTTTCTTTGGTTGCAGCCATGATATTTACTCCCCCTGCATCCTTGTTGAGTATAAGTGAGAGTGCCTCAAAATGACCATGACCAGCTGCTGTGTGGACAGGTGTAGCACCAAGTTTGTTACCCACTGTAACACTTGCACCTGCTTCTAGAAGGCAAGTGACTACAAGTGAATTCACCGTACGCTTGTTTACTGTAGTAGCTTGCCGTAAAGCCCAATGAAGAGCAGTATTGCCATCAGCATCACGATCATTTACAGGAGCACCAGCATCTAGCAGCAGGGAGACAAAATCTTCATTGTTTGCTTGGGCAGCTCTTAAAAGTGGAGGCAGAAATGGACTCTGAGCATGTGCAGACAGCCTTGGCTGGAACACAAGTAAACATTCTAGAAGCTTTCTTGCTATCTCACAGTTAGGACTTGAATCATCTCCCATAGCTGGACTTTTATCACCAAAGAACCTAGGGTTTCCTCCACGGTCTGGTTGTGCTCCTCCAGAACTTAGGGTTTTCTTAAGCTTGCCTTCCACATCCCTTAGGTCTGGTGCTGGTGCTGACTTCTTCCTAGACTTTGATGTGACTTCTTCCCAGTCACCTGTATCTTGTCTAAGTTTAAGTGTTGTGAAGCTTTCATCCCATTTGCTAAAGTCTTTCAGGTGCTCACTACCTAAGCCACCACCTTCCCAATCTTCCAGCTGCTTATGCTTAACCTCAAACACTGCACCTACATCAAAATCACTTGAGCTTTTTGTGTGGAGGTTAGAGCCTTGCATTGCAGTGTCCCCTCCTTCCTCTACGTAGGATTTAGTCTTGCCAAGTTTGTCAGAAAACTTAACTGAAGGGCAAGAAGACGAGTGCGCTAAAGCCATCCCTAGAACCAAATCTACAAGGGTCCCTCCTGCTGAATCATCATAACCCTCTACCTTTTTTACAAGGCCACTTACAGATGTGGGTTCTACCTTTTTAGCTGATGGATTGTTAACCATGGTATCTAGCTTCTTCACCCCTTGGTCTGCTGCCTTTTTAGCCACAGAATTCAGCACTGCACCTCTGCCAACCAGCAGCAATGCCACCAAGGGTATGACCTTCAGGCCTCTTGCAAGTTTAAATGCAAGAGGGACCATCTGATCCTTGCATTTTGATTCCAGTGTTTGTATTTCACTCAGATCCTTTTCTCGTATTTTGGCAACAATATCAGCTGCAGGAGTAGATAAGTCCCATGCCACCTGGAGCTTGCTGCTCATGAGCGATTCTTCTAGCTTTGCCGCCATGTCTACTACTCTTGAAGCCTTTTGAGGTCCCTGCTGATTTACTCCATTCTAGTTTGGATCTGTTCCCACCCTCTTTGTTTTTACACGTGTTAGGGTACACTCAGATGCTCAAAAATCATGCACTTACCCCATAACGCCCCTGTCTCTCAAAGCTTGATTGACATAGAGATTGTTTTGCTTTACCTTGATCATGGCCAAAACGATTTCAATGTAGGTTTTAGATATATTCTATCACCTGAAATTCCCCTTGCCACCAAAAGATGGTTCCCACTTTTACAACCACTTCTTCCTCCTCTCTGAGCTACTAAGACTTTAATCTCAGTCTTAACCCTACCTCTTTTTGTGTTCACTTGTTAACAAAATAGACTGCCATGCTTCATCTCTTCTGGTCTGAGGCTCAATTAACAAGCATACTCACTGATTGTACAAGCATCCGGCCATACTCCGCTCCTAACAAACTAGAAAAACATCTAGCTAATCCTACTAAGAAGACCATGCAAAAACACACACACACAATACACATACTCTCTGTATCTCCCAACTCTCTCTATGCCTTCACACTCCTATTTCCTTCTGGATCTGTATAGTGATCTGCTAGCGATCTGTGCATTCTATAAGTAAGCAGTGTCATACCTTTCTACAGTGCTTCGACTCCCAGGCAGTGCGGCTTACTAGTCAAGCTTGCCCCGACACAAAGTACCTTTGATTCTGGCGCACAAAAACCAGCCAAAAAAAATTGAAATCTAACCCTCACTCACTCACTCACTCTAGTTTTTGCAAAAGACATACATAGGTACATCCCCCAAAACTATGCATATATTTTTCTCGCTTCAGCTTGCTTCCTTGTAATCCATTCCCGACTAGGTATGCAAACTAAGACTTTTCTCCGCCTTGTCGAACACTCTTCTCACTGTCACTTCTCTCTGTCTCTTCTGTCTCTTTCTCTCTCTCTCGTGCTGTTTCTGATCTCCTGCAGTATTCCGCACTGTATTCAACTTCGCGTGGAAAGAAAAAGGTCAAAAAAAAAAAAAAAAACAAACAAACAAACAAAAAAAAATAGAAAAAGAAAAACGTACCTAGCTCCACGGCCTGAGTCGTCGAACCTTCATGCATCTCCCCCCGAAGCTCCCCGTAGCGTACAAAGACGAATCCCAGAAGAAAGACACAAACGCGGCGCGGAAGAAGCGAAGCGTGCCAACGGGGGAAACAACACGCCATAGCCAACGAGCCCGTCAGCAGCAACGCAGAAGAAACGGGCAGCCCAGGTCGTCGTCGGCAATGGCCGGTCCCCCGCCGGTTCCTGGGGTCAACCCACGGATACAAAGGGTGGTTCATTATGTACCTATCATTATGCCCAGCTAGCTACCTAGCTACCTAGCTAGCTACTACCTACCTATCTACCTACCTATCTACCTACTTACCTATTTCTAATTTACTTTAAATAATGGAGTCCCAGATGGCAAGGGAGGGTCATGCTGAACCAGGTACCTACTACTCTGGTAGGTACCTACCTTCCCCTTCTTGAGTGAGGCCTCTTTTATTGACTCTCTTTGACCCAGGAAATGTTAAAATAATGAAATTTGAAGAACCTGATTTTAGTCTAGCTACACTTAGCACTAGCAAGTTGTGCCAAGTCACATTAATTATCTTACATTTTCATAAATAAATGTTCAAATTTTCATCCCCAAATTAAAAACATCAAAGAATTTTTATTTTTTTGTGAAGGAATTTTTTAAATTCTTTTTTGGAAGAATTTGTAATATTTTATCTCCAAGAATCAAATCTTCCAAATGAAATAAACTTTCAACATCGAAAATTCGTTGGACGTGCCAAGATTTTATCATAGTATTCATATTAGATAACTATGTAAAGTTATTCATACAAAAGCTCAAAACACATATTCAAATACAAAAATTAACACATGAAAAAGTATAATACCATGCATTCTTTCTATGTTTTTTCAAAAAAAAACCTACCTTTGAAATCATTTGAGCTTCGTCCTTCATTTTGTTCTTTTTTGTTTTTTTTCCAAATTTTGCACACCTTATTGATAACCATCACTTGCGGATGAATCATGGATAAAGGATGAAATTGAGGTTTAAAAACAAGGTGATTTTATAGATTTCATTATCGTAAAAAAAACAATGAAAAATGATAATCAAGGTTTTTACCAAGGTAACGTTGTAAGGTTTTTAGGGTTTAGGGTTGAAAAACTAGTTTCTTTGGTT
Organism: Sphagnum contortum; assembly: GCA_963920785.1. Classification (NCBI taxonomy): domain Eukaryota; kingdom Viridiplantae; phylum Streptophyta; class Sphagnopsida; order Sphagnales; family Sphagnaceae; genus Sphagnum; species Sphagnum contortum. The sequence goes on along the minus strand of OY987276.1, from coordinate 29,132,501 downwards.
AGTTTTTTTATTATGAATAGATTTTGATGTGAGCGCTTGTGTGAGACCTATTAGGTTCTTATTTGGGCAAGATGGGCCCTAAGTTTTTGAAGTTTTTGGTAGCGGCAAAATTAGACTTAATATTTAAATGGTAGTCTTGCGTGACTTAATTGTAAGCAATCCAAAAATTAAAACCCCAACATAGATCATAAAATATACATTTGAATTGCATCATAATCTAACAATGTATATCTTATAATTTCAACTCATGTGATTAAACAATTTATCCAAATATAACCTTTAAAAAAAAATTGCCTTTTCTACAATCATACCTAAGGAGCGTGAATTAAGCTTAATAATTAAGGTTTAAGAGCAAGGTTGAATTAAGAAAGAATGAGTTTTATAACACATCCTTTTGTGATTTCATCTTTGAATTCTAGTTATGATTTTGTGTTTATGGCATTAGATTTAAGAAATTTTCATGGCCTCACCAAAAACATTTTTGCACTCTTGTGTCACCTAGGTTTCATATCATGTAGCTTTTTGAAATAGGCAAAATAAAAAAAGCTTTTCAAGATTGACACCTCTTGTGGAAAAATTAATGTTTATCAGTTACCCAAAAATCATGTGGATATTGGTGCAAACCAAGTGAAGGAGGTTCAGTTTGAAATGTTTATTTTTTGGCTTAATAACAAAACGAATGTCAAATATAGTTCTTATGAGGCATTGTGCATTGTTGTTGTTTATGAAGTGTTACTTGCATTATTACGAGGTATCGACAATTTCATCATTTTGATATTATTTTTATGGCAACTCATTCATTTTGGTTACCAACGATTAACCATTTAAGTTTTTTATGGAATTTGATCAACACATAGGAAAGTTGGCTAAATGGGTTTTTATCTTACATGAATATAATTTTAAGATTGTTCATATAGTTAATAAGGTTAATTATGATGCTAATAACCTAAATTAAACCTAAATTCTAATGAAGAAGATATCAGAAGGACTTGTTGGCATAGGATGTGGATTTGGAGGTCGTTTTAGGATGGCATGCCTATAAATATTTACATATTTGGTTGGGGTATTTTCGGGATGTATTTCAAATTGATGTTAGTGACAAGGATTCTCATAGTGCAAACATCAAACCAAAAGGTGATGGTCATATACTAGATGATCATTGCATGTCTACATGTAAACATGTGAAGTTTTGATTACATTAACACCCAAGCAACATGACTATAAGGTGCATAACGCCAAACAATTTAAATGAGTGAATAATTATCTTTTGCAAATGTGGACAAATGGATGAATGTAGGTGTTATTTTTTCTAGAGAAAGGTAAAGGCCTTGTGTGGCATGCTCATGAGAAGTTGGGCCAATTTGGGGTTTACTAAACACATAATTTGTTTCAAACACAATATCAATGGTGAAGGATCCAATTTTAGGTTCGACAATTTATTTCTCAATGTTTGTTGTGATCAAGTATGAGTTTCATTCAACACACCTACACTTCATCTTCAACCATTGCCAATCATGAGACTTCATCACTACTAGAGTTTGAATTCTGCCAACCGCTGAGCTTAACAATCCAACACAATTGGTATGTGGTGATTATGCTTGAACACTTTTTGAATTGGCTAAAGTTGGTGCCATTATCAAATCATACAATTTTTCTTTGCATTTTTTTACAATATCTAAACTTGGTTAAAAAATCTTTCATTTTTCAATGATGGGCATTTTTCAATGATGTGCACATCTAGCATTGAACATACAAAGAGACATGATGTAATACACAACACTTTTGCATCCATCCCTTGGGGTGTTGAATTCCACATGGGATGTGAACAACTATATGTGCTTCTTTTAATGACTCTTAATTCTTTTGTCGCTTTGTCAACATCAACATTTCAAAAGTTAAGGTTTGCACCTTAAACAATGTTATATCCTTCACAAACATAGCCAATCCTACTAAAACATACTTACCTCCCCAACATGAGGTTTCATCACATTAGACACAACACTAGAAAAAGAAAAAAGAGTTACTCTTACCAACACCTAATAAATCATTTCCTCCTATTTATTTAATTGAAATATTTGATTGTTCACACACACAAGCAAATGTTATGTGATTAGCATTTGATAAGGTCTAAAAGCTCTCCACATTTTATTTCAGTTACTTTCTTTCACCAAAAACTTTCCATCACCCTCCAAAAGATTCAAGGAACTTCCATCTTCCTCAACTCCCCAATCAAAAACCCACCCCCATTCCCATTGTTGACTTGCTACAAGTAGTTAGTACTTAGGTGTCTCCGCCGTTAGGCTATGTCAATATGTTGCTTTCCACTTCCCCCCCTCTTCAAGACCCAGCTCTCGTTCCCACCATTGACTTCTTGCCTAACTGGCTCCCCACCTTTAAGACTCACCTCCCATTCCCGCTATTGACTTGTTGCAAGCAATCAGTAGGTCAGTGAAAATACATCTCTCTTCCTAACTCACAGCAATTCAAGTAGGACCTAGGTCCTCTCCTTTTGTACTTCCCCATTCCCTACTGTTGTCTTCTACTTCCCACTAAAGTTTGGTAGGGTTACATCATTAAGAACAACGAAAGACTCCCTCATAGAGAATTCATTTTGCATTTAAATTAACTAAACATGTTACACAATTCCTTTACCTCTCCTGATTGTGCACTCAAGTTTGGCACCAAAAGTACAACCATTATGCAAATTGTACAACCATTACACTAATTTGAAGATCTTGAGAAACAAAGATGCACAATTTTAAGGCTAGAATTTGCAAGGAATTTCCTAAAATGAGTGACCCAGAATGCCAGCAGTAGTAACAGTAGCAAACAGGCATATCAGGGACCAAGTAAACTTGTGCCGCTTTGTAAAATAACCGTGTTGAGACTTAGGAAGGCAGCCCAGCCACCCTTTAGACAGATGTTAATAGAGCCTTTGATGCCCATCTACACCAAAGCTTGAAGAAGAGGACCATTTGCCATCTGAAGAACAATAGCTGTGCCTTGTGTTGCTGCACTTCTCCACCAGATGGGAAGGTTCTTCGAAGAATGGAACAAAACTCGAGAGGATCCTGTAAGGAGGATCGCTAAACTCAAATGGGTGATTCAAGCAAATGGCTAGAACACTCTATGCTCTCATAAAAAATGAATGTCATCTTTTGAAACTGGAGACTGCATCCAAGATCCTCTGTAGATGGTCATTTTAAATTCTCTACAAAGGGTTTGACATTGTCACAGGGTTGACCATAAAATCAGCTGATAAAATTCCTGCACTGATTGGTAGCACATTCCCTAGAAACACCTGTTTTCATCACAACAAAATTGCTCATTATTTCATAAGTTCTCACCAAAACCAACATCCAAACTCACCATCATAACACAGCAAATTGCAGACCATTTCCACTAAATGTGTGCAATACTTCCAAGACAGTGTCTCTAGCTGGCCTCTGCAGACTATGGTGAAAGGATAGATAAGCAACATGTACAGAGTAGCCAACTTTCAAGCATATAACCGCTGGATCCAGGGCATCTCCAACTAGGGTAATATCCTGGAGCCCCCAAGACAAGCAGCAGGCCAGATGAACTCTTTGCTGGTCTACTGGAGTGTGGACACATTTATCATACCCTTAGACTAACAACAGAATCACATATAGACATGAAAGTCTAGACATCTCTTCTGTGGCATTCTGTGAGTCCTCAAACCAAATGACAATATTCCAGTCATGGAGTCACTTATATTGTACTATGCAGAGAAGCTTACCCTGACATAAGCAGCATGCTTGCTGAAACTGTCTAGAGCCTCTTCTGTTAATCCACCCACACAATTCTTGTATCTCAGACACAACTTTGAGTCAAATCTCATGACTGCTAAAGCTACAGTACAACACTGACAAGCCTTCTATAGGTTAAATGAGCTCAAGGAGAAAAAGGAATCCATCCAACAACCAGTGTCAGAACAATCATATTTGCAAAAGAGTGAATATCAAAATCTGCAGAAGTTAGCTTGAACAAACCTGAAGGTAGCTGGGCTACAATGGCATGGGTGTAGCCATTACTGCACTCAGAAAAATTGGCCCCTGGAGAACACCAAACAGTCACAGAGATTAGTCAAAATCTAGGCACAAGTCCGCATACTACCCACTGAGCATCAGAAAGGAAACAGATGTAATTTACAGGCCCTCTGTGTGTCATATTTGGCAAAGTAAGACTCATCACACAAGAGATATATGCCAAATCGTAAACCATGAACTTAACCAGTTCATGCAGTTGAGCAAAGTGGATAATTTCTTGTTATCGTCTATCAACTAGCATTTGAGATTATCAGAAAAATTTGAACTAACACTCACACTAAACCCAGAAATTTCTGACTCCATGCTAGTCAGATATGGTGTACAGATTAAGCAATATTCATATCCACGTGAATGAAGCAGGTTCTCTTCACCTGCAGTAAGTTGGGCAAGAATTGATGATTCAAGCTGATCCGGCAATTTGTTAAAAGCTTCTAACATTCTACTGGCACGTGCTTGGCTGGTGCCTTCCCACACCTTAATGAAGACTACATGGTCAATCCCTTGTTGAAAGTCCTGCCAGCCCCACATTTCATCACTTCTTGCCTTCTTCCACTTTCTGTTTCTTCATAGCGTAAGAGATACTTCACCAGCAAGCCATGGGTAAAGCTTAAATGATAAGGGAACCAAGAAAAAGTTGCTGCATCCAAATATCCATCAAAATTCTTGAAAACATACACACTGACTGCTCAATGCTTTCCGGGAGGCAAACCTTTGATAGTGACTAGAATCAGAAGGCATTCTTAAGAAGCTCATAAAAACTTACATCACCACGCCTGAAGATGGGTTCAATGGCATCTTCCACTTCTGCTTCAAAGTCTGCACTTATCAATCCCTGCAGATCCCCACGTGCATCACTTCCAATTTCATCAGCATAGATGTGGAGTGGGAACATGATCCCTCCAGCAAATCCTACTAAATCTTTCCATGATGAGGTATAAGTGATAATCACGCAAGCACTTGGATCAGTTGTTCCAGGAATAAGGTGAAGCAACTACTGCACAGCAGAAAATGTGAGATATGGCTAGGTGAAATCTGTATGATACCCTATCAAATGAAGCAACATTCTGGGTGCATACATTGCAGTAAGGAATGATGAGTTCTTCAGGAACTTTCAACCGAGCAGGATGCTGCATGTGCTGCTCCAAAGTTTCCTTGGATGGAAATCACTCATAAAGTGCATGGGTCACGCTTTCAGGAGTCCTTCCTACCACTCAACCTGTATCAGCAGAACCCTGCCAGCAATAAGGTTTTAGGGTATAAGGTTTATGGCTCATTGCCCTCTGTTCACTTCCAAGTTGTAAGAATAAATGTTGAGTTTCAGAGATGCAGTAGCTCCAAGTAATTTGATCGCATAAGGCAGACTATCCCCCTTTCGAGGCTACCTCCTCTTAGACTGGCACTGATACCAGTATCTCAAGGGTAGACCCTAAGGCTGCTCACCTCAAAAAATATGCCTAACCTGCACACAGGTGGCAGTTCAGGTTCCCCTAGACCTTCACCAGTCTGTACCTTCTGCCAAGGAGTGCTCTATTTCAATCCTGTACTTTTACTTCAAGAAAATGAAGGGTGCTTTCAGAAACACACACCCAAAGAAATAGCCAGAATGCCATGGAAATGGTATTGGAGGGTGAAGAGATGATAGAGCATGCCATTCTCTTGCTCATCAGTGAAGTCCTCTTTCATCTGGAAGAGAACAACATGTTCCACAACCTTCCTGCATTACCCATCATTTCATGCATTTGTCAGACATCCTCAAACACCTGTCTGGTTTTTCCAATCATTCTTCTTGTCCTTCTCATTCCCTTCATCAAACTAGGTCCAACAATACACCTGCAGCTACCGACAACAACCCCCAAGGTATGAAATTATGCTAGCAAAAAATTAAGGGCGTGATGCAGACACTTTGATGCCCAACAATCAAAATCTCTGGCTACTGCTCACATTGCACATGTCAAAAGGCTTAATTTCCTCCCCACGACCATGTTGAGTGCCAAGGGGTTGGTAAAACATCAAACAAGATGTCATCCAAAACAATTTCATTGGGCTAGAATGGTGGTTCAACAATGGGTATGGTTGCACTCTAGAGAATGATCATAATGCTAATTTTAGTCCAGCTGCTTCAAATCTACAAATGCATACTTGTACTCTGTAATGCAATCGTTGATAAGCCAACTATATCACATGCTGAAGAAGTGCCACCTACTGACCATTCCATAACCTTCTCCATGACCCATGCATTATCCAAATTTGCACATAAAGGAAGAAGGCTGCGCAAGGGTACCTCATACTAGTGGGCATCACAGACAATTGGGCTCCATTTATGGAGAATCGGTCTGCTGCAACCGTGACATTTGTTAACCTTCTTGCTGTGTCCCACTGATGGTGGCAATGGTGAACTCGGTGCTCATATCCACTTTGAAATCCCTGAGCGCATCCTCATAGCACTATTCAAAGCTCAGAATGGACAAAAAACATAGGAAAACAGATATTTACTTTCACGAAGGCCACTGCAACAAAACATCCTAATTTAATCATCACAACTGCATCAACTCTTGAATCCATTAGTGCTAACATCAAACTCATGTGAATTGTAAATCCGCCATATGGAAAAATATGGGACAAACAAACCAGGAGGTGGCAAAAAAACGAAACCCTAAATCCCTCAAGACAACAAACTATAAACCCTAACACTTTTTTATCCATCTTTTTCTTTTTCTTTTTTTCTTTTCTTCTCTCACATAATTTTTTTCTTTCTTTTTTGACTATTCTTTTCTTTTTCAATTTTGATTAAATCAATTTCTAGTTTTTACAACTATAAATTTTTTTAAAGTTGGAATTTGAAAAAATTAAGAAAAACTTCAGATTTCAAATGAACACACAGTTTGAAAAAAAAAACCCTAGCAACAACCAAACAACAAGGCATATTTAATTATTATTAAATATGGTTAATAAGTTTTTAAAAATACAAATATACCAAAACTAATATTTCCAAAATGTAATGAAAAATATTCAATAGAAGGATAGTCTCATATGAGCAATGCCTTTCAAAAAAAATCATGAATTGCATCAAAAAAGTTGTGCAATGCCTTCCAAAAAATCATGAAGTGCATGAAGAAAAGCTTTATATTTTCAAGGCTAATAACCATATTTGGCTACATCTTTTAAATAAAATTGAATTTTTTTTAAATATTCCTAAGGGTAATTGCCATTTTGGCTATTTCAGAAATGATCTAAGATAATAATAATAAAAAAAAAAAGGTATTAAATGTGTCTTCAGCATTATGCAAGGGTACCTCCTTGTTAGATTCGCCTTAAAGCGGCTAAACTTTAGGTTAAGGACAAATAAAATGGCAAAAAAAAAAAAAAAAATTGGCAAATTTTTTTAAATAAAATTGTGTGTCAAAACTGCCTATAGCCATAATTTTCTTATATAAGTTTAAGTATTATAGTTAATTGACATATTTGGCTAAATATTAAAAAGAAAATCGTCATAATTTTCTATAAAAAGTTCATATATTTTTGTTATTAACCATATTTGGCTAATAATTAAAAGGAAAAAATCAACATGTTAAAATAATTGTTAACAAGTACCTACCCTCTTGTGATTATGATGTAAAAAAAAAAAAACTCAAATTCAATCAAACACATTTTCATTGCACTTCACTTGAAAATTGACAAAACAAATTTTTATTTGAAACTTTTGAAAGCATAGCTTATGGAACTATCCAAAAGAAAATAAAGGAACATAAAGTTATCACACGTACCTAAGCCGATTTTAATGAATTATCATCATTGGAATTATGTTATTTTTTGAAAAAAAATTAAATATATATAACTAAGATATTTTTGTGGAAAAAATCCAATTTTTATTTTTTTGCCAACCCTTTTGAGAATTATAAAATGTTTCCATTTAAAAGGCCTTTTCTTTGTTCAATGCATTGTTCCTTCTTTGTTTTGAAGATTTGTCAATTTTTTTTGTTGTGCTCATCTTGATTGTTCCTTCTTCCTATGAAGTTTTGACAACTTTTATTATTCCATTCACCTTCCATCCATGGACTACTCTCTTTTCTTTTTGAAATTTTGTGGGTCTTTATTGTTGCATGCACCTTCCAAACACTTGATTGTTCTTCCATTGCAACTTTCTCAACTTTCATTGTTCCATCTCTTCTAATCCCTTAATTTTTCCTTCTTCTATGAAGCTTTATTAACCCTTTGTTTCAATGACCCTCCAAGTTTCAAACTATACCTATGATATATTTGAAGATCATTGGTCATGTTTGTACCAAGATTTTCAATGATTCATCTATCCTTGTCATTCATCATGCACGTATCTTCATATTAAAACAAAAAAATTCCTCATTTGTTGACACCAAACTTTCAACCTACCCATTTTACACCTTTCAAAGTTTATTTCCTTGAATCAATATGATGGCATTTGGACAATCAACACACTATTATGTTTTCTCATCTTCCTAAATGTTTTAATAATAGTTATTTCCTTTATCGTATCTTCTCTTGTTACTTAATTTGATTTTTTTTGGGTGATCTACAAGATGATATCTAATTTACAACTTGAGTGGGTATGTGGTTGTAATCATATATATATATATATTGCAATGCATGTGATTATATTGATAGATTTGTACAAATTGTGGTAATTATGGAATATATTCATTTTTGGCATTTTATTTTTATTTCACACATAAATTACTTTGGAAAAACTCTTACCATATTTTTTCAAAACCCTTATAGGTTTGATATTATTTGCCCTTATGAATATGTGTTGAATATATTTTTGATGGTCATTTTTGTAAATTAACTAAAGTAATTTGACTTTAAACAATGACTAAAACTTGAAACTTTTTGGATACAACATATAACACTTGAATATATTGTACATGATGCCACACTATAAATATAAATGCAAAAAATAAATATGATTGTTAATAAAGATTTCACAAGTTTTAAGACCAACAAAATTGGACATCAAAATAATGTGATTCATCAATTGTAACATATAAGAAAAATGGTTTCAAATCGAAGGCATTAAAGTTGGAAACAAAAGGTACATGCATTTATGTGCAAGAAAAACGATAATCCAAACATAATCCACAAATTAATTTTGAGATTTAGAATTGAATACAAAATGAACGATGAACATGGTTGACCTCTTGATGATTGAAACTACCGAGCATAAACATGTCACAAAATTAATCCATAGAGCTTCAGTTGAAAACAAAGTGAACTAGCATATAAATCATTAAATGAAATTGTTGTGCACAATCACACCACAAAATTAATTTATAGAAATATATTTGAATTCACCATTACAAAAATAAAATAACATATTTGTTGAGTGATTAAAACCAATTCCAACAAAAACATTATTATAAGATTAATTTACAAAGGTCCCAAGTTCAACGCAAATCCATCATTGATCATTAATTAAGCTATGAAACACAATCACACAACAACATTCATATGGGCAAAGGTCCCAAGTTGAAGAAAGAAATTATTTGATTAATGATTAAAGGTAAAAATTAGAAGACAAACATCATGATAAAGGTAATTTGCAAAATCTTAGGTCTAAGACAAGTGCATCATTGATTGACTAAAATTGTTAACCACGATCATTTAACAAAATTAATTTGCATAAAGGGCCCAAGTTGAAGCTCAAGAAAATCAAGAATGAATCACCAAAGGTAATTAACACAAACATTGTAACAAAATTGTTGTTCAAAGTTCCTTACAAGTTCAACACAAATGCATCATTATTTATTGAATGAAACTACCAAACCCAAGGGTGCAAACAAGATACAATGAGCCAACATCATTACTTTATAAAAGGACTTCATGTTTTTTCCCCAAAAAAACTTTTTCATACGAATGAATTCTTGAACAATTTTTTTTGCAAGTTGTTATAATAAAGGCTTATAGTTGTCCTAGTACATGACATTTTTTTTTTGTTTATCATTTTTAATAAATATGAAAATATAATTTTTTTTAATTCAATGTTGTTGATAAAAATGATAATTATTTCAAATCATAACCAAAAATTTATTTTTAACATTTTTATTATTTTTAATAATAAACTATAAATTTTCTAACAAATCGTGTAGATTATAATTCATTATATATAGGAAAAGACTTTCAAAGTTTTAAAATTACATGGATCAATTTTAGAAAGTTTTTTGAATTTTAAAATTTTTACATAACAACACATCATGGATTTTGCAACTACTTTCTACAACTACATATTAATTATGAAGGACATATGCAACTAATGACTAATGAGTTGCTAAACCCATGTCGTGTCACCCATTTGATCACAATGACGTTTAGTTGCAAAGCCTTGTCATTTTAACGATTATGATTTTTGAACTTCTTATAATGATGAAATTCCATGTAATCATTAACCTTGGTTTGACATGTGAAATGCATGCCATCTCAACTTAGTGATTTCATTCAATTAAATGTTACAAAAAACATTTGATGGATGGATGACATGCGTCGAAACTTTATAAACACATGTTATGAATCATTGCACATGACCAAACATCAACTTAACTTAACCCCTGTAGCCACCATAACTAAAAATCAACGTAACCTAACCTAGATTGTTTTGCCAAAAATCAACCTAACTTAATTGAACTAGGTTAGCTACCTACGTTAAGCAACCTAACATAAGGTAGGTCCCTAAATTAAAAACAAATGTCAAATTCCTAGCCCAAGCAACTTGGGTGAATGCACAATACATTGCGTCAAAAGTGGCAAAAAATACACTCCTTATAAGTCCATACAAGATTCTTTAAAATGATTCAAATAGACATGGTTGTTACTTTAAAAAAAATATTATCTTAATATTTAAATAATACATGTTCAATCACTTACAAACCTTCCCAAATCTATGTGAAAACTGGTATTTAATGTAGTTAATGTCATTTTTTGATTTGAAAGTCCTAATAAAAAAAATCCCATAAAGTGCAAAGGGATAATGCCCCATCTAAAAATTTCCAAAAAAAGCTTTTGGGACAAAAAAATTGAAAAACAAACAAAAATTACAACTCATATGGACTTATGAAAATATTGTAAAATTTTAATTATTCAAAAATCCTTAACTATTAATTAATTAAGGTTTTCAAATAAAATATTCTTCATATGAATTTTTCATCTTATATTACATTATATATTGAGTCCCAATAATAATTTGGAATGTGAATCAATATAATTTTTTTCCATCTTGTGATGGTTCAGTTAGATGACTAGTCCATATTTTTTGATTTCAAAAAGTCCATTATTATTAACAAATTATTTTTTTAATAATAAATAACCACATAGTTCTTTTCATGATGAAGTCGTTAATCTAGATCTAAGTCCCAATTAGTAGATATAAGGATATATTAATCATCACAACCATTAAAATAAAATGTACCCAAGGAAAAAAACATTGTTTTTCACAAAAGTGAATCATTATAACTTACATATACCTGCCTAGCTAATTCATCATATCAATGATATGAATCATGATGTTGACAAATAGTCACATCATCTTGTTGGCATAGAAGATGTCATGTCATCATCATGGGAGATTGAATCATTATTAATTGCAAAGGTGGACCAAAGTAATGTATTAGTCATCATGTTGATTAATAGTCAAATATTTTATTTTCGCAAGGAATGCCACATCATCATGTTGTGAGATTAGAAGTTGTTATTCTAGTGACAAAAGTTAGGATATTTTTAATGAAATATTTTTTCACTTTTTAAAAGCATCTTATTACAATTTCAAATATAATAATATATTTATCCAAAAAAACCCATTGGTTAACATAGTAAAAAAAACTATGACATCACATGACATCCCAATGGCCTTTGCAACTACATAGTGATTTATGTGACCAAGTAGATATATTTGTAATTGAAAAGGACAATAGTCATTTCTTTGACTGGTCCAACAACCTTTAATGTGTTGTTGTGTTAGAATTCCACATATTTTAAGGTATGAGTGTTTTTTCAATGTGGTTAATGGGTTTTTATCCTTTTAATGTTTTTCCCATTAATTTTTTTTTATTGTATAAATCCTTTTGATAGTCCGTTGAAAAATTGATGCCATTTGACACATGGGTGTTCACTTTCAAACATCTTAAATTAAAATTTAAACTTAAAATTGTATCAAATTAATTTTCTTGGCATTCATGTATATGAAATAATAACAACTTGCCATGATTTATGTAGTTTCAAATGATAAAACATGAAAATTTATTTATTTTGATTATTCTATTTTTTAATTTGACACCCTTTTTGGCTCACTAGAATTGTGATTGCACACATGATCATACAAAAAAAATCTAAAAAGATCCCAAGTTGAAGAAAAAAATCATTGACGAATCATGAAAAATAACTTGCACACTTTCCACAACAATATTCTTTTATAGAGGTCCCAAGTTCAACACAAATGCATCATTGATCACTTATTGAGGCTAACAAACACAATGACACAAAAAAAACTAATTTTCATAAACGTTCCAACATTAATGAATCCTTAAAAATAACCAACACAAACACCAAGACATAATTAATCTACAAAAGTTCCAAGTTCACCAAAAATGCATCATTGGTCATCTATTAATGTTGCCAAACATAAGCACTCCAAAAAATAAAGTTAAAAATGTCCCAAATTATCATTAATGGATGATTAAAACTACTAAACACAAACATAACATGGAATTTAACATCAACAAATAGTGGGTTCAACGACATGAGTCACAATATTAGACCTATAATTTACAATTGAAAAAGGAATTTGAACAAAATATTCCATTTGAAATTCCATGGGTTACTAGATCTTGAATGGAGGATTATTAATTTGAATGGACACAAAAACACAAACTGGTGATTCCTTCTCAAGTAACCTTGCTTTTAAAACTCAATTTTGTGTTCACCAAACAATTTGTTTTTTGCACAAAAAAAAATTCAATGACACCTTGTTTGATGAAAGGATAATTTTGGTTCACATTGTTAAACAAATTTTTGTAGATCATGACGAGTGCATCCAAGTTATTGAACATGATTTGTAGTTCTTTAAGCTAGTCAAAATATTGTCAATGTTAAAATGCATTTGTGATCTTGAAATTCCAAGGATTTGTTGTGTTAATTACAACCAAACAATCAATTATTGAGATTCATGTTTCTTCCTCCAAGCAAGAGGACTTTTCATATCCGAACATCTAAACAATAATACAAAAAAATAAGGACAATTTATATTTCAACAAGCCTTCACCAACTTGTTTTTTGGATGTAAGAACACCAAACAATCAATCATATGCAACAAATGGCTTTCAAGAAGGTGATATCTACATGACCATGATTAAGAAACTTGAAACCATCACCAAAAATATAATTAAAAATTTCATGTCATATTATTCCATTTCAACCCAATTAGTTATGTCCTTCATAATTAGGTTTATGACACACATTAAAAACTTGTATATAAGTTCTAACATGAACACCAATTACATGTTACATGCCATAGCCATATCAAATTGAACAAAAAATGCACAAAAGTTACAAGACATTCATGGCTTCAACAACCATCTTAACATGTAGGATTTTCAATTTTCCATAAAATTCTCCACACGTTAGAGGAAGAATAATGGCTACCTTGGAATTGTACTCAACTTGAAGCTTCATGCTAATGCAATTACATCATAGAAAACATTAAACAACAACTAATACATCATTATAATATGATTTGAAACATATGATTTAGATATAAGTTGGTTTAAAAATTTAGTCACCAACTATGTGATAACTCAATTGGCACAAATGGGAACTCCAACTTATAAATGTAAGGATTGGTGATTATATCAAATTGTGACTACATAAACATGTACCCAATGTGTCATGGACATGAAAAACCACAAAAACAAAAGTTATTGGGAAGGTCTAAGTCTTACTTTCAAACAAGGAACAAAACAAGATTATGTGATTCAAGAACAAGAACACAAGAATTAAGAACAAAAACATAAGATGTGCAAAACAACATGAAAACATATATTTTATTGTGTTAACATATGCAAACATGAACATAAAAAAAAACATGACAAGGTTATGGTGTAAGATCATGCCTAAAACTAGTGTTGAACATGTTGAAAGAAATGAGGGGTCCTACTTCTATTTATACCTTTTTGGGGACATAGCTCAAAAAAATTTCCAAGGAGGTTTATGTGTGCTTTAAGTAAAAAAGCTTTTTGAAAGCCTTCCTAATTGAAAACCAACTATGAGTTAATTGAAATTTAATTGAAAGTTAACTAGGATTTAACTAGGAGTCAATTGGGAGTTAACTAAAGTTTAACTATAAATTAACTAGGATTTAATTAGGATATAACTTTGAGTTAACTTGTAGTTAATTGGGACTTAATTTGAAGTTGATTGGGAGTTGACTTGGACTTAATTAACATTTAATTAGAGTGAATTAAAATCCTAGTGATGACATTCTTCATTTTGCAAAATAAAATTCTTTAAAATTCTTCATTTAGCACCTTGTCATAACATTCTTCGATGCGAATTTTAACGAATTTTGACGAATTTTAACGAATTTTATGGATTTTTTGGGCTTCCATAACATTCTCGCACCAAGAATGTCATCACTATGATTAAAAGTTAACTTGAAGTGGACTAAAACTAAACTAAAAGTTAAGTACGTGGATGAACATTCAAATGAATGAACTTCATGGCATTAACATTTGCGACACGATGTTTCTTGGCAAAAACATAACTTTTGAGACAAACGTGGTTTGTGCAAAGGTTTCAAATTTTTGTGGCAACAAATTAACTTCAACTCATGCAACTTCTTATTCTTGCTTCCTTTGCCCAATTTTTTCATCCATGTGATGGTCTTTTGAAGGGGATAATGATTTAAAAAATAAACTTTCTTAATGTTTTGACAAACCTTTTGGACTCGTTTTTAGCATATTTGTAGACTTTGGACATCACACATACAAAGGATGTGCCATACTAAGGATTCTCCAATTGAAAAACATCACACAAGACAACAAAAAATAGGGTAAAATTTAAGGTGGCCAATTTTTTCTTCATCTTTCACACAAACAAAGGCCTTCTTAGTTAGATGGAACTCAACCAAAAGAGGCTTCATAAGCTTTGCCAAAACAATTGCACTAATATTTACAACCTCAAATAAACCAATAGTAACATAGCAAATTGCTTAGAATCTTAATTCAAAAAGTTCACAACTAACACATAGGTGTCAAATCCAATTTGACATATCCATAAGTCAACTTGATGAAACTAGTTGTATTACATTGTGCCAAAACAAGTAGAATATAATGATCCATCCAATTAACAAGCACAAAAGGATTGTGTTATTTGAAAAGTTGTTTTCGAGTAGGGAAACAAAATTTATCAGTGTTGTCGCATGACAAAACACCATGGGCAAGGACAATCCATTGTGAACAAAACTTTATATCCCTTTGTAAGGAACAACAATAGGTTTTCAATGAATTACATACATGTTGGATATAAATTCTTTTGTAGTTGCTAGGTTGAAAAAAAATCAATTATGGTAGGAAACATAATTATTTTGTGTTCCAAATACTCTTTTCAAATCCAATATCACTAACATCATGGATAATTTTGTTTTTACATGCAAAATATACTTTGGCAATGATGACTTTCTGTTTATTATCAATGTGGTTTTTCATGAGAAAAATGTTGTGTGGGCAGTTTAAGTGACCAATAGATCAATTGGTGTTGTTTAAAGTATGAAGTTGTTGGTGAGGTATTAGGCAATCACCTCATGGTTTATGATGCCACAATTTGCTTAGGATGGGTAGAAACATGATTAAAGGACTTAAGGATGCCAAGGGTAGAGTGTTTTCTTAGGATTGGGTTTAACCACATCTAACACATTTTGTTATGAAAACTTTACTTTTTCATTCAACTTTTTCCAAGGATATCAACTTGTAAATTCATTAATGAATTTGAAGTATAGGAAATTGAATGTGCATACAAATTAATTATTTTATAAAACAAGTACAATTGCAACACGATATAATTCCCATGTTGTATGTTAAATTGTCCTTTACATTATTTGGAATACATTTTATCACATAAAATTACCTTTTACATAAATAAACTACGGGAATTAAACCTTATTTAAATATTTCTTTAAGTAACTTGCTAGAAATCAATGAGAAATTAATTTAATTAACCTTATACCCTCCATAAAATTTATCCATGATCTCCATCCCGTTAAAAAAACTAAATTTTTTTTGAAAGCCAAAAACATGTTTGAACCAAATGTGATGATATGTGTAGTATATTTGCAATTTCAATTCTTTTTGTTCTTTTAATCATTAACATGAATATGTTTCCAATATTGGGAATGCATTACATATTTGATTATTGAAAACAATGTTTGAAATTCAAAAAAAAAGTCCATTTTAATGTTGTAACACTTTTGAACATTATAACTAACTCTTGAAACCTCATGAATTTGCATGAAAACTTTGTAGTTGAAAGTTGAAAATTTGCAAGTAATGGAACCCATTTCAAAACACAAAAACATTTTGAATTATTATGTTCCCATTGTGTTACTTCACAAATATATAAGTACATAAAATATAACATCCATCCCCTTTAATGGCTCCTTTGATTATGTTTGGGCCTAAATGATTGTTGATCATGAAGAAACCTAGAGGCCCACTTCACGACAATGCGATCATATGCAAATCACAATTCTTGCTTGGTCTCTAATTGTTATAATTACATTAGCCATATATAATTGCATAAAAAATTATTGTAGTTACATTTTCTAAATAAATCCATTAAAAAAAAAGACTTTTGCTCAAGTTTCAAAAATCTGCAAAATAACATCCTTTGAATGCGATATGTCTACCCCCTCAACATCTCACAAATTGTTAATAATGTTAAATTTCATTATAGGTTTTTAAATTCCCTACATTAGGTTTTCCATTCCACAATTTCATCAAAAATCAAAAATCAATTACAAATTTTAATCATATACCGAAATGCTTAAACTTGATATGTAAACACTCCTCCTAAGAACAAAAAATAAAAATAAATTAAAAATAAATTAAAATAAATCATAGTTTACAAATCACACATAACACATGTTTTCAAAAATCTTTTCTCGACTACTAAACACTTAAGAATCAAGACATAAAGCATCATAATATACAAAATCACCAAGGTAGTCAATAAACATCACAATAATGCCACCAATCACCATCCTTGAACATAATAATAAACACAAATTGGCACCTTGAGATAAAATTGAATTAGTGACATGAAAAACAAAAGAAATCTATGGAAATGGAACCTTCGATCATAAATGTATCTAATACATTATTTTTTTTTTTGAATTTTTTTTTTTTCTAGATCTTATGTTTTAGCCTTAGTTGAACTTAAGGAAGAAAACGCATAATATTTACTCATAGCCTTTCATTCCATTTTCAAGCTTGAAATTTGCACCATGATACTCATATTGAAATGCCACCCTCTTTTAACTAGAAAGATGATGTAGTTGTTTCCTACCTTTGCAAAGAACAATGGAGTTTGCAACTTCCACCCTAAAAAACACATGATATTGATATCAAAACAATGATGTTGGGAAAAAGAGATCCCAAATTTTAAACATATTGTGATACATCTTGTGGTCAAGATTGGGCTATCATAAAATGTGCAAAATTTTGGTTTGCAAAGAGAAGTTGTCAAAGAAAAAAAAAAGGAAAAAAAATCTCACTTAAAGAGTTGATACTAACACCTGATAAATGTTCCTCTCAAAATGAGAGACCAAATGAAAAATGTTGGATGAAATTTTCTAAAACATTTTTCTCACCATTATTGATTAGTTCATAATAACACATGGGTCAAAATGTGAGACCAAATGAAAAAAGTTGGATGAAATTCCCCAAAAAATTTAACGCACCATTGGTTAGTTCATAATAACACATGGTGAACATTCATCAAAATGAGAGACCAAATGAAAAAGTTGGATGAAATTCCCCCAAAAAGTTAACTCACTATTGGTTAGTTCATAATAAACCCATGGTGAACATTCGTCAAAATGTGAGACCAAATGAAAAAAGTTGGATGAAATTCTCCAAAAAATTTAACCGACCATTGGTTAGTTCATAATAACACATGGTGAACATTCGTCAAAATGTGAGACCAAATGAAAAAAGTTGGATGAAATTCTCCAAAAAATTTAACTCACCATTGGTTAGTTCATAATGTCACATGGTGAACATTCCTCAAAATGTGAGACCAAATGAAAAAAGTTGGATGAAATTCCCCAAAAAATTTAACTCACCATTGGTTAGTTCATAGTAACACATGGTGAACATTGAGGGAGCCCAGGCAAGGGAGAGAGAGGCAACAATAAACACAACATGTAACCATTAGTTTATTCTAGGAATTTATATAATGTAGTCTAAATGAAGATCATCCTTAAGAAGATGAAAAAAAAAAACTAGTTATCATCCTTAGGAAGATTTTAGCCAAACATTGCTAAATAGAAACCAAATATGAAATACATATTTAACATCAACCTTCTATATTTTATTTATATGGCTATAAAAACTAAAACAAAATATAAAAATATGGCGATTTAAATTATTAGTATTACTAGATTAGTATTATTGGTATAACTTATTTCTGGCTATAGAAACACGCCAAAATCACTTCATTTCTTATTTAAAAAAAAAATTCTATTTTTGGCGAAAATTTCGCCACTTTCCTTTAGTGCTCATTTTGAAACATGCACTTGCGAACAAAACGCTTGTTCCAAAATTGCATTTGCTTCTCCCCTTTCTTTTTCTAACACAAAGGCGCTCAAGGAAAGAAGCCGGGGAAGCGAAGGAGGAAGAGGGAGGGAGGGAGGGAGGGAGGGAGGAAGGGAGCGAGGGAGAGAGGGCAGGGAACAAACGGAGTTTGTGAGCATGGCGATCGGAGTGCGGGACAGAGTTCTATGGCAAGCTGCGGTTGCACTAGTGGCGCTTGTGGTGGGCGTGGTAGTGGCGGATGCCGCAGCGGTAGTGGAGGTTTACCGCATGATTCAATACGACTTGCGTGGTGTGCCTTTAGGATCCAGGCGTGCTGCGATGAATCATCATGCCTCTTCAAACCTGGCGGTGCCCGGCTCTGACCTCTCGCGCACCGTCATCATCCTCCCCATCGCTGAAGCTAATATCACTATGCTTAATGGTGCGTATGCACTTGCCTCTGAAACCAGCTCTGCTGGTAGTAGTAAGCAGTTTTTTTTCTTTTTTTTCCTTCTCTCTCTCTCTCTCTCTCTCTCTCTCTTCGTGGCATCCATTTTAGGTTTTATCAAGCTGTTAGCTCCCCCTCCCTCTTCTACCACTGTGTTAGGGTTTATGGCTATCTTGCAGAAGTTGTTGTGGTTATGGCTGTTCCAGGTGCATACTAGATTCAGTTTTCGTAGTTGATTGAGCTACCATGGGATGGTGTTGACATCAGTAAACCTAGAGGCTGCTGAATCCTCACGCTTTTTGACAAAGTGTGGTGCTGTATTTATTATGCCCTGCTAGATTCCACCTCCTGCAAGGAAGCTCTGATCCTACACCAGGCACCCTAGTTACCAGCCACAGTCCAAATGCCATCAGTCCTCTTTCTAAAGGTGTTGTATTGTATGATGCATCATAGATCTTCTGTTTTTGAAGGTGGGCGGGTGTTGTTGGTGATGTATGTTTGATGTCTGGATTTTTATGTGTGCAGAGTATCTGCAAAGCAAGCGCCTGCTAGGGGGGCTGTTGCTGTTGTTCCCTCATGATTATGGTAGTCCAACTGACTCAGACAGTGAAGGGGATGGTGATGACAACTACACTGTGGTCAGGAAACACATTGCAGAAGTGGAGCAGTGGCTTATCCATAATAACCTCCCAGTATGCACACTGGGAAGAAACCATGAGAGAGGTTTTAGGGCATAGTAGAAATTGCTGTCTTTGACATTCTGATGTATCTCAGTTTGAAGAGACATCACTGTTTCACAGCCTCTTGATTTGCGGGTTTGTTGGAGCTCCAGAAGATTGTGGATTGGGAAGATGATGGATGTGGGTTTGGGGTTTGGGGGGAGTTTGATGCAGTACCCTGTGTATTTTGCCTATGAGGATGAGAACCTCATCAATATATTGAAGGAAGTCATGGTGAATGATGCTGCTGGTAGACCTGCAACAGCTATGACTGGAGGGTAGGTTGTCTTGGTTTGTTTGAGGTCTTGCATTATTGAATACCGATTCTGGCATCATATTATGCCTCAATGGAATTTGTCCATTCTTAGGAGGATCCAAAGGGCCTCAGCCTGGACTCTTTGGTGTTCTTGAGCAGTATATGTGATTGGTGGTGCCTTGTAGTGACTGTACGATTTCTTGGTTATCCTGTGCAGTTATAAGTTAGTTATACCTGTTGCTGATGCAAAAAAGCTACCACCACCAACAATCACAACCATCCAGGTATGTGCCAACCTTTGTTCAATGCAAGCAGCTGCAAGTTGACATAATGAGCCTTGAACCTAGGGTTTTAGGTCTCTGGGTTTAGCAGTTCTTTGAATGCTTGTGATATTGAATGTGTTCTAATTTGTGTCAGGGTTTATGTTATCTGACTGCTCTTGTTAGTGAGTATGCGATAGGAGATAATGAGCTCTTATGCTATGTTGTGTCCTTTGATTTTAGTTTACAGTAATAGCCAATTGGATTGGTCTGCAGGGGTGGCTTCCAGGATTGCGCGCAGAGGGAGACAATTCAGTTCTACCCACCATTGCAATTGTGGCATCCTATGATACTTTTGGGGCAGCACCTGTAAGTGACTGTGTGCTTGTTTCCTGATGTAACACAGCAAAACTTCATGAGTTGAGGCCCCTGGTAGCAGTTAACCAACTGTTGTGAGCAGTTTGTTTCATCTTGCACTCAATGGTCACAAAGATATGAAATTGCTCCTGGTTTTGAAGTCTTAAGAAAGTTTCCAAGATTTCATTGAAGTTTCTTTTTGTCAAAAATCACATTCCTTGTTGTGGATGGCACTTTGCAGTAGACTGACTGCAATCCTCCAAGGATTATAAAGTGAACCTTTTGATAATCAACACAAATAAAGAGGCAACTGGTGGCATGTGCTGTAGTGATACTGCATAGGGTAGGCTGTTATGATCCTGAGATTTGATGGAGAATATGAAAGACAGAACAAGTTGGCATGAAGGAAGAGTATTAAGAGGCTTGAAAACAAGAGTAGACTGGGTGGAAATGATTAATAGTTCAGGTCATGATGAAGGAAATGAAAAAATGGGTGGGCTAATTGTAATAGGCTGCTGAAGGAGTCTGCATGATTCTCAGAAGAGGTGCATTTATTGATGGATGAGGAGCATATGCCATTGTTAATTGATTTTTCCAATCCAATCTCCATATGTGATGTATACCAAGAAGGCAACAGTCATCTTTCTCCTTTTTTGCTAGCAAGAAGTAGTCAGCTTTCAGTGCCTGTGCTTTGCAATTGAAGGATTGCTGGTTTGTTGACAGGCGCTATCAGTTGGCAGTGACAACAGTGGAAGTGGAGTAACAGCTTTGCTGGAGTTGGCCCGTTTGTTTTCTCGACTCTATGCAAACCCCAAAACAAGAGGACCTTATAATCTGCTTTTTGGGTTGACTGCAGGAGGGCCTTACAATTATAATGGCACACACAAGGTATGTGATTTCTAAGTTTTGTTGGAGTGCACAGGGCCTCAAAGTTGATGTATCTCAGCTAGTGCTGCAGCAAGCATATACATGTACACATACAGTAACATTGTCTGAACATTCTTGTTGGGCAATGTTTAGTTTGTTGTTGTTCCTGTGTAGTATATCCATGGTTTTTTTCTGGTCAAGGCCAACCTGCAGGTCTTTGATAATGCCTGCTCCAAACAAACTGTGCAGTGGCTTCGCAACTTTGATCAGCGAATCCGGGAGAGCATGGAGTATGCTTTGTGCTTGAATACTATAGGGGCTTCAAGCAATCAATTGTGGTTGCATGTCTCAAAGCCTCCTGACAATGTTTTCATCAAACAGATCCACAGTGTAAGTTGCTGATATACTCTCCTGGAGAGAACAATCAAAGCCATTTGTAAACACCTTTGTGCAGTTCTGAATGTTCCCATCTTTTTGTTCAAATGAGCTGGTTTGGAAAGTATGTATAAAGTCTGGAGGCCAAAACATTCTGTAGCACTTTTGGAGATCACGATTGTCAAACAGTAAGTTGTAGATGGAAGCTGAGTAGAGATAGGTTCATGCAACTGCCACTTTGGGATGCAAGAATCAAATGACCTGTGAAATGTTGTTTGGCATTATGCTGGCATGTGATGTTGGGTTTGTGGATGTTCGGATGCAGGAATTTGTGGATGTGGCAGAGGGCCTGGATCTTTCTGTGGAACTTAGGCACAAGAAGATCAATATCTCCAACCCACGAGTATGCATTCCTTTGTCTCTGAGACCTTTGCATGTGTTTTTACAATGTTGAACAACTATCAATGCTTCTCTGCACAACTTGTATAGTGCGAGCAATGCTAAGTTGGTATCTTTCCAAACTTTCTTAAGTTAGTTGTGTTGGGAATGCTCAGGACCGCTTGGTGAATAGAGGAGAGTTGTGCAGTTTTAGATCTTCGAAATGTGTTTCTTTTTTGTAGTTCATGTGCAAATATCTGGAGTTTTGCTATCTCATGCTAGTGTTCATCAGTCCCTTAGATAGTGAGAAGAAGTTTTGGGCTAGCACGTCAGAGGTGTAACATGCATGTTTGTGAATGCAGGTAGCTTGGGAGCATGAACAGTTCTCACGGCAGCGAATCACAGCTGCCACTCTGTCTCAACTGGAGACTGCTCCTGAGTTGTTTCAACATACGGGTGGCATTTCTGATAGCCGGTACTTTCTGCTGCTTTGTTTTAAAGCGTTTTTCTCCATTCAGCCAGAACATTGCATTTGTAAAGATGGCATGTGCATGTATGTTGATTGCAGATTGTGTATGTTGCATGGTTTTAGTATATCTGTGGTACTTGACTGGTGTGCAGGAGAATGGTGAATGAAACGACTGTTGTACAGAATATCAAGCTTGTAGCAGAAAGTTTAGCTGTACGTTTTACTAATCTGACTAAGAAGTGCTCTTGTTGTATCTGCTTCCATGTTGACACAACCCTCCCCAGAATCAGCTTTGGAATTTTCTATGTTTGAAGTTTGATCAAGTAGTTAGTTTGCCAGAGGAAGTTAAAGCTTCCCTGTCCTATAATACAGGGAAGGGTTGGTGTTGAGCTTGCACATCTTGTCCTTCTGGTTCAGTATTAGCTCTTTAGAACTGGGTCCGTGACATTGTTTTTCTCTTGCCTGACACAGATATAGTAGTGTGACACTGAATCAGTTGAAATTTTGCCTACTCTCTTGCTGTGTGTTTTAGTTATGATCATGGTGTCCTTGATACTTCACAATCCAGATGGCAATGCATTAATCTTGGTTTTTGCTTTAACAGAGACATATTTATAAGCAGCAAGGGAAGCAGATTGAGGTCTTTGCTGAAGGAAGCAGCTTGGCTGTTAACCCTGCCTACGTGCGTGCTTGGCTTGACTTGCTCTCTCGCACACCTCGTGTTGCACCTTTCTTGGGCAAGAATGCACCCATTGTATCTGCTTTTTACAAGGTGGGTTTTTTTTCACATCACTCCTTTGGTCTTTTCTGAATTCTATAAATTTTAGGAATCTGCAAAGGCACACATGGTGTACAGGAAACCAGGGGAATATCTGGAATTATGTATTTACTGGGTGAAATATGGTGTTGCAGGAATTGGCAGAGCATACCATGGATGCTAGTTATCACCACGATACACTGGATTCTACATTTGTTTTTTATGATTTGACAAAAGCACAACTCAGTGTACATCAGGTTAGACATGGTGCACACATTTCATGACTTCATTCAATCTTACAAACCTATTCTCTTGCCTTGGAAATCTTACATTTGATTTCTTTTGGAGCTTTAGAATGGCTTGTAGGCTGTTGATGTCACAAAAGCATCATTCAGCTGTTCTAACAAAGTACATGATGGATGACAGGTGGCAAGTGTAACCTTTGATTTGTTTGTAATGCTTGCTGTTGGAGTATATCTTGGGCTCTTATTCCTCATCCTCTTGGTGACTACCAAGGTACTGGCAACTTGGCATTCATGTTGATTTCTTTTGTTGCACTGGAAGTGAGCTTGCTTTTGTTCCAGTACGAAAATTATGCCCAGATGGAACTGCTGGACAGATTTGTTTTGGATTGCTGGACAACTCACAAGCAAGCATTTCAACTATGTGGGGTGCAGGGATTTGATGATCTGATTGGAGTACTACGCAGACCACCTTCACGCAAGGTTAAATCTACTTAACTTCATGCTTGACTCTTCATTGATGCAGACCTTTTGACCTCTAGTAGGTGTAATAATGCCCTGTGTATCATCTACTTTGTAGGACAATTTTGTAGTCACCCTAGTTGACTGCTTTGATGTTGCTGGGCTTTCTTTTTCAACAGTTAGTAATGGGGGCCTTGAAGTTCTTAAAATCAGTGAGCTCAATGCCTTAGGCATCAAGCTCTTGTTGTATTTTGTGGGAATGGAAATGGCACTGATGAAGCTTGCCAAGCTGTGGATTCTCAAACCTGTCAGTACTCAGCACTTGTTTTGAGGAACCTACTGTGGAATGTTCTTGCTTGGCTGTGTAATCATGCAATGAGGTATAATACCAAACATCCATCATAGTCACTGCGGTCATTTGTGTGGAACATGTTGTCACAGCAAATGGTTGTATTTGAAATGGTTGGGTTTTTTTGATTGACATGGCGTTTGACCTGCATGAAGAAAAATAGCAATTAAAGTTTTTCTTTTTGGTCTGATGATGTCTCCACTCTAGGAGCATTTCCTCTCCATCTTCTACATCTGCTCCTATTCTATATTCAGAAGTGGGTGATCTTTGGTTTCATCATTTTCATGAATCTCTGCTGCATAGGAATCATTCTTGCATATCAGAAAGCCTCTGATTGTAGCAACTCATAAAGGTCTTCCTCACCGCAATTGAGTAACCTTTGAGATGTCAGTAATATCTGGGTTAACTTGTCTAGCTTTACCACTAATCATGCTTTCCAACTATCTGTAGGTTTGTAGCTGCATACACAAGTCACTCCAATAGAGCAATAGAAAGTAGTTTTTTTTCTTATGAATCAAGGAGAATGTACTCCAATTCCTCTGAAGGCAAGGCACTGCAATCATGAAGATAACTCAAATTACCCCCCTATGCTTCAGCAACCATGACCTGCATTGACTTGTTGACTTGAATTGACTTGTACATGCTTCTCTTCCCCTGTGTTGAAGATCTCAACAAGGTTTTCTGAATGGCTTTTACATGGATATCTTTGCTTGCAATGTGCAGCAGGTGTAAATTGGGTCTGACTAATCCTCCTCTCTTAATTTGGTTGCAATGGTAGTTCGACTCCCATAGCTCCACTACTCCCACAAAGTTGCTGTGTTGTATGTTAAATGTAAGTGGGACTTGTGGTAAGAGGGATGATGAGGTGGTGAGAGGAAATTGGGGAAAAAGAGCAAGCTTGAGTAGGAGATGCAAGATATAGGAATGGAGCTCATGGAGTTGGCTGCTGGAGACGTGAATTGTGCAATGAATGAACATTTCCTGTTGTTCTGTGCAATGTACTTGCCGATTGGGTTTCATGGGGGGTTGACACACCTGATTATATTGTGTCGACAATGCTTGCATTGTCATTGTTGATGTATCGGCCTCATTTTATCAGTACACTCTCTGGCAGTTTGTCAACTAACAAGATGGAGCTAAATGTTTCACCCACTTGTGACTCAATTGTTCAGTTGATCTCATGGGACTTTGTAGACAATCCTCTCATCTTGACCTTGGAGGATATTTAGGGGTCTTGCATGCGTGCATATTTATGCAGGACCTTATGTAATGATGTTTATGCAGGATATTTATGAGAGGATCGTCTACTGAATCCTATCATGATCTTCAGGATGGTCCAACATTTGAGATTGTTGGGGAATCAAGTATTTGTCAAGCATTAGGTATCTTCAGAAAATTGCAAAAAAAGATTAAAATTGAGGAGCCATGTCCACATGAGATTACAAGGTGTGTTGAGAATGGAATTTCTTGATCTTTTGCATAGTATGGTAATCTTTTTCTGCTGGCATACTTGTGCATGCCTCTCATATTGTAGATCTAGCCTGCATAAATATCAGGGTGCTGTAGAGATGCATAATTTAGATGGAATTTTGTGATCATTTTTGGAGACACATACAACATTTTCTTGTGCTGATTCTTAGGGTCTGTGTGGACTTCCCATGTAGCCACATTTATTTTGCCAAAATCCTGTTGCTCATTGAGTTAGGTTGATTAAGTTACACAGGGTTGACATTTCAGTATTGTGGTTTGAGATCCTATTGCTGAGGACAAAAAGTATGCCAGAATGGAGTTGTGGCAATAATGCAAAGCAATCCAGATGCAGTGGTTGCTGGATTGACTGGCATCTGTGTGGATCTCAGTAAGCATGCTGCTCACAGTAACTCCATACATGCAAGTTGTCTTGTCATCAGCTCCACATGCAAATTATACTTTTCACCTATGAGCTCCTGATTCGTTGATGCTTGTGGTCTCAAAAGGTTGGAGGAAGCCTGCACCATTTCTGTTGCTGTAAAGCATTCTGGGTGGGCACATGTTTGAGATCTTTGGAAATGTAAACATCTTGCTTGTTTAATTTAATTTTACTGCTCCTAAAGATGGTACAATGCTCTACAATGCTGTTTGGGAATTCCATCTGATCTTGTAACTTCCATAGTCCAGAACTGAAAAATGTAACTCTTCTCACCCTTACAAATTTAAGCTTATAAATCAGCACTTGGAGGTTGAATGTTCATACATTTGTAACCACACCTTTGGATTTCCCTCATATTAAAAAGGGATTGCTCTATCTTGATGCACACATGGTGACCATCTTGTTCCACTTTTTTTGCCACTCTTTGCTTTTGCAGTGAAAAGGTCTCAAGATTGCACTGGTAGTGTCTGTAGATTGGAACACCTTGGAAGTATGATGTCAGTCATGATGCACCTCCTAAAGAGGCCATTTTGAAACACCAGCTCCATTACATCAACATATACATGATATGTTGCACCCTTAACTTATTCCGGTCCACTGAGCTCAACCCTGTGTGAGATTAAATCAGTGTCCATTACAACAATGCCAATCCACTGCCCATTCATAACAGATGGTGTTGCTGCCAACTTGGTCGCACGACTGTCTTTATCTTTGGAGCTAATGAAAGACCATAGAGAAAAGATCTTCAGATGTGCAGAAAGAGTCATCCTGAGTCTTGGCAGGATAGTTTTAATGCCAAAAAGAGGCTAGTCACCAGTGACCTTCATCCTTTTCAATTCTCCAAAAGCCACCCACAAAAGTGGCCACATCCACACATGCCTGCTGTATCAGGATGTGCAAATTTGTGAAGAAAGATGGGTGTTTTTAAGTTGCTACATCAAACTGCAGAACAAGGGAAAGGATATGGAGAGCACTCATTGCTGCATTACTGAGGAATCATCTCCTGTGAACTCCATGCTGCGTATGGTCACCTCTGCTTCTAACAGCAGAAATTCTTGGAGTTGTCTCTGGCTAAAGAGGCCATACAAAGCTGTCTCTCTAGAAGCGACAAAATCAATTAGTTTGTGGTCCTCCTCCAACCTATCCTCAAATGCTGCAAGAAACACTCTGAGTTGCAGACAGTGCAGGATGAGTTCAGGTAGACAACAGCGACGGCAAAGGCCTTGCAAGATATAAACAGCAGGTAATCTTTTCACAAAGCTGTTGTCCCAATACCAAGCATCCATTGTGACCACTTCCAGTATAAGCCCTGCTTGAAAATGAGGCAATTCACCTTTGGCTGCTAAAGCCAGTATGGATCCAAGTAGGCCCCCATCATGAGCTATTGCTGTCCCAACTCCATCCCCTTCTATAGACACACAACGTAATTGCACATCCACACAGCTCCCATCTTTGGTGCTTTTCTGTACATCCACAGTCAGCTGTCTTTGCACACCAGAGTCTCCACCGCACTCGAACAATGAACTGCTCAAGGCAGTACACAATGTGGCCTCAGGAGCTAGATAGGCACCTGTGTCTGACATCAGCACTGCAGTTACATGAACCTCCAGCCATTCAACATCTGTAAGCTCATTGGCATCAGAACTGACCATTCCTGCAAGCCAAAAGCCATTACTTTCATATAGCAAGGCAGAACCTTGGTCAAGTGCTTCTTGGGCAGCAGAAATGGCTCTCTGTTTCTCTTCAATTGAAAGAAGTTCTGGAGGCATTTCTGCAATTTCCTGTTCCATTTTTAACCAGCTTCGATACAGAGCATCACACTCATAGTAAGTTTTCCAATCTTCAAACTCTTGGAGATTGTCCTTGACATTATGGGCATCATCAAGGGAGAGAAGGACATCTGTAGGCTGCTTCAAAGGTCCTGCAAGGTGGCTAAGAAGTTTGTGCGGTCCTGCTGGAACTGTAGGTGTACGCCAGAGTGAGATCAATGCAAACTCACGGAACAAAAGGTTGCAATGTTCAAGGGCTCGTGCTAAGAGCTCTGCCTGCAAAAGCTCCCCATCTGCCACAGAGGGAGGAGGGCTGAAACACAACCATTGCACAGCTTGAGCTTTTAAAGAGCTTTGAAAAAGCTGGTGTGGCTCCCTTGTGACTTCCTGGTCCCTTTCTTCCTTCACTGGTTGTTGGAAGCCTGCCTTTACTTCCCGAGACTTGATCAAGACCCTGCTTTCCATCACAACCAACCCCATAGGAATGTAATTATTTCTCCACACCTTATGCACAGCATAAGCTGAATGAACCTCAGTCTCATGATTCATGTATATGTTGCAGTTCCTAACAGACATAATGCATTACATACCTGTCAAGAATGTCAGATACACACCCTGTGTGGGTGTTATCAGGGAAGAAAGGAAGGAACTCAATGGCAGAGCAAAAGATCTTGTACTTGACAGCCAGATTGTCATTCTGTCGAAGATCCATGAAGTTTGCATACAGCTCGACACACAGGTGAGGAGCCAGTTGTGATGCATACAGACCCAAGTATTCTTCCTGATGCTCAGTAAAGAGGAAAATGAGATAGGCATTAAGTATAAGGTCCCCCACAAGCTGTAGTTTCTCCATGATGACTTTGTCAGCTGTCTCCATTAGAATGTTACGGAGAACTATTACCAAATGTGCTCCAAATCGAACCATTTGAGGGTGGCCATGGGGCCCTGCAGTACTATCATGAGGAACAGTCCATTGCTTAAGTAAGTCGAGAAGGTGGGAGAAGTCGCCAATCATGAGGTCCATCTGAAGAAGCCTTTGTTGCTCTTTGCAGCTGCGGTGTACACTCTCATGCACCAACTCTCCAGAATGAAGATTTTGAAACAATGCAACCAAGTCTTGAGGCTGCTGCTCAAGTACTGGTTGAGGCCATCTATGGGGTCCTTCCACAGCAACCATGCTTGAGTCTCCTCCTTTCTCACTCACACCCTGACCATTTCCTTTTGCAGTCTGATTGCGAGGTTTCAGTGTATGCCGGGCAAAAAGCTCTGAGTCTACTAGAGTGTCAAGCCATGATCGTGTCATGGCCCAGCATGCAGACTCCCAATCAAAGCAAACAGGAAGCATTCGCCTCACATTCCCACATTGTGCAGCATAAACTGCAGCTTCGTGCCTTGCCTCGGGTGCATTCTCTCCAATCTCCTCAGAGGCATGAAATGAAGCCCACTTCCATAAGCGGCGCTGGTTGGCAAAACCACTCTCAAGCTCCATTGCTTGTCGTACCCTGTCCTTCTTTGCATTTCGAAAATGATCAAAAGATGGAGATGGACCAAACTCTCCACAACCTCCAATACTAGGAGCTCTCCATGTCTGGCCTGCCCTTCTACAAAGCTCCCTTGGTTCTGCTAATCTTCCAGCCCTCAATAATTTCCATACATCTTCTAACAGATCCTCTTGAAGTTCCTGGTCCTCAGGATGCAGATGTGCCCGCTCCCGTGATGGGGCATCAGGATCGAGGTGTTTTACAAGAGTTGCCCGACCTGTCCGTTTCCGGATTGCTTGCTGTGTTTGGTGCCATACACCAAGCTTCTGTACATAAGATCCTGCATACCATCCCTTGCGCTTTTTCTGATAGTCAAGCTCCTTGGAAGCTAAGCCTTCCAGCCACTGCACAATGCGCAAACATTGCTGTGCTAATGGATTAGCAAGTATAAAAAGAGCAGCTTCTTGTTGTGAGGTTGGCGGAAAGACCATCGCCTCATCATAGTACATATCTTCTGTTTCTTTGCCGTAAAGGTGCCACAGGAGAGACCATGTTCCTGCTTCTCCTTGCAACATCTGAGCCGTTTGCCTCATCAACCTTTCCTCCGTTAGGCGATGACGCTCCGTGGCTTCATCCCGCACTGATTCTGCTAGCTCATGGCAGGTAACTTCAAACTGACACATGAGCTCTGGGAACACGAGCTCTTCTCGCAAAGCCGCATACAACGGCAATGCGAAACGCGCATATGTTTCTTCTGCCCTACGAGATACGTCCTCCACAATCCCAGGCTCAGGCTTGACAGTTACCAGCGCTTTGGAGGTTTGCAATGCAGAAGCTTTCGTCTCCAACTCGTCTGTACCCCGCCTATCATTATCCCAGGCTGCTGCTGCATTGTCAAACTTTAACGCACTCCATTTCTCTCTTGCAGCTCCTTTCCCTTGCGATACTACCGGAGTCTCATATTCTATTGCACTATCATACCTCTCGTGCGATGCCTCTTTAGGAACTGACGGCGGAGACATAAAGTCGAGTGGAGATTGACTTTCCACTCCACCTCCACCTCCTCTAGCAGGAATCGACGACCTCCTCTTCCGGTAACGACGGAACTGCTCGCGGCTACCAAGCACACCATCTACGCTGCCGTCATCCTCCATCTTCTCTCACATACACTTGCTCTCTTGCAACGCGCTTTCTCTCTCTCCGTGTCTCTCTCTGTGCGCTGCGGCTCTCACGGTCTTTCTGTTCCTTCTTCGTGCAATTTGCTCCAAACCCTGCAAAAGACAGACTTCAGGGATTAGGGTTTAGGGTTCCCGGGTGGTGGGGAGGGGGGGGGGGGGAAGCACGGAAGAACATCTAGTTCAAATTTGCACATATTCCCGTTCTGTGATGTTTTTTTGGTGATTTGCTTTCTTTACTTGTCAAAGGATTGCCAAGGTAATTTGGGTATGTCCACTATTTGACACCCTGAATCATTGATACAAATTATATTTTGTTTGGCAAAGAGGTTGAGTTGTGTCCTTTGAAACCAAGATTCAAACCTTCTTACCGTCACTGTATGCAAATTATACGTCAATGGACCTGCCTGCCTACCAATACGGATATGAAAAAGGACATGTTATGTCACTTTTTTTTGGTCCATGATATTTAGGTAATGAAAAATTTGGAATTGTGCTTGTGTTCTTATTGAATTCAATTGAATTTAGATTCAATCAATTAAAAACATGATACAAATTGGTGCACAAAGTTGTTGAAAATTTTAGCAATTTAGGAATTGGTTTGTATGGGGGTTCTTTGCAAAAAGTTTCATATCTTGCTTCCACAAGATCATTTGGGTGTAATGGTCATCATCAGTGGACCATTCCAAAGACAATTAAAAATATAACTATTTCATTTTCAAGTCTAATTATTTCATAATTATTTCCTTTACAAGATCATTCAGGTGGAATGGTTGTTAGTGGACCATTCCAAAGACAATTAAAAAATATATATTTCATTTTCAAGTCTAATTATTATATATATATATATATATATATATTCCATTAACTTTCATAATAACTATCTCTCACCTTTCTTAATAATTACCTTCATTTTATAACTACCATGCTCTTTTTCCCTATCCACCAACATGAATATATAAAAATAAATTAACATGTGTTTTTTCATGTCCATGAAATGTGTATTAGTTTAAATTAAAGTTGACATTTAATATATTAATTTAGTAAGTCTGTCTGTCTGTGATGGGGTTTTGGGGGTGGGGGAGGAAGAGGCCGGTGAAGCAACGAACGATCAACACGGTTTCTGCATCAGTCAGGTGTACAAATTAGGACCTGATCTTCACAAAACATCGTAATCGTCTGAAGGGAAAGAATGATGATTGGATCACATTCCTCTCCTATCACACTAAAGGCAGATATAAAAACCTTCCTCTGCCCCCACTACCAAAAGAACCGACGATTATATAGAAGAACGTGTTTTCGAAAATTTCCAGAACTTTTGAAAATCAAGGTTGAAAATGTTAGAACCGGGGTTTTGGGTTTTCTCACCCCTATTGAGTAAGGGAGTAAATACTTGGATTGATAACCTAAAGGTACACACGGCTGATTCTGATATTCGCACAACGTCGGTCAAGACCATTACGCTAAATCACAATATTGTTTTTATCTGTGGAGATATAAATGCATTAGGGTGGGACCCATGAGTGTTATTTTGGGAAAATTTCGAACTATGACGACCAAACAGAACATTCGAGGTGACTGGAGTGGCGTAACCGTGGATGTTCGAAGGTCACGGGTACCATGGTCAGATTGTGTCCGAATGTCACGAGTACCCACTAGTTGACATAAAAATATGAAACCATAAGAAAAAATAAAAATAGTTGAACGTTGCTACTAATGCCCAGCAATGCGGAGCTCAAATATGTTTATGACTTTCATCGTCCACAATTAGAGACAATGCTATCGAAAAAAACTATTTGCTTAAAAGAAAACATAGTTTTCCATTCCATTTAGAGCAAATTTCAAATAAAAATCTATTTCGGTAATATGAAGCTGATTATCCCTCTTCAAGGTGCAATCGGACTTGGTGTTAGGGACTTTAGTGTTGAATCCCCTAACACCATGCTGGTCATTTAGGACTTAAACCTACTTACCTTGAAGATTTTGTGTTAAGTTAACATTCACTTAATATTAAAGTATCACCCATTTAACATTGGGCGTTGCCGGCCTGCGAGCTTCGCGGCTATGCCCGTCTCCGTTCTTCTGTGGATTTGTGTGGGCTTGGAAGCTCCCGTTTCTTTTGAATTCAGTCTCATGTAAGGGGGACTGGAGGGAAGTGGAGAGAGAGAGAGAGAGGTCGGATTTTGGCCATGTTGGGATTCCACGAGCAGATGGTGAGTGAGCTCGTGGAGGCAGATGGGGTTACGGTTCTCGCCGCGGGTTTAGGGTTGACAAAGGTTTTGGCCTCGTTGCTGCGACTGCATGTGCAAGAGAAATCCGATGAACTCGTGTTGCTGCTGTCGACTTCCGACGAGCAGCGACAGGCGTTGCGGGAAGAGCTTCAGGATCAAGATGCCGCGGCTGCTCTACCTTTGGAGATTAATAACGAGTATACGAGCTTGGAACGTATGCAATGCTATGCCAAGGGTGGTGTATTTTTCATCACCTCTCGGATTCTCATTGTGGATATGTTGAATGAGCGTGTGCCGCTTAGTAAGGTGGCAGGTGTTGTGGTTAACAACGCGCATCGGCTGTCGGAGTCTTGTGCGGAAGCTTTCATTGTGAGGCTTTTTAGGCATGCCAACAAGGTAGGGTTTGTCCGGGCTTTCTCTGATAAACCCCAGGCCATGGTCTCTGGCTTCTCGAAGACCGAGAGGGTTATGAAGTCATTGTTTGTGAAGCGGTTGTACTTGTGGCCGCGATTTCATCTGTCTGTCAGCCATGCTCTTGAGGAGGCACCCCCTGAAGTGGTCGACATCCGAATGCCCTTGACTTCTGCCATGGCGGGTATCCAAAATGCCATCATCGAGGTCATGGATGCTTGCCTCAAGGAGCTCCGGAAGACCAACAAAGTTGACGTTGAGGATCTCACTGTCGACAACGGTCTCTTCAAATCCTTTGATGAGATTGTCAGACGACAGCTAGATCCCATGTGGCACACGGTGGGTTGGAAAACAAAACAATTGGTCGGGGATCTTAAAACCCTAAGGAAGCTGTCCGAGTATCTTCTCAGGTACGATGCTGTCACGTTCCTGAAATACTTGGACACTCTGAGAGCTTCTGAGGGTGTGAGGTCAGTATGGATTTTTGCAAACCCCACGCATAAAATCTTTGAGCTCACAAAGAGACGAGTTTATCAATTGATCAGAACGGATGGCACACGAATTGGACAAGGAAAAGTCACTCAATCAGGAAGGGGCCGAGGAAACCCAAAGTGGACATCCAGTGGTAGGGGGATGAACCAGGAACAAGCTTTGAATAGTAACCCTAACAGTCTCCACCCTTCAGGTTATTCAGGTAGCAAGGATGCTGTTTCG
The DNA here is from genome assembly GCA_963920785.1 of Sphagnum contortum. Classification (NCBI taxonomy): domain Eukaryota; kingdom Viridiplantae; phylum Streptophyta; class Sphagnopsida; order Sphagnales; family Sphagnaceae; genus Sphagnum; species Sphagnum contortum. Next base: position 29,097,998 of record OY987276.1, on the reverse strand, counting down.
GAGCTTTCAGAGTATGCAGCTACAGCTGGAAGTAAAAGGATGAGAGTTGATGAGATTTCAGGTCTTGGTGCAACTAATAATAAGGGAGGTTTAAATCCAAATGGAGCAACAGAGAAAATCCATGAAACTGATGGAGGAGTTGAGCTTGAGGTGGTTGTAGAAGAAATGCCAAAGTGGAAGGTGTTACGGGTAGATTCCTCAATTCTTCTTATGCTCTCCTTTCTGCAGATGACAACTGCTGGTTGAGAGAGAATTGCTTTCCTAGAACAGAAGAGGATTCTTGTTGTCAATGACCAAATGGAGACTCTTGCCACTGTTACTCTTGCTTCATGATTTGGGGCAGCTGAACGGGGAATGTCTTTGTGTCTTTCTTTTCCTCTGAAGGGGGAATGTGTTTTGGGGTGGGGGGGGGGTGATGCCCATGTTATTCTTGCATGTCTATGTAAGAGTTGCATAAACTAGTATCTGAATGGATCACTCAGTTCCTCACTTTCAGATGCCTGTATGCTTTTAGTTTGGCACTGAAAGCAAGCAAACTCCAAACCCCAGACAACTCTTTGGCAAGCAAATTGCTTCCAAAGAGTTGTGGTGGGATCATGTCTACTCGTGGGATATACAACCCTCAATGCCAGGCAGTTTTCTGTCTAATCAAATTACTTCCAGCATATCACATTTCATGATTCCCATAATCTCATTGAATAGTGGATGACAGGGATAGGGCTCTTTGAAATCCATATTCTTCCTAAGAAACCCATAAGGTCAGTCTTATTGTCCTTCTGAAAAATAAAATGCTACCCTCTGAAGATTCTCTTAAAGAGGACTAGAGGGTTGCTCGGTAAAGAAGAAGTGTTAACCTTGCTTTACTTTTTCTTCATTGTGAGAACGGAGATTGCTTGATTCTTATGAGAGATATCTTCTTAAGAAACCCGAGTCTGGTGTGAGGGGATAGAGGTATCTGAAATGAATAATTTTTTGATCAAAGTATTTTGGTCATGGTGGCAGGAAGTGTTGGAAGAGATCGAGGAGGAGCGGCAAGGCTTAAAACCAGAGGGCTCTCAGAATGCTTGGGGAGAAGGTGGAGCTGCAGTTTTAGTGGCTTGCAAAGATGATCGTATGTGCCTTCAATTACAGGATGTGCTTGCCCGTGGACCTCAGAAAGTAACACTCTTCACATTTGTTTGTTTGTTTACTGGTCCATCCCCTTTGGTTGCTGTCTACCTAAGCACATTTGTCATGGAATCAGCAGCAGAGGTTCTGATTTCAATTCTTGTTTCTGTGTTCTTTTAAGTTCTGTAGTGCTGGTCTATGCTACTGCTAATGAAATGAAATGAAGATGATGCTGGAGATTTGAACCATAGGTTCCAAAGAAATTCATTCGGAATTCTCCCATGATGTGCTGTTGAACTGTGGGTTTATGATCTGCTATTGTTTATGTGTTCCTTTTGAATTCTGCAGTGCTAATCCAAGCAATTGATAATTCCTTAAAATGTATTAGGAACCTAGCCCTTGAATACAAAAGAAACTTGTGAAGAAACTGAGTGGAACAATTTGGCCTGGGATATTACTGTTACCTGTATGGGAGGAGGGTAAAATTGAGATATTGTGTTGCCACCTGCAGTTGATGCAAGATGAATGGACAAAGTACCTGTTGAGTAAAGCAGAGCTTCATGGCATGCGAACCCGCAACAAAAGGAAGCCAGCTGGTTATAGAGGGGTGTCTGTGACTGGAAGGGGAGGTTCAAGAGTACCCTGGGAGGGTGAGGGGAATCAGTCTTGGGTGCAAAGTGAGCAGAGACAGGAGCAAGATGCTATAATGGCCGCTGCTGCAGAGGTAGCCTCCCTTGATAGGGAGGTGATTAATGTTGGGAAGGATATTTCACATACTAAAGGGTTGAGAGCACGAGGAAGAGGGAGAGGGAGGTCAAAAGCCAGAGATGCTACTACTCAAGCAGGCCCAAAAAAGGGTAGATTGTTGAAATGCCCTTCCATTTTCAGAAATTGAGAAGTTGTATTTGTTTTTGTTGTTGGAAACCAAAGTATAACCTTTGTGTGCCGCATGTAGAAAGGTCCTTTATCCAGTTAGGGAAGTTATGCCATTTGGAGATTGAACAAGCTGGATGATTCACTTTTATATTTCCTGTTTTCATTTGTGCTGCTGTGATCAGCCTATTCACTATCATCTAAATAGTGTTGAGAGTCAAGCTTCTCTCTACTTAATCAACTAACAGAATGTGACTTGTGCTAGCCAGGGAGGGGAGCGGTTCGTGGCCGAGGGATTTCATGTGCCAAGGAAGACACACTCACATCATCTGGAAAGTGTAACGTTGAGGTAACTGAATCAGTGATTGAAAATCAGGACAATTTGAATGTTGGGATCAACAATCCGAATCCTCAAGTCCCAGATATGGATGGTTTGATGAATACCAATGGGGATAGGGGCTTGGAGGAAGAGCAGAGGAAGAATAAGCCCATACCCCCAGTGCATTTTTATGCTCTAGAAAGTGAGCAACGCATTCTGGAGGTTGTAAGGCCAGTATATGTGGTCGTCTATGATCCTGACATGAGTTTCGTGAGAGAAATGGAGGTGTATAAGTCAGAGAATCCAGGTCGCCATCTCAAAGTCTATTTCCTGTTTTATGAGGACTCTACAGAAGGGCGTAAGTTTGAGGCCAGCATTCGGAGAGAAAATAGCGCTTTTGAGAATCTTATACGTCAGAAGGCATCTATGATGATTCCTGTTGATCAGGTATTGAAGGCCACTCATAGAAAATTGGCTTGCTGTGTTTCCATTGTGTCTTAGATAACACCTATTTGATTTGATTTGATGTAGAGGCAACATTATCTCATAAAACATATGTGATACCTTCCCGGTGGTTTACACTATTTCCACCCTAATGCAGGATGGGAGGATGCTGGATGCCACCCCACCAAAGCAATCAGCCACAGGTGTTAATCTAAATGCTGTCACTAGAAAAGCTGGAGGTCGGAAGCAAGTTGAGAAGCAAATGCAGGTAATTGGTTTCTTAATAGAAAGTCATAACCATAATTGATTGCTCAATTAGAGAATTCTGTCCTGAATGGAACTTCTAGGTTGATGTTTGGCAAGTTATAATGTGTAAACCCTCTGATATAATGATTTGGTAAATTTATCATTGCAGGTGGTTGTAGACATGCGGGAGTTTGGAAGCAGTCTTCCATGTGTGCTCCACCAACAGGGCATCAAAATCTTGCCTGTGACTTTGGAAGTGGGAGACTACATTCTCTCTCCAGACATCTGTGTTGAGCGAAAGAGCATTGCTGATCTCTTCTCCAGTTTTTCATCAGGACGGCTATACCATCAAGCAGAAACCATGTCTCGTTACTACCGCCTTCCTGTCCTGCTCATTGAATTCTCCCAGGACAAAAGCTTCTCTTTTCAGGTCTGCCATCTTTGAAACAACCCTCTCAGGCATATTCCATTTCTTGTCTCACGTGCCTATTTGGGCATCATAGCCCATTAATTTGATTTCATGACTTATTTCCTTTTGATGTTGATGAGCTTATTAACTGGCCAGAATGTAAGGTGTCTTTTGGAAGAGATAGATACTATCCAGAGTCCTTATGGTTCCAAATCTTCCATGCTAAAGAGGAGGAATCCATCAACTTGTTTATTTCAGGCTCAGTAATATTTGTGTGGATAAAGTAAAGATGGTGCAGTCATTCCCAGTGGTGAAGCTAACTTCTTGAGTTTTGGTCTTAACAGTCAGCAAATGATGTTGGGGATGAGATAGCCCCGAGCAACATTGTCTCTAAATTATCACTTCTAGTACTCCATTTTCCACGTCTTCGCATTGTATGGTCCCGCAGTTTGCATGCAACTGCCGACATCTTTGTGACTTTGAAGGCCAACCAGGATGAACCAGACCTTGACAGAGCAATGCGTGTTGGGGTACCCACTGAAGATGGTCTTATTGAAGGAGACCTCAGGTGTGAGTTTCCCCATCTGATACAATAATAGGTTTTGCAGCATTCATTGAGGACTTTAAAAGGCCTTGCAACCTTCAGGGAACTGGAATTTGAGGTTCAGGATTTAGAGCTCTTGGAGTTTTGTATTTATTTATTCATGTGCTCGAAGGCTAAGTGTTGTTATTTCTGCTCCTTTTATATTGGCAAAAATGGTTAACAATCCATGGATTTGCAGAGCGGAGAACTTCAACACAAGTGCTATAGAGTTGCTGCGACGGCTGCCAGGGGTGACAGATGCCAATTATCGCTCGCTTATGGATGAATGCAAGAGTCTTGCGGAAGTTGCATTGCTGCCAGCTGAACGACTAGCTGAAGTCATGGGTGGAAAACAGCCTGCCCGCATGCTTCGTGACTTTCTTGATGCCAAGTGTCCCATATTAGCATGAGCCTGGTTTTTAAAAATCCCTGCATCATGCCCAATTATTGACACTTTGTTTACTCACCGTCAAGTGTAAATGCCAACCCTAACCTTACTTGGATTGTTAGGCTTGGAACTAAGAAGCTGTGAATTTGGTTCTTGGTAGGACTTGATTATTTTGGGACCCAGTTTTGTTTCTTAGGCAGGGATGCCCTTATATGGAAAATAACTTGGTCTTCCCTGAATGGGTTAGACTATGGTACTTGTCCCAGTGCCTGGGACGGTGAAGTCCACAAGGTTTGCATATTTTGGGAGGTAACAGTCCTCCCAACTAGGGGTTTGACATCTGAGGATGTGGCAATGAGGCCAACCCAAACATGTCACAGTTTACACATTCTTGTAGGAGGGAGTCTCTTGTCTGTTTCTTCAAAGTCAAATTCTGTGCTTTTAGAGCCTCAAGTATCAGGCTTTAGTATGGAGATTTTCCTCACTCTGGACTGACAGATTGTTTTGAGGATTTGATTATGTGCAATAGCTAAATTGGCAGTATGCAGTCAATGATTGCATACATGGCCGATGGTAGCATTACTGCATCATTGTGGGATGATTTGCGCACAGTTGAAGGAAACATAGCCTTGAATTTAACTGTTTTGGCTGAGCTAAGTTATCACAAATTGTGCAACTTGAGCCCCTGATTTGTCATGGTTCCAAATTCCAAATAATTGATGGATCATAGTTGTAGAGTTCATAAAAGTTTCTCCAATTCCTAGAGATTAGTAACATGTTCAATACATAAATCCCTTGGCCCTAGTCACCTCCAAGGCTTGAGCCCCCCTTAAGATGCACAACATGGAACACTATGGTGGGAGATGCTAAAACATAAAATACAAAGACAATGTAAGCCACCAAAGGAATGCTGATGTTGTCATAAAACCAAAACCTTAGAACTATCCTTATGTGGCTCAAATGGTTGTTTTGTTTTGTTCTTAAGGTGAACAAGTGCCATACATCTTACGACGAAACAAAGTGTAGAGTCTCTTGGATGTACCTAATGGATGCAAATTGGGTTGGTCTTTTTTTCAAAACAAATGTGGTCAAACTCTCTCTCAAGAGAAAAGGGACGAATGCTCATGGCACCTCAACACATGGAAGGGCCCAGAGAGCTACCCTTCTCTTATCGACTTGACTTTAGCATAATGGGAAAAGTACCCTAGGGTCTTTGATTCTGCTTTTTTTCCGCCAAATAACCAGACCTAACGGTTCTTTGATTCTGAATTTTTTCAAATAACTGGAACCAGAGGTTATTTTAAAAATGAAATACCCGCCCAACACTATAAAAATTAATACCAATGTCGTCAGCGTTAAGGCTTCAACGTCACTAGTAGGACGGGTATTTCATCACCTTGGGAAAAAGAAAAGAACCAAGTTATAGGTGTCCTTTGTTAAGCCTCTATGTGTTCATTTACTAACCGTCGATTCAGTTCAAATATCTAATCTAGTAGTTTCACGTGGTTTCACCCTTCAGTTCCTTTGCACCAGCAATGCTTGTCCATTCATCTCTTTCGTAGTTTTTCTCTTCATTGTGTTGAGCTTGTTGTTGCATTTGTAAGTTGCATGTGCATATATGTGTTTGACGTTTTTTGAAGAGGGTCTCGTGGGTGTCTTGTTCTGTGTGGATTAGTTTTTGGCCCTTCGTCGGCAATACTTGAGCTTCAAGGAGCTTCATGAAAATAATGGTGAATGTGTGTCTAGTGTGAATCTTATTAGTATAATCAGTGTGTTGTTTCCAAAACAATAAAATCAAGAGAGATACATATAAGGTAACTACATCTATCACCAAACACCTTTTTATCATCAAACGGGGGGAATAGTTACCTTGCCACCTTATGGCCAAACATCTAATTATTTGTCACAGATCGTCAATGAATATTTGATTGTAAAGTCATTGATGGTTTAATATTGTAGTCATGTTCCACCATAGATGCAATTCATTATGGTTTTAAAATGATGTGTTTAGGAATATAAAAAAGTGTTTGGTGACAAGGTGGGAGTTTTCACGTAGTATGCACATAAGTGCACATAGATTCACAAAAAGCCATTTAGAGGAGGTTTACAAGTGTTTGGGAAAAGGGGTGGTTTGGGTGGGGGGGTGTTCCAAATTTGTGGGCTCAATATTTGACATAAATGTCTAGAGGGCTATGTGGAGAGGGTAGAGAAGTTGACCTCAAAAGGAGGTGCAAGTCCTATTTATGTTGGAGTTTGGGGCATGGGCGGAGTTGGGAAAACTTTTTTTCTTCAAATAGTGTATGGGATGCCAAGGGTGCCACACCAATTTCAAGGAGTAACATTTATTTAGCTCACTATGGGGCAATCTTGAAATATATTGTCTTTGTATCAAACCATAAGTAAGAAGGTGGGTTCAAATTTAGATTTGCACAATAATCAGGAAGATTACAAGCACCGTTTGTACAACGAGTTGAAAAAACATTCGTGTTTTTGGTTTTGGATGACATTTGGCATGACAAAATGTTTTATCAACTTGATTTAGCCAAGGGAGATGGAAGTGTCATGTTGTTTACCACCCAACACCAATATCTATATTGTGAAGAGTAAGTCCACACATAAACTAGTAGCAAATGACTTGTCTTTTAGAGGAGGATAGTTGGAGTTTGTTTTGCACACATGCATTTGGACTGTCATTGAAAGTCCCATGTGAATTAGAGGCATTGGTGCATTGTCTGGTTTAGGAATGTGACATTCTTCCATTAGCTTTGAAGGTGATATGTGGAGCAATGTTTGGAAAGACTTCAACTGAACTTGAATGGGAGCCTCTATTGAAGAAGCTAAGAGAATCATGCGTACAAGAGAGAAATGTCGGACAAAAGTTGTATGAGCATTTGAAGCTTGAGTATGGATATCTTAGGTGAAGATGACCAATGCCTAAAGGATTTTTTGTTTATTTCACTGCATTTCTTGAAAATTATATATTCACATTTGAAGACTTGTTTTAGTATTGGATTGGAAAAGGTTTGGTTCCTAGACATTGTGGAGATGATTTTAAAGCAGATGCATTTGGTTTGTTAAAAAAGTTGAGGATGCAATCCTTCATTGGGTCAGATGACATAGATTTATCATTGTTTAGAATACATGTGATGAAGGACTTGGCTTTTTACGTATTGGAGAATGATAGTGGCACACCCCTTGTAAAAGAACTTTTTCATTATCGAGTTGGTTAGAATTTGGAAGCATCCCCCCAAGAGTGGACAATAGATTGTAAAAAACCTTTTAAAGTTTGAAGACTATCATTTATTGAAAATTTCTTGTTGAAACTCCCTACAACATTTTGTGCACATGAATTGGTGACAATGGTGCTTGATCAAAATCCTATATGTGATTTGCCAACAAGTTTCTTAATGGGCATTCAAAATGTGAGGTTTTCGATCTTAGTTTTAGAATGTTTTGATATCTACTTAATGAATTCAGTAATCTCAAGCAATTGGTTTATCTTGATTTGTCATACAATTATGACTTCAAGGAATTACTAGACTTGATAGAAAATTAAAAGATTTGAAGATTCTCAATCTACATGAGTGTACCAATTTGGAATATCTCCCTTTTTGAGTAGTTAACTTAAAATTACTTCAAGGTTTGGATGTGTATGATTGTGATAGTTTGGAATGGGTTGAACATACTTACATGGAAGTTGCACCATCAAACTTGGTTGGGGAAGGAAGTCTAGATGATGAAGTTACAACAAAAGGAGTTTCCTTGGAAAATGTATTTGGATTGGTTACTTTCACAAGTCTTAGTATTGATGGGAATTTTTACAAACATGTAGCATTGCCTAACAATATATGTGCAAGAACAAATATTCAATAATTGACTTTACACAAGATTTTTAATTTCGTAACCTTGCTAGCTTTGATGCCAAATACACTTTGACAATTTAAAAGTTTGTACTTACATTTATGTTGTAATTTAGAATTCCTTCCAAGGTCCTTCACAAGTTGTGGTGGTTACCAAGTGACGCGCTCCCAAGTTCCTTGTAGACCCACTTGAGGGTCCAAGTATGCAGCAATGCGGAAGGAGTTGGAACTTGGAGCCGCTCCTTAGCTCATAACACTTGGAGGGGTAGAGGGGCGTGTTGGAGCTCCGGGATGGGACTAGGACGAATTGACAAGCTTATTCACTCACATAGGCCTGCACACAACCCACACAAAGTGGTTAATGCATAGTTGGAGCACTTTTGGTGCTAGGACGAGCCACGGGCAACACGGACACACAAGACTCACCACGGCCCGGACTTGGGGGAAGCCACCACCTTCCCCCTTATAGTATACTCTGCAGCTCGCGGCGGGGGTGGCATCCAAATGGCTATTTTTCCCGGGACTCCCGCGTGGGAGTCCCGAAATTGTCCCAGGTTGGAGTCTTGGGACTTTGGATGCCGATATCTCCCGACTGCAGAGTTCGATCGTGACGCAGTCTGAAGCAAAGTTGTAGCCCTCGTTGAGAGCTTTTCAACGCCGTGTCTCACTCTCAGATCGGATGTCAGGAAGAGGTCGATTCCCAACTTTTAATGGTTGGGAGTCAAACTGGCAGTTTGACTCCCGGCCTTTCTTTTGCCCATAACTTGTGTTTGAGATGTCCAAATGAGCAATGCGAGCCCATTTTAGACATCTAAGTTTCAAGAGCTTTCCATTGATATAAAGAATGCAACAAGCCATGGAGTTTTGACCCCTCAAAACGCTCTCTGAAATTTCGGGAGTCCTTTTGGGACTCCACTCTCACCAACTCCCAACGTGGGAGTTCACTTAGGAGTGTGAGGGTTCATTCCCTCACACTCTCTGGACTCTTTGCACTCCTAGGAGCATGTGATGTGACTCCCAGGTCTACTTCTAGGCCCGCAACCTCGCAACCCCCTTGCCTTGGTCGCAAGCCAAATGCTAGGGTTGCGACAGGAATTTTTACAAACATGTAGCATTGCCTAACAATATATGTGCAAGAACAAATATTCAATAATTGACTTTACACAAGATTTTTAATCTCGTAACCTTGCTAGCTTTGATGCCAAATACACTTTGACAATTTAAAAGTTTGTACTTACATTTATGTTGTAATTTAGAATTCCTTCCAAGGTCCTTCACAAGTTGTGGTGGTTTCTTGCTTTTTTAGAATTCAAATGAAATTCTTATTATAGCTTTAAAGAATTTCCTGAAGTGGAGAGAGGTGCTATGCCTAAGTTGTAAACATTAAATCTTATGAATTGTGAATCTCTTGAAAGTTTACTTTTATTTTTGGAGGTCCTTAGTAGCTCGAGGATTTTGAAATTGTTTGAATGTGAGGATACTTTCCAAGACTATTGTACGAGAAATTGTGAAAAGTCATTGATTTGGAGGAGGTGTATAATTCATTTCCATGAATAGTGTTGTAGACTAGTTTACTTTTAACATATGATGTTTGAGAGCAAATAGATGATAATTTATAGTGTTGAAGTAGACTGTAAGTTTTTGAGTTAGAATTCTCTACTTTATATGTATTGCATTTCAATTGCAAAACAAAATTGTTAGCTTGAATCTACCCATGCAATATCAATTATGTACCCTTGGTTATCAAGCTTTGGATCTTTGCTTTTGTGAGGTTTCTTTTTGTTTAATACCAATTTTTGCATGGTGCTTTCACATATTGTTTGTCATAGTTGTCCCATCGGAACAACTTGCATTTCATCAAAACAAAAAATTTCATTATGGTGACTGCTTTCATTTTGGCACCAAATGATGCACCCAAAATAAATGGATGAAAAGTATGCTTGATGGAAAAACAACTTTAGGGTGATGATGTTGTTTGATCAATGAACAACTTGGTGACCTACAACACAAATTCTAGGAGTTTGTGTGGATCCAAGCAATATCACAAACAACACAAATGGAAATGCAATAGTTGCCAATGACAATAAAACAATTATATAAAGCATCAAGAGCCTTATATCATCAAAACCAAGAGCTAAAATGTTTGGATTTCAATGTCCACATCCAAATAGGTTGTGAAATAACAACATGGTTTCAAGAAATCATTGTTACCCATCATGAACAAGTGTTTTGGTATTGGGTTGGAGATGGTTTGGTTTCTAAACAATGTAAAGATAATTTTAAAGTAGATGCATTTGGCTTGTTAAAGAAGTTGTGGATGTGATCAATGATTGAGTCAAATGACATAGATTTATCATGGTCTAAGGTACATTATGTGATGAGGGGTTTGGCATTTTACATAAGGGAGAATGACAGTGCCACACTTATGAAACAACTCTTTCTTGGTTGAGTATTCAAAAGTTGGGAGCGGTCCCTTAGAGTGCACAATAAATAGTGATGAACCTTTTACAGCTTAAAGATTATCAGTAGAAGACATGTTGGAAAAACTCCCTATAAAATTTTGTGCACTTGAATTGGTAATAATAATGCTAGGTGGAAATTGGATATGTGATTTGTCAAAAGGTTTTTTGATGGGGATTCAAAATGTGAAGGTTCTCATAGATCTAAGAAGAGGAAAATTTGATATATACTTAATGAAAAAATTAATTTTAAATATTTGGGTTTCTTGAGTTGTCACATAATGATTTTTTAGAGGAATTGCCAAAGTTAGTAGTTTTTTAGAGGAATTGCCAAAGTTAGTAATTTTTAGAAGGGTTGAAGATTTTCAATTTAAAAGAATGTTTGGAATTGAAGTATTTCCCTTTTGTAGGGTTGGCTTAAAATCACTTGAGGTTTTGAACATGTTGGATTGTGAATGGTGAAAACTTTAGATGGGTTAAACATATTTCCATGGAATTGGCACAATTGCACTTGGTTGTGGAAGAAACTTATATTCATGAACCTATAAGAGAAGGGGTTTCTTTGGATAACCTGTTTGGGTTGGTTGCTCTCACAAAATTTAGTATTGATGGAAGGGTCAAAACCTGTAACTAGGAGCCAAAGGGATTATTTTTGAAAAGAATTGCATGTTGTTTCCCCCCCAAAAAAACTTTTACATGCAAATGAATTTTTGAATGAATTTTTTGGTAACTTGTTTAAAAATCTATTTAAATGTTCCCCAATGCATCACATTTTTTTGGCTTAGTCATTATTGAATAAATATAAAAATTTAAAAGTGTACAAATTTCATATTTAACGTTTCATTTTGAAAAATGATCAAAATTTTAAATCATTACCAATTTTTTTTTTTTCACACTCTTTAGTTTTATTATACTTTAAGCTATAACTTTCCTTCATACATCATGTATATTATAACCCCTTTATATGTGGTAAAGGAATCTTGAAATTTTGAAGCAATTTTGAAACATTCTTTGAATTTTTAAAGTTTTAGAATTTCACATTTTTAAAAGTATGAGTGCTTTTTGAGTGTGGCTAATCTATTTTTATCATCTATATTTTTTTCAATGAAAATCTTTGATCATCTAAGTCCTTTTGATAGTTCTTTGCAAAATTGATTCCATTTGACACAATAGGTGTACATTTTCAAACATCTTACATTAAAACCAGAACTTAAAATTAAATCAAATGAATTTTTATTCTAAGTTCCTTAACATTCATATGAGGAAAAAATGACTAACTTGCCATGATTACTATCGTTTTAAATGGTAATAAAAAAATAAATGTTTGATTTTGACTAATTATGTTTAACATTCAACTCCCTTTTTGACTCCTAGTTATGTGTATTGACCCGGAAGTTGCTATGACCATGTGGCATTGCTTGATATTATATTTGGATTGACCAAGCTTGAGGACTTGAAGTTATGGAATTTCAATGATTTCACAACCTTCCCGACTTGGATGCCAAATATTTTTTGATGACCTAGAAATCTTTCTTTAAGTGAGTGTGTTGGTTTGAAATGACTTCCAAGGTCCTTCACTCATTGTCGTGCTTTTCTTGTAGAGTTGGAATTACATGGTTGTTCTAGACTTGTGGAATTTCTTGAAGTGGGGAGAGGTGCTATGCCTAAATTGCAAGCACTAAATCTCACTTGTTGCAAATCTCTTGAAAGTTTACCTCTCTCTCTTTGGAGATCCACACTTGCTTGAAGAAGTTGCATGCATTTGGTTGTGTGGATAAGCTTCCATACTCTTGTTGGACAAATTGTGAGAGGTCAATAATTTGGAAGAGGTTTAGAATAGTTTGATAAGTAGATCATTTTTCTTCCTATACATGATCTTTGAGATCAAGTAGATGATAATTTAAGGTGTTGAAGTAGATTGCAGGTTTTCGATTTAGAATTGTCGTTATTGTGGGTATTACATTTAAATTGCAAAATAACACTGCTGGGTTGAAACAACTTGTGCAATATGCACGCACTTGGTTGGCAAGCTTTGCATCTTGGGATTATAAAGTTTCTTCTCTTTAAATACCAATGTTTTTCATTGCAATTTCACATATTGTTTGTGAGAATTGTCCCACTATAACTTGCATTTCATCAAAACAATATAATGCATTGACTAGGGTAATTAAGATAAATTGTGAAAAGTTGGTGATTTGGAGGAGCTTTAAAATTCATTTTGTGCAGTTAATATCCAAAAACAATCTCCTGATTTGGAGGAGCTTTGAATTTCATTTTAAGAATTTAGATGAAATTTCTTTGAGTACACATGGGTTTGACCTACAATTATCTACATTGTAGGTTTCACCTTGAACTACAGAAAAACTCTATTGGGTTGAAAAGGGAAGCCCAATAAAAGTTATACATGGTTGGCAAACTTTGCATCTATCTAAATTTCTTGCCACCTTGTTGAAAAGTTATTAATTGTGTTGCATTGTTTTCAAAGCATCCATACATTATTGATTTACTATGTGTACAATAGTACAAATTATATGCTCCATTAGGAGGGCCTCAACCATGGTCAATGTACCTTTCTTTAATCTAATTTGAAATTTGTGAAGTCCAAATTTGTGGTGAGTATTTTGATTGGTGGAGATATATCAAAAACTTGAAACTATTAGAAACTGTTTGGGTCTTGATGTTCACATCTAAAAGAACGCTTGATGAACATGACCTTGATGATGAAAAACAATAATTTAAAATCTTAAATTGATTTCGAGTCATGAAAATGATCGAAAATTTAATAACTTCCCCCCCCTTAACAGGTCTAAAAATTATAAAAATCAGCTCTAAGAAATCTCACTCATCAAAAGCTTGCAACCGGTACCAAGAGCTTGCCCTAATTCATCTAAAAAGTTTAATTTTGTTAAATTTTATTTGACAAAATTATTGAATATTCAATAATTCTATAATCATCATCATGGGTCTGAACATTACCAAACCACCTCAATGAACCCCTATGCATCAATGGCTTTCCAACAATACCAAGAGCATACTGGTGCTGTCGTTTGGGAGATCCCCTTGTGACAAAGGGGACAAACAAACAATGTTTCTTAATAGACAGATTGCAAGTGCTAAATTCGAACCTTTACACTTCTAAGACTATCGGGAAGCTTGCCCAACTAAAATGAAAATTTGTGCCACAACCATACAACAACCACCGATGGGGAAAAAAATACTACCTTTGTTGTATGGAACAATTTCACAATCATGTTCGTATTTTGTAGAATCAGTTTAGGGGACTAAAAAAAAAAAAAACAGAACTAAATGAGATTTTCTTTTTGGGTTTCAGTGAAGGGAAGAATTTGTTGCAGTGATGTTTTTTTTTCAATTTTTTTTGATGTTGTGTTGTTGGCTTGCATCCAAAGAGGGATTTAGCATTAAATGGTGACATGTTTTTAGAACCTATCTAAATAGTTTAAAAATTGCTACCAAACTAAAATCAGAGTCTTAATGTGATGAAAAAAATATTCAAAAATTTTCCCTGAAATTTGCATGACAAAATATTCATATTGGTATTATTTCCAATCTTTGATCTAAAATGATAAGACAAGGATTATGACTAGCCTAGAGGAATGTATGTTTTCCATGTTTTTGTTCTAAAAAGGCATGTGTGCAGATATGAGAAAAAAGGGAGGGAATTTTTTTGGGCACAAGTCTCTCCGCTAAAAGGAAAGTCAGTATGCGGTTTGAACTCTTCTTTTATCTCAATATTTTCAATAAGAATACTTCAACTACTGAATGAGTTGTGAAACTTTGATCATGGGGATCATCATGTATACTTGGAAGGATTTTAAGCATTTTCAAACCTACCCAAAGCTGGCAAGACAATCCCAATCCAAAAGGGCTACCAATGTACCCCATTGTGGTTGAATCAAAGATTGCGCGTTTGACAATTGAAAGCATCCCAACAGCAAATCATTACTTTCTCTCGTGCTGTTTATCAGATTGAATTTTTGTCATGCCAATGAAAATCCCTCTTGAAAACAAGGTGTTGCAATTGAAGGATGATTCTCTGACATTGGAACTGGCTGAACCTTCAAAGTGCTTGCCTCCAAGAAAATCAAATTGGAATGGAAAGTTTCTGGCATAGCATATGCCCATGTGGTGGATGATGCAAGGAAGAGAGAGTTTAAACATCCTGCATTGTCTGATTATACACATATCAACATTGTTGGGTCTAAATATTACATGTAAACTACTAGTTAGCAGTACTAGTATGATACGAATGGTATATGTAATCACTGGATCTGAACCAATTTGTGAATCCAAGCTCCAGCCAAAGCGCCTATGGTTGGTGCAAGCATGTAGATCCAAATCCCGTGATATGAATTGGCAACTATAGCAGCACCCAAGCTTCTTGCTGGGTTCATGGAAGCTCCAGATACAGGCCTGTACACAAACATGAAATTGCCACAACACAGTACCCACAAAGGTTTCATGATCCATAGAATGGACACAACGACAAAAAATAAATGAAAACAAACAGAAATCCAAAGGGTTTGATATATAGTTGAAGGAGAATATGAGACCATAATCTTAGGGCTTGATGATCAATAGAAGGACACTCAAGATAATAACCTGAAGGTTTTAGATGTAAATATAGAAGGCGAGGACAATGTAAACAAGCTCCCTCATATCCGTACTTTGAACAAAGCTGCAAAATCTGGAAATTATGATGATATAGCTGAAACAGACTTGGGTGTATCAGGCTTGAACTGTATGTAAAGCAGTTTGTTTTCCGGTGAAGCAGAAAATGGTGTAGCTTAATTAACCCGAGTTTACTTTCACAAAACACATTTGTTGTCTATGAAACTAGCTTCCAGTACTCAAGCAAACAAAACCTATTCGATTTTCTGCCAAAAAAATCCATGGATGAGATAAGCATTGGGGTTCATAGTTCATACCCAGCAAAGAGTATGTTGATTATGACAGTTGCAGCTACAGCAATACCAGCCAGCTCTCCACTCTGTTTCACAACCAGAAACATAGACATGAATCCCCAGCTGGTGCTGAAACCTTATCATGATCATCTTCTTCTTCTTTTGTTCTTCCCACCTTTTTTTTTGTTCTAAGGGAGGAAAGGTGGATGGAGCCCCCAGAGTTTCTAAGTCAAGAAACTGGGGGAGGAAAGAAATTTCTCTTGGATAATGCACATGGAGAATACAAGTGAATTACATGGGACTAAATCACAAGAGCATTTTACAAGTCCTGTAGGTGCCATGGATGCAAGAACTCTTTGATCCAAGTTGTAGACAACAATACTTTCAACAATTTTCACTACAAGCTGCAGATACTTATTTTGCTCATAGCAGATGAATAAGAACTGCAATAGTACATATCAAGGAGAAAACAAGAGACATTCTGCAAGCAATACTGCAAAAGAGAGAAAAAGAGATCCAATTCTTACAGTGTAAAAACCTGTGGTAACAGCAGTTGCGACATATGCCAGATTGAATCCGGAAATTGCCTCCACAATAAAAGCTTTGCCAGAGCCCATGTATGGAAATGTTATCAATGCTTGAGGATCATTGAACAAACCTCTCAGAAGTGCAGCTGCAGTTGTGGATCCAAGCACTTGCGCGAATGCGTAGACAGGCACCTGTACAAACAAAAGTTCTGATAAAATTTCTGTGTGACGTTTGCAACAATCTGAGGTTTGAGAGCTGATGCATCCATGGTTCAGCCACAGTATGGATCACAAAAGTGTATACTACTGCTTCCAGCTTCCCTTCCAAGCATCTCCAGGGACCATCTCATCCTCACTATTGTGAACAACACGCAGCTTATGATCTTGTTGTTGCAAATGGAAGGAATCTGATCAAATAGAAGATGGAGAAATCAGGTTCTAGACAAGTAGTGCGCAGTACGTACCATTGCAAATGGAAAGACGCCTTTTGATGCAAACGCAAGACTGACAGCAGGATTCATATGTGCACCAGAGATGCCACCGATTGCATAGATCATAAGCATCACAGGTATACCTCCAGCAATGGCCAGACCCATCAAGGTGAGATCTCCATTGATCTGTGTGTTCACAATCGTCGTCCCACCCGCCATGAAGACTACCAGAAACACGGCCATGAACTCAGCTCCAGCCTGCAATCAGCCACGTCTTTCGGAAGAAAGTCAGTCTGTCAATCACTGCACAAGGTCACATATACACTATTGTTGTCGCTGTGTAACTTCAATGATCTGCAGATTCTTGCAATATTGTCTGTGTGAAGAAGAAGAAGAAGGGTTTTAGGAGCTGCTCTCGCAGAAGAATTTGTTCTTTGTACCCGTTTGAGAATGTTGAGATATGACGTAATTACTGCGGGAGTAGTTGCAGGAATATGATCGGCTTCCGCCATAGTTGAGCACAGCAGCTTGTCGAACGGCCGGCCGCGAGAGGCAGTTAGAAGAGGCGCCCGCAGCATGCTCGAGTGAGCAGCAATCTGATCGTAAACCTGCAAGCCAACAGTGCTGTGATCACCACGACTACTGATCAAGCCAGTGCCGAGTTTTGAGTTCAATGGATTTGTACATTGTGAGATTTCTGACATCTTCTGATCCATTATGGCAACAAAAGTCTTTTCTGTACTCTGAGACTGCACGAAGTCCTGCGCACTAGAGGACTGCACGACTTAGAGAGAGGGAGGACGTAGTAGACCGTTCATACACGCAGGAAGCCTTTCGACAACGTCTGAGCGCATGAAGTACTACCTCGACGTACATGAAACTGATTGCAACATGACCAAGCTTTGATCCACCACAAACCCTTAATTCAGAGTCCAAACAATGCAAGGACTTGGGATTGAAATGCTGTGCTCATGTCATGATCTTCCAAGACTCTCAAATTACAGACAACTCTTGATCGCACGAGCTGATTATAGCACTGAGCTTCATAGCTGATCGGCATTTGGAACACAAGAAGCTGGAATCAGGCCCTTGAAGCTCTACATTCCACCTTAGCAGCTAGCGACTCTCCGAACCAAACTTAACTACTAGCATGTCTAGCAAACAATCAAATCCTACAAAGTTCTCATCGCATGAGTCATGACCTGTGATGACGACAAATATTGTTTTTCCAATCATCATTAGCACATGGAATTGATGTATTCTAAGGTCGCAAAGTAAATTGCTCTGCAATAAGTCTGATCTCTCGTAAGTTGTAAAACCACTTACTAATA
The DNA here is from genome assembly GCA_963920785.1 of Sphagnum contortum. Classification (NCBI taxonomy): domain Eukaryota; kingdom Viridiplantae; phylum Streptophyta; class Sphagnopsida; order Sphagnales; family Sphagnaceae; genus Sphagnum; species Sphagnum contortum. The sequence goes on along the minus strand of OY987276.1, from coordinate 29,080,099 downwards.
TCCTAGCCGGACTCGCAAGCAATGTTTGTGGAAGCTTGGAGAAGATCATGCTTAGTGCTCTACAATCAAGGTTCCAAAATGCTCACCGATCAGAAGAAGAAGAAGAAGAAATCATCTTGATTTGCAAAAGCTTGATTCTCGGTCACTCCATTGATCTCCAAGCATAATGTAATCAGCTTTGTAACTTCCATAGGTGGATTTCTAGCAGCAGCATTAACAGCAGCAGCTAGCGTACATTACCGGGCAGATAAGAGTCTCTAGTGACCTAGTCCTAATCTATCTTAAGTGGGACCGGCTGTCAAGCACGAGAGCTCGATCAGCGTCAAAGCTCGATCGCTATCAAATTAGCTCCTTCACGACACGATTTGCTCAATGGCTACAATTTCATGGCACATGGATCATGATCAAGAGCGAAATCATCATAGCGATTAGAAAAGCTTCTTTTTTGTGCAAAAGATAATTGGGTTTCTTTATCCACAGCTGCGCCCATCATGTTGAGTGCAAAACCACGAGTTCTTGCTGTGATTGATTACTGACCAGAAAAACAAGAGTAGCGGCCACTAGAATCCAAATTATGCCCAGCCATGGCCCATGATCAGAATCAAGCTCCAAGGTGATGATGCTGATGATGATGATGATGATTGTGCCGGCCTACCACAAAACACCGTTTGTATGGGATCAGGTTCATCGACCAGATAATGATCAGAGTTCTGGACTCTTAACCTCTAAACTCTATAATCCCATCATAATATTCTTCACTGTTTGTATGATCTCTTGAGAGTTCTGATTTTCACTCCACTAAAGAAATCTGTCACCAATCAATTTTTTTATCAAGAAATCATCATCTGAATCCTTGACTAATTTTTGAACTCAATCCTTCATCTCAGTCCTCCTGAAATCAAATTTCTTTAGAGTGAATCATCATGGCAGTAATCCTTCTTCATTACCAGCTGCACAATTGTAGTCTCCATGAGTGCTTCATCTTCAACTGATCAGAATTTTTTCATCTCAATTCTGTTCCAAGGTAAGTAAGCATTTTAGCAAATTTATTCATGATGCAGCAAACTCCAGATGCATCAGAAATTGTTGGTAGAACTAGATTAGAAAATCCGTTTTATTGCAAATTAACACATGGTTATAGCCTTGATCAGAGTGGGGACCATGATATCTCAAGCTTCTTGTTAATTGGAAATTATCCAGGATTAGACGAGAAAAATGTGAACAGTTCTGAGCTTTTACAGCAATTATTAGAATGGTGCCGCCCTCAAATATTACTACTACTTCACCTACCAGATAAAGCTGCTTACCATGAACCTTTTTCTTCTTCCTCATGCCCTTGCTGTGACCCAGATGTCATGACTGGGGGGGAAGTCACAATCCCAGTGCTTTGAAATGTGATGGGTCAACCATTCTTCACAAACACAACAGTACCAAGACTGCGATGGGTCAACAATTCTCAAGTACTCCTTTTCTAGAAGAAGCCTAACAACAATTCTCAAAACCTTACTCTTTTCTAGAATTAACCTCACTTTGCACCCTAAAACAAATTTATGATGGTGGCTTGTGATGGTGGTTGAGACTCCTCAGTGCACTAATGTATGTGTTTTCTGGACTAATACAAAGCATGTCCACTCGAAATCGGTGGAGTTGATTAACTATCAGGGATTTGCTTACATGGTTCTAAGATCAGTGCCAAAACAAAGCACAAAAGATTCCCAAGTCTACACCATGGCCACAACAACTGAGGAAGAAATTTGGGTAAGGATTGATTGGCCACCACACACCCAGAGGACATGTTAAATGCCTTGAGCCTGTGGATGGTGGAGCTGCTGATGCCATTGAAAAATATGCCATAACGAAGAGGCCAGCTATAACTAAGTTAATATAATTCAACCCTGACATCAAAAGCATATTGCTGTGTTGTTGTATATTTCTTACAAATGTCAGTACAACATGAAGAATTTTACAAAAGCCCAAAAACCTAAACTATTCTGACAGCAGCAATCTGCCCATCACAGTTCGGGATCATAACTAAGCATGGTGCGATTGAAGGAGCTTGGGCAATAAAACTTTACAGAATTCACAGTACAAGAACTGCTGCTAAATATGAGTTCATGGTGTGCATGTACATAAGTACTGCACATTTAAACATGATTGAACAGTAAAGGAGGATATTGGTCCCACAATGTCAAATATGACATCTACAGCAGCTTGTCCTTCTGGATGTATTAGGGATGAATAATTGATGATGACATACAGACACTCTATTGCCCGTCTGATTTCTCTGGAAGATTCTTAACCCTAATGCCAAATATCTACAAACAAGCAGTTGACGGAAGTCCCTACAAACATATTTTAACACACAAAAAAAGTCTACCTACCCTGTAATTATCCTACAAGAGCACACTCTTCATCTTATTTTCTACCAGGCCACTACTTTTGTCAATGCTTTATGCCATTAAATCTGCCTGGGGCAACTCAATGACAGGCTTTGGTTGCTCATTCAACTTGGCCCATGCAATAACATGAGGGCAAGGCATTGCCGGACACACCCCAATCTTGCAGCACACTGCCTTTGAGTCCAGCATTTGATCCAGGTTTTCCAGGATAAAGGGACCATACTGTTCTACTATTCCCTTGCACTGCATACCACAGAAAACAAAGAGTCCTCAATTAACCATCACATTGTCAAATCTCTTGTATATGCCATTCCTGGTACCCATATAACAAGCCTATTTCCAAAGGGGTTGCTAGTAAAAGCTCCAGCCAAGATTAGAACACAAACCAAGCCTCAAAACCACCCCTATGGTCACCATGACTAAGTGAAATTGGAAGGCTCACAACAGCTTCTTCACAGCAGTTGTTGAATCACCTGCTGCTGTTCTTGCAAAGTCAGCAAGATGCAAAATGGTTTACACCTATCACCATGTAGATAAAGGAAACAAGCTGCCAAGAAGGCCTTCCTTGTGGTAGCAGTTGCTATGACAATGAATTGCACAAGGTTGCAAATGCTAGTACTACCTTCCTCATGTCAACACAAGCAACAACCATTGATGGGATTCAGTAGGGATCGATGAAAATCTGTGTCAGAATTTTGAATGCCCTTCTTATCTGATGATGTTTCATTTTGAGTTTTCTTTAGGAGGGTCAGTAATACAGACAAAGCAGAACCACTTGCATCAACCAAATCTTCCAACAAGCCTCTTAATCCCTCCGAATTGAAATCCTTTCAAGTTTCAACATCAGATGAGATCTTTTGGCAATTCCTTGCAAGCGATGCTCTAAAGATCTCTTTGACACCACTGAAGACCAAACATTCAAGTTCCCATGAGTTTGATGAAGGACTCATGGGAGAAGTTGGAGCAGGATATCCGAAATTCAGGTCATAAGAGGCCAGGCCCACTTTTTCATGCTAGTGGACTGGGTGGATCCAGTCCAGAACTGCTAACTTAGAATTGAAAAAGGTGATACAGGAGCAAAGATTTTCCCAATACTCCAGAACTTACAAGTGTCACATATTGAGGGCAAGAGAGAGGGAATTCCTGAACTAACCTCTTCAACGTGGTTAGTGACTCTGTTGCACCCTTTGAGAAGGACTTCAAGCAGCTTTGCCTGCAAAACAATCCACACAATGATGCACAATACAAGGAACTGTTTTGCAACTAAATGTGAGACAGACACAGAGTGATCGATTGCCAAAAACACAGATGAAAGCTGCAAGCATGTTGACTTTGACTTATGGAAATGTCAAGAACACAAACCTGTACTTTGGGGTCCTGAAGCTTGAGCTTGATTTCTAGGATAACAAACTGGCAGGTTGCACAGTCATTGCGTTTCCATGTCAGCTTGGGTGGTTTGCAGAGCTTGGTCATTTCACAGAACTCCTGGGGTGTGATGTTGTTCAGCTGTTGCATCATGCGTGGGGTATATAGATCCACAAGGAGATCACACTGCTTCCAATTCCAAATCCACAGTCATCAAGAGCTTACATGCATGATCTCGTTCTACATCTGTAAGCTATCTTGAAAAGAAGAACACAACAGAACCAGAGTAGCAACACACCTGCTTGCTGAGGTCTTGAAGTTGAGAGCATGCAAGATGAAGAGCTATGATAATCTCTTCCCGCGTTTTATTCTTTTCCAAGTAGGTCAGTGCATCTGTGGCAAAATCCTGGCATACTGTACAAGCTTTCTTATTGCCCATGGCAGCGTCCACAGCAGTGGAAGTGCAAAGGCCCGTTTCAAAGCAAAGTTTGTCAGGTCCCAATTCTGCCTCTAACTCCAAAAGCATTGCAGGCACATATGCCTCAGCCATATTCTCACACTGCAAAAACACCAGAGCCAAAAAAGACAAAACTCATGAGGCCCTAAACCTCTCTGCAAAGATGACACTGCAAAAACACACATACAGAATAATCTACATCCTCTTCTCTGTTTCAAGATAGGGATAGCAAAAAACGAGACATGTGTTATGACCTTGGTCTGCAGGCCTGGTTGAAGGGGCCTGCACATATGGTCCTCCACCAAGCTGATCACCTCCTGCACTGTATCAGGGTTTGCTAGTACCAACTGTGCTTTCTGTGAAAGCTGCATGCATGTCTCGCACACATAGTTCTTCACATCCTTGGCTACAAAGCCTAATTCCTTCCCTGCAGATCTCCTCAAGGTGGAAACTATGCCTTGAAAAACACATCCCAACAACCAAAAGACCTAAAAGTGAGTGATTTAACCCCATCATTCCAAATGAAGAATTCTCCCAACTATCAAACCCTGGTACAAAGATTATCCAAAATCCACTTCCCTGCTGCCAATTCTCCCACTCTCAAAGCTAAAGCACTCACATCTCAAAACAGAACAAAATTTGACACGCATACACACACCCAAAAAAATAAAAATACCTGAACAGCAACAAAACACAAACCCTAATTCCATCCATGGTAATATCTAGCTAGAGAAACAACCCCAAGATAAAATAAAATCAATACAAACTACCAAAATTTGCCCCCCCACAAACCCTAGTAACCTTGAGGATGTCAATCAACCAAGACATATGAATTGAATAAAGTTGATTGTTTGAGAGAGAGAGAGAGAGATTTCCAACTCATACATACCGGGTGGTTTCACCTTCAAGCCTTCCACGGAAACAAGCAAGAGCGTGGCCACAAAGAGAAACAGCGGCAAACTCCACACATGTTGACGATTATTCTTATGCAACGAAGAAGCAGCCATGGCTACAATTTTTTGTCCGTGAGGAAAACACAGAGAGAGAGAGAGAGAGAGAGAGAGAGAGTGAGAGAAAAAAAACTTGGAATTTGTTTTCAGGACCAACAAGGTGTGTTGCGTTTGTTGGAATTACACGTAGGCTTTACTTGCTAGGGCTCCTACTGCTGCCGCCGCTGAGCTCTCCAACAACGACGGTCGGTCTCAGACGAAACACGAATGGACAAGTGAGCGGCACCGTCCTTTGGCACCTTTGTTATTTGCTCTCTTTTACCCCACGCCACCCAAGAGGCTAGTCGTCCTTTTCTTTCCCTAGCTCTATTATCAACGCTAGTACACTAATGGCCAAGGGCATGGATTGTGGGGGACATAGTCGACAAGTGGGACACTCACTAATTTTTTTCTTTTCGTTGAAAAATATCCCACTCAGGTAGAATTGAGCCAATTTCAGATCATAACCGGTTCCAAGGGGGTTTTTCGACGATGTGGCGTCACTCCCATTCGTCGTTCAGAGCGGGCAGGTCCCAAGTCATATCCACCCGGTACTGGATGGGCCAGACGGGTACAGCCTGGCATTGGCGATTGCGACTACAAGCTCCAATCGGGTCGTTGGCATACTCACGGGTTACAGGCACATGAAATCTCGCCCGTCCACTATGTTGTTCTGTCAGGTGACATCGTATGGGTCACCGGTTATGTTTCGTAAGATTGCTTGAGAGCTGGCCGGTTACAGGAAAAAGTCTCACCACTCATGCGGATCATTTGGGTCCTCGTATCATTCCTCGTATCACTTGGGTCCTCGTTCCTTGCTCATGGAGGTGGGGTGGGGGTGGCTTCTTGTTTTCTTTCCTCACAACACCCCGCCCCACCCAAAGAGGCTAGCCCTCGCTTTCCCTTCCCAGAATCAAATTTACTACTACACTAATGGCAGGGGCATGAATTGTGGGGACACAGTCTACGAGTGGGTTACTCATTGTTTTCTTTTTGCTTGAAATTATTGGACTCCAAACTCCACACTTGGATCCTTCCTATAAGTACCAACACAGTCACGAAGGGGGTGCCATATTTGTTTGTGTATGCAAGAATGGGTGACCGACATAGTTAAGAACATAAAATTCTTGGCAGCCTATGAAAGCGTGCAGCCAAGAGGCTCAGCTTTTTTTTTTTTCCAATGGTCCTTGGCTGCAAACAATGTACTCCCTTATTCAGTTTTTTTGTTGTTTTTGCTTTTTTTTGGTTTGCCACAGCTTTTTGTCTTTTATTCAACACAAAGGGAAAATTTTGGACTTACCATGTATACAAATCTGGATAATTTCGAAGATTTTCTGAGTTTTTCAAATTTTGTGAAAAAAATCATTGAATAAATTTGCAACATTTTTTTTTTCAAATTCTCAATATTGTGAAATTGCACACCAAAAAAACGCTGGTCTTTGTACATTGATATTCATAATTTAAGGTTCACATTTGCCAATTTCATGTCCATATGAAAAGGTTTTGCATTGATCTCAAGGTTCCAGGTGTGTTAAGATCATGGTATTAAGTTTTTCAATCTTATAGAAAACAGGAAGGTAATTAAAGGTAAGATCATGATATGGAGTTTTATGGCATTGGTTAAAATTTCCTAATAGCTTTCACAAGAACATGTTTATGGTGCATCCTATTTTTCTAGCAAGGAGCTAATGGACCATTTGATTTTTTTTATAAACATGTAATAGCGCGAGAATTCCAAAATCCATTCTCATCCATTCTCATCCATTTCACAAATATTCATGGTCCAATGCTAATGACACATGCAAATTGATGCAAATGTCTTTGGACAATTTCAATGAATCTATCTATTGTCTCTTAGTCCCTAATTATTCCTCTTCTTTTCTTGGGCATCTTTGATAGACATCCCTTCCCCAATTGGTGGTAACGCTGAAAACTCTCCTCCATGAGTGAGCTTTACCACACCGAAACCATGCATTTTGTTGTTGGGATGAGGCTTGACATTGACGGTGGCTAGAGTCGATGAGTTTTGTTTCGATTGCTTGGAAGAACGGTGTGGTGTGTCCGAAGATTTTAATGAAGACCTGCAATAGACCAGCAATATTCCAAGGTTCCTCCAGCTTTTCCGAAGATGAATGTAGGTGTCAATGAGTTGAGGCTTTGGAGAGGTCAAGAGAGAGGAGGAGCAGCTCATGATGAGGGGTTGGGGGAGTGGAAAGAAGGGACTTGCCTTCTTTTGGTGGTGTCTTGATTTGAAGGTCGAAGTGGGGACCTTTGTGGAGTCATGGGTGAGGCAGCCTACAAACAAAAGTTGGAAAGCTACGATGTTAGGAAGAGTTCCAACAAAACATTTGTACACTACATTCACTTATTTTAAACTAGCAAAAACTTAGCTCAAAACCCTTGTGTTCATTTGGGTCCAACATAAGTATGGAATCATGTTTTGAGCTTTTGACAAACATTTTGTTTACAAAGAGGTGTAGTTTTTCGAAGATACATATTATTTTAATTTCTGAAAAAGGCTTGGGGGAAACATTTTTTTCACAAGGTTGTGTGTTTTCATAATATTTTATTTTATTTTATTTTTAAAAAATGAATTTTAAGGGTTGGTACTATTCAAGTCTAGAAGTGATATACTCACCCCAACAATCCATGAGTGTTGCATGAGTTCATCCGGACTCAATCGCTGATTTTTGTCCCACCGCAAGCAACCTTCTAAAAAGTTGACAAATGTGGGATCATTGCAACCAATTGCAACTGAAATGTCCTTGGTTCCCGGCCAATGTTTCTTGCCCCATGAATTTGCCACTATCCTTGGGCTGTTGTTACTATCTGATCAGACAATGAAATATGTTAAATGCCACAACCCATATTGGACTTGGTTTCAAGAGAACATTGGAAGGGTTTGGTTTTGGTGGTCTCTAGCTTTGATCATTGTAAGAAAAATTCAATACTTGTTGCAAGAAACATATATGTTTACCAAAGAACATTTTTTTCCTTGTGGCATTTTCAAGGACTGCATTTGGAGGGACACCAAGAACTTCCATCATGCAGGCCAATTGTTCAACCTCATTCTCCCCAGGAAATAATGGGTAGCCTGCTATCCCCTGTCTTGCATGAGTTAGAGGAGACTTGAAACATTGAGGTGATTTCTAAAGACCCATAAACATAATCCCATTTCACATTTTCCTTTGGAGATTAATGGTGGTGGGAATTCTTCAACTAGCAACAAAATACATCAAAATATATAAGATTCTTCTCAAGTAATTTGAACAAAATGTTAGTCATTTCATCTCAAAATTTGATAGATTTATCTTAGACACTTGAATACACAACACAATTCCTAGTATACAAAGTGTTGTACCTGAAAATAATTCTGCAAGGATGCATCCAAAACTCCAAATGTCAATCATCATGTCATATGGCAACCCTGTGAACATAAGCCAATCTAGTCTTGTAATTCCCCTTTTCAAATCAAATATTTAACTAATTTCAATAATCAAACTTGCTGGGAAGCATTATGGCATATTGTTTTGGTGATGATAGATATTTTTTAATAACATTTAACATATATACATTCTATATATGCTTCAATGGTCAATTTCAAAATCCTTTTTGAAATTATTCATTGATATGTTTCCAAGTTGTGTTTACTTGACTTAGAACCACTTGAAAAACTACGTTGAACTTTAAAGGCTCCCTATCAGTTTATGGTTAATACTCACCTAGGATCACTTCGGGAGAACGGTAAAAGCGACTTTGTATATAGGTGTAAACTACAAGCCAAACATTCAAATCAACCACAAATTTAGGTGTTTTTCAAAGTTTGAGAAAGGATATGTAAGAATGTCACATTGAGGCTGTTCATACATGACTTGAAATCTTTTGGACATCATGTGTTGCAAGTGATCACATTGATGGCACTACTGATTGATGAATCCACACTTTGGTAAGGCAAAGTCTTTAGAAGAAAGTAAAGTTGGGTTGGGACTTTGATATTTTTATTTCATTGCATAATGCATGTAGTCATGTATGATTTCATGTGCAAATTGTTCAATATTTATTTGCATGTGTACTTCCATAGTAACATTTCAATACTCAACAACATAAAAAAGCCCATATTATAATTTTTAAGGTTCACTTTATTTGACATCACCAATATCATTTCAATGGTCAAAAGGAAATTTACCCACATTTTATTGTTTAGAGTTCATTTTATTTGCTCTTCAAGACCTATCTTCGTAAAGTTTTCCATTTCAAAAGGGTATCTTGGGTTATTTCAAATAGAGGAACTTACTTCTTTCATGGTTGAAACAACTAGACCCAAAATCAATGACCTTGATTTTAGACATAGTAGGGTTTTGCAACAATATATTCTCAGGCTTCAAATCACAATGTATAACATGTAACTTTTTAAGGAATCGAAGCGTGGACAAAAGTTGGCTTGCAAAGCTCTTAATAACAATTGGGCTAATACCCTGCACAATAATAGATTGTAACCACAAATGAACCTACTAATAACATCTTCATGAACAAGTAAATTTCAATGGATACAACAAGAAAAAAAAACCCCAAATCATATTTATTTCCTTTTGAAAGAAAGGTATCAATTGAAGAACTAAAATAAAATTATGTTTAAATTGTAAAACTTTGTGTAATCCCATGTGGTATGTATAAAATGTCCATATATGTAGGTCTTGGAATGAACCTGAAAATTGTTTCGTTTGATTAATTCGTAGAGGGATATGTCATGCAAAGCAAAGGTAATGCAAAGATGGCCTCTAAAGTAAAATGATTCATAGATGGTGACAATGTTTGTGCTAGTTGCCTCCATCGTCGCCTGTCACACCTCACCTTCCCTTCCCCACGTCATTGGCTACTTTCAGCTCCACCTTCTTGGAACAACCATCTGGTTTAATAGATCTCTATTCATCAAGTTTTGTAGCCTTGTTACTTAAGCCAATGTTAAAGACAATGTAAAAACATTTATTATAACTCTTGGTTGAGATTAATAAAATTTAAGTTTTACTTAAAATCATCACAATTAAAATTGGCATCACATAAATTGCTAATAGAATAATCTCCTTGATTATTCAAATTGTGTAAGTGAAAATGGACAAGCATGCCTATCATCTCATAACCATGCAAGGTGATGGCAGTACAAAGATTCATGAAGCCCACCTTTCAAAGCCGGCAATGCTTGTAACATAATGTGGAGGAAGTTCTAAGTTTTTCAATTACACTAATAATTGTAATGAACATCACATTTATTTATTTTTTACACTTGAAGTATCAAATAACCTGAATCAAAGCCCTAATTGATAGAAATTTCCAAAAGAAACACAAGAAATTTGAAAAGCAAGAAGAACCTTGTTGCGTAAATGTTCCAAGATTTTGACTTCAACTAATGCTTGTTGATGAAACCGTCGTTTGTTTCGTATCATTTTGACTGCTCGTAACACCTTGTACTTGTGGTCGCTACATTTTAAAACTTGGCCAAAACTCCCTTTCCCTAAAATTCCTAGGACCTCATACCGATAGGCTAAGTGATCATGTTCCACGACATTATAATCACCTCTCTCATCATCAAAACCTACATGGGCCACCAACAACCACCAAAGTCATCGTAATTATCTCTTCAAATCCCTTTAGTTTTATAAAGTTAATCATACATTATTGTGTATGTTTATATATCGGTTTAGGATGTCACTAACCAAAATTGCAATTGCCAGGGGTACTTGAAGGATGAATTTTTTGACAATCTAAACCAAGAAAGAAAATGTCCATGTATGGTAAGATTTCTTGTTGCTCAAATTCTGTCATGTTTGATGCACATTGCTTCAATACAACTGCACCCACATATAGATCATGAAATCAAGTTTCATTTTGTTAAATTATAAATTGTGGTGTTATGGTCAATTAAAACTAACATGCATGTACATTCATATTGGTTATCTGAATATTTCAACAATTGTTTCATATATTTTCGTAGTAGTTGACATGCATTACAATTTTTGTTTTGGAAAAAAAGATGTTCAATTGACATCCCTAACAAAAATAAGGTGTATATGTACTTTCAGAGGTGGTTGGGGTAGTAGGAAAACATTGAGTAGGAAGTGCCATTGCATCTATTTTCTGCATATCAAGAATCACAAAGTTCAATTGTGTTTACACTAATTTTAAATTACAACTCAAAATCAAATATCAATTTAGGAGAAACATTTGGCATTAATAAGTGTGTTCATGCACATTTAGGTTCTAGAAGCAAACATTGGGTTGAATATAATTACATAGTACATCATGTAAAAGGATCAATCAACATTGGAGAATATTAAGGGAAACTAGACATAAGATGATGAAGTGGACAAGGATTTTCACCTCACACTTTTGGTATGTTGATACAATTGTGTTTTTCTTGGATGAGCCCCTCTCCGTTAATGCTAATCTAGGGCTATTTTCACCTACAACTTGCTAAACCAGATCATGTGCAAGTGTTCATTGAAATGGCACAAGACCAATGGCAATAATATATTTTGTGTGGAATCCTTTGAAATTCTCAATTGTTTGTCCAACATTCAAATGAGATTTTTTATTATTTGTGCACGCTTCATGTTCAATTTGTTAAAATATTTTTCAATTTTAATAGGATAAAAAATTGTGATAAATGGAGTCAAGATCTTCAAATAATGACAAACAAAATCTTGACCCACCAAAAACATATTGACCATTAAAATCATGAACTTGGAAAAGGTAAAAATTCAAATTCAAGAATTGTTTAAGAACAAATGATCAATGTAAACTCACAGTGTTTGAAATTCGTGAAGTTTGGATGGTTTCAATTGGGTTTCCACCAAATCCTGTAAAATCTTAGTTCAAACTTGTGTAAACACACCAACATTCATTTGTTGAACTTTTGACATTAATTGAATATTATATTTGAACACACTGTTTCAAAAACTATGTTAGGAAGTGCCTTCTAACCCAAGTTGATTATTATTTTTTTCACTCACCATAAATGTTCAAAAATATCCACTTCCTACAATTGTCCGTCTCATCATTCCCAAAGGATTAAATCCCTCTCTTTGGCCACTTTTAGATAATGTTTTCAAACAACTTACTACAACAAATTGCATGTCACATTTCAAAATTTGGCCAAGTTCAATTCACATTCAAAGGAATTTATCCATGTTCTCCAATAGTTTGTTTAAAGTAACCTTTGTAATTTGCATGGCAAAACTATGCAAACACAACCTTGAAATATGCTTCTTCCAATATGGTCATTAAATTGGCAAAATGTGTGGAGCAAAAAATTTAGACATTGTTATTAAAATTACATCAAATCATCATATTAAATACCCGAGACAATATTTTTGTTAGCAAACATTAATGTGCATATAAGAAAAATGTGACATTGTGGATGCATACATTTGATGGAATTGGGACATATGGAAGAGGTAGTAGAAAGACAAATAGGCATTACCAAGAGGAAGAGAGGTTTGGCAAAAACCAAGATTGAGTTTAGGTGGTTTCATTTTGTTTGTTTGCACTTGGTTGTTAATTTCAAGACCTTCTTTATGTGAATTGACCACAATGCCATTGTTTGCATGACTTTCATCATTAACATATCTGCAAGATTGCAATGCCAAATTCTCATATTGCATGTTTGATTCTATATGTAGATGGCACGTAATAAAACTTTGATAAAAATAGACATTCAACAAAAGGGAAACAATTTGATTTGCAGAGCCCTAAATGTGGATAATTAAGATTGTCCAAAGTAGGTTTACCAAATAAAAATGCATTAGGATACAAAATATCCAAGAGTCATGAAAACATTGCCTGTGGTTAACTTCAGATTCCACATTTGTTTCAAGTTGTACTTGTCCTGTCATTTTGATCTTTTGTTCATTTTTCTCTTCAACTTGGAATCTCTCTGAAGTTGGAAGTACCCTTGTCATCTGATTTCCAATACTCATTATGCAATCTTGTACATTTTTACCCCTTATATGTGAGTCCAACTTGGAGTAATTGTTGGTTTGATGGGAATGGACAATTTTCTTATGATCGCATGGACTTGAATTTGACTTCATTGATCCCTCTGAGCTTTCAAGATTTTGAGGATCACATGATGGATTTAACTTGTTGATCAAAGTTGAACCAACATTTAGCCCTATGTCATTTGATCCATCTATTGTGTTTTTCATAACATTGTTGATGTTTGTTTTTCTTGGGGTTGTTACACCCCTACATGTGAAGGTCACATTCTTGTTCCTATTTTGGTTGAGGGCTTGTGTATCAACTTTTTGCATTTGCTTGGAATTTTGTTTAGATGGTGAAGCCAAATGGGTTGCAAGAACAATGGGATGTGAGTTTTTTGAATGTCTTATCATATTATTCTTTTCGAGATTTAAACCATGATTCGGTCTTGGAGTGGCTTCACTTAGAATATCACCTTTATTTTTTAACACCCTTGTTTCTCCTCCATGAGATGCATGAATAGTATTAAGACCTCCATTTCTTTGAGTCCTCTCTGATAGGAGTATACTCTTCACCTTATCAATTCTACTCTCTAACCCACATCCAAACCTTGCAGAAACAAGAGCTTGAACTCCAGCAAGATCAAAAGATATGTCATCTTTTTTGTTTATCAAGGGGCCTACTTCATCATAGATACTTGTGGCAAGCTCTGCTTGTTCCTCAAGGTTTCGGCGAACTTTTGTGAGATTGAGAGTAGGGAGATCTGACCTACCGCTTTCAATTCTTCTAGGTCGATCACTACTTTGATATATTCCCACAACTTTGTTGATTGAAGGAGTTGCCTTTGAGTGAATATTTTTACGAATGTTGTTTGTCCAATTCCCATTACTATTGAAATCTTGATTCATGAAAGACACATAATCCAACAACTTCAATGTTTCTATGTCTTTTTGCCCCATTAGTTGCAGCTTGACTTTTTTGATTGTTGCATATCACTTGTTGCTATATTCAGGTCTTCAATTCTTCACTCTGCAGGCTTATGCACCATTTGAGCATGTTTGACTAGACCCAGTCCACTTTGCAAGGATGGATATCATAAATTTTTTTCAACTTGTCAATTGTCACCCTTGATCAATGTTCTGGAGAGAACAAGTGTGATGACTTTGTGAAACTCTATTATGAGAGATATTGTGGACAAATCTGACAAAATGGGTTGTGTGCGTCAAAACCCATAGAAACCTAATTTCCTTACAAAAATTCATTATCCCAAAACCCATGAATACTCCTTGATCTGAGAACAGACATAAAATCAGACATTGATCTGAACATAAACAATGATGATGCATGATAGGGTTTGGAGGTTAATGTTGAAAACAGATGGATCAAATGATCATATGAAAGTAGATTCAGACAAGATTCAGAAGCAAACTCAAACAACAGAGTTGTAATGACAACTAGCACCTTCAAATGCCAACAAAGCTGAACTGCATCCATCATGTTGTGCACTTGCTACTACAATTCTGAAACTAAAACATAGTTTGTATCAGCCCAAAATGGATTCTAGAAATATGACTTCACAACAAGCAACCTTGAAATGTGGCCATCCCCATAAAATTGTCATGCCAAACTCTGTTAGAAATGAAAAATTTCCTTCCAAATAGAAAACAGATGGATAGCAGAGACTCCTCACATTCACCCCATGCTCAAAGCTAGAGATTGCAACACCTGGACTTGTCTAGGAGACATCAAAGCAGTGGGTCCCTTAGTACCTCTCAATATGGCATTGTCAGAATCTTGACTACTTAGCAAATGCATCACATTGTGCTTTCAGCAAGGTGCATGAGGAAATTTGTGATTTGAGGAAATTTTGGAAACAACTTCCAGTCTTGATCATGGGCACTCAGATCAGACCGGAAACTCGAGGGGGGTATTCTTATACATTGGTTATGGAGGACTTCAGGAAGCTGCTTGTGACATTTGCAAAATTTAGCTGTTGGTGGGTGTAAGAGTTGTTGGGGGTGAGAGAAGGAGCAAGGCAAGGGGAGTTGCAAAGAGCATGCAACAGAAGATAACATGGGGAGGAGGAGCGGTTAGTGGAGCCGACAACAGTAATACCGGTCAATCCTTTCACCAAGTTCCCCATGATGACCGACCTCACAAACAATAAATTTCCGCTAGACTTTTGTTAACCCCTTGAATATCCTTCAGGCTTGCTTCTCCCCTAGTTTCAACGCTCTTTGAATCTCAACAGCAACCTCTCTCCTCTCTGAGTCCGGATTATCCTAGTCATGCGGCCAGGGAACTGCAATGCTGTGGATGGTGGATGAATCAGGGTTGAAAAGATAGCTAGCTACCTGGCTGTGCCGCTCCATATCTCCTTGCTTTAAGGGGAATTATTACTACACCATTGAGCCTCTTCTCTTCTCTGATCCTTGTTAGCCATTGTTCTACTGTAGCTCCCATTTAGGGCCACTTTAGAGGAGGGTCCAAGGTCCAAGGACCAATGAATACAAGCAATCATATTGGTGAAAAAGCTTTAAATTGGTTTGCAAGGCCTTTAAACAAGGGTCGAAGACCAAAAAGTGGCAAATTGAGGCTAAACCTACATGGCACCTGTTTTGGTGGCAAAATCAATTGGTTCAGACCAAAAAACAGTGCTAAAAGGATGGCTCCTGATTTGGAGAACCAAGAATCAGGCTAGGGACCAAGGTAAAGTCCAACTCAAGGATTCAAAAGAGTTTGCTTCAAATCAATCCAAATTGGTTGCTAGGAAATTGGACCCTGAACCCTCGTCTAAAGTGAGCCTTAGTATCTGTCCCAAAAGGGTGGCGGGACTGAAAGCTTGAATTTGCTTGATGGGTGTTTAGCAGTGCAACAACTTTGGATTGCAGCTACAACCAGGGTTTTAATTTGTGATGTAGCCACACTGGTGATCATGCACAAGAGGAATTTGCCAAATTTGGGTACAGGTCAGAGAGGAAAGTGAAAACAATTTAAGAATCTGGCTATAGTTTTGGTGACTTGTTGGAAACTATTGTCTTAATATGGCGATTTTGAATCCATAGTCTAAAGTGGCCCTAACTACAAAAAAACATACATTACCAATGGAAAGAAAATAAAATGTTTGTGTTTTCATAATTGATGATATTAGGCAACTTTTACATCCATGTTAGAGAATTTTATTATAGATTCATCCATTTGGAAAGAATTGTGTTATTACATTTAAAGAAAGAAGTAAATATGGTATTGGAGCAATATATAGCACAAGATTTGAATGCACATCTGGTTGTTGTGGGAATTCCATCATTCTCCATCTTTTGGCAAAACGAAATATAATTCAAAAAAGAAATGTTCTTTGTGTTATTGTTGCGATGAATAAATATAAAAACAAAATTTTACATGAAATTCTACAATTCAATATAAGGAAAAATGTTCCAAACTCTAACATTAATAAATTATATACATTCTCAAAATTATACAAAGATATGAAGGTTATGTTAATAAATAATTTATACCTTAACTCATAAATGGGACAACAAACATCATTGATAAAATTGTGATAAAAACAAACAACTCAACTTTACAAACCCTCTTCTATATGTATTTGTAAACTTCAACACATTCATTACTAATCATTCTATTCTAAAGAACATAAATCGTAATGGACTCCCTGGGAATATCATTCCTATTGCCTCGATTTCTTATAATTTCTATTATCAATATGACACATATGGACTTTAAAATAATTTTAATTTTTTTTATCAAGCATGAACAAATTTCGTTAAATTTAGCTTTTTGTTTTGACAAATTATAAAAGACAAGGTCAAACCTTTGATAAGCTAATTGTCGATTTATATAAACCATTTGAACACATGACAATTACAATGGACAATATGTATTGACTCTTTTTTGTTCACAATTCAATTGAAGGGGTTATAATTCAATGAGAATGAAGACATTCAAAACACATCCCCCAAAATATAGAGAAAATTAGTCTCCACATAAATAAAAAACCAAAAAACATTGATTGTTCAACTTTTTTTCTAACAATAAAAGAAAATCAATATTGGCATGAAGACCTTAAGAATTTTGGAGCTCAATCAAGAGTGTTATGATCAAGAGTGCTTAGACAAGAGTTTTGAATTTACGTGTTTGAAACGTTATGTATTTTCCATGATGGCAATAGGAAGCAGCTAAAGACAAGGCAGGAAACAGCAGCAATAATTTCCAGCAAAGAACCCATATATTGCTTCTGCCCTCATATGCAAGTGCGTATCTTTAGTAACTCCATGTGAATACACCAGATGGATCACATCAACAATCAGGGGGTTCCTCATGTTTTATATGTTCATGACTGCCCATCACTATCCTAGTTCTAATGGTTTTCATGCTCCTCATCTAACTAGTTATCTTGCAGCATCATATGGAGGTACTTTGAGTAGGTAAGCCATGGTTATTTATATATATAGATTATGCATGGCTTGATATATGATGTTGATCATTTAGCTGTGAAGCCTTAAATAAGGTTGTGGTTGTAAGGCTTTGGGGATTTTTTTTTCCATTTTGCTATCTTGATACCCTTTCATCTTCAAATAAAGTGCAAAAATTGGGTTTGGAAGGAAAAATCAATTGAGCTCGTTAATGTATTCACATTGCTGAATTTAGAAAATTTTGATTCTGAAAATGTAAAAGATAAAGAACGTGTTCACGCTTGTGGCAATTGCAGAGGCTACACTAGTATGTTATGAACTAATGAAAGCTGGGCAAGCAAGTGACTTAAGAAGGTACACTGTTAATGACAATTTGAAACCTTGAGTGTCTCCAGCAGTGCCCTTCATTTGAGCTGTTATCAGTATCCAACATAGTGATAAGTCTTCCGCCACCTACAGTTTCACAGTAATGTATCACTTTTCTTTCTCCAACTTATTGACACATTGCTATGGTCCATATTTACAGTTATTTTACAAAATACATTTGTTGCTTGCTTCGCCTCTAGCTGTAAAACCCAGACAAGAGAGACAAAGAGGGAGCTAAAAAAGGCAGAGCGTTTCCAGAGCACCGTTGCTCAAATTTATTGATACGGTCCACCACTGCAAACAAACGCTCTTTTGCAACAGCATTCCTTGCAGTGCTGTGAGCCCATACAAGATAGAAAACAGGGAGCAAAAAAAGTGCAGGGAAGCTTATTCGCGCCGCTGCCGGGGATCGAACCCGGGTCACCCGCGTGACAGGCGGGAATACTCACCACTATACTACAACGACCTTCAAGAGACCTGCCTGTTTGAATGTTCAAAGAGTTTTATTATATATAACAAAATAAAATTTGGTTCAAGGTTTTTTTTCACTTTTCTTTTCTTCCTGTTTTTCGAATTTCAGGGTGCGCTGATGAATTCTTTGGACGATTTCAACAGACATGTAAGAGGATTCAAGAATGTACAAGGAAATGGAAGTCTGGATAACTTGTGGTAGTAGTTTCAGCTTTTTGTTTGAGAATTGAGAATTAGAATTCATACTTGTAGGCTTCAAAATGCCTCAGTAAACCACCAGAACCCACATTGGTATCTTCGGCTTTTTTACTGAGTCCTTTTATTGGTCATATTAAGCCCAAAAAATGTTAGAATTGAGCTCTGAGTCTGTGATTTAGTCTAAGCATGGGATATTTGCAATATTTAGAAATAACATAAGCAAAATGGGATAAAAAGTGGGGTTATTGGAAGAACCCAGGTAACCACATTTGGAACACCAACACAAAGTATTGGGGCACTGAGAACATTATTGGGAAGATATGATGAACAAAACCAGTGTTGGCTGGTTCTGGTTAAGCCAAATTTTCTGCATGAGGGAAAACCTTCAGTTCCAGTTCTTTAATTTATAAAGAAATTTGAAACCATCTGTCTTGGTTTCTGATTTCTTTTTTAATCAGTGCCAGTTTCTGGTTGATGGTTTTGTTGGCATTGCTTACCAGGGCAAGGATATTGTGTTTAGATTCATTATAGAGTATAGTAGCTTAAGGGATTTTGGACCCTAGGTCATAATAGGCTTACTTTTATATAAGGATCTTTGAAATATGATATTTTGGCTTGTGTTGAAACTTTGAGATTAGTTATAGAGTTATAATATCTTGAAGGATTTTGATTTCTTTTGGAGGATTTTCTGAAGACTATATTTTTGCATGGTGAAATATTTGAGTTTCTTCTTTTGCCTTAAGATACTTTTTAATGTGAATGGCAAGGCCACAGTGTGACATACCCCTTCTTTCTAATGGGGGCAGGACAGGGCCAGGTTCAGCCAGTTCTTGAGCTGGTTATGTCATTGTTCAAGGGCCCGATTTCAATATGTAGTCTATTTCATTTTTTTCTCATGTGGCAGCTTTACAAACACTCAGACATGATGAAGTTTTGAAATTTTCTTAATTTTCTGAACCACCTCATATTGCGTAGGTTTAAAAGATACCAAGGAAAGTCATTGTTTCCAAAGGGACTTGAGCTTCCCCTCCAACAAACATGTTGCTGCCAGTGTTTTTTGAGGCTAATACTATTCCTCATCACCCAGATGAGAAAAATGACAGCCCAAGACTTGGAATTTCTCCCAGGAAAATGTGGCCTTTTCGCTTGTCCTGATTTCAGCTTTCAAATGCAATGAAATACAAAATCACAAACAATCTCAATTCCCAATGTAACTTCTTATAGTAAATACAAATAGCAATCAACTCCGCTAGGTTCTTACTTCTTACAAATCTACCTTCTGCCATCCATTTAAAATATTTCTAATTTCATAGGGTGTCAACACAATAGTTTAGTTCCATTTTCAATGGAGTATCCTGGCTGCACAACACCTCCTGCTGAGTTGTCAAATGTCCCCTCCATGAGGAAAAACATAAAAGGACTCATGACAACTACTTAGAGAAGTAGTTCTCTTGAACCAACAAGACAATATGGCAATGGTCTCTACACTCAAGGAAGATTGTTTCAACTAACCCATTGACATTAAAAAGTTGATCATCAAAACTTGATGAACTTCATTACAAATTGTTAATAACTTGAATATTATACAAAGTTGTTGGCCAACAAGGAAGGGGAGAAAAGGACACTTAGATTCAAACATGACAACAGGAGCCAAGGTCACTTCCATGGGTGATTCCTTATTCCAAAATATTTCATTTAAATTTTATTTAAAAAATCTAATAAAAAAATGTTGCAATATATAATTATATTAATAGATGTTTAAAGAATGTCCCCCAAATATGTTATGTTCAAAAAAACCTTTGCAATTTTATTTTTTTCAAATAGTGTTTAAAAGCATTGGTGTTTAACTATTCCCAATTCCATTTGTTTCCCATCTAATTGCAATCCATTGTTTCATAAATGATAACCTTGGGTTATTTCATTAAAGAAATATCTAAAAGATAGGTATTCAAGAGAAAAAGTTTAAATGTCTTAGAATCACTCTTTTGTTATTACAACCTTTATTCTAAAAGTAAAAAATGATTGCTTTCAAGTTTCACAAATCTAGTGTGACAAAAAAGTTGGGCACACAATAGTCAAAACAAGGAACACATATATTAAATGGTAGAGCCACTGTCTGAATTATCGACTACCTTTGAACTTGTGGCCACCTAAATTCCTGCCATCACCAACAAGAAAAGGCTTGAAGTCTCTAAGGGTTCAAATCTCTCTGATATTTTTCTCTTGAACCCATTGGCCTTCCTTCTCTTCTCAATTTCCTTAGACCACATAAACCCAAAACAACATTAAACTTCCAAAAGAACCCAAGTCTTAGATTACACTTTGTAACATAGACCCCTAAGTCCAAATAGATTACATAAACCAATACTCATGACACCACATTTCAAATTGACAACACATAAAAAAAGAAACAATGCACTTCAACTCCCCATTGACTGCTTCACAAGTTTTACAAAGAACCATAGCCCCCTTACATGATCCACCTTGTAAAATTTGACAAAATGTGACTGTTTTTCGGAATTACCAATAATTAGGGTGTTTTCTCATGATATGCATATCAACAACATTCACACACAAATCAACCAAACACACACAAATTGAGAAGATTCCAGGCGGTTCTTGAGACCTTAAGATCTTCATCATCCCCTTTGTCGTCAATGTTCAAATCCACCCCCCTAAACTAAATTCATGTCTCTCGAAATACATTACGTAGCGAACTCCATAGTACTTCTATTGGAGCCCAAAAATTTAGCCTACTTCCCCTTTCATCTTTCCTATCTATCAATCCCCCCCAAAAAATTCCAAAAAAATCCATCCCCATCCCCCACTCATCTGCCTTGTTGTTTGTCTTTCTTCAATTCCACAACAAAAATTCCACCGACTCCTCATCACTTGGCAACTCCTTTGCCTCACATTTAGCCAGTGTTTAGTAATATCCACTCCAATTCACTCCTCCCAAATAAAAGAAAACAACACAAAAACATCAAAGCCATAAACACCACCGCATCTCCATCACTCCTTTTCCTTGTTTTCATCACTGTCATGTGTAAACACCTTCGACTGAAAATAGGAAAAAACATTCTTCCTTGAAACCCTAAAATTTCTTCCCATTCACATCCAAACCCTAAAATTAAAATTTGTTACACACATGACACCTCCTTCCTTAATTTATCTATGTCCACACAGATCCCAAAATGATTGAATTTAGTTAAACACTTGCAAATCACACCTAACACGTTCCCCTTGTTTGCCATCAATCCTTTTTATGATGTAGATTTAGCTGCCGTCATCAAATTCTCTGCAGCCTTTCTCGTCCTTGTATTTCATAAAGGTATATGGACCTTCCCAATTAGCAAGTAATGCCCTCCTTTTCCTTTTTTTTTCTCATCTTTACAATGGGTTTTCCTTCCTCAAATCCTACAAACTCCAATTTGCCTTTTTGCGCAACATAACTTTTGCGTTGCTTCTTCTATGTTTGGTCCACATTCTCCAACATAGATGAATGCATATTGGAAATGAGTTTGAACTTCTCCACCATTAATTGCGTCATCTCCTCCAAGGTGAACTCTTCCTCTTCCACAGTAATGAATGCAGCAAGGCTATTGTCACATGTGAACCTTGGGGTTCTTCCAATTGGCACCATGAAAGGACAGAATTTGGTGGCGGCTTGAACACCATTTCTATAGCCAAACATAATTCGGGGTAACTGGAGATCCCAATTATCCAAATTAGTAGATGACACAACAAATAATCCATTCTTCAAAGTTTTAATCATCCTTTCCATCATCCCGTTGCATTGAAGCCATTGTGGAGCTATGAATTAATTGAGTGATCCCATATTTTTTATATGTTAGGTCAAATTCAGTCACCCACTCACCTCCATTATCAATGAGAATGAACCTAAGCACGCCAAATCTGCATATCATTTCCTCTTCCAGGAATCTTGCGGTTGTAGCAACATCATGATCCTTGACAGGCCTTACTTCATACCATTTCGAATAATGGTCAATGGTGACTAGAACATACATATTTCCATTTTTAGTTTAAGCAAAGGCCCAGTAGTATCCAATGCCACCCTATAGAATAGGTCATAAACAAGAATATTCTTCATCTCCTTAACACTTAACCTAACATTTTTTGAATTTTTGGCAAGCTGACAACATTGGCATTGTTTCACCACTGTTCTCACAGTTTCATTTATGTCATGCCAAAAAAATCTTTTTTTAACTTCAACTAGTGTTCTTCCTTTGCTGAAGTGCCCCATCTCCTCATGTATGTCTCTGACCAGTGCCTTTTTTTATTTGGGCTTCTGCACCACCAGATTTTTGAAAAACAACGTATCTTCTCTCCAGTGGTAATTCAATAGTCTTATTTTGACTCAGTCAACCTTAATAACATCATCCAGCACTTGGTCTAAAATGCTTCTAGACAACAGGGTCATGTAAATTTCGTCCTTCTAGATGTCCATTTGTTTTCCTATTTCTTCTATTTCAATGTTTTCTTCACTACTACTCAAATCAATGGGGTTTATTTCTACATCCACCATTGCCTAGGCCTCACAAATCAATCCCCAATAATTAGTGTCTGGTGTTGAAATCCTATTCGCCTTCCTTTTTGGGGCATGTACCTTAGTTAATAGATTAAAATTCTTTTCTACAAATCCCAAATTGATTCATTTCTTCTTGTTCTTCCCTCTGCATCAATTCAACACCAACATCCTGGGAGATAATAAGGATATGTGGATTCACGGTGGTGGATTTCTAGACTTGTGCCACACTAACATTCTTCTTTTCATCTTGTATCTCCACCCCAAAATCCTCATCCTCATCATATGAACCAACTGGATTACGGCTCAAAGCATCAGCATTTGTGTGCCTAGCTCTGGCCTTGTGGACAATTTGAAATTGAAGTCTTGGAACATGGATATCCACCTGTCTTTCCTACCAAATGGATTAAATATTGTTGCAAGCCACTTTAATGGCTTGTGGGTAGCCCTAACAATAGAGGAGGCCTAATATAAATTATCGAAATGTAGTATCCCCTATATTAAAGCATAACACTCATCTTCCATAGGATGGAACTTCCTTTGTGAAGGTGTGAAACCCTTACTTACCTATGTAATAACTCATTCATGTTTATTTTGCTTCTAGGATAGAACTGACCCTACCTCTTCTACATACCAATCTACATCAAATATGAAAGGTCTTTCAAAGTTAAGTCTTATAAGGATGGGTGCTTCAATCAACCTGGGCTTGAGTGTGTCAAAAGCTTGCTAACAGGTAGGGGTCCAAAGGAAACTCTAATCCTTCTTGGTCAAATCAAAAAGTGACATAACAATTTTAACATATCCACGTACAAAATTCCTGTAATATCCTATCAAACTTAAAAAGGCCTACACATTAGTTATAGTCCTGAGTATTGGAAAATCCTTAACAACCTGTATTTTTTTGGATCAAGATATGAACCCTGCTTGGTCACAACATGTCCCATAATACAATTTGTTGTGCACCAAATGAACATTTCTTGGGGTTTAGTTTCAAATTCACCTCTCGCAATTGTGTAAGAATAACCTTCTGGTGTGTAAGGTGTTTTTCCCATGTTTGGCTGTGTATATTGACATCATTAACAAAGACCTTTTAAAATTGGTCTATCTAATCCTTAAACATTTTTACCATGGTTTTGGAAAATGTCCTTGTTGCATTCTTCAGTCCAAACGACATCACCTTCCAATCATAGAGATTAGACTTCATGATTATAGCTATTTTTTTAATGTCATTTAACGACATTCGGATTTGCCAAAAGCCATAGTGTAAATCCAATGCACTAAACCATTGGATGCTTCCCATTTAAGAGAAAACATCGTCAATTAAAGGCATTAGAAATGCATCCCTTCTTGTCTACATGTTCAATGGTCTATAATCACCATAGAACCACCTACTACCATCCTTCTTAACAAGTAGATTAACCCTACAAACATATTCAAAGTCAGTATTTTTCATCTTGCCAAGTTTGACCAAAGCCTGAATTTATTTGTTCACTTTAGTTTCTTCCCAATAAAACAACCTCCTTGGTGTGGTGCGACATGGGGGAAAACATGCATGTTCCCCTATTATGGAGCACCCCAACCCCCTTTTCTGCCAAGCAAAAACATCCTTGAAATCATCCAACAAAGTCCATAGTCCTTCAACCTAATTTTCATCAGAGGCTTGGTCAAACTTTATCCTGCTACGTATTTCATCCCATTTTTCATCTCTAGATGAAACACCATGCTACATGCTTTCATGATTCAGATGCATTAGATTAAGGACATGCACATTAACAGAACATCCCTTGAGATTTTCTAATTCTTTAGCAGTTACCCACTAAAGTTAATCAACATAATCATCTCCTTTTGTGTTATATATTCCTCCAATAACATGCAATGTTGATCTTGTAAGATCATATTCACAATTTGATTGGTAATCTCTATTGAAGAAGATGGTTCAGCTTTAGTCCTTCAAATCATCTTCAAGTGCCACATCATTTTCTTGCATGATCAAGCTTACGTGACCACCTTCCTCATCAATTTCACTCCCAAATTCAATCATGTCGTCATGAAATGAACCTTCATCATTATGATATTTTGGGCTTGCAAAACATCCACCTTTCCAAGACAAACCTTTCTCAAGTAGGTCCTCCATTTGGAGTTGCTGGAACTTCTTATCAAGACTCTTAATATGCTCCATCAAAAAGGCAAGCCGTGTCTCCCCATATTATACAATGTTCGCAACATTCAAAGGTAGCATTTCCACATCAGCCCCAGGTCCATGCCTAATTTGTATGGTGCCTTTTTTTACATTGACCATTGCCCCAATCTTCATGAAGAAGTCTAAACCCAATAGGAGGTCGTATGTGTTTGTATCCACCACCAAAAATACCATACTACAAACCACATTGTTGACACGCACAAGTATGTCATCTAGCCTCCCCAAAGCAATGGTAATAGTTCCAAATGTTGTCTTGTATGTTTCATGACCCGAACCAAATGCATGATTCCAAGCTCTTGTATTATACTGTCTGCCATTATTGATATAGATGCACCAATATCCACAAGTCCCTCAATCACCCCATTGTTCATCTCTATGGGCAAGTGCATGGTTTTCCCTCAATAAGTTTTGTTCACAAAAATCCTTCTAATAGTAAGGGTATTGTTGATAATTGTGACTTGATTCCTTCCAGTCTCTTCATCTTTTTTGTTCTGGTTAGTTTAACCAATCCTTTAAGATATTCCAATTCTCCAATGACCTTCATGATTGTCTCCATGGGGGTGAGAGAAATTCGGCCTTTCATGAAATTTAAAAGAATTTTCATAGTAGTGACATACATTCAATTCGATTCAAACATACGCGTATTATACGTTTTTTTGGGTTTTTTAAAAAATACTTGAAAATACTTTATCATCGTTGTCTTTGTTCACTGTTTCGAAAGTAGGTGTAAAATTGTGTCAAATGTTTTCAATCATCTTTGAAACCAATTGCAAGCTCGACAAGGACCAGACCCTAAAATTAGTGTGCAGTTTTATTCAAGGTATGCCTATGCTCAAGCTGGTTAAGAAGGGTTTGGGCTCAACTTGCTCAACGTTTTGCTCATCGTATTCACATATTTCACATTTTCAAATTTTAAAATACTTGAAAATACTTCTTTTTGAGCACCTTCGAAAAATACGCATATTTCATATGTCACTACTATGAAAATTTTTGATCTTGCTCTAGAATTGGACACTTCTTCTTTGGTTTTGTCTCCTACCTCAATACCTTCGACTTGTTTGGCAATTCCCTCTACTTCATTAACTTGCATCGGAAGCTTAATTTTGAAAATCTTGTTTCCAATTGATAAATGGTGATTAGCACCACAAATCTTGTTTAGTTCTATTAGTGTGGCTTCTTCATCATTGACCAACACCTCAAAGGTAGTTGGAAGTGGAGTTAGAAGGTTTAATGTCTTTCTTCTTCCAACAATAATCCTCCAAGTGTCCTAAGCCATTATAAAATGAACACCTTATGCAACAATTCTTAGCCCTATGTCCTCCACCACATTTGTCGCATTTGGGACGCATATCACTGTGCTTTAGACAAGCCACTGTAGTGTGGTGATCAACTTGGCATAAGTGACACCTAGATGTACTCTCAGAAGAACTAGCACTAGTTCCATTCCTACTACTAAATACCCTAAAAAAATGTATCAAGGTCTCATTCAACATTGACAATTGCTTATCTGTAGATGATTCTCCAATTGCATCTTCATCCTTCTCCTCCTTGACGGGATCATATAATATTTCCCCCAGGTCCCCTAGAATCCCCTCAATCTATATTGTTGCAATCACCATTTCTTCGATGTGTGTGTAGGTCTTTACCACAGAAAGTCTTTTAAATTTTGGTCTTAATCGAGCCAAAAACCTTTTCCTTTGTTCAACGTATTTGATCTTCCCTCTCTGAAAAAGCTTATCTAAGCTTTCAATATATTTTTCAACCCACTTTCTAGGTTCTTAATTGATTGCATCAAGTTTGATGCAAATTTCATTTACATCATCATCACCAAAGTTTTAAACAATTATAGTCCTTACAATAATTTAATGTGCTGATGGCAGATTTCTTGAACCATTCCTTAGTTTGGCTGCCCAAGTTCAATTTGGCTATCTTAAACAACTTGTCATCATTGAGATCTCTAACCTCAATTGCCACAGTCAGATGTTCAGCCCAATCATTCACATTCTCATGGTCCTTGCCCCAAAACAATTCATCCATACCTTAAGGATTAGTCATCGCGATCTGCTGGATTCAAGTTAAATGGTGAAAATTGTTGGGACCAATTAACTAAAAATCTTTGCAAATGTAGAAATTATTATGATCCCAAGCCTTACTAATTCATTTCCCCCCTTCGGGTTTACTTAGTACATAGAATATTCCTTCTTTCTATGTTGTCATTACATGATTAAAGGATAAGGGTTTAGGTGTGGTATTTGTGCTTGAAATCCTGCTCGTGTCACCACATCAAGCAACCATACTTCTACTTCATCAAGTGTGCAACTACTATGTCGCAACCCCACTTTTGGAAGAGTGTGAAGATGACACTCACATTCCCAAAAATGGGGACTTGGGAGTCTTTTGGGACTCCTGAAACTTCAGAGTTCAATTACAGGGGTCAAAACACCTCGCATTGAGGCATTCTTTATATCATTGGAAAGCTATCAAAGTGTAGATGTCAAAAATGGCTTTGCATGAGCCATTTGGACATTTGTAGCACAAGTTATGGCAAAAAGAAGGGCCACTAAAAGTCAAGAATCAACCCGACCCTGGTGTGTGCAGGTGGAGTGCGACAGACCGTTGGAAAACTCTCAAGGAGAGCTACAAGTTTGCTTTAGACCTCATCCCAATCGGAGGTCTGAGCAAAAAATTATGAGCTCACAAAGTCTTGGGAGTCCAAATTGTCACAGTTTCGGGTCTCTTCCTTGGGAGTCTCGGGATAAAAAGCCATTTGAATGTAGGTGTCGTGGACAAACGAAGAGAATACTATATGGGGGAAGGTGGTGGCTTCCCTCGAGTCCGGGCCGTGGTAAATCTTGTGAGTCCAAGGTTGCCTGTGGCTTGTCTTAACACTAAAGGTGCTCTAGAAAGTGAACTAACCAACTTGTTGGTTGGTTTGATGCATGTTCGAGTAAGGAACTAAAGCTTGTCCTCTTCCTAATCCCATCCCAGAACTTCAACACGCCCCTCTACCCCTTTTAATGCTGAGAGTTGGGAGCGTGCCCCGAGTTCCAAACAATTCCGATGTTTGAGTAACTTGGACCCATCTTGGGTCTAATTAAGAACTTGGGAGTGCGTCATATTAAGTGTTAACAAGAGAAAGACATTGCATGACAAATTTGTTCCCACATTTGTCTTTCATCCAAGTTGCCATTTTCATGAAGAATTCAGAGTCACTCTCATAGCCAAGTCTCAACTTTCAGGAATTTGAGGACAAAGTCCAAATAAGGTTACTAATGCAAATTAATCTAGTAACTACAGACCTCACACAGTGCTCTTGGGAAAATATAATTTCATTAAAGGATATGACTCTTGTCGGGTTCCTAAAATTCATGACCTTTTCCTAAATAAAACTTAAATTCTATCCTGCACTTCTTTATTAAAAAAACTCATGCTGCACTCTTTTAGCTATTGGAATAAGATCTTCAAAAGTAATTGGCAAAGGTGAGAAAGTTTGCTCATCTGAGCTATCTAGATGCCATGATTATTGAAATTCAACATTCTGCCAAAACTTCCAACACACCAATCGTGATGATAAACATGATGCCGCAACTCTGAAAATCATGTCACCTGCTTGGAATAAGACTTCAATTTCGGGTATGAAAAATTTGGTGAAGTGATCAAGAGCTCTCGTAAAATGAGGTATCCAAATATCTCCAACCCTAGGATTTTTTTTGGTTTTATCTAACACAATGTGAGTAGATCCGAGGTGAAGTGGAACTACTGTTGCAATTCTGCACTTTTGCACCAGCTGCTTGCTCCATCATGTGCCTTCACCCACACTCTCACTCGAGACACACCCATTATGTGTGATTTTGATGGCAAAATCTCCAACCTATGTTTTTGCAAGGTTGAATCCTACCATAGTCACCACCCCAAATCCAACCAACCTTAAAACCCCTGATCCAACTTGAGGAAATGGTTGACTAGAAGGGTTGTTAAGACTCTTAGCTATTTGCTGATCATGGATTGCCTGAAGATCATTAACAAATTGGTTAGAATCAGAACTAGACATGGCATCTCGAGGCATAAAACTTGTCACCGCACATGATGTTAACCCCAATTCATAGATTGTGTAACTAAATCAACTTGTTCTAATACCAAAAACTTGGGCACACAATAATCAAAACAAAGAACACATATTTTTAAATGGTAGAGTCACTCTCTAAATTACCCACTAGCTTTGAGCATGTGGTTGCTTGAATTCTTACCATCACCAACAATAAAAGGCTTGAGGTCTTTAAAGGGTCATATCTCTCTTATCTCTTTCTGTTGAACCCATTGGCCTTCCTTCTCTTCTCAATTTCTTTAAACCACATAAACCCAAAACAACATTAAACTTCCAAAAGAACCCAAGTCCCATGTTACATTTTGTAACATAGACCTTTGAATCCAAATAGATTGCATAAACCAATACTCTTGACACCACCCCTCAAATTAACAACACATAAAAAAAGAAAACAACACACTTCAACTCCCCATTGATTGTTTCACAAGTTTTACAAAGAACCACAACCCCCTTACATGATCCACCTTGTAAAATTCGACAAAATGTGACTGTTCTTTGGAGTTCCTAGTAATTAGGGTGCTTTTTCATGATATGCATATCAACAACATTCACACACAAATCAACCCGACACACACACATTGAGAAGATTCTAGGCCATTCTGGAGACCCCTAAGATCTTCATCATCCCCTTCATCATCATCAACCTTCAAATTCACTTCCTAGACTAAATTTATGCCTCTTGAAGTACATTACGTAGCGGATTCCTTAATACTTCTATTGGAGCCCAAAAATCTAGCCTATTTCCCTTTTTTTCCTTCCTCTTTATCATTCCCCCCAAAAACCTCTAGAAAAAATCCACCCCTATGCCCCATTTATTTGCCTTGTTATTCTTCTTTTTTCAGCTCCACATCAAGAGTTTTGTCATTGCTCGGTAGCTCCCTTGCTTCACATTTAGCCAATGTCTAGTAATATCCACTCTGACTCATTCATCCCAAATTTTAAAAAATAACACAAAAACATCAAAGCCATAAACACCACCGCATCTCCATCACTCCTTTTCTTTGTTTCCATCGTCGTCGTGTGTAAACACCCCTAGTCGAAAATAGCAAAAAACTTTCTTCCTTGAAACCCTAGGACTTTTTCCCATTGCCATCCAAACCCTAGGAACCTATGGCTTGTGGACCAAATACATTAAAGCCATATGGTCCACATAAAATGTAAACATGTTACCTAATAGGTAAAGCTTGAATTTGTGTAAGGCATAAACCATAGTTAAGTCCCTTTTTTAAAACATTTGTCACACTAATGCATGACAGAGAATTTGTAAACATGATTCTTGTCCTTACCAATAGCATCTTCAACAAGCAATTACCCCCAAAATATGCATGTCGAGAATGAACACTAGAAAGTGGCACCTTATCTAGTGTTCATCAATATTCACATTCCAAAATGTAAGTTGATTTATTTATCACCCACATGTACATACTTATATGGTGAAAATGGATTTACACTTACAATATTTATATTTCACAAAAACAATTGTAAACAAACAAATCTTCAACTTTTAGATTGAAAAATATGATATTTGTAACACATATTGATTCTAGAGGTCCATTGGGTTGCTTTAATCTCTTCAATCTCTTTCAAAAATAATATAAGAAATGTGGAAACACTAGTTTATTGTTGCCAAAATTGGGGACATAATTGATAATGATGTAACAAGTCATTGAATTTTGCCATTATTTTTTGGCACTTGGTATCATGTTCTAGAATGCCCAATCCATATTACATGAATAACGGTTTATTATATGCTTCATTAAAATCAATAAAAAGCCATTATAGGTTGTTAACACAATTATATATAAAGATATATCTTTAACAAACCCAATAAAAAAAACAGTGCAATACAAATAGTCCTTAAACGAAAGATGACTGTAATCTATGTTTCCAAATGCTTTTTGCATACTTTTTTGACAAAGACTTTTGTATCTCTTCGACATGTTTCTCTTGTCCATGTAGTACATTTGCACCACTTTATAGTAAGGCATTATATGAAAGAGGAAAGCAAAATAATAGAACTTAAATTTAAAAAAAAAAGCTCCACAAGATCCTCAACAAAAGTACTCAAAGGATAACAACCACAAGAATTGTAAAAGCTACAAGAAAATGCATAAGAACAAAAAAAAGAATTTAATAGAGATGACAAAATAAGAATACATTAAAAAAAAAAACCCAACAAATTATCCATAAAAACCATGTTCATAGTATGTTCACATAAGGTCAAAGGGCACATGGCAACACAAGAACATTCATAATTCAAAACTAAACATATACTTAATGTCATACTCCAAACAAACCCCACATGTTCAACATGGAGGAAAAACAATAATAAATAGGTTTTTAATTGTCAAAAATGTCCAAAGACTCATTTGAAACTTAAGAAGGAATTAAAGAAAAAACTTGTGTACTTGTAATTTCGTCTTTTGTCAAAAAAATGTCAAAACTTTTTCAAAAGGCTAGGCGACCAATCAATGGTCCTTGTGCATGTTCCACACCTTTCTTTTTCAAGAGTCACTATGAGAAATTATGTTTGTTGTAACTTGTTCGATGCAACTAGATTACAATTTAAAAATGCCCAATAGAATTAAATTACAACTAGATAAACAAGTTGCAACATACATGATTTTCTCATAGTGAATGTTTGTAAGCCATTCACGTTCCATGACAAAACGTTCATGGAATTGTTTGAGGTTGCTGGGGTTGATGATTCCATTATGCAAGATTATAAGCCACCCAATGAGGTTGTGGTTTTCAGGACCATAATGGTTTGAAGATAGTTTTTTTCCATTTGTCTCCATCAAGACATTCAAAATTTATTTTGGTTCTAGACACTTATCATATTATGGCTTAATTTTATTTTCAGTTTATTTTTAGATTTTTTTCACAACACTTTTGATTATGGCTACATTTGATTGGTTGGATTCATGACTAGTTGGATCTTCTAATAGATTTGTAATCAAATTTGAACCATTAGATTAGAAAATCATGTTAAGAGGTGATGCCTACATTGATTGCCAAAGAAATGTGATTTCAATCTCTAAACCCCAAAACAATTATGACAATCACACATGTGTTTGTTGCCATATTTTGTGACATGAACATAAGAAGCAAGACGAGACTTACAAACCATGGTGTCAATAGCTTGAAAAACCTCTTTATCATAAAATTGAATGCGTCCTAATAGATTCCATTATTATAACATAAAATCACTTGTAGAAAACTAGTTTCTTACTTTTGTAATCGGTCGATCTTTACAACTCACAATAGATTTCCCCATCTTTCTACCAAATAAAGCCACAAAATCAAATGATTAAAGACTTGAATGCAAAAATAGTTGACATCAAAATAATTCTCACAAAATTTGAAACCCATTTGGTAAAGGTGTTTAAACAAGCCTAATAAAGACATTTGTTGGATTTCAATATGACAATGTGATCCTAATAAAATTAACACATTTTATCTTATTCATTTGCAAAAATCACAAGTTGTTAATCCCAACTTGGGAGTGAAGATAAACCTCTTGTATTCACAAAGTTGGACATAGTTGAGAGAATGTTAAATTTATCAACATCATATAAAACTTTCAAATGTAACTCCCAATTTGTTTTTTCACTAATGTTGACAGTGTGTGAAGCATATGATATGAATGAGTACCACATGCTTGAATTCTTTGCAATATTGTCAATAACTTGCAAAATGTATCATTACACCTTAAATCAAAAGAAGAAATTTTCATCATAAATAACAACAAAACACATATTTGAGTTATTAGAAATCAATCAACAAGGTGGGATTAAAGTCTCAAGATTCTAGAATTAAAGTTGCAATTTAAGGTTAATAGATAGGATGAGAAGTAAACATTTAGGGTTTAAAGTCCAAGGGTTTTGCTTCAAGTTTAATCTTAAAGGGATTGAAAAAGCAAAATGACAAAAGTTTTTTACTCCTATTTGTTGTTGGCTATAATATCACACAAATGTTGTTGTTGCTATTATCTTAAATGCAATAAGGGGAAAAAAATTGAGGATTGATGGGGCTTTTAATTGGCAATTCAAACTAACATTTTTTGCTTAAGTGTTATTACAAACATTTGGAATTCAAACTTAACCTATGATGGCAGCATAATGCAAATTTGCATAAGTCTCCTCCTTTGTTAGAAGCTCCCACATTACTATTTCAAAGGAGAAGACATCAACCTCCACACCAACATTAACAAAAACTTGAAGGCAAGAACTACTGAATCATGAACCATCCCAATGACCCCATTGGCTTGAACTTTGTTAGGTTATTTTTGTTAAAATATTATTTGTTAGACTTTTAGAATTTTAACCCATTCACTCACTTTTTTTGTGGCCATGGTGCTGGTACCATTTAATAATTTTGATGCCATCATCAAAGTGTTCCTCATACACCTTGTGACACCATAGTTTGATGCTTGACTTTTGACAAACCTAGATCACCAACCTAGAAAATAACCATCTAAGCAATAATTCACAATAATGCCAAGAGGCACAAGAATCAATTGATTATCACATGATGAATTTAAGCAACTATGTCAATCTACTAGAGAAAAATTGCAATCTACATCCAAAGAAAACCCATGTCAAATTCACAAATGCTCCAAAGTAACCTCCATTTCATCAGTTTTAGCTTTTTTTTTAACCTCAAGTGAGGGTAGTTTTGAATATGATAACATAAATACTCTCTACCTTGAAGGTAATTTAAAAGAAAATTCATATGTGAACTTTTACCCCAATAGGGAAATCAATATTCCTACCTTCCCAACATTGGTCCCAATCACATGGGCTATTGGTTTGTGGTTTGTAATGAAATGTGAATAAGGGATGCATACCCGGTTGTTTTGACTTCATTTGTAATACACCTTCTAGAAAATTTTGATGCACATCTTTTGGTTTTCATGAAACTATTGTTTCAAATATGATAATTATATAAAATTTAGTATTTTTTGGGTGTCTTTGTACCCTTAATGTTGAATCCAGAGTCTAAAGTGGCCCTAATTACACAAAAGCATAAACTCCCAATGGAAAGAAAATAAAATGCTTTTGTTTTTATAGTTGATGACATTATGCAACTTTAGTGTCTTCACACCCATGTTAAACAATTTTTTTAGATTCATCCATGTCACCAAAAAAGAAGGGGAGGTGATTTTTAGATGGTAATCAATAGCATCTTGAATGCAAGTTCAACAAGCTTTATTGGAAATTTCCAAAGAGCAGAAAGGAAGTTACAACAATTGTTATTACTAAACCTAAATCCTTCCAGCCAAACAAACTTTATAATTCTAGTTCTATGGAACCTCAAGAGATCATACCTCTCTTGATTTCCTTTCAAGGAGCCAACTGGTTGTTGATGAGTGTGCAACTCATCATTCAACAACAAAAACCCCACAAGTGCTACCCCAACATCATTATGTAATTTCACTCAGAAGTTGGACAGAGACTAAAAACATAGCAGGTAGTTGTGATCGTCTAAAACCTCACAGTATCCTTTTGTTCCAAAATCCCTGAAGCTCCCACTATGTCACAAGTACTCATTTCTCAAAATAAACCACATTACACATTCACATTGAAACCCCCCAAAAACTAAACACAAATGATGACTGACACTACAACCACTCCTGAAATCGCTAGACTCTTTCATCATTTCCCTTGATTTGGTCCCTAAAAATGCAAATTTTAGACTTCTTACTCCCTTCCTGACATTCATGGCACAATGAAAAATTAGGTGGAAGGTTCAAGAGAAGAAGAAATCTAGAGGGACTTCTGTCCCCAACTGATTACTATCAAAATTCAAACAAACTCCATGCTTCATAACTAGAAGAATCGAAACTTAGGCTTGTCCACATTCCCAAAAGAAAATTGCCCCCCCCCCCCCCCCCCCTCCCCCCCTTTTCCTCCTCTCCAACCAACTTCATATAATTTTTCTTTGTCCACGTCCTTGCATTCCTTTGAAAGCTTAACACCAATCATTTCCAAGAAACTCACACTCCCCATAAAAATGATCAATTGAGCAGCAAGGATTTCGCTCCATCACCAAAACTAGCTCACCAACGCCACTCCATTGAAAAACAACATTAAACACACTAACCTGCAAAACAACAAAACAAAGCCAAAAACAGAAAACAAGTAATTGGACTTTCAGTGTCCTTGAAACACAACAGCTTCGGCATCATCTACCACACATTTGAATTAGGGTTCCTGCTTTCATTCATACTCATCCACAAAAAATGTTGGACATTGTTTTAAGTCAACCCGAATTCTTGAGTGTTTGACAAGGTTTGAATGCAATGTTAGGTGAAGTGACCAATACATCAACTCTGCTGATTTGTTTTGGCAGCTGGGTTTAATTCAGGAAGTAACTAAGCTTTGAGAAGGTTGTTCAGGAAGAAATGTGAGATGCTTTGTAGATGCTTCTGGAAACATCCAAAGGTGGATTCTGGCAACTATGATAAGGAGGCTAAACAAGTTAAATTGGGGGCAATTAGCAACTGGGATTTTTTTTAATGTGGAGAGCAGTTGACTTGCAGGGTAGAAGGACAACTCTGAGTCTTGGTGACCTTGTATCTATCTTAGGTCATATGTGGGCAGAGTGACCAGTAAAGAGATTATCGGTTATCTGTTTTGATGGGTGATGACAATGTGCACTCATAAAACTTGCATTTTCTGCTCCACACTATTGAGATGTATGTCACCTTGGTTTGCCACTTTCAGAATTGATTGGGTCTGAGGTCATCAAGTTATGGTGTGAATCAATTTCTGCACCTAGTCACCCTAATATGATGTACATACAGACTATTTCCAAATGATAACTGAAGTGGTTGTGATGATGATGAACAGGATCACTGGATAATGGGCTCTAGGCAGAGGAGAAACATTTGCACTTTTTGGGTGCTGTCTCTTGGTTTGATGTTGGTCCTCTCTTGTTGTTCATTACTTTCCCCTTCCAGATGGGTGCTTTTTCTTTTTTATAAAATTTGATAGGGTTTCACCAGAAACGTTCTGTAATGATCTGGATGTTCAGAGTGAGAGATAGAAATTGAGATTTTGGGTGTGGATGCAGATGGACACTCAAGCATTGGTCAATCCAAGCTGGGTTCTAGTAACAAGTGAGAGGAAGCAAGAACTGAGTGTATGTATAGGGAGAGCCTGCTAAGTCATGTGTAGAGAAACAAAGTGATCCATCTAGCTGAGGGTGGTCAATGGGTGTATATGATCAGAGAAGCCAGGCAGCAAATGCAGATACAGAGTGTAGTCCATTCAGTGAATGGATAATATTACTACTCAGAATATTAGTGGAGGGACAGTAACATCTCACCTCCATAATTTGTTTGCTACATGACCATAATACCTGCTTAGAGATTCATTGAAGCTGTGTGATTTGTGACATCTTGAGTCAGACACGAAGAAGACTTATACACTGGACTGTCAAAAAGCTTTCAAATTCCATCTCCTCCCGATCTTCATTATAAACCCAAAAATTGCACTGCATTGCCCACAACCGTATTACTATTCATTGACACGTTGTATACTCCCTCTTTCTCCATAATTCTGGATATGGATCCAGGACCTGGTAGCTTTTTAACAATAGCATCACTTGCTTTCTTCACCGTAATGAAAATTAAAGGTTGTATTAGGAAAAAAGGAGGCGCCGCTGCCGGGGATCGAACCCGGGTCACCCGCGTGACAGGCGGGAATACTTACCACTATACTACAACGACTATCAGACACCGCTGACATCCTGGATGCTGGAGAGCTTTATAATATATACGAAAACACACTCTGGTACATTGTCTTTTTTAATTGACCTGAAAAATACGATTTCGATAGATGCAAAGGATTGCTTTTTGAAAAATAAGCCTCTAATTCGCCAGATTTCAAAAACCAAAAGAATTTTAAATTGCTAGATTTCTACAACAGGTTCCAGCAAGTAGCCAAAATATAAAAAGGAATCCTTATTTTTTTAACTTTCGTATCGAGCCTGTAAAGCCAAATTTGGCTAAATCTTCTTGTGGATGATCTCTGGTTTGGCTACATCACAAAATTGGAGGGAAAGAAACCACCTGCTCTGGTGATGTTTTGATACTAAGAATCTGGTCTTTCAGTTTTACTTTCTTCCTATTTTTTGAAGATGGTAAAGGGGGTGAAGATTGATGGATTGTTTTTGACAATTTCAACAGAAATATCAGACCATTGAAAGGATCCACAAGGAATTGGATTAGATAGCATATGTAAATAGTAGTCACTTCAGAATTTTGTGTGAGAATTGAGAGTTTGAATTCATGGCTGCAGGGAGCTTGAAAATGATTGATGACAGATTTTGAAAATTAACAGCAGCGATAATATAGAGAGAATGATTTTAAAAAAATGCAACCCAATTGACAAAAGCCAGTTTAGAATTGCTAAGTTTAGAGAAAGTTAGCAGGCTATGAGGAGGAGGAGAATGCAGAGTTGAATGGATAAATGGATGTCTAGACATTGAGAGTGTTAGCTTAGTTAATGCAAGAATTGAAATTGAAGTAGAAGAAGAGGCAACAAAAAACGGGTTTTGCCAAGAAAAGAAGGAGAGTGTACTCTTCAATACATGTGGATGGGTAGTGTGGGTAGGTTGTGTGGGTGGTGGGTTGTGTGTGTGTGTGTGTGTGTGGTTGTGTTGGTGGGTGGGTAGGTTATGTTCCCCATTCTACACCAGAGTAGAGTTACAAAGTGCTGGCATTTTCCATGCCTTGCAGAGTCTCCCACAGAGGTTGGTTGAGAGTTTCAGGAAGCCACAAGGCCAGCAAAGCACCCACAAGAGCAGCAGCTGCAAAGAGGCCGAAAGGAATGGCGGAGTTGTAGTGATCCAGAGCAACAATTGTGGGAGCAATCACAGCTCCTATCCCTCCTGCTTGGGTCGCCAACCCTAGAGCTGCATTTCGCACCACCGTGGGAAACAACTCCAAAGTGTAGATGTAGACGAGGTTGTACGCTCCAGCTATGCCGAAGATCCCAATCACCCCACAAAGAAGCCGAGCAAAACCCACCCAGTTCAGAGTCCAAGAAGAAGAAGAAGAAGAAAATAAAGAATTGCTGCTTTGGTCGTAACTGTATAAGCGACCAATTGATTCAACAATTGCAGCAAAGAAAGAACTTGCTGCATCTTCCATCCTAGACTGCGAGAAAGTCTTGGACTCTTGTGATCCGAATGCAGCAGAAGCTGCAGGAGTCCCTTCAAGGTTGTTTCTATAGGATACTACTTGCAGCTGCTCATGGACAGAGAGTAAGCTTCCCATGATACAACAAACGCCAGGCAAGAGCATGGATGCGACGAGCAGGTTCCGTCTGCCAAGTCTTTGTAGAAGCAAAGCTGTGATGGCGTATGCAGGAATCTCCACCAAGCCGTTGGTGAAGACGCTTAGATACAAGTCGAAGCCGATGTTGACGACGTTGAGATTGATCCCGTAGTAGACTATAGCGCAGTTGAACCAGATCACCACCATGATCAGCATTCTCTTGCGTGTTCCTGAGCATTTCATCACATCCAAAAGCGTACCAGAAAATCTTGTACCAGATGCAGCCGCAGCTGCTCCTGGAGCTTGATGCAGATTTGCTGCAGTACTCATAAGCGCCGTCGTCGTCGGCAGCTGATCGAGTTTGCAGGAGTTCCGCGGCATCTCGTGTACTACTGCAGCAGCTGAGTCATGAGACTCGGAGTTTGGAAGATTTACAGCTGCTGCAGCAAAGAGTGCCATTGTCTCGACGTGATCAACAAGCTCATGATCAGTCGTCAAGCTCACCCACGAAGGCACAGACTTGCCATTCACGGTGGCGAAGTTGCGCAAAACAGCCATCGCCTCTTCCAATCGTCCTTGGATCAGATACCAACGAGGAGACTCGCAGACGAAGGGCAGAATGATGGCGCAGTAGATAACGGCTGGGATGGAAGTCACGACGTAGAGCAACCTCCAGGAGCCAGTGTAGAATGCGAAAACCGGAAGTAAAATGACACCCAGAGAGAAGAAATAGAACGCCGACATGCCCATTTGTCCTCTCCTTGACGGACCCACGGGCTCCGTTGCTAGCACGAAAGACGAGAGTCCGACTCCTCCGGTACTGAGACCCGTCACTCCTCGCATGATCACGTAAGCCCAGTAGTTCGGTGCTGCTGCTGTGATCAAGCCGGAGATGGCAGTCGCTGCACATGCCAATACCAAAGCTCCTTTTCTTCCCAGAACTGAGTCCGACAGGTTCCCGAAGACTCCAGCTCCTGCAAGAATCGAAGCTCAGTGCAGTACAACTAGTACGCGCAGATCATGATCTAGTGTGCAATGTTAGACAAGATCAGCAGCTAGCTAGTACTGCACAAGCTTCTGATCATGCATGCACACATATGGAGAATTCATTCCGATCGACTGTGGCAAGCTTGTCATGATCTAGAACTCATGCAGTTCTATGGAGATTCGATGATCAAGGCGCGCGGCGGGGTGAGAAAGAAGTGCTCAGTGCTCACCAAACAAGCCTCCGAAGAAGAAGACGGATTGCGCAAGTCCGCGTTTGTACTCGTCTCCGCAGACGAGGTTCCATTCCGACACCGTCGACACCCCTTTTCCGCCAACCCACTCCCACAAGCTCGAATCCATGGTACACATATCAGTTGCTGTTGGTGAACAATTCATAGGCTCCTCCTGCAGCTGCTGGAAGAAGTTGAGTACTCGCCGGCTTGCAGCAACATTTGCAAAACCTGCATGAGAAAGTCGACCCAAAATCCCATCATGCATGATCCATGAGCTGCAGCTGCGATTCTTCTAGCCCTACAATTGCAAGAAGGATCAAGAAGCAGCAGCAGTACTACTTCAAGAACAAAGTCTAGCTAGCTAGGTAGCTGTTGAATTCTGCACTGATGATCAAGAAGCTTGCAGATCAGATCATGTCGAGGAGCTAGCGGTGGTGCAGTGGGGAGGTCCAGAGTTCATGTGATGATCTATCATCACCTGTAGCTGTAATGGAGAAGCTGGTGCTTGCAGAGGTGAGAGATTGAGAGGGAGATGAACGACACTGCCAGGAAGGTTGACGATCAGCAAACACCATAGCAAAGGTCTGAAGGCCATGAATAGTCCAAGCCAAGCTAACCAACACAAAGTGCCACAGCTGAGCTCTTCCACACTCGCCCACCCACTTCTGCAGCAAATCGTCCACCGAAAGCTTCTCCTCCTCCTCCTCCTCCTGCAGCATATTATTGTGATTCCCCATAGTACTGCAAGCTGCTGCTGCTGCAACTGCAGCTTCAATATCCATGATCACTGCATCTGCACTAGCAGAACTATTCACAATCAATCCTTCTTCCAAACTCAAACAATCATCCCTTCTTTCCATTCCCTAGAATTCTTGCCGCAGGCTCAAAATCCTTGTTGCCAAATTAGATTTGTTGTGGCTGGCAGGAACTTGGCTAATGCACCGCCCTTGCAGATGAGCTTCCACCTTCCTCCCTCCCTCCCTGCCTCCCTCCCAGGCTCCCTGCTCAGAGTTGTTGTTGGGTTGTCCAGTGATGACAAAAACAACTGCTGCTGCAGCAGAGGTTCTCTCGCTCTTTGTGATCATCTGAAGCTACTCTACCTTCTTCACAGACTGAATAAAATTATCCTATACACAAAAACCAACAATCTCCATCTGCTTCATTCTGCACTACAGACTGAATCATCTGCTGCTCTTCTAAATCTGATTCTTCCTGCTAGTATCCTGCAAAAGTATGCAATTGGAATCCACAATCAACTCTCAGATTTTTTTTTATAAATTTCTTTTCCCCCAACACACACAACAGCAGACTCAACTGATAAGCTACCAACCCAACTGACAAGCTATTGGCAGTACCCAGGCCACATACTGATACAGAACATGGCGAAGCTTTCATCTAGATTTCTACAAAACCTATCATCACCACCACCACCCAAGATCATCATCTGCTTCTGTTCTGGTATCCAAGAGCTGAACTTGATGGGAGAACATTTCCTAATGTACTTGGAAGGCACCTTATATCTATTATTACGACCCCTCCCTACAAAAGAGGAGGGCTCTTCTTCTACCTACTTTTTATATAGGCGTGAGATCCATGACATCCTTAACCCCTAAACATTAGGGGTTTTGAAATTCCAGGGGAAACTGGACCAAAATGGTCCACCCTGATGTTCAGGGGTGAAGGAGTAGGTGTAAGAACCCTCCTCTCATACACCTTGTGATCTACCAATGTTTAGGTTCATGATAATATATAGGGGAAGGTTTGCAACTCCCAATGGACTCCCCAAATTTGAGGGTTGTGTAGCCTTGAGTGCCAAAGCCTGTGGGCGTAGGCTTGAAAATTAGGGGACACCCATAGATGTGGCTCTTGTCAGCATTACGCACAAAAGGTTTTCTATTTGAATGGTGGAAGGTTTGCATGTGATTAGTGACAGGGTCCTTCAACTGATGAATGAATTGCCCATGTGGGGAAGGTGCTTTCAAATACAAAAGGAAAAAAGCCTTGAATTGATTTCCGGATAGGGGAAGGCTTACTCCTGATCTGGGAGGGCTTGCTCTAATTTGATGCTTGTAGCCTGAGGTTCTAGGCCCAAAAATTAGGGGAGGCCTGTGGTAGCAAGCCTTCGTAGTGTAAAGCACAAAACTTTTTCAAATACAAAGAAAGAAACCTTGGAATGCATTACTTTCAGCTTGTGCTTTATGAGCTTTATTATGCATAAGCTTATGGGCGAGTGAAGAACATTCCTAAATGTGGGGCCCTGATGAGAGACATTTACCTTGTCCTAAGCCGCATACTTTTGGGAATGCCCAGGCCACCCAAGTGCTTTACTCTATGCATCAAGGAATACTTAGCCTGGTTAATTAGGCAGTAATTAACTATTTTTTTAATTGTAAAAGAAACTGAAAAATATACTTGCTTGCCATGCTGAAATTCTGAAAGAAACTTTCAAGCACACACTTTTCATTATTTTGTAAAATATACCTCTTCAGAGAGTTCAGGCCACCACTATCTTGCGTCGGGCAGTTTTGGTAGCAAGAGCGGCCTCTTCTAGGCTTGGTGTCTTTTCAGGTTTTTCACCCATCTCTTTGTATGACTTGTTTCATGCTACTAGTGATGGGTTTAAGTCCTAGGTTTCATGTGTTTTTTCCTCTTAAAGCTCCCCATTGTGGATTCCGCACTTTTGAACTTGGTCTGTTGTTTGGACTTTTCTTTTTTCATTTATCTCTTGTTCCCTTGTGGAGTGTTTTTCCTTTATTTATTTATTTTTCTAGTGTCAAATGTTAATGACAAAAAAAATGAAAATTATTAGTCACCTTGTTGTGGAACCACGGCAAGGTACCATGATACTCCACTGCAGATCATATGTTTAAAAAATATTATAAAAAAAACATGTAGTTTCCCATCTCTGTCATGCTTCCAAGCTCCCAAATGCCTAAAGGGTAACTTAAAAGGCATACTGGAGCTGCACCCATAGGTTGATAAGAGGAAGACGTTAAAGTTTGATGTACTTACTGTCAGTTGAGGAGCCCACACGCCAAAACAGCAACACGAGGCAGTACTAATTGTACTAAAAAGATTCCAGTAGTAAAATTGGGCTCTTTCAAGAGTAGAGTATAATGTTATTGCTTGTGGGTGCATTCAAAGTTGAAAACCTTTTCTTTTGTGACAGGGCTTGTTGATTGGGTGGCCCGTTACAAAACAAAGTTTCAAACCACTTTAGGCGAGCGTCTAGGGTCCAATTTCATAGGAACCAATCTAGACTCATTTGAAGCAAATTGAATCCTTGACTTGGACTGTACCTTGGTCTCTAGCCTGATTCTTGGTTCTCCAAATCAGGAGCTCTCCTTTTAGCACTGTGTTTTTGGTCCAAACCATCTGATTTTGCCTCCAAAACAGGTGCCATGTAGGTCAAGACGCAACTTTTGGTCTTGGACCCCCTTCTAAAGGCCAATTTAAAGATTTCGACGAATAAGATTGCTTGAAGTCATTGGTCCCTGGACTTTGGACCCTTGTCTACAGTCGCCCTTGGTCAAGTTTACCATTTGGCCTACAAAGAGTAAGACTTTGGACAAGCAAAAATGGGATGAAATGTGGGGTTATTGGGAAGAACATGGGAACCACATAGGGAACATTTGGCAAAGCCTATGGGGTAACATTGGGAACACGTTGGAAACATGAACACAAAGTTCTTGTAGGGAGAACATGATTGGGAACATGTAAGGAACAAAACTCCAAAACTCAAAAAGTCTTCCAAACCCTCACTCCATTTAAAGGAAAAATAAATGCTCTTTAGTACTATTAAGAAAGCCCTAAATGAGCGCAAGTGCACCAAGGTGGTTTAAACCTATGGCATAGGAGTGATTGAGTTTTGAATAGTCTTATCATTTGAAAACTAAATATGAAATATTATAGGAAAATTAGTTTGTGCTATTTATACTCTTGGAAGGCTCTCAATGATCAGGGATGCTTGGAAGCGATTTCTAGACCAACGAGGCGAGAGACATTGAATTTTGAGTTAAATTTCTCATATGAAATTCAATAATGATAAAGTTTTAATTTTAATGAAAAACTGGATTTCACACTGAGGTCAAAAACGGTGTGCAATTTTCTGTTTCAAAATTCATTCAATATTATGATATGTGCTCAATGGCACAAGCCACTTTTAGTAGCACTCAGCCAACTTTGACATGCAACAGGTTGATCACTCGACAACAGGTACCCATTATTAGTGCTTCTGTGACCTCAGTGTTTTTTTCTGAAAAATGCTGTCAATTTTTTGACCGAAAAATCTGGAAAAATCTGGAAAAATGTGTCTTTTGTAGTGTAAATTTGACTAGTTTTGAAATCTTTTCCAAAAAAATAATATCACAAATTTTCTTTAAAAATCCCCCTTCTGGCCATGATCAAACTGCAACCTTCCAGAATATTAT
This sequence comes from Sphagnum contortum, assembly GCA_963920785.1. Lineage (NCBI taxonomy): Eukaryota > Viridiplantae > Streptophyta > Sphagnopsida > Sphagnales > Sphagnaceae > Sphagnum > Sphagnum contortum. Next base: position 29,035,663 of record OY987276.1, on the reverse strand, counting down.
ATTATTACCCATCACATGATATTCACAAAAAGGCAGTGTAATTTTTTTTGCTAGTACAGTTTTGTGTAATTATCAATCTCCACTCCATTAGAGTATATTGGAGGTCACTAGATGGCATTAGAACGGAGTACAGAGAGTTCTGATATTATTTACAAGTGACAGTTCGCCCAATAAATTCAAGTTGGTTTATGAGAATACCCAAGAGGGTTTCATGCTAAGATTTTTAGCTTTGATAGTAAAGGCATCTAAAAGTTGATGATTGAGAATTTGCTTTGGAGTTATGTTTTTAAGTTGTAGTCAAAATCTTTCTTCTCGAAATTTATCTTGGGATGATTTGGCAAATGCTTGTAAAATACAGTTACCGTATGTACTACTGACACAACAATGCTACAAAACAACTGGATCACCCCATGAAATGGCACTTACAACTACGGGTTCAACAACACACCATCCTCATGCAGTCTGAGCAAAAACCTTGGCAGGCTTGAAAACTAGTGGAATGCTATGGTTTGATGCAAAACTTAATGTTTGATTTTTTATTGCCAGGATTCCAACTAGCACTTGAAAAAATCTACAACTGCTTCCAATCTTTCATAATAAGTAGAACACTGAACTAATTAAGGGCCTCAAGGATTGTTTGGAAGGGATCCAACCAGGTTACACTGAACTGATGAAGGGCTTCAAGGATCATGGAGATGGGTCCAATGAGCTGCTTCCAGGTTCAGTACACAGCCACTTTTCTGGATCACCCTTTAGGAGTGAAGATTGCTGTGGCCTAAACTGACCAAAGCATCCTGCTCTTCCATGTCCATGCCACCTGATATTATTTTCTATCATAACACTTAACTGGAGGAATGGGTACAATTCTTGCATAGTCGTAATATTATTGTGTTCATGACAAATGTAGATTGCTTTTGGATTTCTAGCATTTTGTTGGAAGTAGCAGACCTAAAAGTTTTAGAAATCCAAAGACTAGGTGTCATGACTGGACCAAAGGTTCCATCCAAAACTAAAAAAGTCTCATAACTAGGATTGAAGGTTCATTTAGAATTGAATGTAACACTAGTCATCACCTGAGGAGAACAGTTCACGTTGTGTCATAACTAGAAGAAATTGCACAATTCTTGCATATCCATATTACCATTTGCCAATTCTAAGTTAGAATCACAACTATGTAAAACTTTCAAAACTATTAAATTGATAACCAAAGACCAATGTTTTTTAAAAAATTCCCCCCAGTTTTGTGATGTACTGAAAGAGGCAATCATCCAGAAGAAAATGAGCCAAATTTATCTCTAAACCAGATATGGAAGGTTTTTTTAAAAAAGGATCCTTTTATATTCTTGACTAAACTTCTGAAACTTACTATGCTGAAACCTTGGAGAAATGCACGGATTAGGTATGGTTTGATTGTCAACATTTACACATATTTTCGGGCATTGCAGAAATACAACTATTGGGTACTATAGTTTGATTGTCAAGATATAAGCATATTTTTGGGTATTGAAGAAATACAACTATTGAGTACTATACTTTATTGTCAAGATATATACATATTTTCAGCCCTTGGAGAAATGCAATTCTGAGGTGGCTGGTTTAAGAGCTACTTACCACCTGCTATGCAAACTGGGCCATTGCGTATGTGTGTGCGGTGGTGGTGGTGCAGCAGAGAGGGGGGTGAATGGCAGCAATAGAAGTTTCTATGATTAACTTAATAGCTCTTCATGGGCTACATAGCATGTTTGCACACTTGGAACAAACAGAACAAACACGGGGATCATGCCTATGCTGAGCATGCAGGTGATCTGGCAGACTGCTAAGTTTGTGACAGCAAAAATCTGCATCAGCAGGGAAATGGGGCATGACCATAAGGGCAAGCAAACCAGTTCCGAACAAGACTTTGCCCAAAGCAAGTCAAAAGATAACCTTTAGTACAAATGACGGCATCATGTATCCTTCACGTATATAGCCAACCAGCCAGCCAGCCAGCCAACCTGCCTGAGACAGAAAGCTTGTATGCTGAGTCCAAAACTCAAGCAAATTGTACATCCAACAACAGTGTACAGCGAAGCTCAAGTTTCTATCGTTCCCAACGAATTAAGATGCCATTTTTCCCCACACAAGAGTCAGGAAATTATTAGAACACTTGAAGAACTGACTTGAAGTTCAAGTTTCTATCGTTCCTAACGAATTAAGATGCCATTTTTTCCCGCACAAGAGTCAGGAAATTATTAGAACACTTGAAGAACTGACTTGTACTCCCACCGCTGCAAATCCAGATGAGATGATGTAGGTATCGATTTGCTGCTAAACTGTCGCGGGCTGGGCTGGGCTCCCACATGTGTGACAGTTTAGAGCATATCCACCCAAAGTATTAAAATGACCGGAACATAATATTTTGGGTGAAGACAGCCAATAAATAAATAATGTAAAATTTATCGGGTTCTTACTCTTTGGTCAGTTCTGGTTCTCAGGGCGAATTATTGTGGGTACCTGGATCACCGATTCTAAATTTTGAAAAGGAAAAAAAACAAAATAAAATAAAATGAGGAACCGGCCCAAAACTCATTTCTGATTCTTCATTTTCTTTGAAGAATTTTCTAATTTTTCTAATTTTTGTATTTTTAGTATTTTTCCAAATAAGGTCAGACATTTTGTTAGTTCGAGGGAGAAAAATTCCGGTATATACTTTTCTGAATAATGAATTTCAGGATGGGGTGGCGTGGGATTAGTAGCGGCTTTGGAATAGTATCAGTGTAATTTTTTCCGATTTTTTTTAATAATATTGCTCAAGTGGGAATCATGCATAAGCAATATTTAGCCAAATTTGGTAATATTCAATATATGAAAGTAGAAAATCTTGTGCACCCCCTTCATATTGTAGGCAATTGTGGTGATTTTAAAATAAAAAATTAATTTTCTTCCTGATGATTTGTTTTCAAGAAAACAAGGAATTTGTGACAGAATATTCTTTTTTAAAATAAATAGTTTTCTCAAAATGACGAAAAATTCATTATTTTAAAAAAAAAAAGTGACCGATGCTTATTAGGAAGGTAGAACTGGATCTGATTTGGAACGCGACTCACCTAGGATTTTATTTTTGATTTTTTTAAGAACCGGGAACTGGAAGTCTTGAAATGTGAAGAACCAGGTCCATAACTGGACCAAAGGTTCTATCAATTTTTTGAAAATTCCTTCAACTGGAAAGAGGGGGTTCTTTCAAAAAACAATTGGAACTGGGGCAGGAGGTTTTATCTTGAAATGTAAGAACCTGACAATTTGGACGAGAGTTATTTGAATTTCCAAAATACGGTCAGTTCCAGTTATTTAGTGGTATTTCAGAATTACAAAACCATTGGTTCCAATTCTTTGAAAAAAACAGAATTAAATGAACCGTTAGTCTGGGTTATTTCAAAAACTAAAGAACCAGCACTTTTCATGAAAGAGCCAATGGTTTCACCAATGGTCGGTTATTTGATTTTTAATTTTTGACAACCATGGTTATGAATAAAATGTCCTTTCAATGGAGGTGAAATGTTTGCCAGAGTGAGCGTTTGATTTTTTTAAATGGCTCTTCTTTTTGCAAACGAAAGATTCCATTGAACAAGGTAGACTATGCATACACTGCAAAGAACTTCTTTTGTTGCTTTATAATGTAGCCAAATCAAATGGGGCAACATTTTTGGTTAAGGCATTTGCGAATGGAGAAGGATTATGAAAGCAATCAACAGACAACATCCATCCTTTCAAGCTATATTTTTCAAAAGACACTCCATAATTTAAACATCCAACACAAATTCCACTTCCAAACATCCATACTTGGGATCTATTTTATTTTACTTTCAAATTAGTTTGAACCCCGTGCCTAATGCACATGTTTGTGTGCATTTGACGGTACATATTACAAAATTACAATTACAAACTACAGTTCCAAAACCTCTTTATATACAACATTTTGCATGTATCTATCGGGACCCTAAATGTTGAAAATCTTGATGTTTGCACTACTTGTGACCTGTGAAATAGCAACATATAGCTAACCATGGGAATATGGCATATGGAGACGGCAAATATACCCCAACGTTGTTAAATGTTTGACCTTGACTCTTGTTGATTGTGATCGCAAATGCCACTCGAACTAGAAATTGATGACAACGCAAAACAAATGGTCAATTAGTCCTAAAAGGGGACATGATGATGCGAAGTATGAACACACATTTGCAGACATTGTTTCCTGTGATGATTTCCGCTTCAATGACACGTTGACCCAATCTTTTCACAATCAACCTCATACCATTGCACAATCCTATTGATTGATTAAAATTACGCAACAAAAGGATTGGCACACCCACTTTGATTTCCAACTTTTGATTTGCAATACCAATGAATTGCAAAGTGTTTAAAAATTCCACCAGATACAATGAATCCATTGAAACTCCTGCAGCAACACTTGCACCTTCTTCTATTGGAGTCAAAAAATTTGCGCTCAGGTACGTGTGCGATTCTTTAGATAGTGATTCTAAAATTGCATTGTTGACTTCATCAACGTCAATATTTTTGGGGGCTAGAATGTTGCGTTGCATAAAATACATGGCATCTCTAAAGTGGCACTAGTGATCTGGATAGATGGTTTGGATTAATCCTGTTAAGTTGCAATCTTCTACTCGTAGCCTCATATGGGATGGAATCTTGATCCAATCTGGATCGACACCTTCTTCTTCTGTAATGCTAGGAAGATTACCGTCTCCAACATTCAACACCCATTTTGACGTGCTCCTTGGTCCCGAGGTGAACCCACTTGAGGGTTCACTAAGTAAAGTTGCGGAAAGTTGGGACCTAAGGGCACGCTCCCGACTCCTAATTCTAGAAAGGGGTAGAGGGTCAAGTTGGAAGCCCCGGGATTAGATTAGGAAGAGGGACTAACTTAGCTTGTGTGAATCTGCATCGAAAAACCAACCACGGGAGGTTAGTTTAGCATTCGGGACACCCTTGGGTGTTGGGACTTGCCACGGGCACTTGGACACACAAGACTCACCACGGCCCGGACTTGGGAGTAAGCCACCACCTTACTCCCTATAGTATTCTCTGCAGCTCGCGGTGGAGGCTACATCCAAATGGCACAAATTCCCGGGACTCCCGAAATGGAGTCCCGAAATTGTCTCAACGGGACTCCCAGAACTTTGAACGGCCATAACTCCCGACTGCAGAGTTGGATCGCGACGAGGTCTGAACCAAAGTTGTAGCCCTCGTCGAGATCTTTCGACTTTTAGTGGTCGGGAGTCAAACTACTAGTTTGACTCCCGGCCCTTCTTTTGCCCATAACTTGGTTTGCAAATGTCCAAATGACCAATGTGAGGCCATTTTCGATATCTACGTTTCAAGACCTTTCCAATGACATCAAGAACACCCCAATGCGAGGTGTTTTGGGCCTTGCTGTCGAGCTCTGAACATTCGGGAGTCCCAAAGGACTCCAAATCCCCAACTTTTCCAAGTGTTGGGCTTCACCCCCACACTTGGCCAAAGTGGGGTTGCGACAAACAACAACCCACAATTTTCACTATGTTGCGAAAATGGCAAAGTTCTATTGCCGAATCTTCTTGCAACACTACAAGAACTGGAAGTTCTTTTAACCAGTAAAGAGAGCAATGTCGTCAAATTTTGAAATCAAATTCACATGTACAATCCGGTGTTGGCATTCACTTCACTCGGTGCCAAAGTTGAGGAGTCGGTAACAGGAGGCCTTGGACCATATTCCTTTCGCATTCAAGGTGAACTTTATCACAAAATCAAATCCTTATGTCCTGTTGAAGGACAACGACCACAATTTGCATAGTTGTACATTCATGATATGAAACATGAACATCAAAACCGCCATGTTGTTATACCCTCGCTTGATCCAACAACATTGGATTGATTGTTGACCATGATGTACAATATCAATCCCTATGTCGAAGTGTTCAAAATGGCAAGGGATATGATGGCAACAAAAGGTGCTCCCATGGATCTAAAATTGCGTTTCATTGCTTCTCGAACAAAGGATGCTCGTCGATACAATGTGCTGACGGCCAATGAAGTCGCTGCATTGATGGTACGAGATGGTTCTGAGGCTATAGACAAACGTGACATCCTCCTTGCTCAGCAAGTTGGCCCGTTTCAACGCATTTCCGAACTACATGTGGGATACATGGCTCTACATTATTCGTTGTTATTTCCTTACGGTGAGGATGGGTGGCATCCGAATATTTCACTCAATGGTGTTGTTGTTGATGTAGATTTGGATGAAGACCATGCGGAAAAATCTGAGCTTTAAAGAAAACATTGCAATGTGACAATGGCTGAATTTTATGGTTATCGACTTCAACATCGAGACACTGATGGCATTACGTTGCTTCGGGGTGACCGATTAAAGCATCAATACATTGTGGATGCTTATGTAACTATTGAACAAAACTGCTTGAAATACCTGCGCCTGAATCAAAAAAAATTTCATGCAGATCTTTATCAAGGCCTTCAAGATGCCATTGTTGCAGGTGACAATAATGTCGTTGCCATCGGACATAGGATCATTCTGCCATCTTCTTTCACAGTAGGTCCAAATCACATGGTTCATAATTATCAAGATGCCATGGCAATCTATAGATGAGTCAGCTACCTAAATGCGTTTGTTACATTCACTTACAATCCCTAATGGCTTGAAATCAAGAAAGCGTTGCCACTCAAATAATAACCTGAGGATTGACCGGATTTGGTAACCTGAGTGTTCAAAATCAAGTTGAAGGAGTTGATTAATGACATTCACAAGAACCATATTCTGGGATGCAGGATTGCGGGAATCTATGTCGTTGAATTTCAAATGCGTGGACTGCCGCATGCACACATTCTCATCTTCTTTATTGAAGACTACAAGCCACACACGGTCGAAGATGTAGATTACATGATCAGTGCTGAACTTCCGAATTTAGAAACGAACAAGTTGGCCCACGAGAGAGTTACCAGATGCATGATGCATGGTCCATGTGGAGCTGCGTCTCAAAATGCCCCGTGCATGGAAGAACGCAAATGCAAAAAACAATATCCACATAAGTTCCAATCCGAGACAGTGATGGATGTAAATGGATACCCTATTTATCAACGTAAAGATACAGGGCACACAATTTTGGTGCATGGCATTGAATTGGACAATTGTTGGTGGTACCGCACAATGTCTATTTATCAACCAATAAATAAACCAAATACGATGCGCACATCAACGTTGAAGTCTGCAACAATATTCGTGCAGTCAAATATCTATTTAAATACGTATACAAAGGACATGATCGTGCAATTGTTGAAATCTCATGCCAGAATGACAATGCCACCAAAGGGAATGTGGTCGAAGTTGATGAAATTAAAAAATATCTTGACTGTCGCTATGTATCTACATCAGAAGCAATGTGGTGCATCTTTAAGTTTGATATGCATGAGCGGTTTCCTACCGTTGAATGTCTGTAATACCATTTGCCCAATTAGCAAATGGTGTTGTTTTACGATGACGATGATGTGCACGAAGTGTCAACACGATTAGCCATTTCTAAAACGATGCTCACAGAATGGTTCAAAACAAACCAAGAATCGGAAGTTGCACGAAGCTTTATGTTCAATCAATTCCCTTAGCAATGGCTGTGGAATCGAAAGTTGAAGCGATGGACAATGCGCAAGAGAGGCTTTGCCATTGGTCGCATGTATTATGCACATCTGACATCGGCTTATTTCTTCCTTTACAATATATAATTTGGCATGTAACTCATGTTGCAATCATCCATATCTTTCTACAACCAAATTTGGCATGTAGCTCATGTTACAACTAAATTTGGCTAAACATAGAATATGATAATAACACAACATTTAAGGACCATTTTATTTTTTTGGCTACTCATTGAAACTTGTTGTAGAATCTTGATAAAATCCATTTTGATAATTCTTAAATTTGGTGAACTTTTTCCAAAAAACGGAATCTTGGGATTGAGAAATATTTTTTCTATGATGTAGGTGTGAAATTTTGAACCAAAAAAAAATTGGTTGCGTAGTATATGCCAGATGTTTAAAAATTCAAGGCTTTGAGGTGATATTGGTTACTATTATGATTGTACAAGTTTGTATGAAATATATACAAAATATTATTTTTTTACAATACCAACAACATATGCCATTGTATGAAATTTCATCCTTTTGGCTTATATTGAAACCCCTTTATAATGATGACATTAAAAGGATGAAATAATGACAAAGTGACCCACAATTCAATTTAAGAAATCAAAACATGACCTCTTTAAAAGTTAACAATTTGTCCTAAAACATTCTCACAAATTCATAATTTAATCTTGTTTATACCCATTAAGGAACATACCACTATTGTAAAAGGGGGGAATGAGTAAGACATTTATTGGATTGTTTTTAGAGCTTAGAACATTTCAACAATGTGCACCAACCTAGGCAAGGTTTTTCATTTTCATTTTGTTCAAATGTGAGCTTTAACTTTTTCTTCCCTTGGAATAAACAATTTTGTTGAAGATCGTCACAAATTCATTATTTTGATGTAAGCTAGGCATTGGTCAAGTGTAGATGGGTTATGTTTTTCTATACTCGGATATGAAAAAGGAGCAACTCATTCATTGTGTGATGACTCAAGGCTTAAACTTCAAGCTCAACTTCCCTTACTGGATCTAGAACTTCTCATCAAAATGCATATTTACATTTCTATGGAACATATACATCCATCATATGCACACATAATATTTCAAATGTCACTCACACATGAGAGTTATCCATAAAGTAAGACAAACACAACACCTTTGGTGGCAAACTGAGTTTCATCTTGTCTTTCCTTTTTCCTGAGCGCATCCACTGCTGCTATGTATATTTTCATTGCTCTTACCTGTACAATTATTATAATTAGTCTCGAACCTTGTGCATTAAATTATGATAATAATATAATACACTAGGAATGACCATATATAATTTTTCCCATAAGGGTTATATATCATAATTACTATGACATTGCAAAAATCATTAAATAATGTTTTTTACTTTACTTAATAAAAAAGATTTAGTTTTTAAGTAATTCATTTATTTTCATTCAACTTCTTTACACATTTATGAGGTTAGATAGTCTACACAAATGAAAAAAAAACGTAATTATAACAATTTTATCCAATGTTAAAATCATTTTTGTATACTCCATTCAAAAGCTTCCATTGTTAAAAACATGATAATCATGCTGATGACCTTTAACTTTTAATCAAAATTTTAGATTAATTAGGATTAAAACAATCAAATTATCACGAATTTTAATTAATCTCCTTTTTTATTATCTCAGAATTCCATGCCACATAATCGATGTATTCTTAAAATTGAGTCAGTTGAAATAAGGTGAAAAATATATACAATTCTAAAGTTGTAAAAAAATTGCAATGGGGAGGGAAGTGGATTTTCATAAAAATAACATATTGTTGCTAAAATATTTCATCAAATTTAAATAACATGTGAAGTATAAGTTTTTTAAAAAAGAATTTGATAAAATAACGGTAGTGGTTAAAAAAGCATGGAAATATTTTATAATCAATATGGTTTAGTTCCTATTTAAAATTCAATTGAAAAACATCTAATTATATTTTAAAATTATATTCTAAACTTAATTGTTAATGATGCATTGCAAGTTACATTCCAAAGGGATAATGTTCATTGCAATTGATTATAGCTTCAAAATTTGATTATATTACAATTTTAATGGACTTGATTGTTGACAATGATGGACACATTTTTACTAAACCTTTTTCGTAACACAATTATTTTTAATGATGAACTAGTGAACTTTATTTTTTAAGAAATTATTAAATGGTTTTGGATGTACATGTTTATTCTCCTTTTTGAAAGTTGAATATATTATATGCATTACTCAATTACATAAACACATGTAAATTGAAAAGGAAAGGGGAAGGGTTTGAAACTTATTTAATTCATTTGCACCATATGATAACAAATAATAAAAATATTCATAAGGGCCTCACTTTCTACCTACCTTTTGGTACCTTTTCAAATTTTTAATTTAAAAATTAATAAAATACATTGAATTCATAAGAATATTTGATTGCAAAAATTAATATAATTTTTTATTCAAATTGAAAGTTAATTAAAAATAATTCAAACTGTGATTTTTATATGATCTGAAAATTATCAAGACACCATTTCAAACTATTATAAATAATACATGTCAAAACAAATGTTGATTAAAAACTTACAAACATCAAGCCAAAACAAATTGTTTTGAGTACACATTTGTTTGTTGTGATCAAAAAATAAATTAAATATTAGTAATATTTTACATACCTTCTTACACATCAAAATAAAATAATCCAAATGCAAATAATGAATGCATGATAACATAAATACATTTTGATAAATCATCAAACCTTCAAACATAGAAAAAAACTAAAAAATCATTTTAAAATAATTTATAAACTATTTCACAGATCCTTTGACATAATTATTAAAATTTTGTTACAAAACTTATGAATAAAATTGAATATATTTAAAAAAATTCATCACAAGTTATTTTTTAATAATAAAATTTTAGAATATGCACATAAAATAATAATGAAAACTTACATACCTCTTATACATGTGTAATAAGAAATTAAAGTCAAATCATGAACCTTCCATAATAATTATTTTGTTGCACACCCACTTTGTTTAATAGGTAAAAATATTTTTTAATTTTACCCAAAAACATGTTCCAACTATCAAAAATGCAAAAATGAACTAATGAAAAAAGTTGAATGTGGGTCATAAAATAAACCTTGTGGCATGATTAAAATATTTAAACTACCCAAAAGGCAATTAAACAATGAAGATTTAACATTCATTCAATTCTAGATATTTTTCATTTTTTGGTTCCAAAATTTCTTGGCGTATGGAATAAGCCTTCTATGTTCACCCGATGTTTTTTACTTTAGCTTAATTTTTCTAAAATGTTTGGGAAGGTAGAACCTCCCAAGAGTGGGAGAACCTTGTTCCATGGACAAAATGTTTTCACATATGATCGCCTTACCTACAATGTCTTACTACATACAAATGAATAATTCTAGGTAAGCAACATCCACCTCTCAATTCAAGTAGTTGCAAGTTAAGGCGGATCATTTTTTGCATCTTTATGAACTTTTTGCAAAGTGTATTTTATTCAAATGCAACAAATGCAATATAAATCAGTAATTTGACAAAACTATTTATAGATTAAGATTATCAATTTGAATAAAGAGGGGTGAAATTCAATAAACATACACCAATCGTATAGAAATGGACTTTTAAAGTGGACATATAGATATTGGTTTGGATACTCACTATATGATACATGATGGGAAAAAAATGGATTGAAAAACCTCATAACAAAAACTTTAACAACAAAATGACTATGGACTTTTGAATGATAAGATTTGAATTTTATTTTCAAAAGTCCCTATCTCAATCATTATTTTTTTTATTGATATTTTTTCCCCTAACATGTATGTCAAAGAGTTGTCTAAATGGGCAACCTTTCTTATGAACTTTATTAGTTAATTAATCATCACATAGGGCTCACTGAACATTGATTTTTCATTTTTTTTTCATTTTAATGTTAAAATATAAACTTTTGGGACTGGAACTCTTATCACTTTTGAGCCACCCTAATTTGAAACTACCCATTTTGTAAGCTAATTTGAAAACCATGTTTTGTATTTTAATGCACATTTTATTTAAATTTTTACCTATTTATATTCAATCAATGTTCACTTAAAATTAAATTGGTCATGGCGGCATTAAAGGTTCAAACAACCTAATTAAAACATGTTTTGGAATTCCAATTCAACCAAGATGAATCCTTGACTTTTTTTTTTTTTTTCTTCTATTCAAATATTATAATGTGCTCACCCTTTTACCCTCCCCACCTACCTTTTTCTTTCATTTTTTGTCACTCCTTTTGTCTTTCCTTCCTCCCTAGTCCTCATTCTACGTTGCACACCCTTAGAACCCCATCCAATTCATGTTCATTGTCTTCATTGAAAAATATGATCTTCACAATCCTTAACCCTTTTCCTTCATATCAATTCAAGTCGGTTGTACTCTAGTATGGTACATGCATTTTGCACGCCCTTTGATCACATCCATTAGAATTCTATTTTTGTTTTGGTATGGGCATGTTTTGCTCATGCCTTTTGTATTTTTGTGTTTTTCTTAACAATTTTCTCCCCCTTCTTAGTTTGATGTTAGTAATAAGACAATCACTTTGTTGTGATGAACATTGTATGAATGTGGACTTGACTATGAAAGGTGATCACTGCAAAATGGACCATCAATACCAGAGAGAAGCAGGATTTGCGCTATCCTGCTGCAAGATTTAATGAAAAGGGGCGTTTGCTGGTGTGGGGGTGGAGCTGCTCTAAAAATGTGATATATGGAGGGGTTGGCTTGCCCGTGTAGATAGGGTATTTGAAGCCACTAAGATGTAAGTGAACATGTGCTTAGTATGGTGACATTGCCAGTTCCACAATTTACTTTGCCAGGTCCATAGTTCACTTTGTCAGGTCTGAAATTCAAAGGACTGAGAGGTCAGGGTTTGAGCTTTAACAGGTGGTGCCCCCCATTGAACTTGTTGAACTTTGTGTTTGTTGTGCAAAATCAAATGGGAACTTGCAGCAAATTTTGTTTTGCACCTGATGTCATCTCATGGTTTGTACACTGCAAATATTCAGCTTTACCATATGCCCATCGAAACATGTTACAAGATGGGCTGGAATCTTTCATCCACCCATCTTGTAACATTATTCACAAATCATTTATATAGGTACCCACTTACAAAATCTATTATTATTTTTTGTAACCCATTGATCAAGATTCAACATTCCTTTTGGCTAAGGCCAGACAAAAATTAGAGCTGCCAAGGTTAATATGCAAGGCACATTATTTTGACATGTGCAAGATGGACAGCAAAAGAAAACAAAAAGCATGGTCAGGTGTATATTTTGTTAAAATGCCGTTATGAAACAAGTAGCTAGTTGTGTAACATCTATTGTGTTGTTGTTTTGTGAACACCCAACATTGTCCAAACTAACAAAACCACACACACAAAATGTGCACACAAAAATGAGATAGGGGAAACAAACCTTCAAAATAAACCAATGTTAGCCAGTTGTGAAGTTTTGATGGACCCATTATCAAGCCGGTTATTAATAATCTACTAACCAGTTAGTAGACAATTAACCTTTGTATGTGATTACCCAATAGGTTCTTTTATAATAGTGTTATTGTTACTAATCAAATAAATTGATTATTTTATTTGGTAATTGTTGTGACAATTTTTTTTTATAATCTATCCAGTACTCTTTTTTTTTAATGCTGATATTGATAACCTATGTGATTCCAAAAACAAATTCGTAAGAAAACCTAACTAATGATGATTGGATAATACAATAACCAACCAACACTCGAATAAAGGGGTTTCATGAACATGAAAAAGTCATGAAAAAATTGAAACCCTGTTCACTTTGAATGGATCTTTCAACAACAAATAAATCTTATGAAAAAATTATATGTTATGCCAAAATATTGAATATTTCTACATCATTGCACATGGATTTTCAGTGCATGTGAACACATGAGGCTTTAGTGGTCTTGCCTACCAAGGCAAGGATATTGTGTTCAGACTCATTATAGCATATAGTAGCTTAAGGGATTTTGACCCCTAGGTAATAGGTCTATTTTTATAGGAGGATTTTGGAAAGATGATATCTTGGATTGAGTTGAAACTTGAGATCAGTTATGGGGTTATAATATCTTGAAGGATTTGTTTTAGAGGACTTTTTTGAAGTTTATCTTTTTGGATGGTGAAATATTTGAGTTTTCATAATTCTTCTTTTTCCTCAAGATACTTCTTAAGGTAAATGGCAAGGCCATCCCTTGTAGGTAGGCAAGGATGTTGTGTTCAGATTCATTATAGCCTAAAGTAGCTTAATGGATTTTGGTCCCTAGATAATAAGTCTATTTTTAAAGGAGCATTTTCGAAAGATGATATCTTGGATTGTGTTGAAAATTGAGATTACCATGACCTAAGGTCAACTTCCACAAATTGAGTAATTATTTTTTAAAAAATAATAATAATTTTTTTAAAAATTATCTCATTTTCCATGATCTACTACGATATTGTCATATGAGTAATGAAATTATACAACGTTGAGCCTCTCATAATTATGATGATTTTCAACGAGTCAACTTCTTATTTTTCACAAAAATGAGTTTCACTAGTTTGAGGATTATTTAATGACGAAACTGGCCTTAGGGTAAGGCAGTTATAGAGTTACAATATCTTGAAGGATTGTGGTTTCTGGTAGAGGATTTTTTGAAGATTATATTTTTTGGATGGTGAAATATTTGAGTTTTCATAATTCTTCTTTTGCATTAAGATACATCTTAATGTAAATGGCAAAGCCACAGTGTGACACACCCTTGTTGGGGCCCTGCCCCCACAGGGACAGGGACTATTATTGCATTGGATCCAACTTTTGAAAGTTTTACCTTATTAGAACCGGTTTCACATTAAGTGAACCGGTTTCTTTGATGAAGGTGTTTAGACTATTTAGATTGGAACGGGTTTTTTTGGTGTTCAGAGTGTGAACACACAAGATAGATGTACAGCATCTTATCTATTGGCAGGGCCAGCGTGTGTTTCTGATGCCTTGTTTTTACAAGAGAACCGGATCTGTAAAAGAACTGGTAATTATCTCCTTCCAAACCAGCAACTGTAGTAGTTCAATGAAGAAATGTCCCTCAAAATGTGGAACTGAATGAACTCTGCATCTTTGGGTGTTCTCTCTCCCTCCCTCCCTCTCCCATAGAGGCAAGCTAACAAAGTTTAATCCAAACAAGCTGTAGTTGATTGCAATGAATGGGAATTGCAAACTCAGACTTAGAAAAGTTCCATGCAAACCTCCTAAAGTGTGCCTAAACCTAGTAGGCACTCATTGGCTTGCAAATCTGAAAAGTTGAATGTGGTTAGTTCTTTTGGTTTTTCTTTTGCCACAAATTCTGCTTTTAGTGATTTCTAAACATCTTCGGCATGGGAGTGTTGGCTAGCAGATGGTGGGTGTATGGTGCATGTGTTTGTGGCATCAGATGGGTCACGCCCAACCATGTGCACCTGGTTGAGCTTGGACCTGGCTGGGCACCCTCATGGCTGATCTTCTCTGAGTAAGCTGGAGTTGACAATACAAAACTCTCTGTTGCCTGCTGCAATGTCACCTTATGTCTAAATTGTCTCAAATCATCTGATTCAAGTTTATTTATTTATTAATCTTGTATTTGGCAGGGGACTGCCAAGTTTAAAGATTTCTCACAGACCCTATCAGTGCATAGGGTTGAATGTAGCCCTGCTCTGAAGAGCATTTAACAACAGACATTGAAATGTCACCCCAAGGACCAAGCAGATTCAACCTGTGCAGTAGATGGCCAGAAAGGCAATCCTACTGAGGATCAAATCAGTCAAATTTCAGGAGCTGCAATATCATGGCACCTAGATCTTGAGCATGTTCCACAAGGAGGTTGGTCCTCTCAAGCTCGAGTTATAGGGTTTAGGGTTTAGTGTTTGGTATTAGAAACTTGTTCAATATCTATGCATATGACCTTTTTGGTTTGTAATCTCTACTTGCATGCCACTTAATGCAGGTGGGCACCTTGCTCATCAGCATTATTGAGCAAAAAGAAGAGAACTTTAGGCATCTATATAATTGAGCATCAAACTCCTTGGTTCATGTGGCAGTGATTTGGAGATGCATTGTTGAATATAGTCCGTGAGAAGTATCTTGAACTTAAAACTTACTGTCAAGTTGTGCCATCTGATTGATTTGTATGGGTTGTTTCAATGGCTACAGTTCCAACAATCATAATTGCTCATGAGTTCTATGATGCGCTGGCTATTCACTGATTTCAGCTAATCCTCTCTCCCTCTCTTTTCCTCAAGGCTACAGTCCTGAATTGCAGGGCCATTTGAGTCTCTCAGTCTTGCCTGCACTCCAGTTTAAATGTACCCTTTGTTCTTGCTTCTGGTTTTATCCCTGAGTTCCTTGTCCTACTGCTGTGGGATGCATGTGCAAGCAGGCAGAGGACGCCTCAAGGATGGTGTGAAAAGCTAGTCGATGTTGCTCAAGGCTCTGGGTATTATTTGCTAGCCTGCAACTTTTCTTGTTGTATCCAGTAGCTTCAGAACTCACATTCATCTGCAAGTGCCTTCTTCATGGGTACAACCTTATGAAGTACTGTGGATCTTGCTAGTGGGGCTTACAAAGAGCAGTACTGAATTGATCACAAAAGGCTTTAAGTGGCTGATCAAAGGCAGGCAAGTATTTTGTGAGAGACTGCAAGAACCCTTGCCATGAACAAAACAAAGGAGTTTTGCTCAAGCAATACCCAGAAGCGGGAGCTGCTTCAATGTTGCAAGGACATTCAGAACACAATGTTCAGTGGAGGCTTTGAAGCCATATTTTTTGTGTGCTTCTTTGCAAATTCTTAATGTGACTGGTTCTAACATATTGGTTTTGTTCAGGCCAGGTTTCTGGTTTGTCCTATCACCAGGACCCACAATAGCTAGTAGTCTATACCTAGCAAAACGGAAGAAGTGGGCATCACTGGAGGAAAAGGCCAAGATTGAACATGTGGAAGTTTGTCCAAGTGCCCTCAAACTGACAGCTGAGGTTGCCTGAATTATGGTGACAATGTCATGGTATCAGACAGCTTACAGGTTAGTGCAACCTCTATCCAGTGATTTCCTTATTTCTGTTGCTTTTTCTTGAAACATTTCAGGCAACATAAACATGATTTGCATGAATAGGTAGTCGATTCATTGTATGGTACGGTCAGGTGGAGCATTTGTGAAGAATACCGCTGATACTGTTTAGGACATTGTGGCAGGCAATAAGAAAGCATAAAGTTTGTAAAGGTACTCCAAGACCCAGGCTCAGCAGACCTAAGTGCTTATGTGGACTTTGCAGCCTTCAAACATGCAGTGGAAGATGCAGCAGGTAAATTTTCTTTGTGGAAATCCCTGCACTGCTCATCACATTTGAATGGTCAAACCAAATTTTCATGTTTGTGAGCATCTTTGAGGACTGAAGAAGGGGGAAGAAGCCACCTTCTTGATCCTGCACTTCTTTGAAGTGGATAGTGCAAAATGTGGGACACCTTATTCAACATGAAAGAATGGTCAAAAAGAAAAGTTGTGTTTATGATTGTCTTATCAAAGTCAACACATCTTGGACAAAATGATAATGAGAAGATTTCAAGCATGAACAAGTTCCCAATGTGCTACAGGATTCTCTGTGGCAGTGTCTGCTATGCAAGACATAAGTATCAAAAAAAGTGTAATTAAATGTATGTGCATGACTGAAGAGAAAAAAAATAAAAATTTCATACAGGATAGTGGAGGCATTGGATCTTTCAAAATGTTAATGTTGTCTCCTAGCAAATAGGTGTATTAACACAATTGCTTGAACTTACATTCCCTAAAACACGGATGCCCCATGCTGCACACCATTGCTTTGTGAAAAGAATCTCACAGCCAACAATGAGACGTTTTAGTGAAGAGATAACATGAGCTGCCACACACCAAGGGTGGAATGTATGTCCACAATCAACTACCATGAAATTGTTACAAACATACCAGAGTCCACAGGATGGATGTGCATTGAGATTGCATGATGTCTTCACATGAGTGTTGGGATTACAGAACAACGGCAAAGGATAAATAACTGCAACCTCATTGTCATTCATCTTCTGCATTTGGTCACCAATGCTCACAATCTCCTTTTCCAACAAATATATACTATTACAAGCCTTATCAAAATTCACTTCAAAATCAGAAAACTTATTTTTTGAAGCTTTCAACTCCTTTTCAGAGTCTTGGAACCTCTTGGCATACTGTTGCTCATTCTTGAACTCCACCATTCTATCAAATTAGGTGTCACTTAGTTTATTTGATTCGTTCACCATCAAAGCTTGACAATCTACCAATTCGTTTTTCAACAATTCCTTTTTTGACTCATCCTCTCCAAATATTAACAACCTTGTAACTTAAGTTTCAAATTTGATTCCTTCTCCTCTTGGAATTTTATATTAGACTGCAAAGCATGGATTTGTGAATCACACAACTTTAGGTCTTGAAAAGCTTGTGTGTGCATCACTTGCATATCATGTATTGCATATTCAACTTGTCTAAATTGACCTAGGAGATCTTCTTTCTCTGATTGTAGCTTTTCAATGTTTCTTCTCATTTATTGCAATTTATTTTTCTTGGATTGCAAGAGATCCATAATTGCATTTACTTTTGATATAAACCAAGTAGGGTGGCATAATGTCTTTAGAGTTGGGGGTTTACATTTCGACCCTAATTGCATCTGACAACCCAAGAGGCCTGGTTTCCCATTTCTTTACTTTGATTGGACCTAGTACGATAAGGTCCATGCACTCTTCTATTTGAGAGTCATTCAATGCAAATTGGGGTGATGACAATTTTTGCTTCAACTTAGTAGGAATTTTCATTGATTGTTGTTTGGTTTTCTTCAACAAGAGTTGTTGCTTTTTTGTGTGAGCACCAAAACCTGCCCAATTCATGGGCTTGCCCTTTGCTTTTGCTACAATTGTTATGGCAAATGTGATTGATATTTGTTTGTTCATAACCTATGCTTCCCGATGACCTTGCAATAGATTTTGGCGATTCTTTTTGCTACCTCCTCTCATGCTGATTGTCATATTTCCACCCATTTTTGTTCATCTTGGGCCTAAAAAACTCATTAATATCCCCAATGTTGACATCAACGCTTGTGATCGACAACACATCTCTCCCTATACTTCATAGGCCTCAGTTTCTACAAACCATTTAACATCAAATTGGTCACATTCCCCCATTTGTGTCCAAACCCATGCCACCAATAATAACCCAAATGAATCAATGTCAAACTTACAAGCTAGTAAAATTCAACACTAAAGTTTTAAAAAACACATCTTGAGTAACAACATAATCTTGATGTTTTTTCACATAATTTTTGCAAAGAAAGTACAATAGTGCTACCATGCACCAAAAAGTTGGCATTGAATTTTGTGGTGTGCAAACGTGTAAGATCTGAGGTCTCCAAGATGCTTGACCAACTCAAAGGACATGATTGATAAAAAACATGGAATTTCCATGATTTTATCATTGAGATGGTAGAGTTGATAGATTTCATTTTATTGGAAAGTTTCGCAAGGGAAGTTGCTTTAAACATTTACACAAATCTGTTAGTAAATTGTTTGGAAGGAAATTTGGAAACAAACATGGTGCATAAAAATTTGCAAGGGAGACTTGAAAACAATACATAATGTAAAACAAAGTTGGACAAAAAATAAACGTTAATTTTTTATGCAACAATGTTGAGGTATCAAATGCAAAAATCACATTCATCTGACATGTGCCAAAACTTTCATTTTCAAAATAAATATGTAATATTTGGTTTCATGTGTAGCAAGAAATCTAATTTCCTGATTGGGTCCTCACTTGTTCATGGTTCTTAATATTGTACCCTTATTGTGATTATACCCTTTTATGTTTCTTTCTCGTTCATGTGCATATAATCCTTTAATACTAATGCCACTTGTGTATTCCTCCCCTATTGAATACAATATGGTGTGAACAACATGTAATTGAGTCTAATTTATCAAACATGGATGTTCAAACAATGTGCATCAAATATGTTGATCTTGAATCTTTTGGAAAAAATTGATTGAACTTAAACCATGTGTACACATGCATCACAAATGGTATAATCATGTTTAAATGCCAATTTTTGGGTCAAATGGAATGATTTTGAAATGTAACATTGTGGTGAAAATATATTTTGTGGGGTGCGATGCACTTCCAAACTCTTGGATAATTTCAAGTATGAGTCCAAAGGTGAAAACAGTGGGAGGACAAGGAATTGGGGCACGCTCCCTCGTTCACAGCATTTTGGGGGTAGAGAAGTGTGCTGGAACTCCAAGATGGGGATTAAGATGAGTGATAAGCGAATCAATTATTCACATGGCTCTGCACAAACCAAACAACAAGTTGGTTAGTGCATAGTTGTAGCACTTTTGATGCACAAATGAACCATGAGCAAACACAAACTCACAAGATTCACCACGGCCCGGACTTGGGGGAAGACACCACCTTCCCCCTTATAGTATTCCATGTGGTTGGCCATGGGGCTAGCACCCAAATGTGATTTTGTCCCGGGACTCCCAAGTTGAAATCTTGAAAGTCCTTAAATTGGAACTCCCACGAATTCAAAGGCCCATAACTTTGTGTGCAGACCTTTGGTTGAGGTAAAATATAAAGAAAAGTTGTAGCCCTCGTTAAGAACTTTCCAATGGTAAGTGGCACGCTACCTGCACACAAGGAAATCAGGGCGATTCCGAACTTTTAGTGGTCAAGAGTCAAATTGGCAATTTGACTTCCGGCCTTTCTTTTGGCCATAACTTATATTTTAAATGCCCAAATGGGTCGAGCCCATTTTAGACATTTATGTTCTAAGAGCTTTTCAATGGTATAATGAATATTTCAATCCAATGAATTTTGACCCTTGAAACTACCCTCTGAAAATTTGGAAGTCCATCAAGATTCCAATTCCTAAGTGGGAGCCCACTTAGGAATGTGAGGGTTCATTCCTTCACATTTTCCTACATTTTCAAGAACATGAAATGCCAATTTTTGGGTCAAATGGAATGATTTTGAAATGTAACATTGTGGTGAAGATACATTTTGTGAGATGTTTCACATTAGGCATGATGTGTATGTCAACTACATCCAAGTACATCATTATCCAAAAATCATATGTTGTTTTTTTCTCTATTTGATTTATAAATGTTAATCTTGCATATGTTCATTTGTTTTAGGGATACAAACCTTCCATGGTCTTACTCTATATGAATTTGGATTGAATGGGTAATTCAAATATTTTGGCTCAATTTGACATTTTCTTCCTTTTTGCTTCTTATCTTGTTACATGAAGAAGAATCATGTAGAAAATAACATAAGTTCCTTATTTCATAATTGTTTGTTATTTACATGTACATAGATTTGAAATACCATGTTAGTCACATTAATGGGTATTCTTTCAATTTTTTACAACTAAACTTGTATTGATAATAATGAAAATTTCTTAGTACCTAGAAAGATATTTGTTCTTTATTTGATGATGGACATTGATTATAAACGATGATGTGAATGTTGTGGTGAATACATAAATATATTTTGCAATTTCAAAACATCTCATGCAACGTAAGATGCAACAAAGGTTTTTTGAAAAAACATGTCAATTATTTGCCACTATTTTGGACAAAATTTCTCACCACATTTTGTATATGAATTGAATTCAATAGCTCAAAAAGATTTCATATAAAGATAAATTTGTGACCACCTATGGTACATTGTGCTACATTAAGCGGCAACATTAGCTTGAGCACGAAAAAAAACATAGCCACATCAACAGTAGTTTGAGCATGAAAAAAAACATAGCCACATGAGCACAAAACAATGGTTGATTCTTGTCACATAGTTGTGAACACAAACCAATTAACATTGCCACTTTTGGAGCTAAATATTTATCGTCTAGTTAATGACATTCGTAACTCAATTATTAATGTCATAGTCCCTAGCTTGGTTGCTATTTTCTCGTGACAAATACTTGCATGTGTCTAAAATTTGGAAAGGGCCAAAAGGAAATGTGGAACTTTGAATCTAACATAAGAATAAATCAAGTCTTCTCATAATTAACCAATGGAGATAACTTTTGACTCTCAATGATTTATGCATCTTATTATCGATTTCGTGTTAACTTTATGATCTTGCTTGGTGTCAAATGTTGCATTCTCAATATGATGGCAAATTAAAAAATGATTAGACAAGTCCTATCGACATGACTTATGACTTTCCTTACATTGTTTACAACTTTTTATCATCGTTGCCTAAACATAAAATTCAAGAAAATAAAAATGTTGAAACATAAAATATTACTATTTTTATTGCCAAACATAAAATTATAAAAGAATGTAAGCATTAGGCACCTGCTAGCTTCAATCAGGCTAAGTACTACATCGTTGCTACTGTTTAGTGTTTGCCTACATTATGCAACCTTGGCATCCTGCCATGAGCACATGATAGCCATCCACCTCACTTGGAGAAAATGAAAAAGAAAACCCTGAGCACAAACAATGCATGATTAACACAGGAACGAAGAGAAGACATAATGGGAAGCTCACCCAACAATGTGTGGGTTTATTGTCAGACTTTGACAATGGGCTGGATATTAGAGCCTGTTACATTTGCCACCATTTGCAGGGTAGCAAGCTAATTAGTGCAACAATCACGGAGATGCTCTTAAGTTGTTTTGTGTTTCCATATGCCTACATAACAATATCCATGTTCACTTGAGTTTTGAAGGGGGAGGGGGGGGATGCGAATCTCAAACACAACAAACTAGTTGCAAAAGAGAAATTTCAGCTGCCCTCCTGGTTCGAAGGATCTTTAAACCTTTTTTTTCCTTCGGCTTTCAATAAGTCTCTGCATATTGAAACCTACAAAAGTGAAAAGAAATACCTACAAGTACACCCACAACCGAGCTTCCAAGTGTCAAGTAGTGTGAAGTTTGGGCATGCTAATTCAATTGACACGTGTTGAGTTATATGTACGTTGAATTATATATTCAGAGTTGTTTGAGTTTTTTTAATATAAAGTACCCAAAACAAAAATGAAACAAATTTGACATGTGGAGGTTGAGTTGTTATCCATGTTTGACATCATATATATATATACTAGTGGGTGCCTGTGGCCGAAGGCCACTGTGAAGTACCCCGTGGGTGCCCGTGACCTTCGGCCAGTCCAGCCACCCTGAACGCTTAGTGCTTTCATGTTTAGATTTGTAGCCAGGTTTGGCTAAATCTTCCTTCAGAGAATTGCCCACTTTTTCCACATCTTCTTACAGATGATGGCCATTTTGGCTACAAAGTTACTGATTTAAATAACAGATACATACATATTATTGGATTGTAGATAATTATAGTAGTTAGTGTAGGTAGGTAGGTTTTTGGGCGTGTTACACAAAGTGATCGGCTGTGTGTAACAAAGTGCCATTCAAAAGTACCATTTTGGAGGACTGAGCGGAATTATAATATAGATACAAGGAAGCGAAACTCTTGCTAGGCTAGTCCACCATTGCAAAGTAGGTAGCCAATAATTAACATTTATATATCCTATAATGTGATAGAACAATATTTCTCCCCCATTTTTGCAAAAAGAAACAAATAAAAATGTCCTAAAAAATCTCAATATGTTGAAGATTTGGAGTTGAAAGAACCTGCCTAAAGGAAGAAGTTGGCCTATATTTATTGCCGAAATTTCATCAATTATTATTTTTGCTGCTGAAGTGAATTCTTAAAGATAACAATAATTCTTCAGACACCAAAGCTGAAAAGGTACGTATATCGGTTTTTTCTGTTGTTGAGGAAGAGCAAGTCCAGAGGGGGCTATGTGTAGGGACAGCCCCCGGACAAGGGCACTGCCCAAGGACAAGGGCGTTACCAGAAGAAGGGCCTTACACTGGCCTAATTCCAGTAACGCCTTTGTCTGAGGGTGTTGCCCCATCTAAAGATTCTGCACAAAATTTCTTCTTTCTATGCCCAAGATGTGCGAAAAAGTGGAAGAAGCCCCTTCAAGAACCAAAGAACGTGCTCCAAAAATGAGAGATCTCACCATGGAATGAAAGAACCCACTTCAAGAACCAAAGAACCTGCGGGTTCAGAAAACCAAAGATCTTGCCATGGAATGAAAGAACCAACCCACTTCACAAACAAAATAACCCCTCCATTAGGTGACAGGAAATTACGGTTTAGAATATGGCCTTGTAATGCAGTGGGAAATTTTCTGCAGGTCTCTCTGGTGTTTTGAGTTCATGACACAATGAGGACCTTAGTCCAAGTTCCAATATCCTCAAACAACATAAACTCTGATGGGACGTGCCCTTCCCTTACACATTATTTTCTGTCCAAATTGAATTGTGATAATTACAATTGGGCTATTATTACCAGATGAAGACCAGAGGTTTTTTTTTTTTTCTAATTAGTGATCATCGAATATTTGGCGAATTTCTCCCCAAAATTAGCAAAATTAGTCAAATTTACACAAGGAAAAAAAATTCCAAAAAATTACCAAAAATGACAAAATTGGTCTGAAAAAAATCACTGCTTGCTCTGCATGTAACTTTAGCTATATCAGCAACTGACTGCTTACATCCTTGTGAACTAAAATTTGAAAATTGAGCATCAGAAGGGGTTGAAAAGAGAAATGCTTCTGTAGTTGAAACTGTCAAATGGCTGCATTCATCTCCAAATCTCTCATGAACAAAAGAAACTCAACTGAACATGTAACATTTCCTGACAAGAACTTGTTTCCCCCCAAAGTCTGGCAATTACATGCATGTGCGCCCCACATGACAATTGGTTGGTTCAACGAATTCTTAAAATGCAGAAAAACAAAATGAGGTGTAGGCTTGACAGTTATACTTTCAGGTAACCTCACTACATCTGACTTTGAGGTATGCACTTTTCTTCAGAACAAAACTAGAAAGCCAAAAAAGAGCTCAAATTGTATTCTGTTGAAACTCAAATACACAGGGAAGGATAATACAATGTCATAAGTTGTAACTCCCATACACCAAAAAGAATGTTCACATAATGGTATTTTGAAAAACAGCATCTGTATCAAGAGCATCAATCCTTAGAGTTGCAGGCAAGCTTTGAGGTTGTTGAACCAATCAGAACAATATGTCCGAGAGGTGAAAAAACATTAGTGATAATCCATCGCTGGATTAAAAAAAGAGTGTACAAGAAAAATAGGGCGGCTATGCCAGCCCAAAAAACAGCGCAGTGAATGTGGAGCTGCTGCATTACACTAGACACTAATAAATAATTGGCACTAATCTAATCAGGTAAAATAGAGTCATATCCATGACCCTCCCAATGGAATGCAAGAGGCATTGCCCTTTGCAATCACACCAGAAAAAACCTGATCTATGATGAGCTAGCTAAAAAAAGGATGGTGCCTCACTAAGGGCACCCAGATCGGTGTGTACAACTTGCAACTAATCTGTGTCCGTGTGTAATGAGCTTGTATAAACAAGCCAAGCTCATACAGGCCAGTTTTCACTTTGGCATGTATGAGGAAAAACACGACATGATCATCACAAGTGAGGAATTCATATCAGAGCTTTGGTTTCAAAGAAACCCAAGTCTGAAAAAAGTTGGTGAGCTGGGGTTTAGCTCACCTTAGGAAAGTTGGGGAAGAAAATGGCTCCAACTTCAAAGATAAAAAAGGACTTTTGTTTTTACAATTCTAAAGGTTGCAACTATCTAATGATTTGGTGGTATGGTCCAAATGGTTGAGGGTAAGGGGTAAGGGGGGTGGGGGTGGTGCAATCAGCCTTCCCTTGGGGTTGCACCAAAACAAGTGTGATGCATCCCATTTTCATATGAATCTTTAGTGTTGATGTCTAGAATGTGCTACTACAATTTCTGTTTGGACAATTCTTTTGCAGTCACGTACGTACCATGGAAGCCATAAGGTACTCTGGACGGGAGCTTCACAGACGCTTCCAACTGTAATGAGGGAGAGGCTGCATCCACCACCAGAAGCTCAGATTGACCTGTGCTTTCATTGTGCATGAATGCAAGTATACAGCCATCATCCTCTGCCGCCAACGGGTCAGATGAACGAGGCACAAAAGTAGGCTCACCTCCATAGCAGTTGGGTCCATAAATGTACTTCTTCACCTCCCCAGTGACTAAATCCACCTTTGCAATGCCTGACACTTTGGGCCATGGCTCAGCAATTGCAAGGTACAAGTACCTGCTCTTGCGCCCCAGGAAGTTGTGGTTCATCTGGCCTGCTTCCAAGTTCAAGCTAGCAAGCTCCCGTCTGGTAGAAATTCCTGTGCTTCTGTTGAGACGAATCTCTGACAAGGTGCTCTTGAGGGCTTCGTCAGACTCGTTGAAGATGCTGTCAGGAGGTGTCATGCATGAGCCAATGACCACAACCTCATCCCCTTCCTCCCAAGCATTCCAGAGATGGAAACAGAAACAGTCTGGGACATCTATCCATTGCAGCCGAGCTTCAGTCTCATCATACTTGGGCAGAATGCCAAACCGAGCACTCTTCTCGCTATTATGAACAACTGGGGAACCACCAGAGAACATCTCCTTGAGGCGGAACACCATTTGCTGGTCAGGAATGACCACAAAATTCTCAGTGATGGCAAAGTCGTGCATCATGGTTGGCTCTGGGAGTGTGATGGACACTTCTGGCCCTCTGATGCCATCAGACGAAATGTAGAAGTACTTGAGAAATGGAGCTGTTATAATGTTGTAACTAAGAGCAAAAAGCTCGCCAGAAACTGGATCAACCTTTGGATGGGCAATCATGGTGGATGAGAGCTGCCCATTGCAGTCATAGCGCCCGACAGTCTCCAGGTCGCCATCTTCCAAGACTCTCACATGGTATGGCAAATCATCCTCAGACATCGCAAGCAAGCGGCCATTGTGGAACACCAGGCCTGCATTGGCAACACCCATCCCTTGTGTCCCATCCACAAGCCCGCAGATGGAGCGAGCTGCATACAGAAGCAACCGTGCTACTCCACCATGACCATGAAGCTCGCCAATTGCTTTGGGGAAGATGGCGCAGCCAGCCTTTTGCTCCTGGATGAAGCGCTGCGTTTGAGTGAACCTGCATGCATAGCTGACAATGCCCTGCTTGAATTGCACAGCATGCAGCATACCATCACCATCAAACAGATGGTGGCCACCAGCAGGCTCAAACTGGGGATTGGCACCATTGCGCACATAGATGCCCTCCAGGAAGTTTGGCAGCTTTCCTGTCACCTCAAGCTCATGCATCACGCTTCTCTCCTCCACTGGTGCATAATTTCCTTCCAGCTGGACAGATGGGTCTGCAGTTGCTGGCAATGGAAACTTGCTCTCCAAGCCAGTAACCACTGATTTCTCTAACATATCCAACACTGATGCTGCAATTTGCTGAAACATGTTCAAGTTGTGCTGCTCAGGAGCTGGTGGTGGTGATAGTGGTGCAGAGAGTGCAAGCTCTGGAAGCCCAGACTCCACCTCCCGAATCACTGGTGTGATTATGGCACTCAAAGGCTGCACTTGAGAAGAGGAGGATTCATGCACGCAAGAATTCGCAGTGAGTACATCATTGCCTCTGGAACTGCTCAATGCAACATGCAAGTTGTGATGATGCCTGCTGGACTTGATGTTTTGTGCAGCACCACGACGATCATTTGACTCATATCTCTTACAATTGAGATCAACCACAGATTGCAACGGTCGTGCAGCAGCCCACAAGCTGCCGCTGCTCTTCACTCTCCTTGCACCACCTGCAGCAGCATGCAAGCCACCTTGCCGCTGCAGGAGTTGAAGTCTTCCTCCATTCATTACCCCCAACTCTGCTCCCCCAGCCCCAATTCCACCAGCAATTCCACACTCCAAAGTCAGCATTGCCACCTCCAAATGTCAAGCACAAGCACAAGAAGCTCGCGGTGCACCGGGCCTGGGTCACAATGTGGGTTTCAGTTGCAACTTGTAACAACGACAACCACCACCTGGGGCTGGCTGGCTGGCCCTCTTCCCTCCTCAGCTGCTGCTGCTGCTTGGGTTCTTGAACAAAATTTGTCTTTCACAAAAGCTGATTCATAGCCTTGTGCTGCTACTGCTCATATATTCTCTCTTGCACCACCTTTGATGATGATCATGCACTCACAAATATCAAAGATGAATGAATGGGTGATTGATGAAGAGGAGAGACCTCAAAAAGCCCTTGAGAAGGAGACTGACTTGGAGGAGATCTCAGACTCTAAACAAGAAGTGGTGGGTGTTTAAAGGTGGTGGTGGTGGTGGGTGGTGCAGTTGAGGAGCATGAGAAGCAGCAAAAGAGCAGAGCAGAGCAGCAGCAGCAGCAGCAGCTAGGAGGGTGCGAGGGAGCGGGGGCTGATGAGCATGCAGAAAACAGTTGGATGCCGTTGGGGAAGATTGTGTGGGTGGGTTGACAACTGCGAGTGAGAGGCACAAGTCAGAATAGCGGTTCGCAATTGCTCATATAGTTTCTCCCTTGCACAAGAGTGCGACCCACTTTGAGGCTTTTGTGGTGGGCTTTGCTTCCACTGCTTGGGCGCCAGCTGGTCCGCCATGTCATTGCCACGCGCAACATCTGTCGTGAGTCCATGCGCGGCGCTGGTGGTGGTGGTGGTGGTGCACACAGCGGGCGGGTCCCATTTTGGCTCCGACTGACTCCTCGCACGATCCCTCTAAGTAAGTTTTCATCCGAATTACTCTGTTGCTGCTACGGCTACTGCACGGTCCGTCCGTCTTCTTGCTTGCTTGATTGCTTGTAGGACGTCAAACCTTGGAGCTGAATGCGGCGTGCGTAGCGGCCGGACTTACGGACGGACCCTCCACCTATTACCTTGAGCTGGAGGTAATAGCTCTTACCTTGGAGCAGAATGCGGCGTACTTCATGGTCTCCCGATAATTGATCGTTGGTAAAGCCACGTAAAAGCCACCCAAAAAAAAACCAAAAAAAACCAAAAAAAACACACACACACACACACCCCGAAAGCCCCTCGTGACGTCCGCTCTAGATCCTCTCTCTCTCATTCTATCATGGCCTTCGCTAAGCTCCTCGTGACGTCCGCTCTAGAGCCTCTCTCTCAGTCACTCACTGTCTTTGCTAAGCTCCTCGTGACGTCCGCTCTAGAGCCTCTCTCTCGTTTACTCACGGCCTTTGCTAAGCTCTTCGTGACGTCGGCTCTACTGCCTCTTTCTCGTTCACTCACGGCCTTGGCCAAGCTCCTCATGACGTCTGCTCTAGAGCCTCTCTCTCGTTCATTCATGGCCTGTGCTCTTCGTCTGTCCCTCCCTGCCAGCCTGCCGCTACAGTAGTAGTATTCCTACTGCTACAGTTCTACAATCTCTGCGGTTCTCAATAACACTCGCCGAGAACAGCATCCGTCCCTGGACTTAGATTTCAGCTCGAGAATTCTCGCTCTATCTTTCTCTAGATAGATAGATAGATAGGTCTAGATAGATGCATTTCTGAGCGTGAGTCAACAAGGGGAGTTGTAATTCTTGTTCTTGCGCGGCCAATTCGCTGGTTGTTCAGGAAGAAAGCCGTGATCTTCACAAAACTGAGAACATTGTATGAGAAGCTTTATCTCACAACGCCCAGGATAGGAGGTGGGTTCTCTGAAATCATTTCTTCTTCTTCTTCTTTGATCGCACAACAATTACTCCTCCTCCTCCTGCTCGTCTTCTCCGCCACTCCAGCCGCCAGTTTCGCGACCACGAATTCCGCGCTTTACACAAGGCGATGCCAAAAATCGATCTCTCATCTCACAACGCATCATCACAACATCTCTCTCTCTCTCACTCATCAGAGACAAGTGTGTAGCTACTAGAGATCTCCAATTCAAGACAATCCAAACACGCTACACAAAAAGAAGAAGATCCTAGTTTACCTTCATTTTCTCGACCCTAAGCTCTCTTTCTATCGAGCGTATCTCTCTGCCAACAAGTCCATTTTCTCCACAATCAAGAGACAAAAACCACCACCAGAGACCAAAAACACACACACGCACACACACAAAAGCGCACACAAACAAAAACATCACAGGAAAAACCAACCACAGCAAAACAACATCGACACCCAAAACAAACCAAGAAAAAACAGACAACTACTCCACCACCAACAACAAAATTAACAATAAAACCAACGACAAAACAAACACTAACTCCACCCAACAATAACAAAATTAACAATAAATTTAACAATAAAACCAACAACAAAACAAACACCAACAACAACAACAAATTAGCAATAAACCTGACAACAAATCAACAAACAAAAGAGGTTTTAAAAATAAAATTAAGCAGATGAGAAAATATATATATAATTTTAAAATCATAACGTGGTTTAAAGTCTAAAATAAGTCCATCGCTCCTCTAATCTCTTCTCTAAGCTTTTTCCCTCAAGATCCACATTTTTTGTTTGTTGTTGGGAAAGCTTAATGAGAAATCATCCCCAAAACCAAAACAAAACCAAGAGAGAGAGAGAGAGCGAGCGAGAGAGAAAATAAAATAAAAATAGCGGTTATTGAAATGCAAAAACAAAATTAAGGACGTAAAAACAAAGGTTGTTAAAAGGGGCGGTGGTGGCGGTGCCAGTCCTCAACTTCCCTCTCTCTCTCACTCATCTATTAAAAAAAGCCCACTTTTTGCAACAAAAGGAAAGCGAATCATCATGCTAATGATCCAGACAAACCAACAAGCAAATGAACAAACAAACAAAGCTAGCAGCACCAGCAGCTATTGCTGCCTTGAGTACAGTGACCAGCAGCAGCACTTTTGATAGTCAACAACACAAAGGCCGATGGGGTTTTTTTTTCTTTCTTTCTTTCTTTTTATTTTTGGTTCTCATTTGCCAAAACCGCAGACCAGGTTGTAGGATCTGGCATCCTTTGTCTTTGATGTTGGTTTTGTAGCATCAGACTCTTCCGAGATGAAAATCTCTCTAAATTTAACAAACTTTTCCTCCATTGGTCCAAAAATAACAAAACGACAAACATGCACAAAACAAAGGTAAATAATGGGGAGGTTTTTTTTTCTTTTTGGGAGGGTGGGAGGGTTCTTCTCTCTTTTGCTGAAAACACAGACCAGGTAGTTTAGAATTTGGGATCCTTTGTCTTCCATTGGCTTTTGTAGCATTGGAATCACTATAAATTCAATGACTTTTGCTCTGTTGGTCCAAAAATTATAAAACGACAAACATGCACATGATCTCGTTGAGGGCTTTCCAAGCTACCAAAAGTGCAGCAAGGGCCCATTGTTTGGGACGGTTAAGACATGATCACAAAACAAACATCTATCTTAATATATGGATTCTGGGGCCATTAGAGCGGTCGAGGTTGACTAACACAGTACATGTGTTATTAGTAAATGGTAGATTTCAGTTTTCTTCTTCCCCATATGGAAAGAGTAAATGAGTCTAAAAAGAAGGGTGTCAAGGCATCCAATTTTGTCCCTGCCTGTTTGTTCAGCTATCTAGAACCTTAGCGTTAACGGCCACCCATGACCCCAACCCATCATGAAAAAACAAATTGTATTTGGTCACGATCACCTGGTGTTTGTGCTTTGCTTGGACATACTCCATTCATTACCAAAGAGCATGCCAAGGGTCACTGAAGGGATAACGACAATTTTTTATGAAGGTGATTATGAAATATAGTTTTTAAGTGATTAAAAAGTCTTTAAAAAATGACAGAGTTTTAAATAAAAATGATAATGATAAGAAAAAAATTTATTGAAAGAAATAATTTTATTTCACAATGACCCAAAATAAGTTTTTTTTGAAAAGGTAGTTGGTTAGAGTAAGAATGAAATTTTATTTAGTTTCCTTACAATATGTCCTCAAAGCTTTGACCTAAATTAGGTACCTGTAAAGCACTGGGCATAAAATCCTAGTGTATTTGCAGGTTAAGTTGCAAAGTGTAAAAATTCGTGGGGTGGGCATTTCATTCTCCAAAATGCCCTGCTTCACATATTTTTCTTTTTTTCATGTGACACCTGCTGGGTATCATAAAAATGAAAATACATATTTTTCTGTCATATATATATTTTCAATTGGATAAGTAGAGTTTAGGGTTCTCCTTTTGGGAACACCTTGGTCCTTGGCCATTACCCCCACACCTGTAATCTTCCATTAGCACATTCATCCAATATGACATCATACTTTTCATCCTTTAGCTTGATCAATCATTCTTTCATTTTGAAGGTCTCCTTCGATCCTTGAACTTGGATTCAGAAGTCTTAATTTAATTTAATTTAATTTATTCATAGAAGCTCTTTCAAAACTCCTAAAAAGATCCTGAAAACCTCTGAAATATATTCCTCCTCAAAATTTGTGAAAATGTACTGGCTTCTCTC
Organism: Sphagnum contortum; assembly: GCA_963920785.1. NCBI lineage: Eukaryota > Viridiplantae > Streptophyta > Sphagnopsida > Sphagnales > Sphagnaceae > Sphagnum > Sphagnum contortum. The sequence goes on along the minus strand of OY987276.1, from coordinate 29,003,551 downwards.
TCTATGAAATGGATTTGTCCATTTGTTCCAAATTAAAAATGAAAAATGAAAATGATTCTTCATAAAAGAGCATAAAAAACAGTCCTAAAAATTCTAACACTTTTTCCTCCATTATATAACCTCTCAGAGATTTCCTAGTGTAATGAGAGAGAGTGCCTTATATCTGTACCATTCCCTCCGACATTGAAGGTCATCTTCTGGCTCTTGGTGGGCTCCTACGCAATAGTAAGGGCCCACACATGGTGAAAAGATCTTGGCCGTCACATATTGTGGCTCCTACACATTTCATAAGGGCCTGCCTAGGATCTAGGTTGTGAGATATCATGGCTCTTACACATTTTGTAAGGGCCTGTCCACGATGACCGTATCTTTGCTGCCATGTGACATGTCATTCATTACACACAAAAGGCCCTTTGATAAGGGGTGTTACCAAAATTTGAAAATTTGGAAATTTTGTGATCCAACCATGTGGTTAAGGGAACAGCAGATTACAAAGGATAAGAGAGTAGAAGTGTGAAAATTTGTGTCAAGCCATAGTCTCTACCATATGTCTAGTTTTTAAATTCAACCAAAGACCAAAAGTGCAAAAGGAGATGCTTTTTCCCTCTATTTTTTGTGTTCTCTTGAAATAAAGTTTGTCATGTATTATGTGAAGTCAATGGATGCCCCCAAATTCAGGTTTTGGGTTTGTTGGCCCTACTAGTGAAGGTCTTAATAGTTAGAGGCTTCATTTGGTCCCACCAAGTTTTGAGGAATGTTAATGTCAGTTCTTTTTTTTTTTTAAGAAACAAGCTTGCCCAAACATTTCCTAATTTAAGTCTTGCAGGTTTCAGCTTTCCACAAGTGGAATAGACGATAAGCTTTAGGCCTAGAGCCTTTTGTTTTCGTTCTAACTCAACCCACATGGGCAACTCCCCACATTTTCAGAGGAAATTGTCAATTCTTGTGGGAGAAGTCTTCTTGGGTTTTGTCATAGGGCCAAAAAGAGTTAAATTTGGTCTTGGTCCACATAGCACATGTAGATTTGCCTTGTCAGGGAGGTATTGGTGGCATCATCTCTACTTCCAGATAGAAGCATCCTCAAGTCTCCTTGTCTCTTCAAGTGAAAAAGGATCCTTCCCAGCGCTTGTTTTGCTCAATTTTTTATTTATGTTACCAAAGTGGCAATGATCCTAAGCCAAATTTGGCTACAAGCTAAATATGAAATTAAACTTTTTAAAACGTCCTTCTTTCTTATTGGCTGCCTACTTCAATCATGTATAGAAGTCTGGCAATATTTCTTAAAATTTGGTCAAATTCTTGCTATTGAAAAAAAAAATTCACTATTTATTTAGCATTTTTAATTTTTAATATAGCTGGTCCTTCCAACTATTCTATTATCATCATCCACCTTTGCAACAACCCAGATGTCCAATCCCATTTTGAAGGTATGGTGGAATAGATTGAGTATTTATATCTGTGAAAAATCCAATGTCTTTGTATGGGCACCCATGCCTTAGGCCCGCTTTATACTAGGAGTCAGGGCTGAAAAAACTTGGGGCCAACTTTGAGCATTTTTGACTTGTTGTTTGGCCCCCAAGTTACTAATAAATGGTAGAACATTGATGTCAGGTATTAATAAATGCTGGAACATTGGCCCCCAGGCTTGCAAATTGGACGGTATCCTTTTTTCAGCCTTAGTGGACAAGAGAAGGCAAGAAAATTCAGCATTTATTACTAACTTGAGGCAAGATTGAAAATATTTTGTCTATTTCAGCCTTGACTCCTAGTTTAAAGCCCTTGGGGTTGATTTCAAGTTTTGCACCAATAGGAATGCTTGATTTGATTTGAACATCGGACTTGATTCCTAGTGTAAAGTGGGCCTTAGTTTTTGTATGAAGGTGGAGCCCGGCCATTTTCGAAGGATACAAGTTATGTTCGAATTCTCCCATCATGTGAAAGCCACCTTAACTTAATGCTGTAATCAGGTTTTCATTATGAGTGTCCTTTCTGTTCAGTGATTATGTTTGAGAGAGTTCTTTGGGCATCTTATACAAGACTTGAAGCCCATGAGAATCCCATGCCATTGACACATGGCAACTCCGAAGCTGCACATGGAAGATCATGTAAACGACAATGGGTAAAAGGGCGGGAGTCCTTTGCCGCATTCACAACAAGTGAATATCCTTGTCATGATGGATGGGCAAACCGAGTGCCCGGCTTTGAGGATGTGGATCCTTCTCCCATTGTAGAAATGGCATCTCCCTTTTTCATTAGGGCCAAAGTTACACATGTGGCCTTATCGGCTTGACCACAAAGATTGCACAAAGGAAACATGGCAAGGGAAGAACACCTGCTTTATGCATCATGCACACTACCGACACAATTACCACACCTCTAGCTTACCAGCTAGGTTGATTTGTTGTGTGTGCTCCATTATTTGTCCAATTTGAGGTACATGAAAGATAGGCCTCTAAAGTAGTTTCCAAACTCTTGGTTCATTGGTAATGGCACCATTATGAAATCATTACCAACCTCAATTTATAAAATTAAAAAGATATAATTGATATTTTTTTTTAAAAATTAGTACACATGTGTCAATTAAGGTCGTGTTCAAATAATGTACCTATCCAAATTGCTTAGACAAAAAAAATTGTTCCCTGAAGGTTTAGGGTTTTGCAGTGCCCTACAGATAACTGCTTTGGGCATTGGTGAAGGCACTGATCTTAGGGCACACACTAGTGCAAATACCTAGCTCATGAGAGTAGGATACCACATTGGGCTCCGGTGGACCTTACAAACTTTGTTGACCCCCTTCTCTTTCAAAGTGCACACCTTATGGTAACGCACACCTGTTTTGAAACTGAACGGTGTGCCTTTTGCTGAGTTTTATGGTGTCTTTGGTAATTAAATTGAAGAATAGCTCTTCCTTATGCTAGCTTTGGATAAAGTGTAATGTCTTGGATCGTATTGTTCCACCAAAGAAAATGACCGAGATCATATTCATGCCCTATCCATAATGCACTTCAAGAACTTTCCTAGTCTATATGGAGGGCGCTTTGTATTGAACATAATGCCTGCTGCTGCTCCTACCGCCTTGTGATATACCTCTGTTTAAAGGGTCATCCTAAAGTTTGCCTTATTATGCTCTAGCTGGGTAGGTGATTTTCATGAAATGTACCTGAAATTTTGGATCATATCATGAACAAAATGGTTTGAAAATGGGCTCAACTCTTGCAAATTCATGCAAAATGTCACAAGCATGGATAAAAAAAGACAGCTTATTATTGGCCAGCCATAATGAGTGGTCACACATCGATTACTATCAATTGGCCAGCATAACACTTGACCCATATGATATTTAAATGGTCCCTCACTGTATAGTATTCAATATTTATTATTGTTACAGCATCTCCAAGGGTGTGATCATGCACACTAAAATTGGATGAAGAAATGTCAAAATATGCCAGTTCTGCTGAGGAGAATAGTTTTGGCTGCGCATAATTGCACAGTTTGCAGTGGCTGGTGAAAGCTACAGCAAACGAAAAGAGTGTACTAAATATGATTTGACTATTGATCAGTGATTCTGATGGGCCCCATCATACTGATTGGTCCAGGTAGTTTGCTATTAGTAGTCCTCCACCTATCCAGATTTTGGTTTTATGGGTGGGTTGCAAAAAAGTAAATTATTAAAAGTGGATGTGAAAAATATTTCTGCAGAGAAAAGTCAGCCTACAAGAAAAGATGGTAACTTGTTTTCACGAACAGTTTGTGACGAATTTCGCTTTTTCAAATTGCAAGAACATACTGGGCACCACTGGAGATGCTCTTACAAGGGAGAGATAAGCATTTAACACTAATTGCTTGAGTTCCTCTTAGGATGGGATCCTACTAAGCGCGTCCAGTAAAACAAAATGAAATTGAGATTTTTCCATGGTATGAGCCATTGGAGATCCCACTTAACAAATGACGGGTAGCCTAATCTGGTTGAAATCCTTCATGAGTATTTTCAACACTTCCAAAGTCGAGCCAATTAGGCTTTTACCATGATCATCCCTATTCATTTTAGTCACTGTTGTACGGGGTGTGTTTCCACCTTGGAACGTGTCAGGTAAGGTGAGAGGCTGTTCTCTCAATATGTGGTAAGGGGCCAAACCAGGGCTAGTTCCAGAGTTGAACCTGTGTTCCTCACCATTGATTCACATGACTATACCGTACTACTGTTCCCACAGTTTATTCACATCACAAGTGGAACTGGTAGAACCACAAACGGAACCAACCCATGACCACTTGTCCTCCTTAGAAACAGAACTGCACAAGTATCGTACCAGAACCCTTTTTGTTACCATGAGGAACTTCCTTTATAAAACCTTCAAAATTAGAGAATGATGGTTTCCCTTGGCTCTTGTCTGTGGCTTTTCCTTCTGCAATGCATTTCTTCCATTCGTGCAAATTTTTAATTTAGAAAATGAGAAAATGATGTAAAAAAAACTCCAAATTATTGTTGGAAGCTCTTTGCAATTTGCATGTTCTTTGCATGCAAATATGTAAATACTAGTTAATTAAGGCAACTCTTTAAAACAATTCAAGGCACTTATTTGAGCAATTTCATTGGTCACAATTTTTTCCTTTTCACCAAGGAGCAAGCCTATATATTATTCCAACATTTAAGTGCCAATTTATTGAAGTTACCTCCTCAAAACAATTGAAAGCTCCCACTATAACTATCTAATTATCTATAGAAACTTTTTTCACGCATAGGCACTAGCCTATTCCAGAAACTGTGCATATTTGTGTAGATTTTCTACACTAATCCTATGTTTTCTTTATACATAACCAGCGTTTAAAGATGATGAAACTATGGCAAACATCAAAAAACAAAGCGCCCAGTAAAAGGGAAAAAGAAAGAGGACAAAACCCAAAGTGGGTCACCCAGGGGCAAATGAACAAATCGTGTTCAAAAGCCCATTCACACTAAGCCTATAAAATAGAGAAAGGGATGGGATACCTCAAAAAAAAAAAAGTCTAAAAGAGTTCTCACTTGCAATCAAAATAGAAACGGCCTATGAAAGGTGACACCCTTTGCTTATAGAAAGCATGCAAAATAATTAAAGCAAGGTCACCTGTGCCCTTTGCTGATCACGCCATGTTAATACATAATTAAAAAAATTGTTTGCTTGTGAATGTGAGCAACCAAAAACTTTTGTTGCATCTGACTGCTGCTCACTCTTTCTGATTTGTCAATCAGAATGATTGGTCTGGGTGGTTTGCTATTAGAAATCTCTTACCTATTTAACTCTCATTTTTAGTTCAATGCATGGGGTTGGAAAAAAAGAAGTAAAATATTAAACTTGGATGTGAGAAATATTTTTGCTGGGTTGCATACTGGTGGCCGTTGGAGATGCTCTAATACCATCCTAAAGCTCTTGAAGAAATTTCATTGTATATTTGGAGGGCACCTTATATCATGAATATTCTTCCTAGAAAAAAGAATGATCTCAAACCGAAAACTAGGTATAAGATCCCTCCCTCTTAAGGAGTAGGTGTCAGTCCCCCCTTTCTATGCCTTATGATCTTCATATGGTTCAATTTATGATATGATAATATTCAGCTCGAGGTTTACAATGGGTAAAGCAGATGGGTGATTTCCAAAATGAGGCCAGACTCAGCTACCTTATAAATCCCTTATGTTGGTATGTCCAACCTTAAGGCTTTACCCTAAGTTAGGGCCTTACCCATCTGCAAGAATCTGTGTGGGTTTCTTTAGGGTTGTTGGCCGTAGCCTCACAAAGTGTAATGTGTCGGTGGGTGTTTCAAAAAATGTAATGCCTGTGGAGACAAGCACTTCACTTTTTTGAAAAACCTGAAGTTGTTTTGCTTCTGTTATGCCTGGTAGGTATCCATCAGATACCCAATACAAGATTTTTTTATTAAAAAAATTGCTAAGGTTTTTACATCGCATAAAAGCCGTGGGGGCAGACTTTAATGAAATCGGGCACATGCTTGGCTCTGCCTAAGAGGGCCCTTATTTACACCCCTTCAGGCTTTACCCTACACACAAGGCATCGGTATTAGAAATTTTCTACTTTTCATATTTCCTTTGTTTCTTGGTGGATACCTGCCAAGGATCATTCGAAAATTAAAATTTAATAAAAAATGAGGCAGGCGTTTTGAAAATCGAAATCGCGCACTCTACAAGTGAAATGCACTCTAGACACGGTGTTTCATTTTTTTAAATGCCACGTCGCTTGTGGCAGATAGCTTCCACTTGATAATGTGCCCTCCACATACATTACAACATTTGGCCGGTGCTTAAGGGGAGGCAATGTATAGTGCTGTACAAGGTAGAACGTGAAGTCAATCACTTCGCCTATTTGCATGAGTCAAATGTACCCAGTTTCTTAAACTCAATAATTTATTGTGTGTTAGTGATCTTTTATTGATACGTGGTGAGTAGTGAACAACTTACCTTGAAAGTTGCAAATGGTAATGAGCTCACCACTAGACTAGGCCATGTTAGATGTTACTTTAACCTACCTTCCTACTAAATAAGGGTTAGCCTTTGTTGGCCTCAACCCTTGCCTCACGCCAGGTGGATAACTTACATTGGATGAAACCCTTGAAAGCGGGTTGTGCAATCTTGTTGTGCTCTTAATGCACAATAAGACTACCTATGTATGATGGAGGCAATAGCCATATAGGATGAAATGCCATTCAGTCATATGCTCATTTGCTTTTACTCAATAAACTAATGGTGTCCTTTGCTCTTTATTGGTACGGCATTGATAGGAGTAGATTACCCTAACAAAGCTCGGGGTTGCTTTTGCTACGTTGGGAAGCATGGATTGGTGCACCCCATCTCTTCAATGATCCTTTTCCCCTTCCTTTTGCTTCCACTAGATTTTGGAATGTCCTTTTTTCCAACGTGTTGGACATTATTATTTTACTCGCCAATATAACATAACCCCCTTGTTGTTTAGCCCTTGGATGACCACTTGTCATCTTGTGGGGGAAATTTCAAACTAACCTTGAGTAGTCCATTCACACTTCATTATGCCCAAATCTACTATACATCTCCCCCCCTCTCCTCCCAAGCCCCCAAAGATATTTGCTTGACCAATAACATTCCTCCACATGTGCCTTGGTCTCATGCACTCATGCTTGTTGACAAGCCTTTGAGGGAATGTCATTTTTGTCATATTCTCTAAAATAGCATCCCTTCTGTTTTGGGTGTGTTCACACACACACACACACACACACACACAAAATAGTCATTGGAAGCGTCTAACAAACAACACAAGATTTTCTTTTCACCAATACAATGCCTCCAAGTGTCTATGTGCCTGCCTGTTCACACTTCACACCTTATATGCCGCTGTGGCTTATTCATGTTGATGTCTGCAAGAAGGTGTCAAAAAGTCAAACCCTAAATCCTATTTCCTTGGCAAGTTTGCTCTCTTTTGCAATACATTTTGTTGTTGTCAACAATTTTATTGAGTCTAAACTAACATTTTTTATTGAAAAAAAAATTGTGAGAGAATATTTTATTTGGAGATAAAGCGTTCAAGACCATAACATCATAAAACCATTAGTGTATTCCAGGTATATAACCAATTGTAGGGAGTGTCACACCAACAATGTGGAATCATGCTATTGGATAGGAATACCCAGTTATATCACGTATTGTCCATACCTCCCTTGCAAATAAACTTGTTGCATATGATTGTTTGACTTGCAGTTTTGTCCGTAGCACAGAAAATAACTCAAAACGACCTGAATTGAGGACCAAAGTGGGGGCACATATTAAAAATTGCACTAAACCCCTACTGGGTATCAATAATCACAGTTATCAAAAAATCAAATACTTGATTTTGATATAAAATCATCGTTATCCAAAAAAAAGAAAATATAACATTAATATATATAGTTGTGGTTTTCATTTATTTATTGAAAAAATCAAATAACTACTTAAAAATTTAATGCGTCTTTCATGAAACTTGATGGTTTTTTGAAATACTTGGAATCAACAGTTCTTTGATTCTATTGTTTTTCCCCACATATTTGAAATTGTTGGTTCTTTGATTTTGATTTGTCCAAATACTCAAAATTGGTGATTATTAAAAACCCACATGCAATGATGAAAACCTCTTCATCTATTATAATTAGAAATAGTTAAACCCAATGGCTCATAACATAAATAAAGGGAGGGTCATTTCTTATGGCAAGAAAATTCCAAGATTTTACTATCCATCAACCAAACACTTCATCAACATTTTCCTGAAATCATTCATTAAAATTTATTCATTAAAAAAATTTTAATTCAAAGAATTATTTAATAGTAAATTTTAAATTGAAAGGCATTGCATAATCTAATGGAAAGGTCAAAATTAAAAGTTCAAAAAAATGATTTATTTATTTATTGCTGACTCAAGTTAATCAGATTATGTTTTGTATTGATTGAGCAACATAGAATTTTCTTTTTAAACCAAACTTCTTTTAAACATTAGAAATGAATTATTCAAAAATTGTCAAACAAAATCAAATCCTAATTTTTTTGTTCACTTTCCTTTGTTTGCTACAGGTTTAAAAAGCTGGGTTGATCATTGTCTATTTCATTTGTTTATAAAATTGTATAATGATTAGTTTTAAAATTCAATTACAATGTAATGCAATTCCTCATTATATAATTGATTATTCATCATAATATATGGATAATATTTTAGTTATGCTACTAACTAAGCAATTTTGTGAAAAGTAGTCACAAATAATCATAGATAAATAAGTATGGCTTGGATCTCAAATTTTGATTTATTTTCTAGTCTTTAAAAGTTATGACTCAAAAATATCATTCTTATCAAAGTTGGAAGGGACAAAAATCATATAAAATAAGGCCTTCTTTAGACCTAAATTTAGGATGATTTATTGATTTGCCTCCTATCCTAACCATTACAAAGGAGGTTTTTTTAAACATTCAAGACCCAGATAGAATAGAAGGTGGTTCATCCAACAAGCAAACATTACACTGACATAAAGCAACTACAAGATATTACAACTATTTTTTCTTAAATGAGATGAATTGTCATAAGAAGATGGCTTCACCATTTCATATGTTCTGAGAGATTGGTTGACTGAACCTCATGACTCACATTCTTGTGTGTCCCATAACCCATTCGCAGGTTCTCCCATACAATGGATTTATGTTTGGTAACAAGTTCAAGCATGTTGGTTATCATGGTTAGTTTCAACTTTCATGTGCCTCAACTATCCATAGTCACCTATGTGCTTGAGTCAGTAACCTAGTCCAAAAAGTTGTTCATTTAACAAGCTTATGTCCACTTTACATCATGCCCCAAGCCCAAAAAATATGTGTCCCAACTTAACCACACTCAAGGCACTTTCTTGCACCAAAGCTTAAGAAGGGAAACCTTCCCCCCATCCCCTCCCCACGCAATGGCAATGATGGGGTGTGTGTGTGTGTGTGTATAGTTGATACAATTATTGTGTTGATTGAAAGAAGTTGGATCTTCATTTTATGAACATTCTTTTTCCACGAAAAAGCCCAAGTTTTTGGCAATGATATCATTATTGAATATTTTGACCACAACTTTAGTGTCAAACCAAAGGGTAGAACTTTGAGCATTCAACCAATAAGAATACTCCATTTTGAATTAAGTGAATTCTTTAACCTTCATGTAAACATAGACATTATTTGTAAAAAAATTCATCTTTATTTTATATATCCTCGAAAGGAATTGTCTGTGCTCCACAGGTGAAGGGTGATGGTTTAAAGGTACAACCCTTATCTAAAACCTAGGACACCAAAAAAGGTAAAGGGTTTTCAAACCCATTGGAATGCCTTGTTGGTTGTAATACCCTTTTTATTCCTTTTTTTTTAATATTGTGCTCATTGAGCTCCTTTAATTACCTTGCATTCCTATCTCGTAACTAGTTATGCATCCCAAACATTCAAGGTTTGCTCAAGTCTTATGGACTTATCCAAACTTGATTTGTTTATTATCAAAATTCATTAAGACAAGGTTAGGACTTAACTTATAGCAAACTACCTTAGGGCATAAACATGGTAAAATATATTAAAAAGTTAGTGCCTTTGTTTTTATCATGTGTTGTACATATAAATGCAATAAAGTAACATTGAAATGGATGGAAGTATGGTAAATTACCCTTAGTGCCTCTATTACATTTGTAAGAATCTACTTCCAAAAGATTAAGAACAAAAAAAATTTAAAAATAAAAGTATCTCTATTTATTACATGGCAAATTTGGGATCTAAAGAATCCTCAACATATTTAATTCAATGAAACATATTGATACTAGGTAAGGATATAAAAATCATTGTATTATTAGAATCCCCGTACAAAAATTATTCCATTTTTTATCTGTTAAAACCTACTGACCACATACTTTACAAAAGTAAATTGCCCAATGGGTTTATTTAGGGGAGCACCAAATGTCACCTCAAGACAACCACATGTTGCCCCAACAACCAACACATATGCTAGTTTGAAAACAAGCCCACCTTGTTCCAAACTTCATTGAACCCTTCAGCTCAAGTCCTATAAGGCAAATTGGGGAGTCAAACCCCACCTTGCCATGTTGGCCAAATCATCATTTTCCACCTTGGATGCCCCATCATGGTGGTCCTAGTGCAAAGCCCACCCTATGCGAATTAGTTCACACAACAAGGCATGTCACTCACTCCCACCTTTTGAAGGTCTTGTTTTTGTAAACATTTTAAACATTTTGCCCTTGTCATGATAAGTCTTTCACTTGTCACCCCTTATCAGAAGTCGTTTTGGGTTAATAACTTCTCAACTTTGGTCCTTTCACAATTGAATAATTATGATTTCACATCAAAAGAAGCTTATATATTTTTTGTACATGTTGTGTCATCTCTTATGATAACTTCACGCTTCATCTAACATCAATCCCACACTTGGCCTTCTTTGATCATGAAAGGTTTTTTTCCTTCCTCAGTTCATGTCTTGATTTCATTTCAACCACCTTTACCACCACGCTCGGGAGTAAGCCAATAGACAAGCCAACAAATAATGTTGAATTGAGGTTTTACAATTCAAACCTAATATACTTTTAGGGATGTGGTTTCTAATGCCATGCATTGGAAATTTCATTCTGACATGCTTATCTCTTAGTTTAGAGGCATATCATTTAATTTGCACACATCATTACCCCAATTATGCCTTTAGGAGTTTTCCTTAAAATTTAACTCCTAAGATCCATTTTCATTGGATGTTATCATCTCACTTCAACCTTCCATTTCCTTTTTCCATGGAATATTTTTTCAGACAACTTGAGTTCCAAATCTTTTGATAATTATGACTTTGGACTTGTGCACCTTTAACTTCATCAAAAGCTTGAATTTTTTTCAAGTTTTCACCTTCATTTTTGAAAGTTGATATCCCCATCAACACCTAATTACTTGGGGTGTTGCTTGTGCATTTTTTTTCATCATAATTCATGCTTTCTTTCCAACTTGAATTTCTCCATCGTTTTTGGTAAATTTGGTCCAAGTGGGTTGGTCTTGCTCATTATGTTTTAATGGCAACCTTTCCACTTGACTTAAACATTTAGTTTGCCTTGTAGTTAGGGTACATTTAACTTCCATTGCAAGCTTGTGCTCAATGAGATCAAATCTCCAATGATAGTTTATCTTCATTAAATAATTTTAAATTAGAGGCATGGAAGGTTGGATGTTTCACACAAAAGTTGTTGGCAACAACAAAAAGTAAACATATGGGTGAGGTTTGTGGAACAATTTATAAGGCCTTACATATTTCAATATGAACCAATTTATTAGAGTTTTGAGCATTTTAAAATCACAAATGTTCAACCACACAAGGTCATTAATCTCAAATTCAATATGTTTTCAAACTTGTCGATTTTCTTTTCATAACTCACCTATGGTTTTTCCAAAAGCTTTTTGTCCCACATTTTTTTTTCTACATGAATTTTGACCATTTTTTCAACATTTTTACCTCCATCACAATAGGTTCTTCCCACTTTTGAAGTGATTAGATCCATGGGTTGTCATGTTTCAACCTTTCATGTTAATTCAAAAGGATTTATTCGTATTGTCGAATGTTTGGTTGAATTGTAATATAATTCCATTAAACTTAAGCGGTCACCCCAATCCTTTCAATTGGCTACCACACAATTTCACCAATACCGATTCATAGTTCATTGATTATTTATGTTTGACCATTGGTTTGCGAATGTTAAATTTTAATTTAATCCCAATTTTCTTCATAAATTAATCTTTGGAAAAATGCCTTAATTAGTTATAATTGAAACACTTGGGTTCTGTTAAATATTTTGTTCTGTTAAAGTCCTTTTTAGGTTTCTTTTTTGTGGTTCCTTACTTTTGTGTGAAGCCCTTCTCCCACTTCCTCATTTTATCTCATTTGAATTTGTCATTGATTTGGGAGTTGTTCTTCGTCTTGGGTTGGTGTTCATTTTGGCTCTCACCCATCTTGCAAAAAGAAAAGTTGTCCTCCATGCATTATACCATTTCATCATTTCTAGCAAGTCTTGAAGACTTCATTCTTTTGGAAGATGCCCTTTTGGGCCTATGGCTACAAATGATGGAAAATGTCATCTTGTGGGCATATTCCTCTTTCATGGGAATTAAGCTTTAAAAATTACACATAATGCATCAAAGCCCTTAGTCCATGCCTTTGGCACAAGTTCATAATTTGTTCCCATCTTTGAGGATTTAATTATGAAAAATGAACCTTTCATTCAACTTACTTGAATTCATTCCAAAGCATAGTGCTCATGAGGTAGGGTTTTAAGTCCTTTTGAGCCATCCAACACTTTAGAGTGTGGTTTTTTAACAAGGACTATGCTAGTTGTACCATGTTAGTTGCCATGGCTTGGGGTATAAATAAGCCTTCACTTGAATGACCTATTGCCTTACTTTATTTGCACAAACATTCTTCCTAGTCAAGAACTTTGGGGATTACATTTTGATGGCTTTTGTGAAAGAATCCCCTCTTAATTCTTCCGGGGATCTAGGTTTTTAAACCTCCACCAATGTTTTAGCCAACATCTTGTTGGTTTTAATTTATTGTAGCAACATAGTTTGCAACATCTTCAAGACATGTGCCATATCTCCAACCAACATTGGAGTCTGGGCATTGGAGGTGGTCAATTCACAATGGCCCTTGCCTTTTGCTAAACCATCATATCCAACTCATCTTCCAATTTGATTTCTTCCACCATCATCTCTTCCATCATCACCTCCTCCATCCTAGTAAGTGCCTTTTTCGCATTCTTGTGGATTGCAAACTCTTTTGTGGATTCTTTCCACTTTAAGGGTTTTTCATCCCTTCTCTTGAAATGAACATTTTTTGGGTGAGGCTTTTTTGCCCTAATACTTGGTCCATTCGTATTACTTGAGTTCAAGTTGTCACTTGAATCAAAAGATGGCAATTTGACTTGATTAACTTAAGCCTTGCAAATTTAGTTTTTACATTTTCACTTTTTCTTAAAGTGGTCACATAGATTCTTTGTTCTAAACCCATTCCATCCCTTTCATCAATGGTTAACATTATGACCTTAAGGTTGGTTGGATATGCAACAACCTTAAGTTCAAAAGTGTTTGCTTTGATATTAGTTATATAACGCCCCTTTAGTTTGTTTTCTCACACTCTCACATTAGTTGAGCTCCTCACACTATGTCAAGTTCCTAGCTCCTAACTACTTATGCATCCCATGACATTCAAGGGTGAATTTGAGTCTTTCAAACTGACCTAAACTTGATTTATTAACTACCTAGATTCATTAAGACAAGACTAGAACTTAACCTACTATGAACTATCCTAAGTTCTTTTAAAGCCACTCTGAAGACATGTTGATAGCATTCCCATGTTCCTTAGGAAAACACCAAGCAATATCCCAAAACAACTCCTAAGTGTTGTACCCAGGACAACATTTAGGTATGTTTCAAAGGGAAGGAAATATAGGGCAACATCAAGTGCCGACCCTGGACAACTCCAAGTTGCCCCAAAGGGTTTATTTGGGGCAGCACCAAGTGCCACCCTAGGACAACCATATGTTGCCCTACGAACCAACACATGCACTATGTTGGTTCTGGAACAAGCCTGACTTGCTCAAAGTTTTGTCCCAAACCCCTTCGCCCAATCTTATAAGATTGATTGGGGAGCTGAACCCCAACCCACCATGTTTGCTGAAGCCTCGCTCGTGAACCATGGTGGTTGAAGCATGGAGCCCACCTCAATGGAGTTAGCTCACACCAAAGGGCATGTCAGTGGGCCTCTACCACTGAGCTTAGCTTGGGGTTATGCAGATGGCTTATCACGTGGGGTCTGCTGAAGTGCTGGCTCCTAAAGAAAACAACAAAAGCATTGCGAATACATGTCTCTTTGTGAAAGATTTGGTTCAGAAAATTGAAACTTTGTAGCCACTCCAGAACTTCAGGAAAAAAAGCAGCTAATGTTAAGACTGAAATTGATCCTCCTCATCATCATCACACAGATAGATTGCGGGGATCTGTTGGTCCTGAGACCAATTCCTTTGTAATTTGGCCTATGCAGAAACTTTCAAGAGTTACCCAATGCAGCAGCATCCCCCACATCTAGGCTAGCTCCCACAAAAGTTAAACTCCAAAATAAATCAATCTCATCCTTTTCTTTCCTGCTTCCTAGATTATGGTCTGTCCTTTCAGGAATTTGTCAGTTCTCACTTCACGAGTTTAGTGTTTCTTTTCTTCTGTGTTTTTGGTTTGTCTACAGTTTGTGGATGGGTGCTGCAGATGACATCATCCTTGGTGACGCGATGGATTCCATTCCTTCAAATTTAATGCTGCACTCATGCAGTATAAGAATTTACAAATAAGAGCATCTCCAGCAAGCAGCAGCAGCAGCAGCATAAGGGGCCTCACGAGTATACAGTATAGGACCTCACGAGTCCTAGACCAATGTTTCTTTTCTTTGAATTTTGTGAAGTAGGTGGTGTGTGGCTATCAGGACTTAGCCAAATTTGGCTACAGGTGAAAGAGGAAAGTAGACAATTTTAGAAATCCTACTATATTTTGGCAACATACTAGAACCTTTGTCTAAATCTGGCCCCAAAAATAAAATTCCCTCATAATGTGACAACTTTGAGCCATGTTTTATCTAAAACAAAGAGGCCTTTGCATGAGTCACTTTGGCTGTATTTTGTCTCAGCAGGATGTGAAATTTAAACCCAAAAAAAAACCAACACTGCTCAAGACTCAAGACCTTCCCTAAATGAAAAACAAATTTACACTCCAAAGGTTCTATCCACCATCACTTTTGGCTCTCCATCAACCATTAAAGGTTTATAAGGTCTGATCGGGCGGTTTTTGGACTTTTTCAATTGACTCTCCAAACATAATTTTAAGTTTTTTACATTTATATAGATTTTTAATAAGTATGCATTCCACACCTTCGTAGGAGACCAAAGGTGGGTACCAGCTTTTTCTTAAGTGGAATTTTTCCATTTCTGCAACTTGAAAAATATGACTTCAAAAAATTCAAAGGATTTTTGTATTAAAAAATCCTAATTTTCCAGGTTTTGAAAAAAGAATAAATTTAATTGCTAGAATTCTACAAGTTCCAGCAGGTAGCCAAAATATAAAAGGACTTTAAATTTTTTTACTTTAAATCTGGCTATATCTTCTTGTGAATGATTGCCAATTTAGCTATATCAAAAATTTGAAATTAAAAATACTGGTGGATACTATCTTTTGACGTGCTCACCAACGAGGAGAACAAGGAATGCTCTGATGACTGACAAATCCCCGGTCTCGAGATTGGTGCAACCAGTTGCTACTGCCACCACGGAGGAGCAAAGCATGAGAGAAAAACAAATGGTACATCAAGGTCTGGGGTGGCAGATTATGTCATTTGCTTGATCACATTATATGGTGTAATCTTCTGATGGTGATCATGTACTCATAACAGTGCTCCCAATGGACCATAATATTATTACATGACCGTAAATAAAATTAAAAATTAAAAACCACTTATTGCATGCAACTCTACAGGAAATGAATTGAAAATTTTATTTTGATATTAGGCTGTAAATAAGCTGATGTGAGGTTATTTGGTCTAGTTGATGCATAGGTGAAGGGTGTCAAGAGGTCGGTGGCTGTTGTTTGGGTTCAATTGGGGATCTTGTGTACCAAGTAGGCACAAAGTTTCTGTTGGTTACAAGTTTCAACCAGGTTGCATGGCAATCCAACCATTAGATCTCTCCTTGAATGGGCTCATCTTTTTCGATGCCAAATCCTAAGGAAAATCCTTGAAGGGCATCGGTAATAAGCAAATCTAAGAATGATTTCATTGTCATTGTCCATTTCTTGAAAGTCAATCCTGGGTTCAAACCATGTTAACTCTATAATAGTAGTTACTATTTAAGCACCCTTTGATCTTGTGGAACCTTGTTTGACTAGAGCAAGAGAGGCCAATTTCCCCAATATATCAACAGCACTATATAATAGACACCAAAAGCAACAATAGATCTTGTTTAAACTTGATTCAATAGTAGAGCCCATTATTAACAATGTACAATTGACATTATACAATTCCAAATGCAAGTGTATCTTATCGGAACTTGATCCAAATAGAGAGAGCCAAGGGACCGTTTTCCACGCAATGGTTGTTGACATTATGCGAACCAAATGCAATGGTGGATATTGATGAAACTTGTTCGAATCTGACCAAAGGGACATTTTCCTCATATTATATAAACCAAAAGCAAGGTTACTGGATCTTATTGAAACTTGTTCCAATAGAAACAAGGCACTAATTCTTTCCATATGACACAATACAAATGAAACACAACAAAACGATGTATTATTTTATAGTATGGAACTTTGTGCCTATACAAAAAGGCAATCCCTTCTTGCTTACCACAGTACAAGTTTTGCCAGATGTTAATATGGAATCAAGGTGCCCATGTGAATGGGGCCTTGGGAAGTGTGCCAAGTTCGTATTTATGTTAAATTTTTTTCTTTGTTTATGCGGGGATGCATATGTGGGATGTGGCAAGACTATGGCCTTATCCATTCTCCCCAAAAAAAATATTGACAAGTTTGGAAGGTTTCACTTGTAAGCTTTCAACATGCAAAATCATGCCATGTGTTTCTTCCTGGCCTTTTGATCTTGCATATGTGGAAACCATTGGCTAAGATCTTTGTCTACATAATATTGATTATTTATCCTACCATGTTTTTTTAATAGGGTCCAAATTTTCTATTTTATTTTTAAATTAAAATAAAAATCTCTGAAATTTAAAATTATAGAATCATAAAAAGAAAATCAGTGGATGGGGTGTTTGGACCAAACTTTAAATGTTCTATGGTTTATCTTGTTTTCCCTATTTTTTAATGTGTAATTTATTCTCAACATTGCTTCTTGATTATCTAATCAACCAAACCGGCATGTATGAACAAATCAAATTTACTATATCTCTATAACTTGTGGCAGTTTCTGGAAGGCTTGAAATTGTGTGTTCATTTTCTCAAGCACCTAGCGCTAGGAAACACATCACAACTCAAAACCAACCCTGGACTGGGGTTCAAATATCAACATATAATCAACTAGAATAAAGTGGAGGAAGTGATTGTTTTGGGCAGCAAATTTCTGCTATTTTGTGGAAAACAAAATTGTAGAGAAATGCATGTTTTTCAGTGTAAAATGTACTCATTCAGCAAAAAATTCCTCCTTTAGCAAATTTTTTAAATGGGAAAAAAACAAAAATCAACAATTTAGAGTCAAAGAGCAATTAAATTTTGCATAGTTAAAAGAGAGCAAGAGAGTTAATGTACAAGTATATATATATATATATATTATGTAACCTTCAAGTTTACGTGTGGGCTTTTAACACAAGGTTTGGCCATACCAAGGTTCTCCTCCTCCCACCTTCCGAGGAGGCCACCAGGACCAGTGTTATGCACTCTGAGGTGTCAATGAAAGCCGTTTTTATCTGAGTGGGATGTGGGCATGAAGGACGAAGAATTGAAATGAAAATGTACGAATGTAAGTCTCCTTTTAAGGTTGCATTCCAAACAAATGGCAATGTTTCCTAACTTTCACAACAGTCTTTGCCACTCTTGTGCGTTGAATGTTTCTTTGTGAGTGCCCCCCCCCTCTTTTTTTTGGCAGGTGGACGAAAACTGTTGTGCATCAACAACGGATTTGAGTGCCACACAACAACACTACGATCGGATTGGCTAGTTCAATGACATTTGGAATTCTTCAGGAAAACTCCCCCCCCCCCCCCCCAAAAAAAAAAAGGAACACCTTAGGCGCCCTGTCAGTGCTTAGCCAAGGTGAAAATAATAACTCATTAATCAATTAATTAATAAAGAGGGGGAGGTGGACGGCCATGTTCAACTTGGCTGTTACACATTGGTGAGGAGGAGGGTATTGTTTGGCTGAATTCGTCAACTAGCTACGTGGCAGCAGCCCATTCCAACCCCTCCAACGCAGTTTTGGCTGGTGCATAACGCTCTCATGGTCGGTGGCTACATAATCGGCCGTTGATGCGCCGGGCTATATCACTACTCACATACTGTGACGTCTGTTGGCTGACGTATTCTTGTAGGTAATTTTCTTGGGCCCAGATTATGGGCTATTTCCGCCTGCCTGTTACACCCGGTAATGCTTTGTTGACACAGCTTGCTAAACATTTTGTCATTTTTATCCCCCAATCTCCCCCCCTTTCTATCTGCTGGTCATGCCTCCTGTGCTGACCAAAATCAATCCATCCATCTATCCATCGATATATGTATAGATATATCCTTTCAACCAACCATCCATGAGTGGATCCCTAAGCGTCTTTTTTTCATTGTTATATTGATTTAAGGTTGTGATCAGTGTTTTTTCTTTCACATTTGTGAAGTCCAAATTTTGGCTAAATTCGCTCCATTAATAGCAAAATTGGTTGAAATTACACTAGAAAAAACACATTTTCCCAATATTTTCCACATTTTAATGTCGAATTAAATTGAAAATTTGCTCCAAAAAAAAACATTGGTTGTGATCTGCTTATTACTGTTTATAATTTTACATCCGTTTGGGACCAAAGAGTCCATTATACAAAAGGTAGATCATGGAGGACAAATTGTCCTCTAGTACTAGCAGCATGCCACAAACTTGGCCAAGGCAACCATGTTCATAGTATGCATGAGCTCAACAAGAGTGCTCGTGTGGGTGAAGGGCAGGGCCAAACAAAAGCGTTACTTAATTTTTTGTATTTGGACAAATAAGGAACATGTGTTTTTCATCTTCTACCTTCCCCAAATGTAGCCTTGACAAAGCCTCTTTGCGTATGGCACGCCCTTCCACGCACCTAGCACTACCTCAAACTACGTGTTGCCACATCGAAATTAGGCCAGAGCTTTCCACAACTATACATAGTTGATGTCACACAAGTAGTTTTCACTTTTGTACAACATACCTTTAAAGCACAGGTATCTTGTCTTCACGCTGGTCCTAATTTCGCGATTGGTAAAGAGCTTTTCAATGAAAACCAACCGCATATTATCCTTCACCCTTTTTACACTCAACATTGTGTGGGGAAACCTGGACAGAATGGGGCCTCGACCTCCTGGTTGATCGAGCCTCCCGTCGTAAATCTAACACCAACCAGCTACACTGGCTGTAGCCCAACTAGGTTAGCCATTTGAGCTCCCACCTATATGTTATGCGTGTTACACCAAAGTACTTGGCTCTCTGCCCAACCCCTTACCCCTACTAGATAGGTTGATTATATGTGCATTGTTTTAAGAATCGTTCCTAGTGACAGTTGAACAATCCCTAACTAGAACGTACGGGTCGTTGCAAGCTGAGGTGTCATTTCCAACAATGGTTGAACCGAAGGCAAAAAAATTGCAACCTCCTAAGGCTGATTCTAGAGTAGCCATTTTTTCATGAATCTAACCCAACATTTCTTTCTCACAGCAAGCATAGCGAGTTGGGCTTCCCTTGCCTTTCCCAAGATGCAATCTTTAGTGACTGTATTCACATGGTCATAGTACAACAACGTTTTATGCCCATGCAAAGTGTTCAAAGGGGAATTTGCCAAATTCTGCCGCACAATGAACGTGCTGGTTGTTTTTCGCACCCCGAGCAAGGACTTGAGGAACCTTTAGTACATTACTTCAATAGCCTCTATTTTCTTGGAATCCACCCAAACTTCACATGCATAGCTTACTATGGAACACACCAATGTGTTGAAAAGGTCACAACGTAACTTAACATCCATAATACATAGTTTTGCACAGTGGAATTTCAATGCAAACAATGAGCGCCTACTAGCAACGCTAGATGTTCCATTGCATTATCCAGGTCCGAGGTGGTCTCGAGTAGGATCCCCAAGTATTTGAAGGTCTGCACATGCTCAATAACGTCACCTTCAAACATAAACTCTTGGCATGGGTCAATAGAATTGAACACCATGACTTTTGTTTTTTTCACATTCAGTGTAAGTCCACATTTAGCATAGAACTATTGGAGTGCATCTAACTATTATTATAGTCCCATTTCTGACTTCAACGTTAGAGCGAAGTCATCTACAAAAAACAACCGCCATACGTGCACATTTGCTAGGGCCGTTGCATTGCATTCTTTGTCGTCCAAGCGCCATTCTAGGATATCCAAATATAGCCCAAACACTAGGAGGCTAAGAGGACAACCTTGCTCACACCTTGTTGGCACCTAAAGCTGGAGGTGACACCTTCGCGTTAGGTGGTTGATGCGTCTGATATCCTTGGCATACATCGCCCGCAAGAATTGTAACAAGCGTCCCTCCACCTCAAGGCCAGCCAACACCTGCCACAGCACTTCACGCTACACAATATCAAATGCCTTTTTGAAATCCACAAAGCACCAATAGAGTCGTTTTTTTTCCTTGCTCTATTCTATTAGAGTTCGTAATATGAAGAATTGGTCAATAATGCAATAATCTTTACAAAACCCAGGTTGACCCTTAGCATGCAGCCCATGTTGTTCAGCCCACTCACTCAACCTTTTGTCAAGGATCATAGCGAACAACTTTGCTAGGATAGGGCCAACCGTTATCCCCCTATAGTTGTCAAATTCAAAGGCATCGCCCCCTTTAAAAAACATATGGACCACCCTAATGGAAAAGGGCTTCTTGAAAACCTTCCACTAAAAAGTAGTTAAACGCTATCAATAGTGACATGTGTAGTAGCTCTCCTGCATCCAAAATGAAGTCAGCTTTCATACCATCCAAACTCGTAACCTTGTTCATTTGTAGTTATTTCAGCGCCTAAAGCAGCTCAGCAAGTGTGATATTTGTGTTCAACGTGTGGCTAGGTGGAGGTTCGATCACATGAACCGAGTGATTAGTTCGTAGCCATATGGGTGGCAAAGACTAGCTAACTAGCCCAAAAAAGCCTTTCAAAAACATAGTTACATTCATTTTGTCCATAACAGGTGCCCTTGGCCGGTACTTTTTCCAGAACAAAAATGCATCCACCTTGGTAAGCGCACACATATGTTGAATTATTGTAATTTCCCAGAAATTTTTTTTCCTTTTTAATAAAGTTTTAAATTTACTTTCTTAATGTTTAATAACATGCGAATCAGGGTTGGCTTTCAATCAGAACCTTAGTTCACGTTTCGCAATACGGCAGTCAACGTGAAACTAAGGTTTATGGCAGTGTCTTTCTCTGTAGCTCCCTCCCAAAGGCTTACTACCAAAAATAAACTTTATTGCAACACCCACACACTACTATAATAGGTCAGCTAACATGTCTGCCCCCAGATGCCCAATCGAATCAACAACCCACAGGTTTCCAAAACTCGTTGTTAGGGCAAGCTGATACTCTTCAACTTTTGATTTATCATTTTTGAACCTAGGCAAGAATGTTTTTGTTACAACCGTATGTTGTGGTTCAACAAAGTTATAATCGATGTTTAACCATAGGCGCAATGACCTATGGTCAAAATCTCCCCCATCACGCAATAGCAAGTGTCATCTATTGACACACTCCCAACCTCCTTTATAGACTCATATGTGAATCTAAAGTGAAAGCAACAGAAAGGCAAGAAGTTAGGGCATGTTCCCTAGCTCGTAGCACTTTGGGGGTAGAGGGCGTGCTAGAGCTTCGGGATGGGGACTAGAAAGAGTGATAAACATCAATTACTCACATGGACTTGCACAAACCAAACAATAAGTTAGTTAGTGCATAGTTTGAGCACTTTTGATGTTAGGATGAGCCACGGATAAGTTTGGACTCACAAGACTCACCACGGTCTCGACTTGACGAAAGCCACCACCTTTCCCCTTATAGTATATTATGTGCCTCTCCACGAGGCCCACATCCAAATGGCATTTTGTTTCGAGACTCCATAATTTGGGATTCCCACGACTTTGCGGCCTCATAACTTTGTTTTCAGACCTTCGATTGAAATGAGGTCTTAAGCAAAGTTGTAGCCCTCACCAAAAGCTTTCCAACAATATGTCGCACCCCACTTGCACGCAAGGAAATTGGGTCGATTCTTGACTTTTAATGGTCGGGAGTTAAATTGACTCCTGACTTTTCTTTTGGCCATAACATGTGTTTTAAGTGTCCAAATGGGTCATGCGAGCCCATTCTAGACATCTATGTTTCAATAGCATGATATAAATAACTCTTCAATCATCTATTGGGTTTTAGCCCCTACAATTTTTCTTTGAAGATTCGAGAGTCCACCAGGACTCCAAACTCCCAAAATGGAAACTCCCTTAGGAGTGTGAGGGTTTATTCCCCTGCACTTTCTTTCACTCCTGGGCTTTCTCTCGACCCGTAACCTTGCAAGCCTTTGCCTTGGTCGCGAGCCCAAGGTTAAGGTTACAACACCTATTATCACCTCAAGGTGTGTAACAATTTGCCAAACTATAAGTGAACCAACAATATAATTGACAATGTTACGCCCCCCCCTTTGCCAAGCAAGTGAACTTCCCTGATTCATCACCAGGTGTCCGACCATTGAGGATGAACAACCCAGTGTCACATCATAGGTTGAAGAACTCCCAGCCCCAGCCGCCAACATTGGTGTCATGGTTCTTTCTTTTAGCCGTAGCGTTTGGTTGCTTAGTCTGAGTGAATTCAAGCGCTTATAATGATTCACAAAGGTCATTAATGTCAATGGTATCTGGTAACGTTATAATATGCATATTAAAATCCCCCCCCAATAGTAGTATGGCCTTAGAGTTTGAACTTCAACAATATCTGCTACTAGGTTTTGGGGGCCAACATACACCATGCATATAAACAAGTTAGGGGCAACACCCCTGTTGACTCGTAGCCATAGATAACAATCATGGCTTCCTTCTTTCCATTATGATAGGTTTGGGCTAAAATGGTTATGAAAGTAAACATCAACCCCCCTACTATGTTTTATTCCTTTTGTTTTTCCCAGCTGCATAGTGTGTGTTATTGCAAGTGAGTCAAACCTTCAACATGTGGCTAATGTTGGCCTTGGAAGTGCCAAGTTTCGATTAATAAAACGAGGTCAACATCCTCAAAACAATCTTCAAATTTGCACCCCCAGTTCCAGTTTATTTACACCGCCCCCGTGCATGTTGCATAATACCACGCATAAGTTTTTGGTCCCCGCACCCCTAGATAGAGGAGGGCAAACAAATCTAAATGTTGTCGACAAAGAGCTCGGTTGCGAGCTAGAAGGCACGCTTGCTTGCCACCTTAACCTCATTTTATAACGCCCATAACTTTGACTTGCGCACCTACTTGTGTGGGTGTGAGGTTTTCGTCCGACCCCAACTTGGTCCCTGCCAAGCCCTTACGCCCTTGCAGCATAGCCTGGCAGTTCTCACTCATTGCAAACTTGAATAGCACCATGCCGAAACATGCGTCTATCACTAGGGTGGAAGCCCACGCAGTTGCAGGCCGCTACCACGGGGCAATGACAACCTTGGCACCCAGCCTCATTTGGCCCTACAACAGCTTTATCTTGACTCATTGCACTAACTCCTTTTCGATCTTAACATCCTTGGCCCTAAAGCCCGTGAAGTGCAAGTTGACCTTGCGCTCCTCCTGTTTGGGCACATCGGTCAAGGTCTCCATAACTCAGCTGACCACCTAGCACACGTTTTTAACCATCAACGTGGTCCATTTGCGCTCCTTCGTAGACGCAGCCTTGACTGTGATAACCGAAGCCACCTCACTCTCCATCAACTAATTGACCGCAAGGATATTAATGGTCGCAAGAGACGCAATGTTTTCGATGGTTGCCCCCATCTTGGATAATCGCGCATCAACATGTGAATTGTTGGTCTTGAGTCCCATGATTAGCCAGTGTTCGGTTAGGGCTGCCTGGTAGACTGCTAAGGGTGCATTGTCTAAGACGTTGAGCTCGACATTGTTGCAGTGCATCTTAGTAGTGTCCTTTTTCAATGTGAAAAATGCCAACGCTACAATGAAAGGACACAGCTGTCATGGCCTAGGATATTTTTGGATACTTTTGGCAATATCATGGCCTAGGATATTTTAGGACTAATATGGTTCAGGGTTATAAAAGGAGATAGTATGGGGAACAACTCTTCAGCAAATCAACACCAGTTGATGGATCAATAAAACTTGTTTTGTCTTGTAATTCTCCACTTGTTTGTAGCCGGTTCATAACAGTTTGATCTGCTCCTTCTTCTTGTTTGTTTGTTTTGTTGTTTCAGTAAGTAGCTAGAGGTATCTTGGAATGAAACTTATAGAGGTTATAGAAGACTATAGGACGTTTCTATTCTCAAAGTTTCAAAAGAAAAGGATATGTTTTGTGAGAGTTATGAGCTTTTGAAAACTCTATGCCAAATCTGGTTTTTTGGTCATATCTCCTTTGTTTAAGCTTTTTTGGGTCTGCAGCTTTGTGATCTTATAGATCATATAGAAATGTGTGAGAGAAATTTCATGTCATTTACATTTGTATTGAGAGAGATCCAAGCATTTGAAGTTTCAGTCTCAATTTTGAAGTCAGTTTCTTTTGAAAGTGATATCTCTTTGTGGTCATCATCAATAGGGCTGAAATTTTGAGCAAATGTAGAAAACATATATTTTATGTGTCTCCCAAAATCTCAAGGATTTTGGAGTTTTTGAGAGTGAATTGTAAGTCATTTTGTGTTCAGGTCCCAATTTGCGGTGACTTCAAAGAAGTAGCAAGATCTTTCACTTTATGAAGTTAAATGAGCTGAAATTTTGAGAGAAGGTAGTAGACATAGTTGCTCATGTTTCACAAAAAATTTAGAGCGATCCAAGGTCATATGTGAGCAGTGTAACTTTGCAAAGTTGTTATGATAGAAGTTTGTTTTGAGAAGACATCAAAGCAAAAGTTTTGAAATGGAGCAAATACAACTTGGGAGATCTTGAAGGAAGGAGTTTGAAGATTGGGAAGCGCAAATACATTATCAAGACCTTCGTACAAAAGTGTGAGAACTACCACCATGGACAATTCAGAATCAAACATCGATCTCACTCAAATCCTCGTCGCCCTTCAGCACCTTCAACAAGAAAATGTCGTGCTTAGAGACTTGGTGACCCGCTTACAAAATCAGCCACCACCTCCTGCCCCAGTACCTCCTGTTCTTGCAATGGTCGCCCCAGAACCCCAGATCAGTCTACCAAAAAAGTTTAATGGAACGCGCCTCAAATTTCACGGCTTTATCAGCCAAGTACGCCTGATCATGCAACTACACCCCCGTCGTTATTTTGATGACACCATTTGTGTAGGATTCGTTGGAACCCTACTCACTGGGATAGCTGTAGCATGGTTTGCTCCCATCCTGGAAACATCATCCCCTCTCCTACAAGATTTCTAACGCCTTTATGTTGGAATTTGAAGTAGTGTTTGGGGACAGTGACAAGGCCAGGACTTCAGCCAACAAGTTGCGTCGCCTCCAGCAAGGGACACGTTTGACCATCGTCTACGCCTCAGAATTCAGGCAGCTTGCCTACAACGTCAATTAGGGAGAAGCTGCCTTGATTGATCAGTTTCACTGTGGGTTTCATGATGATGTTCAAGATTTTTTGTTGACACTCGCAGACCCTTCTTCCTTCAGTGAAGCCATCACCCAGGCAATTCGGTGCGATAATCGTCTGTTCGAACGTCGCCAGGAAAAGAAAGTCACCTCCAACGTCTAGCTTTGGAACAATCGGCCTACTATGCTCCCCTTAGTTCCCCAAACAACATCAGTTGCCCGACCTACCTCTTTCGGACCTGCCCTGATGTAGATCGACGCAACTAAGTTTAAACCTTTAACAAAAGCCGAAAAACTTTGCTGAAGGACAAACAACTTATGTCTTTACTGTGGCAAGCCAGGGCACATAGCTCGCCAGTGCCCTCAAAAGCTTGTCAAACTTCAAGTACAAGCTGTGGAAACTCCCCAAGAGTTGGAAAACAAGAACATCCAGTCACAGTAGGAGCCATGCGACTGGATCTCACCCAACACCACCTTTGCAAAGGCTCTTGTTCCGATGTTGGTCCTAATCCCAATTTCACTCAGTATGTGGACATCATTCGTAATCCAGAAGACATACCACAAGTGTCAGCATTGGTGGACTCCGGCGCCACCTCTTCTTTCATCGACCAAACATTTGTCGCCCAACATAACATCCCTGTGGTCAAGAAGTCAACCCTTGTTCCAGTAAAGGTCATTGATGGGAGAACCATTGCTTCTGGTGCAATCACACACGAGACAACCCCTCTAGAACTCTGTATCGGCAAGCACACGGAGAAGATTGTTCTCAACATCATCTCCACCCCTCACCATCCTATCATCCTTGGTCTGCCTTGGCTAGAAGCGCACAATCCTATCATTGATTGGCGATCTAGAACCCTCACCTTCAGCGCACAACGGTGCACCTCTCAAGAACCCCACGCTCAGAAAAACATTTTGTCAAATCCTGCCAAGAACCCTGTGGTCAAGAACCCAAAGAGGGTCAGAACCAATTCCAATTTTCTTAAGTCTGTTATGTCAAGTCCTGCAATCAAGAACCCCCCAATGGTCAGAACTAAACCTTGTCTTGTCAAGAATCTTGTCAAGAATCCTGCCGAGAAAACCAACCCTGTCCAGATCTTCGTTGATGGAGCTGTCCTTTTCTATCGGGCTGCTAAGAATCTTCAAGTCTTTGCCATCCATGTCAACCCAACCAACAATAAAAACCCCCAATCAGAACCAACACTTGTCAAACTTCCCGAGAAGTACAAGGACTTTGTTGATGTTTTTGAAAAGATTAATGCTGATCAGCTCCCCGCCCATAGTCCATATGACTACCCGATTGATCTAGAAGGACATTCACCACCCTTTGGTCCTATCTATGGCCTATTGAAACCAGAACTCCAAGCCCTTCGTGATTACTTTACTGAAAACCTTGCCAAGGGGTTCGTTCAACATTCCAAGTCTCCAGCCGGTGCCCCAATTTTGTTTGTCAAGAAGAAGGATGGCTCCCTTCAACTCTGTGTGGATTATCGTGGACTCAACAAGATAACCAAAAAGAATCGATATCCCTTGCCCTTGATTTCAGGCCTCCTGGATCGGCTATGTACCGGGAAGATCTTCACCAACCTTGACCTCTGTGGAGCCTATAACTTAATCAGGATTCGCCCTAGTGATGAATGGAAGACAGCTTTCCGCACACGCTACGGCCACTTCGAATACACAGTCATGCCCTTCGGCCTCACCAATGCACCAGCAGTCTTTCAACATCTGATGAATGATATCTTCCGAGAGTACATGGACGAATTTGTCATGGTCTATTTGGATGACATTTTGATATTTTCCAAGGACCAGGAAACCCACAACAAACATGTACGATTGGTGTTTGTGACGCTCCAAGAGCATGGCTTATACGCCAAGATGGAAAAATGTGAATTCGACAAATCTTCAGTGGCGTTCCTCGGCTACGTGATCTCTCCAGATGGCATTTTCATGGACAAGTCAAAGGTCGAGACCATCCAATGTTGGGCTACTCCATCCTCAGTCAAGGACGTTCAATGCTTCCTGGGGTTTGCCAACTTCTATCGTCGGTTTATCAAAGGCTACTCCAAGATCACAACACCGTTAACAACCCTGACTTGCAAAGACAAGCCCTTCTCGTGGAATCCAACGGCCCAGGCTGCTTTTGATACTCTCAAGATGGCATTCACCTCTGCACCCATCCTGATACATCCCGATCTTGCTAAGCCATTCATTGTGGAAACAGACGCTTCAGATTTTGCCTTGGGAGCTATTCTATCTCAATTTGGAATAGATGGGTTGTTGCATCCAGTTGCTTTCTATTCACGGAAGCTAACCAATGCCGAAATCAACTACCAGGTCTACGATAAGGAACTCTTGGCAATCATCACGGCATTCGAGTAGTGGAGACCGTATCTTGCCGGAGTTCAACATCGAGTCCAAGTTCTGACAGATCACAAGAATCTCCTTTATTTCACAACTACTCGGACCTTGAATCGTCGCCAGGCACGCTGGTCTATCTTCCTAGCTGATTTCGACTTTGAGATTTAGTATAAACCCGGCACCCAACACGGGAAAGCTGACGCGCTATTTCGTCGTTCTGAATATGAACTTCGAGCGGGGGATGTGGCCTACGACCAACAGAACCAAACTTTACTCAACCTCGATCAATTTCGAGTCGCTGTAACAATCAGCACCCTCCCAGACTCATACCTTGTCAGGGACATCAAGATGGCAACTAAGGAAGACACCTGGGCTACCAACATCAAGAAGGAACTCCAGGAACGACCAAGGAACCCAAATCGTGATGATCTATATCAGTTTGAGTAGCAAGACGGACTTCTCATTCGAAATAACCTGATTTATGTACCCGAAGGACCTATACGCCTAAAAATCCTAAGAGAATGCCACGACAACACCTTGGCGGGTCACTTTGGAATGGCACGGACTCACGAACTAGTGTCAAGGAATTATTGGTGGCCCAAAATGAACAAGTTGCTACGGGAGTATGTCAAGTCTTGTGATACATGTGCTCGATCCAAGGCTCCCAGGCATCGCCCGTTTGGACTCCTACAGCCCTTGTCGATTCCTAACCGACCTTGGGGATCTATTGCAATGGACTTCATCACGAACCTCCCTACTGTCAGAGCCAAGAATTCAATATTGGTTGTGGTCAATCGATTCACCAAAATGGTCCATTTCACCCCTTGTTCCAAGTCAATCACGGCAGAAGAGACAGCTCAGTTAATTCTGGACGGGATCGTCCGACTGCATGGACTCCTCGAGGAAATTGTGTTCGATAGAGGTCCTCAGTTTGCATCCAAGTTCCGGCGTCACTTATTCGAGCTTCTTGGAGTTGACATTCGGCTATCTTCAGCTTTCCACCTTGAAACAGATGGATAAACCTAACGGACAAACCAGACACTCGAGCAATACCTTCGCTACACTATGAACTACCAACATGACGACTGGCTGGACCTACTATCTCAAGCAAAGTTTGCTTATAACAACACAACGCATGCATCGACCGAAATCAGTCCATTCTTTGCCAATTACGGTTTTCATCCCAGGTTCAACCTTGAAATTCTTGGGGACTCCGTAAACCCCTCGGCTGAATAAAGGGCCACGAGGCTTGGACAGGTTCAACAAAACCTTATGGCAGAACTCAAGCTAACACAAGAATGGCAAAAGAAGCAAACAGACCGCCGACGCAAGGACCATCCAAACTTCAAGGTTGGAGACAAGGTCTGGCTTCTCAAAAAAAACATTGCTACCACTCGCCCATGTGCCAAGTTGGATTACAAACGCCTCGGACCTTTCAAAATCGCCAAATTGGTTGGTCTAGTGGCTTACCAGTTGGAGCTTCCACCCCAGTTCAAAATCCACAATGTTTTCCATGCTTGAGCCCTATCGTGAAAACCCGATCCCATAACGTCATCGAGAACCCCCAGTTCCAGTCGAAATTGAAGACCAAAAAAAGTTTGAAGTTTAGGAGGTCTTGGACTCCAAGAAGATTCATGGAAAGCTCCTGTACCTTGTCTTTTGGCGAGGTTATCCTCCTTCTGAAGCTACTTGGGAGCCTGCTGGAAACCTAGTTCATGCCCAAGACTTAGTTAATCGGTTTCACCAACGGTATCCTAACAAACCGGCTCCATCTGGAAGATGTCGCTTGAGGAGAGGATAATGTCATGGCCTAGGATATTTTTGGATACTTTTGGCAATATCATGGCCTAGGATATTTTAGGACTAGTATGGTTCAGGGTTATAAAAGGAGATAGTATGGGGAACAACTCTTCAGCAGATCAACACCAGTTGATGGATCAATAAAACTTGTCTTATCTTGTAATTCTCCACTTGTTTGTAGTTGGTTCATAACAACAGCACAGGTGTGGCATCTAACGCCATCACGGAGTTTTTCAAATCTTAAACCCTAAATCAATGTCTATTTTTTAAACAGGATTTGAGAAGTTAAAAAACACATGAGTTTTAACCATTTAAAAATTTAAAGTTAAAAAATAAAAATAAAAAAAGATTTAGGGATTTGGTAAAAGAAAAAGGCTTGTGGTGAGAAGATCCGAATACAGCCTAGTTGGTACATTGTTAAAAACAAGTTTCTTCATGCAGGTAAATGGGCTGAAAATACAAAGGGAAAAATTTAGGCAATGTTTTATGATTTTAAAAAATGAAAGAGAAGAAAGGAAAATAAGTTTAAGGTTTAAAGAAGAAAAGAGAAAGAAAAAGAAACAGAGAAGAGAAGAAGTCTAAGGTTTAAAAGAAGAAAAGAGAAGAGAAGAGCTTCGAAAAAGAGAAGAGATGAGGTTTAAAGTTCAAGGAAGAGAAAAAAAAGAACATAAGAACATAAGAAAAAAAAGAAGAGCAAGAGAAAAAAAACTAGAAAGAGAAAATTTACTTTTCTCACCATCTACTTTTACATTTTCTTGTAATTTAACTTTACTAAAACTTACTTAGTTACTTTCTACACTTTTACACTTTTTGGTTGACTTCTTGCTCATGCAGTCGCTCGCTTGTTCGCTCGATTATGGGCACGACTCTTGTTGCTGAAGTTGGTTGATGAACGCCCATGCAGTTGTCGTGCGAAGAAAATCGATCATGGCATTGTTGTTACAACAAATTTCAAACTACTTCCTCCATGATCTTGATTTGCGCTTAGACCACCGCATGTCAGAGCTACTCTAATCTCCAGCAAGTGACAATCTCAAGTTTCAAAGTTCAAAATAAATAAATAAATAAAAGATGCGACCTAATTTTGGCTCCAAACTCTCAACACTTAAAAATTTGGTGCCGAAGTTTGGGGCACCATGTGAAAAAAAGAAAAAGAAAAAAAGGTTTTAAAATACGACCTAATTTCGGTTCCAAACTCTCGGCACTCCAAAGTTCAATGCTGAAGTTTGGAAAGTCAAGTGAATCAAACAAGGAATGCGAGCTCCATCCATAAAACTTCTATCTTGATAATATATCAACAAGAAATAACCATATTAAAATCTCTTATAAAATCAATATTGAAGATTTTTGTTGAAAATATTGTAATAAAATTCAGGCCTTATCAATCAATACAATAAAAGTTCAATACCTAACATCAATTATTTTTTAAACGGCACAAATTAAACCAAACCAATTTAGTGGGAGAATCATGAATGTAGGCTAACCAATTGATCACCAAAATCACCTTGGTGCATAACAAGCTCATGGTACCAATTATATTTTGTAAAGAGCTAGTAGACTTTTACCAGTCTACGTGGAACAACCTTTCTTTTTGTGGCTAAAAATCACCAACTGGCTACTTCAAATTTGACCCTATAATCTTTTTATTATTTTATTATTATTATTTTTAAAATTGCCAAAACTTAGGGTTTCAAACAATGACATAGTGGCACCACCCCTCATGTCACCATCACCATTGCAACTCTCTCACCCATGAGTTTTTTGCTTCCTTTGCTCTTACTCACATCAAGTTGTTGCCAATGTGATGATAGCTCTGTTTCATTTTGTAATTGTTTTGTGTAGGGGTTTAGGAGCTTTGGAGCCAGGTCATTATGGACATTGGTAGATTTGTAGAAGTGCAATCAATTTTGTTGAGGTGTTTGTTGTTTGCATTGTGCAATTTGGAAATTAGAGTTATGCTTGAACCTTCAAGACTCAAGTTGATGGTGGAGGCCATTAGTTTGGTGAAAAATCCTTAGTACTCATTAAGAAATTTGGGGGTTACATTGTTTCCAAGACCTTGTGTTGGAGGTGGTCATTGTTGGTTTGTTAGTTTGGGATTCAAAATTGGGAGGCAAGAATGTACGAATCGACAATCAATATCAAAATTGAGAAGTTAAAAGTTAGTTTTTCTTTTGCTTAGAGGTGCACACATTACATTCTTCTTGTTTTTATGTTTCATTGTGGTAATGCAACGTGCATCGTGTGCATGTAAGTTCTTGCAAGTTGCCGTTGGGTGTTTTGTTCTTGGGTTTGGGAAGAAGCTACACATTGCAAAATGTGCACTATAGTACAATATCTCCTTTGTCACTTTCGAAAACCTTCAAGTTTAGGCCAATTTTCCTTGTTGTCGATGTTGTTGATGTTGAAGCTATTGCAATGGATTTTGAATGGGATGATTTCTAGATTGTTTTTATTCATCTAATGAATTTTTTTGTAAGTCCACCTATGGTAGTGAAGAGGAACACATTCATGAAGGATCAAGGCATTTTCAAGACAAATGGACCACACGATTACCTTGGGCCAAATTTGGAATATATACAAAAGGTAATGTGCAATAGGTACATTGTGCGATTCATTTTGAAGTAAAACGCAAAGAAAAGCTTATGGTTCCTAAGCTTTAAAGCATGTTGAAACATGTAAGTAGGCATAAAGCCAAGGTTGTTTATGCCGACATTGAAGTAGGTTTTTTCAATTCAACCCTAAATGTTAATATGCATGTAATGAATGAATATACACAATCTTTAAGTGTCCTTCAATTTTGGATTTAGTTTTTGTTGAAGTTCCACAATAAGTTCCAAATTTGTTTCATTTGTTTCAATTTATCATCTATTGTCTCAAAGTCGACCAATGACTCATTTTGAAGGTTTAAAAGAACTTTTCAATGTGTTTAAAGTCAAACACATTCCTAAAAAACATTGGAATGATTTTGCAAGTTGGAGTATAATGGAATCCATGAATGAATTGTTATTTAATTTCGTTTGAAAAATTGTTTATGTTGCAATTTTCTTGTTTATTAATGTAGATGAAGTCATTACAATTGAAAACACCTCTTTGATATCCATTAATTTGTTTGTTGTTCAAGGGTGGAAATGAATTCCATTTCTAGTTTGTGTGGAAAAGGTCGATGTGCAAGGGACCATTGAGAATGCTTTTCATTTGATAGTTAATGCGATGGTTACATTTAAGGGTTGGAATGTTGATTGATTGGGGGCAAAGCTCATATCAATGGGCTATGATGGCAACAATGTGTTTCAAGGTACAAAAGTCAATGTGATTACATAGATGAAAGAGAATGTGACTTTATTTTATGTGAGAGCATTGCTTGGCCCACCCAAATCAATTTGGCAATGTTGGTTTTATCAAAGTTGACTTTGGTGGTTTGTTTCGAAGCCCTCCTTCATGTTTTATATGGGTTTCTTTCTCATTCACCTAAAAGATTTTTAGAATTTCAAAGGTTATGTGATGTGTTCATAGAAAAATGAAACACGTTGTTCAAAAATGTGAAGACAAGATGGATAAGTATGTTGTCTCCAATGAAACACATCATGGAAAAATTCCAATCTTTAATTGCAAAAATGCATGTTGATTCACCTCAAAACAACATTGTTAATGACAACTTTAAGCCTCCTTTGTAACCTAAAGCCCATTCTAGGTTTACATACAATTTTACTACTTTTGGATTGTGTCCATGATTTGATTAAACTTGCCCAATCTTGGGACATCTTCATGTGTGATTTTATTGACATAATGAATATCTTCCAACTAGAGTTTCACCATTTCTACAATGACCATTATAGTAAATTTTTTGACCCAACCTTTGATGAATTTAATCTTCTCAAGATGTTCACCAATAAAAATTTATCAATGAGTTGGTGTGTAGACCTAAACAATGAGGAACTTGATTACCTTGTTAATGAATTTTTTGGTGCTAAATATTCTTTGAAATAACATTGTCTTGCAACAAGCAATTTCAAAGTTGTATTAAAGTTCAACTTCCCCTTGGTGTTGATTCATGTGAAACAAAATTGTGATGATTCTACCAAGTCACTTGTTCATGAACTACATGGTAGATTCTTGAACCACAAACTCATGTTAATATTAGCTATGATCTACCCAAAATTTTGGGTTGATCACCTCATTGATGTTAAAGATTTTTCCCATTAGCACTTGCATGCCCATCATCATGCTCGCCTATTGTGGGCTTTCCAAGGTCAAAAGAGATGGGGTTTGGGTGAAAATTTTACTTGATGACCATGCTTTGGATTTACAATACTTTTTTTTTCAAAATGACAATCGTTGCAAATAGTGACACAATCATGAAAGAAAAGTATCACATGAACCTTATCATTTAACTATATTGGACCAAGCTTAATAGTTTTACCATCCTCAAGCACGAAGCTCTTGAAATTCATAAAGTTTATTAAGATAACATGTGTTCAAGTCCTTGGGTTTGTGGAAAATGAGTGTTGTTTTCCAAGAATGGCATTCATCAAGAATGAGTTGACAAATAGCTTCATTTTTCATTTGGATTTATGCATTCAATTTTATGCACAATATTTTTACATTAGATTAACAACTTTTTTTTATAAAGAATCCATCATTCAATGGAAGGACAAAAATTGGAGCCAATATAACAAACTTTCAAAAATAAATAAAAATACACTAATGTGGAAGGTGTCTTATTACCTTTAATAAAGTTTTGCTTCCTCTCCCTTTGAAATTCAATTATAGCTATTCGTTTTTAAAGTCTAAATCTACTAAATCTTTATGTCAAGAAAGAACCTTATATGGGGTGATTATGGGAATTTAGGTCTTGTGCTCACTCAATGCCCGTCCTCGCACTAAGCCCTCATTCCCAAATCAGCCCAAGCTCCCACCCTCATGCTAGGCAAGGATTCCTAAAATGGCCCATGTTCTTGATCCTTACTAATGCATAGCAATTTTTGAAAAACCTCTACTTTTGATTCTTTAACAAAATTAAAGTGGTTCCAATTCCAATTCCATAGGAAAATGGAGCTTAGAATTAGAATTTGGTTTTTTTAGTTTTAAATATATTGATTTTGATTTTGAAAATCAAACCCAATTTTGTGTAACTTGGGCTAGAATTAATGATTTACTATAGGTTACCTGTGGTTAACACCGCTTCTACTCTTTCTTTCTTTTTTTCAATTTTTGTTTTTCAAAACTTCTAGTTTTAAACATAAATGGAGTTTGATTTTAATTTTAATTTTTATCCAATTTTAGTTCAATTTTTGCTACCCAAAACCAATGCTTCAAATTGGTCAAACCATGTGTTCACCCAAGGCTAGTCCTTATTAATGTTTGGTGATTATTGGTATTTTTTTAAATTGTTGGGGCTAGGTTTGAAAAGATTTGTTGAAACCTGATTGGGTTTTTATTTGCAACAAACCCAAAAAGGGTTTTTTAATTGAGAAATTTAATTTCCCTCGGGTTTCAGAATGCCAATTCTTAAACAATTCATATTAGTTGGTTTTCAAAGGTGGTTTTTACACAATGGGCTATTTCAAAATTTGAAATTCTAATTTATAAAATCATAAAAATATAAATAAAATGTAAAATAAACATGAAAATTAATCAATTATGCCAACATTTTATATATCCACTAGTTCATTTTGTTCAAAAGAACCTTCAAACTCTTCAAACTCTAAATTGCTTTCAACTAACTCCACCAAATGGGAAGGTGGTTTATAATCAATTCTAGGATCATTTTGCCAATTTGTGCTCACAAAAATCAATCTTTGTAGATTTTTTGATTGTAAATTATATCTATTTAGGTTTGTAAATATGTTTGCTCTAAAGGGAAAATCCCTTTAATCTCAATTTATGACCCCAAATAATCCCAAGGATTTGGTAGACCAAAAAGCCAACAACATGAAACATGGCTTCATGTTTTCCCCACGATTGAAAAATACATTTGATTTCCTTGGGATTCACTTGGTAATGTCTAAAACTCAACAATTTTTTAGGACAAGTTCCATTGTTGGTTCCTTTGTGTTGGGAATTTGTTTTAAAATATCCAAATCAAAATTTGCATTTATTGTTTGGTTTACACATTCAACTTCAAATTGTGCCATTGGGTGTAAATAATGATAGCATTTCAAAAGCATTGGATATAATGATCAACTATCATATTTTTCAACAATGTTTACCCCTTTTTCACAGCCAATAAAAGAAGATACTAGATGAAAGTTATTAAATCTTGGGTTTAACATCAAACCTAGCACATTGTGAAATTTTCTCTCTTCATAATTTCTTTTTTTTAAAAGGAAAGAATTCCAAAACACCACAAACTTCCTTTCGATATTGGTAGCCGAACAAATATAATTCAAAAGCAATTCCAAAATCATCATTAATCAAATTAATTTGGGTAGGTTAGTTTATAACTCTCCCTGCCATCACATGGTAATGGAAAATTGCAATGCATCAAACAATAACTAATGGCTATTCAACTAGTTCAAAACATAATCATTCACAATAGGAAAAAGACAATCCACAAATATTTGCAAAATGGGTCAAGTAAAAATAGGCACCCTACCATTGATTCTAATAGTATTTTGCTTATTATATCAAGGATAATAGGATCCTTGAATTACAAGGCCTTTTAGAACTCAATGATTTTACTAACAAACTTACAACCATAATTACACATGCAATGTTAATATATGTATCAAACAAGCATAATTGAATAATTTTTTAAACCTTCAAAATAAAATGGAAAGGAAAGAAAATTAGTTTATATTAAATCAAAAATTCACCTTGTTTTCATTAAAGTATTCAATTTTCTAGGGTAAATGATCAAATTTAAACACAACTTTTCCATTCCTATATGCCATTTATTGACTTTTTAGGTTAAGTCATACATTTATACAAATCTAATTGGGCAAACTTGATGGAAATAAATGTATGGTTTTTGCAAACCTTTTCATCAATTGTAACATGATGACATGCCTTAAAAAAAACATGGCCAAAAAAAGTGCTTTTGAAATTTTCATCCAAACTTAAAACTTCACATTACATGATTCATTTCAAAACAATTGTCATTGCATTCAAATTTGACCCCTCATCTTTCACATATGTAATAAAAAAAATTCAATCCATATTGTTCAAGTAATTTTGTCAATTTTTTTGCCAAAGCTTGACCAATGGTTTTTATTGTTTCAAATAACCCAATAGTCATTTGTTTAGGTTGTTAATCAAATCCCAAAAAGTTAATCACAAGAGCAAAAATATCATGTGCCCCCTTGAACATCCATAAATCAAAACTTGTTGTATATGTATAATATACTAATTTTGGTAAAACGTATACTTGTTTTATTTTTTCCACCAATTTAAATAATATTTGATAAGAAAATTATTTTTCCAAAGGGAAAACAACTCAAATACACAAATGTAAAATTGAATGTTTAAACCAAACATTTTCCACAAATTGCAATGGCAATTGATTTTTCATAATTAAAAGGCCAAGGTTTTGCAAAAAATATTTTTATTGTTCATCATACTTTCAAAAAGGATCTTTGACAACACAAAAACTTAAATATTACATTGCTTTACACATTAGGCCTTTTCTTTGTTGGTTGTCTTTTATAAGTTCTTTTTCATAAAACATTTACCTCTTCAATTTTTTTGACAATTACAACATGATTCCCATTCACATGTTTTTTTTAAGTTGTTATTCCATATGTTTTATAATATGTTGTAGTTCCATTTCTTTCTCTTTTGTGCTTGGATTAAAAGCATGTACATGATTGTTGTAGCAAAACAAACATCTCATAACTTGAAGGTTTTTAGGATCAACTTATTTGTCATCATTTAAACACAAAAAGCTCAACAAATGGCATTCCTATTATGACCTCTCCATATTTTTTCTTGAACATGCAAGTTTTGAAGGTTTGTTTCCATTTCCTTTCTTTAATTTGTTTATGTTATTTCTTTTGTTGAATTTTTATCTAATTAAAAATTTGTATTCAAAATTTCATCTTGCATATTCCATTGATTGAAACAAATTTCATTTTCACCATCAATTAAAATTACATTTTCATTTTGATCACTTGATTCCATTTCTCAACATATATTAAATAGGTTGGAGGATAAATTATAAGCAAATAGGGAGTTGTAAGCATTCACAAGATTTTGGAAGTAAAAGCTATGCCAAAAAAATGTCTTAATGTGGGAAAGTTTTTGTGCAAGTGGGATTTTAATCTTACACATGACACACACACACAATATGTCAAATGATTAACATGGATATTTATTTTTCCTAAAACATGTCTAATTAAAAGAGAAACAAAAATTGAAACCATATGTTTGAAAAAAAATTAGGACAATAGAAAATGAGAAAATAATGACAAAATGAAAAAAAGAAAAATACAACTCAAAGGAAAAAACTACACAAAATAATACAAAATCCCTTGGAATTGAAAAATTTTGTCTTCTTCCACACATACACAGAAAAATGCAAGGGGAAATACCAATCTTAAAGGGGCCAAAGAACACTAAGAATACATCATAAAAAAACATTGATGAACAACAGGAGTGCACAAAAAAAAAGACGATGAAAAACACCAAAAGTTAAAAACGTACTTATATTAAACAAGGAGGCACCAACAAACACTAAGAACACACAACAAGAGTGCATAGTAGAAAGGTGTTGATGAGCAATAAAAACACATAACAAGAAGGTACCAATGAACACCAATAAAACATATAAAAAAAATGCCAACAAGCATCAAAAGCACACAATAGAATAAAGAAGCAACAATGAGCAACAAGAACATGCAATACATTAGACGTTAAGGAGGTGCCAATGAGCAATAAGAACACACAAGACAAGGAGGCACCCACAAATAGCAAGAGCACGCAAAATAACAAATAAACACCAACAACATCAAGAGCACATAGCAAGGAAACACCAGTGAACAACAAAACCACGCAACATGGAGGTGTCGATGATCCATGTTGCGCACCTTTTTGTTGTGCACGGATGAACACAAAGAGTGCACAAGAAGAAAGCGCCAACAAACACGAAGAGCGAACATTAAGGAGGTGTCAACGAACAACAAGAATACACAACAAAAAATAACACCAACAAACAACAATAATGCACAACATATGAAAAAGGTGATGATGAACAACAAAAACACATAGCAACAAAACACCAACAAATAACAAAAGCTCACAATAATGAAACGCCAATGAGCAACAAGAGCACATGATAACAAAATGCCAACAAAAAATAAGAATGCACATCAAGAAAGCGTTGATGAACACCAAAAAAGCATAAGAAGATTAACCAGAGAAAAAAAAAACGCTTAATCACACTCCAAAACACTAAAAACTTTCCGTATTTATAAGGAGAGAAGAAAAGGTGGTAAGGGGTAAAGGGTGGCTTCACAAAGGCAACCCACTTTGCAGCACCTCATGCTGCAAACCTAATTTTTATTTTTATTTTTTCTAAGCCTACCAGCCACAACGAACAATACATATACTACTTATTGACACCTTGACCCTGCAAATTTTTAATACCTTGACAGGGTATGAAAAAAATTAATGGAAAGGATTGAAATGGGCGGTTTTCAACCCAGTGAGAACCTCTAGACGGGTTTCAAAAAGGGCGTCACCCTTGGGGATACCTCGCGATATTCCATGTGAAAACCAGGTTGAAACCTGACCGGTTTTCACCCCTTTTCTGATACCCTCCCGACACGGATCAAAATTCCTTGGATGTAAAATCAAAATTTTCATTAATATCCGAATAACCCTAATTTGGTCACGCAGTTTGGGTTGTTTGGTACCTAGGGTTTCATGCTCTCGTCACTTTGCGCGCACAGTTTTGCCTGCTTCTTGGGCTTGTTTGTGCCGGCGCGAGTTGGATGCGTCTTGCGTAGTTGATATTAGCATTGCGTGCTCTCGTTATGGCAAAAACTGCTGCTGCTACTGCTGCTGCACAGAGTGGCGCTCTGCATCTCCGATCTCAGGAAGAAAGCATTGTCCCCTGTGTGACCTGACGATGATCAGTCTCAATTGGCTCCAGGTACTGCCTCTCCCAAGGTACGTTTAGTGGCTGGCGCATTCAATCTTTGGTAACAACTCCTGGTCTGGGTTCTCTGAAGTGTTTGAACACCAACTATGAGTCTGGTTTGTCGTTAGCTGTGGCTGCTTCGAACTGGTTTTAGGTTCCGGTAACTTCATGGCCTTGGGCCTTCTTCCATGGTCTAAATTACATGCTGTTTTTCCTTTTTGTGTGGGGCTAGGGGTCGCATTAGGAGTAGGCGAGGCTGCCGTAATGTCCAATCTAGGGTTCTTTCCCAATAAAGAAGGTTTTGAAGTCACGATACCTCGGTTAGGGTTAGGAACTGTCCTCGTTCTTGGAAAAGGAGTCAGCCCCTATGGGCTAAGACACAGTCCTGATGCTTGCCAGTAGAGGAGGATGCATTTTTTTCGTCTTTATTCTGGAGCCTCCTGCAATTGTGTTCTAGCAGCCTCTTATTGTTTCTACGTCTCTTTTTTTGTAAATGAGGAAATGTCATGTGTGGCACAGAAGGCGAACAATGGAAGGAAGATCTCAAAGAATGCTGAAAACAGAACACAAAGCAAAAAACAGTGGTATTGTTGGCATGCTAGAGAATGCAGGCATGAAGGATTGATAGGCTCAGATGGGCTCGTGGCATGTTTTTCTTTCTTTCTTTGGTTAATTTGGCATGTGCAGAATCAGAGGCAGGGAGTATTGGTAGACAGGCATGGTTTTGTTTATGTATTCTTTTGGTATGGTTATGTTTTGGACATTTTTTTGAGCATTTGCTGTCGATCCATGAGGGGAGGCCAGGGCATGGGTATAGCTGAGTGTCCAATGCAAGATGAAGACTGTGTGCACTACTGGACCAACATTAAAACACACAAGAGATGATATTGGAGCTTGATGAAATTGTCTTCACTGTGGTACAGTTAAATATTTCACATGACAAACATGCATCTCACAAGAACATT
The DNA here is from genome assembly GCA_963920785.1 of Sphagnum contortum. Classification (NCBI taxonomy): domain Eukaryota; kingdom Viridiplantae; phylum Streptophyta; class Sphagnopsida; order Sphagnales; family Sphagnaceae; genus Sphagnum; species Sphagnum contortum. Next base: position 28,962,343 of record OY987276.1, on the reverse strand, counting down.
CTTGACCTTGTGCAGGAGATCAATGTGCAGGTAGCTGCTAACGTCATTGTTGTAATGTTTGATGCTAAGGTATGCTTTGTTGTTGTGACGTGAGCTGGGATTGCATTTCTTGCTTTTCCACAATAAAGGTCATTGTCGACCTTTAGAGTCATGCCTGAATGAACACATGGAAGTATTGATGAGGTTTTATGGTTTGCTGTGTAGGTTTGAATGGGGATCTGCCACAGCCAATCATGCTGAAGAAGGATAATTTTACTTTCACAATCATGTATAGAACAATGATACATCTGTCAATGCTACAATGTGGAAGAGGGTGACATGTTGCTCATTCATTGTATATATCTCACTTCTGGTCACCATTTGACCATACTCGTTTTCAGAGTTGTTGTAGGATGCTTACTGCTGGCTGCAAAGTCTAAAAAGCATTGGCATGCAGAAATGTTATGTATCGAATGGCTGTGATACTGTAAGCCAGCATCTCTTCTAAAAAAGAACATAATGCAGTTGTCAATGGGGCCATGTATCTACCTCACCTTTATCTGATACTATTGAGCAACATGTAGAGAGAAGCAGAACACAGAATTTTTAATTCTCATAAGGGTTGGTAGGGACTGTTTCACAGAGGACTGGGGAAGATATCAAATTGGAGTGGCCAACAATGCAGATTAATGTTTGCTCTCATTTGTCAAAGATTCAGAGGTTTTTCAGTTAAAGCCCTTACTGAAGCGCTGTGTTCATCCATTGTACCATTGGATTCTTCCATCTAGAGCTCAATATTATTATTGAGCTACTACACCTTTACAGGAATCATGGTGGATGGGTACTTCAAAGTGACCTGTTCAAAGTGAACTGTAGATCCAATATCCATGTCATTGTGAAGATTGAGAGTGCTCACCCACACCTAATCTACAATCAATCCTTGATGCTGCTGATAAGTAGGTGCCATCCCTGTAGACTGGTCTAAAAGTCAAACTACTATTGCTATTCATGATGAAGGTGATGGTCTTTTGACTTACAATCATAAGGGTAATACCACACTTGTTCTTGTCATGTTAGTTTTGGTTTCCTTGGACCAGATGCAATGGTGACCTTCAGAGTGTTAGTTGTGGAGTTCTCCTGAAATCTGACATCTGGCCTGTAATTTGGCAGGCCTTGGCTGTAAGAGGAGATCTTGGGAAAGAACTGCCCTCTTCTAGTCACTCTAGTAAGGAAGGATTAATGTGATTTTTTGATGGATGGGCTGTTACAGACTTGTGACAAAGTGGAGGTTGTGTCACTCTGCAGGGAAATCATGTCAAGGCCAGGGAAGAGCAAAAATCTTTGCCTCCAACTTGCTAGAATGGATGATTATTGATTGTTAAGACAGTGCCCCAGGTTGGTGGGCTAGAACCAGAGGTTCCAGTTCTTTGGACCCAAACTGCAACCATCATCTAACTTTGCAAGTGAGATCAAAATCTGGAATCAACCTTCTGCTGCAGAAGCAGTGGGTTTAGCCACCTCTTGACTTCCCCCTTCCAGACCGACCTCCCATTCCCACTGCTGACTTGGTACAAGCATTTTGTTGTTGGGTTAGGGACTCCATTATGTGAACCTAGTCTTCAACATCTGACTTGTAGCAATTCAACTTGGACTTGGGCCCTCTTCTTTTGTACTTCCACTTCTTGTCCAGATTGGTGCCCATTCTAATAAAGTTTGCCAGCATTACATCAAATCAGGGACTGGAACAAAATGCTGTCTTCAAAATCTGGAACACTATTGATTACCCCTATGTGGGCATTGAGATGTCTTAGCATAAATTCTTGCTTGTATAGTGAAAAGCTAAAATGAAGTTTACTTTGTGAAGCTTGTTGTGACTGGAATCAGGATGACAACCTGGAATGCTTATTGGACATAATGACTGAGTCTTCTTCTTGCTTATAAAAACCAATGTTTCATGTCTTGTATGATTGTTTGCCTGAAATTTGAGCAAATTGAATGAAGAGATTTAAGCCTCCAAAATTGACCTACTAATAAGTAATGTAATACTCGAAATTGACATTAAAAATAAAGTGTTTGTTACTGCATAAATAGATGATGAATATTTATCTTAGTCTTCTTAAAAAGTCTATTGGTTAACTTAATAGTGTGCACCCAAGGCAATGTATTTAATGGATGTTCCAATTACATAGTGCATTCTTTCCTCACTCTCCTTCTCTTTCATGGGCATACATTTCCTATTTGTTTTTATCTCTCTTCAATTCATTCATGAGCAAATGTTTATTTCCTTTCTTTAGAGACAATAAGGTAACCATTAAAATGGATCACTTCAAAGAACAAGAGGCATCATATAAATGGTTATGTTTAAAAAATAAGTTCAAAAAAAGACAAAAGGCAATGAAAAAACATAGTATAATTTTTTTTAAACTCCAGTTGTGAAATATAAAGCACATAGGTTTTGAATAATAATCGCCTCTACTCCTACAAAGGTGTAAACCTCTAGGAACTTCAACATGTGGTCCCAAAGAAATTTGAAAAATGGAAGCATTGATAGTTGTGTAGCTCCACCCAAGGGATTTTCATTGCAAATCATAATTTAATGTTGACATTTACTAGTATGGAAGAAGAAATGGAGGCGAGAAATTATGAATTGGATGATCAGCATTTAAAAAAAGGTAGAAGATTGGTGAAGGTAGCCAAAATTTAGATCAAACACTAGGACTAATGAAGTAAGCAAATCTTTAAGGAAAAAGGTACCGAATGTGTGATGAGCAATATCTATCTATGAAGCAAGGTAGTTTGTTTTGTTTTTCTTGTTTTGTATCTATGAGATCCACCAAACCAAGGTGTTTTAGATTGTGTTCACGGTATCCTTGGAAAGCTCTTGACAAGGAGGGTTGCATTGCATTGGTTTCATGACGTTTGGACTTGTGGTGTAAAAGTTCTTGAAGATTGAATGATTTTTTCATTGAAAATTAAATTAAATCATAACTGAAAATTATAGAGGAATTGGGATGTGCCTTTGGTGTTGTTTGAAATATTTCAAAGATCAAGATTTAGTGAAATACATTTCATAAGATTTAAAATTATGATGGGGGAGATGATGAATTTTGAGTGATTTTTGCCATCGGAAATTCAAAGAAATCACAAAAAACCAGGTTTTGGGTGGAAAATTTAGTTGAGAACATGGTCACACTTGAAGGTCCATTGTTCAATTCAAGTATGAGAAATTGGGATGTCCTTTTGGTATTGTTGAAAAGCAAGGGTGGCAGACCCTGGTTTTTTGCAATCGGTTTATTTAAGGTTTTAATATAAAACCTGATTGTCTGAGATCGCACAAAATCGGGTTTTATTCTGAAAATCGGGTTTTAATAGGGTGCGGACTACAAAAGAGGGCAACATGGGTGCGTTGTACAGTTGTCAGATCATGCCGGCCTCAATTAATGTTACCCGGAATAAAACCATGGTTTTAATACAAATCGGGTTTTATTCATTTAAACCTTAAACCCGATTTGTTGGGCGGAAAAAATCGGGTTTTTACCACCCTTGTTGAAAAGATCTCGATGAGTAGGATTCAATGGAATTTAATTTGTAAGCTTTGGATTTAATTAAAATGTGGGAGATCTCAAAATTTAAGTGGTTTTTTTCATTGTAAATTCAAATAAATTATAAAAAATCATGATTTGAAAGAAAAATTAGTTGAGATCATGGTCACACTTGCATGTCATATTTAATTCTTCAAATTTTTGATATAAAGTGTAAAATTTAAGGTTTAATTTAGCCCTAAATTTAAAACCCTACCCAAAAAAATCATATGTTGAGTTTCCATTATTTTGAAATGGGTTCACACTTGGGGCAACAACTTAGACCACACTATAACTTTGATTTTTTCATTAATTAGTAGGCATGTATTGGATGGGTGATTATAATTACTCATGTAGTAGTGTTAACAATTACAATCAATCTAAAGTTTTGATTAGTGATGAGGTATCATGACAAAAACAATTTTATACTCCTTTTTCCCATTTTTGAACGAAGGCTTGCAACTTCTATGAAGATAATATGTGGTAGTGAATGTTTGTGGATTTTTTTCTAAATTTTTTATTAAGTATGAATTTTTCGTAATTTTGTTCAATTTTGTTGGTGTACACCATTCCATCATTAAATAATCAAATGTGTACTAAGAGGATGAATAAAGGTGTGTGAAATGCATTTGATTATTACAAGTCATATGTTGAGGAGGATATTGTGTAGAACAAAGGTTAGGTTGTGGTTTATGATGTTCATACCCTAAGAAAGGAAAGATCTACCCCTCTTTCCATATTTCATTACAATATGTATAAAAGACCTTCTAAGCCAAATTAACATGCATGGGTAAACATTTGTAAATTGAAAAACCACATGAAATGTAAAAGTATTTAGTATACGTTTACATCATTAAAATCATGTTTAATTCCAAAGTTATGTCAATGTTTAATAAATTTATACCATACAATATTTACACTATATCAATGTAGCATGTGGATATATTTGAAAGTAATACAATGAATATAAAATATCCAAAAACATTTTTTTAACTTTGTAACCAACGTTAGATTTATTATTTTAATATTGTTTCAACATTATTTAAGTAGTTTCGGTCAATCTTGAGCAATCACATCACTTGTTGATACAAATTCAAGACTCTTAATGTGCACCCCCAACTCATTAATCTATAAATGTACACACATGTCAAATGTAGCCAACCATTAATTTGAAAAATTAAAGATGTCAACCAAAGCTTTCCAAAAATATAAAATGTTTGATTGTTAAATCATTCAAGGTTATAATTACTTAAAATTAAGCACCCAAAGGAAATTTGGTGCTACAAGCGAAATAAATTATCACATACAAGATGGAGGGTGTTGGGCACAAATCACCAAGGCACCCTAAGAATTAAAAGCAAGAATCATGATGACAATACAAAAGCAAGATTCATGATTTTAAATATTGAATATTTGTTACATGCTAGCTTAAAATCAATACAAAAAAATTCAACTATTCTTGATCAATTTGTGAGAATGGATGAACTTTTAATGCTCAAACTTATTGAAGAAAATCAAAGAAATGACTTCAACTTTTAAAAAATAAAACTAAAAACGGTGCCTTACAAGTTGAATCATTTGAAGTTTATACGTAAGGTTTTCCAAAATGATGTTTGTTGTGTAACACATTTACCTAAACATGTAAGACTTTGGAAAAGTCCTATTAATGAATTAACTTGATTTTTTTGTTACAACCTTGAGTTGATCCAAATGATTTTGACATGAGTTTGATGATGATGAAATTAAATAAAACAACAAAATTAGCCAAAATGATGGAATGTGAACAATCAAATCAACTTGCACAACTTTGTCATAATCAATGACATTTTAACATGTTTTTTGTATCCACTATAAATAAAGGAGCCCTTGGAATTTTACATGAATGTTATTGTGTATGAATGGGCAAGCAAGGCAAGGGCACCAAAGGATTTACATCAAGGTGGTATAAAGCTTCATGAAACAAGAATGAGGAAGTAATTGTGCATGAAAACTAAGGACAATTGACCTATGGTAAGTCCTTGCATATGAATCAAAACAAATGGGGGGAGAGGCCTTTGGAAAATATTTTTTGAAATACCTTGAATTTATCTTTTGCATCATAAACATATTCATCTTGGGTGAATGCTACCATCTAACAACATATAAACAAACATTTTTCATTCATCCAATAGGCAATTTTCCTTTATACATCACATATTGATGATAGCTCTTATATTGGTTGATGGAAATGGAGGCGACTCAAAATGGTTTTTTGAATATTTGAAGGGCTTTCTCAAAACAAAGTCACATTATTCACTCTTGCCATTAGAAACCATTTTATTACTTAGTTAACCATACAACTATATTTCCTTTTAGTTGACAAATTGTAATTGAAGCAAAGAAAGTTGCTTGGATGTCCCATATAATCAGTCATGTGGCAAAAATGAACCTGACCCTAGATATCAAAATTTGGACACAATTAAAAACTTTTAGATCATTTAGTTTGATGGTCAAAAACATAAAAGGATTTGTTTCAATGGGGTGGTTGCACCCTTATCAAGCCTATATGCTAGAATAAATTGTTTAAAAATATGCTATGAATAATTCCAAATCTAAAACCAAAGTTTTACCAATTGTAAAAAAATTCAAAAATAAATGCAAATTGAGCATTCTCATTTTGTTTCATTTATTTTGTCAATATGAAGTTATAAAGGAGAACAAAGTTTTCCCAAAGATAACTAATATATTTAATTTTTCATGGAACTTAATTGGAACAAATTCACCGTCTAAAAAAGATTTATGTTAACTTCAAAGACAATTTTCATTAATGTCAACCAACTTCTTCAAACCCATTTTCTATCTTCAAATAAACAAGTGAAACTAACTACATATGTAATTGATAATTCAACTACATTATTCCTTATGAACAACCAATTAGGCAACTTTGTGGGCATACCAATTTCAAGTTTTGGTAAGTTATCAACAAAACATTGTCATTAACATGGCATAACATTAAAATGTATGTTGCATTTAGTTGTGTAAATTAGGTTTGAAATAACAAACCCCTTTCAAAGTTAGACATTTGAATCAAGTAATAATTTTAAGGTACAAACACGGTAAAATGGACAAAACTAGTTGGGATATTCACCTTTATCTTATATCAAGCATATGAAAACAATAAAGTAATGTCAAAATGGGTGGAAGTAAGATTTTAAAACTCATGGTTCCTTTTGTACACTTATAAGAATATATTTCCAAAAAACCTACAAGTTCATAACTTTTTTAAAATAAACCCAAAATATATGTGTTTATTGGATGATAAATTTGTGTTTAAGGAACTTTTAACCCAAAATATTGAATGAAATATACTTATAATAATTCAGGATATAAATACCATTGTATTCTCGAAGACACCATAAAATATATATTATATTTTGTAATTATGAAATTTCACATTGCAAAAAATAGGTTTCAAGACCTACTTGTATTTTAAAAACCTATTGAATTTTTTTAAAATTATAGTACATCATTTTAAAATTAATGGACAATAATGAAAACTATTTTTTATCATTCCAATAAAAGCATTAAATATATAATAACTCTATGATGACTTTTGTTGTTACTTTTTGTCTAGTTTTCAAATAGATTATCAAGGTAAAACAATCATTCACTTTGCCATGGTGCATGTCTTCAAAATGAAATAATATTGTAATACCTTGGTAGTTTTGACAATAATCATTTTTTTGTAAAAATGTGACAAAATTCAGATTTATTTTTTTTCAAATAAGATTTTTTTGTGGAAAATATATTTTAATTTTCAGATTGAAATCTTCAAATTCTATTTAGTTAATAAAAATTTGTTGAAACTACCCTTGTACTATAGTACTCATAAGGACGCCAATTAATCACAAGGTTTTGATCAATAATTATTTGAAATGTGAAAACATATTTTAAAAATTACTAATTTCACAAATGTTTATATTCAATTTCACAATTAGCAACAAATTATATGTATTGGATTAAATTTTGTTATGTCCCAACTTTGAATTGTAACATTTATGAAAATGTTGCAAATGGCATCAATTTCAATTCAACCTTATTCATTTTAACTTGCATTCATAACAATAACAATCGCTCACATTCATTGTTAACTTGACATTCATAAGAATAACAACAATGACACATTAATCAACATTGTAAGTTTACATATTGTAAAAATGCATCAAGGGACGTGTAGGTATGGGTTGAAAGAGGTAAAGATAGGCTTACTTACCCCCATCCCTGTTGACCTTCAAACACATGGATATACTTCATTAACATTTTTGCAAGGTAGGGGAGACTCGACCATAATAAATAAAATTATGTATGAGTTTTTTCTATTTCCTCAATTGGTAAGCTTAATAAATGTAAATATGATCCCTTGCATGGCAAAGTAATTGTCACACGAGAACAAATTATTATGCCCATTAAAACTATTAGAGCAAGCAATTCATCGCATAATGATTCTACCTTATATGGCAAGTTTAAACAAGAAACTTCATGGTTGATAACTAAAACTTTTCATTTAAATGCATGAATTTTTATGGAACATGCCCATCCATCATGTGCACACAAAATACATAAAATTCATCTATTATTATCCATATTGCATTCATAGTGTCACAAGCACAAAGCTATCATGACCAAAATTATTTAGGCATGAACATTGATATAAGCCAAATTAGTTGTTTAGGCATGAACATCAATATAATCATTTGACCATTTGGACAAGAGTGTGAAAGGGAGATTGGAATCTAGTTCATGCCATTATTTTAAAGATTAAAATTTGACACATGTATTTCATATTTGAATTTTTAAAAATGTAAACTCAAGCAATGTGTCAATTATTATTGTCACAATTTGGGGTTAGGATTTCTTTTTCACAATTATCCATATATAGTTAATTTAAGATTATGATTTAGAATCATTCAGCAATATAGCCAATCTTCAATCTTTTGATTCATATTTGTTTATGCATTTATTTATCTAGTTGGTTTATTTCATTTAATGTGTTATTTTATCATCATTAATCTTTTTTGTTGATGCAAATTGAGGAAGTTCTATGAATTATTTCATCCAAAAGTTGGAACAATACAATTAAAATTTGAGTAAACGACCACTAATGACTTATATGTATACCCTTGACCAATAATTCTCAAAATCAAATAATTGGTTTTGATTACTGTTGTGTGGTTCTTTTTAAAGAAAACCTCCAATCCCATTTTTATTATTTAACAAAAATGAAGGTTTGTCAGGAATTGGTTTGAGCCTAGTTTTTCCCATTTAAAAACCTTGTAGTTCCAATTTTGACATTTGTTTTCAAATTCAAAAAAGCTTTAATATCCATTCAAAACCAAGTCTGGTTCTATGTAAACGTTATGCACTCCCTTATGTTAGATATTGTATAAATTTAAAAAATTATATGAAAGTAAAATTGGGGTCTATTAAGTAGGTATGGAGTTCAACAACTAATAAAAAGGTGAAAACACACTCAAAATTGTAGTCCTAAGTATAATCTTTTTGTAATTTCTTTTTTTGGTAATGTATGGACATCACATCTTAGATTATTTTTTTTGTTTTAGGTATATTTTATTAAATTTAAACTTAATCTAATCATTTAAAAAAATAATCCAACAAACAATGAAAAACTTGAACGTATGGAGTATTTTTGTGACAAAATGACACTCATCACAAAATTTGAAAAAATTGCATGTATATTTCAAAACTAGGACTGTGAGTGGAATTCCTGGATGATTATTTTTATGGTGCATGATGATGATATACATCAATTAAATCTAGGACCATGTAAAAATTTTAAGTTTTTGGATGAAATTTCATTCAAAAAATGTGGTTTTTTTACATTTTGGAGTAATAAATGCATAATAATTAACTTTTAGAGGAAAAAACCACTACCATATCAAAGAGGAAGATATTTTATAGATTAATTGCATTATTTTTTCATTTTTTTTTTTGTTTGGTAATGTTTCATGAACCATAAACATGGGGCCCTATGGCAATTAAAAAATTTATAAGTTATATACTTTCATAATACATTAATTTTATCCAATCCTCTTCATCTAACCATTGGATCACAATTAATTTTGACTCAAAGTGAAATTTGAGTTCCAAAACATTGTCATGCAAATTCTAAAGTTGTTTGCTTGTGTTGAGTTAGATAACAAAAGGATGCCATCAAGATTTTAGCTTATTGTGTATTATGATTCTCAATATACATCACCTTTTTTGGTGAAAAGTGGTTCATCCTTAGTGTGCTTTCACCCAAAATTAATATGAAACTCTCAAGTTGAACCTACTTATCAACTTTTCAAAAACAAAAATCAATTTGCCCATCTTTTCAAAAGTGCTCTCTCACAGTTCTAATTTTATTTTGAATATAACAAAAAAATAATTCCAATGTTTGTTTCATTGGAAATATGGAATTTGCATAGGAATTATTTTTGTTCCTTAGTTGTGGGCCAATGGATATTAACAACAATGGTAGATTTGATGTAAGATGAATTGAAAATACCATCATCATTTATTGCATTTTTGCTACAATTTCAACAAATTGCATCATATTTAATAACATTATCATGTTTCATACACAAGATGAAGTTGAACAAATGATTGCCACCCCATTATAGGGTTCAAAATGAAGTGAAGTAAAATCTATCTAGTGAATATTAATTACCTCAATCCAAATTGAACATGCATAAAAAAAAAACAAGTTTTAATTTGTTGACATGGGTTTCTGTATTTTTTCGAGACACTCTATTGGGAGTATAATAAACTATTATTTTCTAACAACCCATACATAAAACTACAATTTTCCAACATCTCATATTGCATTATAGTAAACATTAGTGACCCCATGTGATGAATTTTATTGTTGGGAAAATAAGTAAAGATAATAATATGCAATAGTGTAAAATATGAAAATATTATAGGATATTAAGAATATGAAGGCATGTAATTGAAGAAGAGATGGATCGGAATACCTTGTCTTTAATGTGTGTAGTGGATTATGGGGAACAACACCAATGTTCTTTAATCTCCTTGCAACTGCTATTGGAATCGAATCAATTTGTTGCTTACTTTAAAATTGTTGCATTTCCGAAGATTCCTAAACCATGAACATGGATAATTTTACCAAAACACCCATCACATGGCAAAAAGTAATCCAAGAATATACCCCAATATATTGGGTATAAAAAATCAAACATGCATAAAACTTATTGCCTTTGAAACTAAGTAGTTTTCACCAAATTCATAAACAACATTCTAGAAATCTAGAGGCTGCACATAATTTCCAATTGCCATTTAATCATCTTTTGGTTTTGGTTTGGTAATATAACAACAATTATAGTAATAATGTTTAATAACGCGTTGTTGAATGTCATGCTACTCCAAGCTATCTTCATTTCTATAATCGGACATCATGTCAAATAGAATGGCATTGGAAAAAAACTTATGAAAAAGTCAGCATGGGTTAGCAAGAACAAAGAAGAGAAGCAACAAGCTCCATGAAATGAGTCCAAAGCACTATACTATCTATGATAGATGGGAATGCATATCACAACTCTAATTTTTGATGAAAAACTAAAAATTGAATGGTATACATTGGTGTGATCATGGAATAACCATGTATCACTCAACAAGTCTACCTATAAAACCTTGCATCCTATCATCCTCATGAGATGCATTATGAATCAATAGAATAGTGGGTTTTCTTCACCTACATTCTTCATTTAGACTTTTCAATTTATGTTCCTTAATAAGGTTTTTGATATTTGTATTGTCAAGGAATAATCTCAATTGAACAACTATATATGCATGCTTCACAAGCATATTAATGAGTCACAGAACGTGTTGGGAACACATGGTACAAAATAGGAAGGGACAACTCAAGTACTAAGAATTGACCTCCTCAAAATCAAACAACACACCACCAACAAAGGCTCTAAAAAGCTACTACAACACTAGCTACATGGCCACAAGTCATCTACACCCAACCAACCCACTATGTTCATTCCTTGGTCATCAAGTCCCCAATATGGCTCTAAACCTCATACCATACTTCATAATGTCCTTTAAGCAAATCAAACCTGCTGCTACACCAGTTAAACAACCATAAGTCACTAAACCCAACACAACCCAACAAGTCAATCCTCTTGGTGACTTACCCCAAATATGGCCCTAAACTTCGTAACCCTAAAAGCAACTGCAATATACATTATTGGCTACACCATTACTAGGGTTTATGCCTTATAAACCAACCCACATACAATACATCTTACATGACAAGCAATTGAACAAACCTAGCCAACAAGTTATATAATGAAAGCACCAATATGCATAAGAGATCCCTTTTTGTCCAATGCCAACCCTTCTCCAATAGATCCAATGCTACCTAGAATTTGCATAAAGACAAACTAGCTTGTTTTTTAAGCAATATGTCCAAACACCAAAGCATCCTTCCTCACTTTATCCTCTATTGGAGCTTTGTGTGACAAAGAACTTAACACAAACCATAAGTTTTATGCATACAAATGCTAGAGAAAGACACTAGCATGCAACCATGCAAAGATAGAAATTGGGAAAATCTAGAATGCTACCCTATGCATCTTGAATGGATTTAATAGTTGCACCTTGTCACCCAATTAAACTGCCAACAACTGAAACCTCCTTGATTGCAAAGACTACAAAACCCTAAACCTTAGAGATTGGGCACACCTAGCAACTAGGTGCTCATTGCTCTATTGCCTATTCAATTTTTTTGAGTACAAGGACCTTGCGAAGGAAAACATGAACTGGTGGTGCAATGCAACAATCCGGTCTGTGTGCCCTAGGTGCATTTAGTTCCCCCAAGATTGATGCGAGAAATTGAAGAAGAGAGGTGAAAGGGTTGACATAAAAACATACTAAATTGAACATTTTGAATCCCTATAACCCTAATCCATCAACCTTCATCTCACCAAAAAAAACTGTCTTCTACCAATATGAAACTGGCTAACTTCAAGTAAATGTTGAAAATTTCTTGCCGATGGGAAAATAGTGTCTCTGCCCAGACTCTGCCCATCAAAATATTATTGTTCCAAAAGATAAACAAAGAAGGTGTCCCTGCCCATAGGAAGTCTTGTTGCCCAGAAAAACAGACTAGAACAAGGGGTGTGTCACACTGTAGCCTTTCCATTTACATCAAAAAGTATTCTAATGCAAAAAAAGAATTAAAAGAATTCAAATATTTCACCATGCAAAAATACAATCTTCAAAAAAATCCTCCAAAAGAAACCAAAATCCTTCAAGATATCATAACTCTCTACAACTAATCTCAAGTTTCAACACAAGCCAAAATGTCACCTTTCAAAAATCCTCATATAAGAATAGACATACTATGTAGGGGCCAAAATCCCTTAAGCTACTATACTCACTCTATAATGAATCTAAACACAATAATCCTTGCCTTCTTGGTAGGCAAGGCCAACAAAGGGGCTAATTGAAGGATAAGCAGAATTAAAGCTGCAATTAATCAGAATTTAACTGGGTAATTAATTACTACCAGTTCCAATCCAGAAAACCTAAAACCAAGTCTAATCTTCAGAATTGAAACTAAAAGCCAAAATCGAAATTCAGTTTTCCTAAGAACCAAACCCAAAACTGAATTCTCGATTCCATTTATGTGTGAGTGGAATTGGAATGGAAACCAGTCTAATTTATTTTTTGAACTGGTATCGAACATTCTTCATTAGAGTAAAAGAATTTGACGGACACAAGTTTGCACATTACAAAATCCCATTGTGACACCCTTTACCAATCAATGAGGGCTTTCCAATGCTACCAAAAGCAGCCCCAAAAAGCCTGTTGTTTCCAATTTCCTTCCTCTTTCATTTGGGGGCCCACACACAAAAAATAATAATTTCCAAGTGTATTTCCAAGTGCAGTCTTTACACTCGGAAAGAAAAACTCTCGTTACCAGAAATGGGCCCACCCTCCCTCAAAAATTTAGAAATTCACTTAAACAAAATAATGCCATCATACCTTGGCAGCCGACACATGTCTGTTACATAATTAATTAAATTTGAAACTTTCATTTTGATAAACAAAATATTTCCTGAAAATTCGACATTTTTTCCCTTCACAAAAGTTAGGTCTATGAGAAAATGATTTTTGGGGGGCGGGTGGGGCCGGGGGATTTTCAACAATTATTTTTTAAAATTATTTTTCGATTTTTTGCAGAAGAATTTTTCAACGTTTGTGAAAATAATATAATTAGTTTTGATTTTTTTGGGGGGGAAATTTTCTTCATGTTTGAAAATAATATAGTTTATTGTGGAAGCTGCAAGGGTATTTACCTAGCAGTGTTTTTTTTTGAGGAATTTTTTATCTGTAGCCAAAGTCGTGATCATCCATTGGAAGATGTAGAAAAAGTGGCGATCAACCCTAGGAAGATATAGCCAGATCTGGCTATTGAACCGGAAATAAAGTACAAACATGGAATCATGATTCTATATTTTTGGCTACATAACGAGAACCTAATATTTGAATCTGCTGATTTTCACATACTTTTTTCGTTTTCTCACTTCTGGCTACTGAAACCTCCAAATTCACTTCCTAGGATGATTCAATATTTGCACTTTATTTTCTTATTTATAGGCAGATTTGGCTAAGTCTTCCTACCGATGATCGCCACTTTTGCTACATCTTTCAATGGATGATCGCCACTTTGGCTACAAACAAAAATGCCTAAAAAACACACGTACTGGTAACTACCTAGTCTAAAGAAGAGAAAGAGAGCGTTGGTGCCAATTCAGGGCTCTTTGCGTTCGCTGCGCACACAATCACCCAGACACATGCGAGGGTGGCGACAAAGAGAGAGAGAGAGAGAGAGAGGGGTGCCGGTCCAAGATACGTGGGAGGGAGACGACGAGACGGGCGCGGAGGGGCGAGGAGGAGAAAAACGAACGGAAAGAAGCGCGAGTGGATCAGGAATCGAATAAAGCGAGCGATCGAGCGGAGCGGCACTGGTAGTAAGGTGCGGAAAGGGAGGAGCGATAAGGGAAGAGGTTTGCAGCGCTTTGGAAGGGAGTAGTTGGCGAGGCGAGAATTTAGACAGTCCTTTGCAAGAAGTGAGAGAGAGAGAGAAATAATAAAAAAGAGTCCCTTTCTACTTCAGCTCATAATGCACACTATCACCGTATCGCCATTTCTGAGAGCCTGCGGCAGCGTTTCTACCAGGTTGCGTCCAGCGGCACTGGCAGCAACAGCAGCAGGTTTCTCGGCTTCTCCTGTCAAAGCTTCCGGGCTCGCTACCTGCTGCTGCAGAACCAGCACGAACCTGTTCACCTCCACAACCCGTTTTGCGTCATCATCGTCGTCAGGGTTTGTATCTGGACTTCGGAATTCGGTGCGATTGCCGCCTTGTGAGTTCTACGGCTCTAGGTTGTATAGTAATCGAAGCTTTGTCGTCGCTGCGGGGTTGGCCGGTCAGACTGGCAGGAGGATTATTGTGCGGGATTTCCCAGGGTTTGGATCTGGGAGGCAGCAGCAGCCGGGCGGTGTTCGAGTGCTGGCATCCGCGGCTTCCGGGCTTTTGCAAGGCGGCTCAAGGATGGCTTCCTCTCGCGGTAAGCGGATCGTGCCTAGACGACCGTGTGCTTCTTGTAGCACGGAGTGTTTTTTGGATCGGATCTCCACTTTCAACAAAGTCCAACCTTTTCTGATTTTGCAAATGGATTGGTGATTATACACCCTACTGGATCTGCTACGCAGTGTACAGATACAATGAGCAGATTGTAATTAGCGACAGAGGCTCTTTTGATGATGCCTTGTCTATGTTGCAGCTACGGAGAATCCATATGGTAGCCTCTTGACTGATTTACCCAAGCCAGGTGGAGGCACATATGGGAAGTACTACAGCCTTACCAAACTGAATGATCCTCGAGTCGGTAAGTCCATCGGGTCTGTTTCTTCTCTATAGTACAATGCTGAACATGGTTCTCCTTGTTGACGATGATTTGTTTTTCCGGTGATAGGTTAGATTGCTGCTGGATCATTGGATTGACAGTGCAACTGAGATAAGAGTCATTTGTCTTGGTTTATATTTGTTGGAATGATAGATAACCCCACAAGAGTTGTAGATGCTTTACGAATGTTCAGAACAGGGATCATGGCATTTTTTTTGTTTCTCAAAACAATTCTTTGTAATTGTTTTGCCATTCTACTTGCTGTTGATTGCCATTTCCTTTTGCTTGTATTGTGCAGACACACTGCCCTACTCTATCAGATATCTGTTGGAGTCTGCAATTCGGAATTGTGATAACTTTCAGGTCCTCAAGGCAGATGTGGAAAAAATCCTGGACTGGGAGATAACTGCTCCCAAACAAGTGGAAATCCCATTCAAGCCTGCCCGTGTCATCCTCCAGGTTCTGTCTTTTAAAGAAGTTTGAATATAATTTGGTTTGCTGAAGATCTTTGCAGGTTTCTTTCAATAAGTTGTGCAGGAGGGATATGCTTCACAACTACCTGGCCTGTTGGAAGTGAAGTTGACATTGCAGGTTGCGCTCACTAATTAATGACAAACAGGAAACTTCAATGGGACAGTGCATATGTGTGATTGTCTTTGTGCTTACAGTTTCTTTGCATCTTCAGGATTTTACTGGTGTGCCAGCTGTGGTTGATTTGGCTGCCATGCGAGATGCTATGACACGTCTGGGTGGTAACCCAGATAAGATCAATCCTTTGGTAAGGGAGAATTATGATCCTGTTACATGGAGCAGTACTCTTGGAATGGATTTCTTGCACTTGGTCAACAGGTTGTTGGAGTGTTGTCTGGCACTACTTAGATCCCTTTGTCTTTCAGAGTTCTGCATGCATCTCAGTGCGCAGGGAGAGCAAAGCCTGGTCTCAATTGAGTGTATCAAAAGCACTGAAAGCGTTTTCAGTCTGAAAATGCTGACATTTGCAGTGTGTTTTGTGCACCATGGTTATCTTGTCTCTAGGATCTCAGTGCAATGTCAATGAACTATTTGGGCTCTGCTGCTCGAGGTATGTTTTACTTTTTCTGCCACATGATGGCACATGTTGGCTGCACAATGCCCCTCTGTCTGAGATGGTTTCTTGGTTGCGTGTTTTGCAGGTGCCTGTTGATTTGGTCATTGACCATTCAGTGCAGGTAGATGTTTCACGAATACCAAATGCACTCCAGGCAAACATGGAGTTGGAATTTGGCCGAAACAAGGAACGATTTGCTTTCTTGAAGTGGGGGGCAACTGCCTTCAAAAACATGCTTGTGGTGCCACCAGGTTCTGGTATTGTGCATCAGGTCAGTTTCTTTTGGCTCTGTGTATTGGCTGGTTAGATTCTGTTATCTCTTGATTTGGTTGCTATATAATTTGATTGCTGCAGGCCATTCAGATAGTTGATACTTCTTTTGGAATCTAACCGGCAATAGTTGACCTTGCTTTGCCTTTTCTTAATCGTAAAAATGGAGGTTTCTTGATTCTTATGAGAGATATTCTTTTGGATTTTTTTCAGTTTTAAGTGTGATTGGGTCATCTCACACATGGTTGAGGGCCTGTCACAGGTGAATTTGGAGTATTTGGCTCGCGTTGTTTTCAACAGTGATGGATTGCTGTATCCAGACAGCCTTGTTGGAACTGATTCACATACGACTATGATAGATGGGCTTGGTGTTGCAGGCTGGGGAGTTGGAGGCATTGAGGCAGAAGCAGCAATGCTTGGTCAAGTATGTTCATCACATTCCCTAGGAGCAAGATAAAGGTTGCTTGGTTCTGCATGGTGTACATGCTTGAGGATACTTTTTTTTGAACAACAAGAAATCTCTCCTTCTTAAGGATGTAATTGGACTTTGCTGGGGTGCCAATGTACCAAATGACATTAAATGCATGACCTTATTGGGAGGGATTGAAGCATCTTACATCACAGTGTTCAACTCTGGTTGTGGTTCTTTAAGTTTGCGAAACTGAGAGGTCTTTCATTTCTTTTGTTGCAGCCCATGAGTATGGTCCTTCCAGGGGTTGTAGGTTTTAAGTTGAATGGCAAGCTACGCACAGGAGTTACTGCCACAGATTTGGTGTTAACAGTTACTCAAATTCTGCGGAAACATGGTGTGGTTGGCAAGTTTGTGGAATTCTATGGTATGTGGTAATATTCTTGACTGCTGCTGTTGGGGTTTGCTATATGACTATGGAGATGGTTGGAGGAGTTTGTGCAAGTGCATCACATTTTTGTTCTCTTCTCTCACCACAATGACCAACTGTTCATTGTTTTCCAGGAAAGGGCATGTCAGAACTTACTTTGGCTGATCGTGCAACAATTGCAAACATGTCCCCAGAGTATGGGGCTACGATGGGTTTTTTCCCAGTGGACAAGGTCACACTCCAGTACTTGAGGTTGACTGGCCGTGATGAGGAGAAGGTAACCAACTTTCAGGATGCATGAGATTATGTGCTCATATATGCATTCTCTTATTAAAAATCAGCTATTATGTCCATTTTAGCATTGCTGCCATATGTCTAGGTGTGGTCATATAACTAGGAGATACTGGTATCTATTCAGGATTCTAATGGTGTGATGTTATTCCAAATAGTGGAGTCATATTGGGTAGAAACAGCATAGTGGAAGCTTCATTTGGCAGAAGAGATATGATTTACTGCTCATTTTCATGAGCCAGTAGATGATTGAGGTTTGAGGTCTTGTCCTTAAATACTCAGCCTCCTTCAGGTGAGGTTGTAGTCAGTATATTTGGTGGATTGTCATTGATGTCTTGACACAGCAAATCCTGTTTTTTGTGTTCTGGGTGGTTCTTGTCTCTATGCAATAGGTTAAGGAGATTGAAGCTTATCTCCGGGCAAATAACCTGTTCATTGACCATGAAAAGGTGAGTTTGGCATCTGCAGGCCTCAGCATGTATCTTGGATTTTTTCATTCCTGCTAGGTAAAGAGCAGGTTTGGTTGGAGTATGTCACTAGAATGTGTTATGGACTTCTTTCAACAGCGGGCAGGAACTCTTTTCCATTGCTTCTTGACTCCCCATGGTTGTTATGGGGCGGTTAGTACTGAGTAATGGCTCAGTGTCTTCTGATATAGTGACTTGTGATGTCATGGGAATGGCTGCTGTAGTTGTGCAATTGGCAATCAGATGGATATTGATATTGTTCATTCATGTGTATCTTCAGCCTCAAAAAGAGAACATTTACACATCATACCTGGAGCTTGACCTTGGTTCAGTGGAGCCATGTATTTCTGGACCAAAAAGGTATACAAAGCACTCTTTTCTTAAGGCTGATACAAATGTTGACAGTCTTGGCATCCATAGATGCTCTTCTCTGTAAGGATGGTATTGGGCCTTTGGTCTAGTTTTCAATGGTCAATTTGAGAGGACTAGAGTGTGCACAATGCAGTTTTGTTGGAAGCATTTATCAATTGACATGAATCTGTCTCACTGTTTCCTTTCATGTATTCCTTTCTGCACATTTGCGTGTGTTTTTGGTCTGACTAGAGTAAATGAACAAATGCAGGCCCCATGACCGGGTGAAGTTGAAAGATATGAAGGTGGATTGGCAGGCTTGTTTGGACAACAAGGTTGGCTTCAAGGTATATCTCATAGTTATATTCCTCTGTGTCTGTTGCTGAACTTTGTCCTATCCTATCAAGCATGTTTCTTTCTAGTTTCATGGCTTGTGATGGGAAAAATGCTTCACTTTGTACTTATCAGTTTCCTTTTGTTGCAGGGGTTTGCTGTTCCCAAGGATGAACAGGACAAAGTTGTGAAATTCACCTTCAATGGTCAGCCAGCTGAGATGAGGCATGGTAGTGTTGTCATAGCTGCCATCACAAGTTGCACCAACACATCCAATCCAAGTGTAATGCTTGGTGCTGGCCTTGTGGCCAAGAAGGCAACTGAACTTGGACTAGAGGTCAGATTCTGCATCTGATGTGAATGTATGTTCCAATTGCCAGTTTAGTCCCAATTTCTTGTGGACTTGTGATGTGCACCTTTTTGCTGCCAATTAGAATCACATCAAACCCATATTTTGGCCACGTCCAAAGTGGATTGTCTTGTGGTGGGGATAACAGTCCTTGGGCCATTGTTTGAATGTTGTACCAGGCATGTTGTTCAGATGTTCAACATGTTCATGTACCCTTTTGGTCATGCAGCAGAATTTGGTTTAATTATTGGTTTGAATGTACTCTCCTCTTCAGAATTTGATTGTAGTCTCTTCAACTTGATTCTGTTTTGACTGAACAGGTGAAACCATGGATAAAGACCAGTCTTGCCCCAGGATCTGGTGTTGTCACACTATATCTTGAGAAAAGGTATTCTGCCCATTCTAGGGGAACATTTCATGAATGACTCTTGTTCTTGCAAATGAGAGGTTGAATATGGTATGCTGGAACATTTGCAAACTAATGTTTGTTGGATGGGCTGAAGCCCAACGTCAAGTACTTCATTACCTACAATGGTGGCAATTGTAGTACTGAGTAGTAGATGGTTCTGAGCCTTGGACAAATTGTAAGATATGAGATGTAAGTGAAAATGGTTGCAAACTTTGGGGAGAGGTGTAGTCTGAAGTTTCATGTATTGAAATGGCAGTGGCTTGGCAAAGTATCTTGATCAGCAAGGCTTTAGTCTGGTGGGCTATGGGTGCACCACTTGCATTGGCAATTCTGGTGAATTGCATGAAGCTGTAGCTGAAGCAATTGCTGAGAATGGTAAGTTTTCTGTTTGTCTGCAAGAAGGTAATGAAAATTGATCTCGAAATGTTATACTATTCAGAGAAGTTTTCCTTTTTTGCTACAACTGCAGTTAAATGGATGAGTTGTAACAATATTCAGCTGGGGGATTAGGAGGTTTACCAGGATTCATTACAAACCTCCAGCCCATAGATCTAAAGAGCCATTATACTATTTGCATGTTATTTGTTTGCAGATGTAATTGCAGCAGCTGTATTGTCTGGCAATCGAAATTTTGAGGGTCGCGTACATCCATTAACTCGTGCAAATTATCTGGCTTCACCTCCTTTGGTGGTGGCTTATGCCTTTGCTGGGACGGTGGGTCATTCAAGTCATTTCATTTCTGGTTCAATGTTTTCGTTGTGCTTTTGCTATTGGTGTATGGACTTCACATCCCTCATTATTTTAGTGACCCTTGACTACAATGTGCACTTGCAGATGATGGAAAGCCTTGTGCATCTCAAATGCTGTTTTTAGACACCTGCCCTTCTGAATGATTTGGAGTGGTTGCAGGTGAACATTGATTTTGAAACAGAGCCAATTGGAGTTGGCAAGGGTGGAAAAGCTGTCTTTCTGAGGGACGTATGGCCTTCCCATGAAGAGGTTTCTGAGGTATATATTGTGGACTCTCTCAGTCTCTTCATACTTATGCTTTGTAAACACTACTGGAAGTGGAAGATATTAGGGAGTTTCCTCACATGTTAAGGGTTCCTAACATAGGAGAACACAGCAATGGCTCTCATGTAGACATGCAAAGTCCTGATATGACGCAGAGCTGATTTAACTTGGTTGAAGTAGC
Source organism: Sphagnum contortum (assembly GCA_963920785.1). Taxonomy (NCBI): domain Eukaryota; kingdom Viridiplantae; phylum Streptophyta; class Sphagnopsida; order Sphagnales; family Sphagnaceae; genus Sphagnum; species Sphagnum contortum. The sequence goes on along the minus strand of OY987276.1, from coordinate 28,941,211 downwards.
TGACTTTCATCTAGAACACACCAAAGTAGTCTATTATGCAATCAAACAACTGCAAGTCCAAATTAAGTCCATGCTTTGTGTAAGATAACGTCATATGATCTGTTTTGATCAGACTGTATGAGGTGTATATTTTCCAAAAAAATGACCCCTATATCACATCACTTTGTACCAATGATATTTTTTGACCCACAGGTGGTGGGAAGATCTGTGCTTCCAGAGATGTTCCGATCTACATATGCACAGATAACAAAGGGCAATGAAATGTGGAATCAACTGGCTTGCCCCCAAGGATCTCAATATGCTTGGGATCCAAATTCTACCTATGTTCATGAACCCCCTTTCTTTAAGACCATGACTAAAGATCCCCCAGGTGTGCCAAGTGTGAAAGATGCCTACTGCCTTCTCAACTTTGGTGATAGTATCACCACTGACCACATCTCACCAGCTGGTAACATAAATAAGGACAGTCCAGCTGCCAAGTATTTGATGGAACATGGAGTAGATCGAAAGGATTTCAATTCATATGGTAGTCGCCGTGGAAATGATGAAATAATGGCAAGAGGGACATTTGCCAACATCCGGATTGTCAACAAATTTCTGAAAGGCGAAGTTGGGCCTAGGACCCTCCACATTCCATCCCAAGAAAAGATGTTCATATATGATGCTGCACAGGTCAGTATGCTGAGTACTTTGATTTGCATTCAGTTTTTCCCAACAAGGACAGTCACCAGTGCTTTTTTTCTCTGAAACTGAGGAAGAAATGAACTCCTGCTTTTTGTATCAAGAGGAGATGAAAAAAGATAAATTGTGTGACCTTGGCAGTTGGCTCTAGTAATAATTGAGTTTTTAACAGTAGTTTGGTCTATTGTCTTACAACTCAGTTTTTAACATGGTTTCCTGTAGCAGAAGTACAAAGAGGAAGGTGTAGATACAATTATCCTGGCAGGGGCTGAGTATGGAAGTGGAAGCTCTAGGGATTGGGCTGCCAAAGGCCCATATCTGCAGGTGAGCATCTCACCTACTATTCTGACTTGTACACTCCTTGGAATTACTCGGGTTCATCCAAGTTCAAGGGTTGAAGTTTCAGGTCCTGTTGAGAGGAGACTTAGTGATCATGTTTTTCTCACTCAAGGTTTCTGGCATCTTGATAACTACCTGTGAGTTCCATGTTGATTCATGCATGTATGGTATTGCCTTATTACCATTTCTTGTCTGTGTACAGGGCTTTGGGGATTGTAATTGCCATATGACTAGTTACTGCCATCTTTTGCACATATTTGAGGGTCTTCTTGTTGAGAGTAATAATGTATGGCAACTTTGTTTGGGGAAGGGAAAGACTGCTGGTAGTTAAATTTTGTGCCCTTTGCTGGTAGAACCAGACAAATGGATTCTTACATGCTTGTTTTAACAGGGGGTGAAGGCTGTGATTGCAAAGAGCTTTGAGCGCATCCACCGTAGCAACCTTGTTGGCATGGGCTTGATTCCCCTTTGCTTTAAGGCAGGGGAAGATGCCGAGTCTCTTGGTCTAACTGGCTTGGAGAGGTACACCATTCACATGCCAGATGTTGAGAACATCAAGCCTGGCATGGATGTTGCTGTAACAACAAATAACGGGAAAAAGTTCACTTGTGTGCTTCGCTTTGACACACAAGTGGAGCTGACGTACTTCCAGAATGGGGGCATCCTTCACTATGTGCTCCGGCAGCTACTATAGTAGAGGCAGCTATGATTTTCAAGGATCTGGCAGTATATTGTTTTCTTTTTACATCATTCCTACAGACAGGAGCACACATGATGTATTTAAAACTATGTCTGCTATGAGATATTTCACTACAACAGGTTTCAGTTGTGAATGGTAGTAATTTCTGTTGTGGAGATCTATCCTGTAGCTGTAGGGTTCTGTTCTTGCACATAGCCTGTCCCAATGCTGACTTTTATTTCTGCTGAGTACATACAATTGTGAAGCTGTAATATTACACCTTGGGTAGTTGGAATTGCTGTAGGTGAGTTGATTACAAACCATCTTTGTAGAAGGCATGTCATCCTGCTCTAAGTTCTTGTAGGGCTTGAAATATAACTTGTTTCTCATCAGCTTGAGGTGGGTGGAGAAATCTTAAATTGGTTGGAGACTGAGTGATGCTGAGCTGCACATGGGAGACACAAAACTGGTTCATTGTCTTCTGGTGTCCTGCAATATCTGCAAACTCTTCCCTGTTGCCAAACAGTCTTAGAACACCTTTATAATTGCTCTCTTTCTGTCATATAATGACGAGCTTGCTGTTAACCACATAGCAGGCTACGTTTTCAGGATACCCGTTTGGGATCATGGTTGTGACTTTCTTGATGCATCCTAAATTTTCTGCGTGTGTGGGTGTGATGGGGAGGATTTTGACAAAATGTGAGAAGAGCAATTCATTTTAGACAACCTCTATCACAGAGGCTGTAAAACTTTCCAGCACCTGAATATTTCCAAGTAGTGTCTGGTGACTATAGTTTGCAGGTTCATGATGGTTGGGTGATTGGAGCAACATCTTTTTCTTCTTTTCTCTTCAATCTATCAACAAAAGGTCACATCTATCAGTCCCCTTTTTAGGTGCCCACTTCTGTCAGTTTATGTAGGGTTCTGCCTCTCACACGGAGTGAAAGGGAGGTTCTTAGACATAGTCATACATGTGATCTGAATTGTTACTCGGGAGAAATTCTGTGCTTCACCCTAAGCTTCTTAATATCAACTGCTATTCAAATGCATGTGACTAGAACTTTGAATATGGTTGCAAGTAACAACTAAAAATGCAATTTGAGTTTAAATTGAAGTACTGCTATGCATATTTAAATAAGGTGGTCTATGCCATAGACTGCCTTTCTCATCAGAAGCAATTGCGTGAGATGTTGCAAAAGAAAGGTCATTTGGAAAAAAAAAATCACTGAAATGAAAATTGAGTTTCACAACTTTGGAAACCTAATTTGCATTCCACATAGAAGGTTGACCAAAAACAAAATGTAAAACATTGCCCCCTCCCCAAAAAAAGAAACAAAACGAAAAAAGAAGAAAAGAAGAGCTATCTAGTAAGTGCTTCAAAATTGCGATCAACTAGCCTTGATCTTGTTCAAACTAGAAATAATGCAACAGGATCTATATACTTTAGATTCTATAGTGAATTACATCTTTCAAATTTTGGAATTGTTTCTTGAAGGTTTGAACTTCCAAAAGTCCAAACATTGAGGACGCATGTCAAATTTTGAACCTACTAAATGAATACTTGGGAAGATGATTGTTATCTTCCTGTTATGGCCCATGTTGCTTGAACTACTTTGTTCCAAGATTGGTTGTGAAACTTCTTTGAATTGTCTTCTACTTACGCCTTTTTATGTGAAACATGTACCCAATAATTCTTTTAATAGAAGCCGTAAAGACATAAACCTATCACCAATAGACACCCTCATACTACCAGAATACATAATATTTCAGAAAGCTTAGGTTTATGTTACACATTTTGGATGGTTATGCAACATATATATATATACACAAGAAACTTCAGACAGTTTGAATATTTTTTTAAAGTATTTTTCTGACATGCAATGAAATCATATCGACAACTAATTTAACAAACCTTTGTGGAATGGAAATGAATTCAATTAATTTGCAATTTGTGACATATTTAATGTGCGATTTGAATGTCATGTGAACAACTAATTCAAAGAAACATTGTGTAATCCCTTTTGACATGTCCATACATAGGTAGTAATGTTTTCTGTTTTTAAATATTTGTGTGTTAAAGTGAGGATTGTTTTGTGGAGGAAAGAGGAAAATAGTTGATGCATGTGCTTTTAAATCCTTTTATTATCACTTTATGCTATGGGTACATTTTGAAGGTCTTGTGAGTAATTATTTTAATCATTAAGATACATTGTGAGGTTTTCTTAATGCTTTAATCATCCTACATAAACTTTCAATTTCTTTTCAACATATAATGACTTTTGAAGTTTGTTTAGGTCTTAGAATTTTAGCTTGTTCGTCAAATGTCTAAGTTTCCACCATATGTTTTTTTTTTTTTTTCCTAGAGTTAATATATTAAAAAAATTAATTGTGAGTTATTAGGACTGTCAATTTAAAAATCAATCAATGAATTGGTAGACTTAAAAGCAAATCTATATATGAAGCGTTTTGGGCCGATGAAATGAAGCAACCCTTAAATCCGCCCGAACCGTCATCCGTCCCGTCATCCAGTCAGATGGATGAAATCCGTCTATTTACAGCAACAAGAGCCGCAGCAGCAGGAATAGCAACAGCAGGAGCAATGGCGGCGGCTGTGAATGAAGCCTCCCCTGAAGCCGGACGGATCTATTATACAAGAGTTTTGGGTCGGCGGGCTGAGGCAAAAGTCACAGACAACTACAAGTTGTCATCACCAATGACTCTGAGAACTGGAACTAATTATTCTCATGAAGAAGTGAGAACCGCTCAGCATTGGTCTGTAACATCCTCAAAACCAGCACCCACACTCGTACCCACCCTGTGGAAAACCCCATCTTTTGTGACTTCAGGCTGCTGGGTGGAGGCAACCAGTGAAATAAAATTAGGTTGATGTTTGCAAAAAAAATTAAATTGCTGGGATGAAGCACCAGTGGGAGTGTATCTGCCGAAGCCGGTGTTTACTCATGAGTCATGGCCAATTGTATGTAGCTGTCTCACGGGTTACTTGCAAAGATGGTCTCAAGATCTTACCCGTAGCTAGACATGAACATTTGGAAGGCTGCACCCCTAATGTCCTTTACAAGGAAGTATTTGATAGATTGTACTGTGTGCATGTATATGTATTATTTAGTGTAATAAAATTATTACATTTGTCACATCAATGCCTATCCCAGCAGCGAATGCAAGGGGGGTACACGCTAGTGTGTAATGAAAGATCTAAAATATTATTTATTAGTCTTTTACAAACATTATGGGTTACAACATATAGGTATGAAATTTGAATAGTAAATGTAGACTTGGATTACATGTTTTTATAAAATCTTAGGTCATGTTTCAATGATTTATTAATGAATAGCAGGAGTCATTCTGTTTGGATTTCACTTTTCGTTCTTTTTTTTCAACGGAGTGAGTAAAATCTTCTAAAAAATTGTTCATTCCTGATTACTCCTTTGAAAATTTTCACTATTTTGAATATACATGCAAACTCCTTTGGACATATTCATTCAATCTTGTCAATGTAACTTGGGGTTTTTGTTCATTTATCTCGTGCTTAGCTTCATCATGTATTATTCAAATAACAAAATTATTTAATTCCTTCTCATTGTTGATTGATTTTTTTCAAGTTTTGTAATTATCTTTACCTTGATAGTTATATAAATTATAACATTTCAAAAATTGTAATACCTTTTCAATTTGCTTTTATTAACTAATTATATTTTTTAAATATCCATTTTTTCTTTTTATTAAATTTTAATTTTCACATTTTAATGAATTTCATATTTCGATTATACTTTTGAAAAAATCCCTATTTTCCTTTTTTTAATATAACTATTTCAAGTTATAATTTTATATTCTTCAAGTTCAAATTATTCAAACATATATATATATATATATATATATATATATATATATATATATATAATTGAAACTATGAATAAGTATTAACATTTCTAATTGTAATGAAAGGTCTATTATTATACTTATTTAACTTTCAAATGAACAAAAACCATTAAAATACATATAAATTGTTCATCGTATAGACATGGTGTGATTTGAAAAATGTAATAGAATGTTATAATTTTATTAATTTTTTGTAAGATATTGATTGTTGAAACCAATATGGTTTATAATAATTTACATTTGATTTTTTGTTTTTGTATTAATTATCAGTGCATTCATATAATTATAAATTACATAATCATTTAACTATAAACACACAATTGAATTTTATATAATGAACATTAAACACACATCATCAAATATAGGGTCTATGGGGTATGTTCATTTCATACAATCAAAAATTAAAAAGCATCTCACATTTTGATATTTTAAAAACATATTGTTATTCCAATTAATGTATTTATGTTTACATAACTTGTAGGTTCTTTAAACTTGTGAACACTACTAAAAAGATATTGAAAGATTGATATGATTTTTAAAATAATTTTATTATTTTTTTAATTTTATGTTAAAATTTATGAAGGAAACATAATTTAACTTATTGTACACGAGGAATACTAAAAAAAAAAATTCCTATAGTTCTAATTGTAAATTCAATTGAATATTTTTTAGGAAATTTTCATTGATTCAATTACTTTTCAAGAATAAAAAATTAAATTTTTTTTATTAAATTTATAACATCATGAAACTGATTATCCAACATTTGAATGTGTGAGAATTTAAAATTAAATTCATTTGATACATGTGTGTAATTTATTAAATGATAATATGATTTGATATTGTTTCATTCAAGAATGTTGCAAATTTTTAACATGAGATGCAAAAACCTTAAAATTATAATTATAATAGTAACTATGAGTTTTTGCCATATTGTATTTGCACATATATATGTATTTGAATGTATGTACACATATATGTTCATTGCAATTAATCACCTTTCTATTCAATGTTATAATGATACCATTCAAAACAATATGTTATTGTTTCAAAATATTTCCAATTAAAAAATTTGTGGTAAACCTTGGGGAAAACAATATTGTCTAGTGTTGTGATTAGTAAATAGTTAACCTATAAACACAATACAAATCATGCCAAAGCTTTGGAAACTAGTCGGCTTGTATATTGTGCATTGCATTTGCTAGCTAACTATTTTTCTATGTTTCAATTCATCTTGCTAGCTTGTTCTAGGCTTTTATGATTTGGTCTTTTATTATGTTTGTCTTGATAAAAGGTAATTATGTTGTTATACCCCTTTTGTAGCTATAGTGTATTCACACAACTTAATATTGTCATTGTTGGCTTGGCTGTGAAACGTGTCATGACATTACTTGTGCTAGGGAGGTGATCTTGGTCGTGATCTTGGTGGGGTCCATTGAGTTATTATAGGATGATGTCAATGTAAAATAAACACATTGGCTATTTGGTGGTTTGTGAACTCCATGACATTATTTTTTTATTTTTATTTTTTTTTGTGATTTGCTTCCTTTTGAACTTGATTAATGTTTGTTAGTTGGCAATTTGAAATCCTGCACAATATTATTTGATGATGACCCGTCTTCAGTGTGAATGATTAATCATTCATTAATATATGGATCCTATATTATTTTTTCTGCAAGGGATGTGACATGCACATCAAGTAGTGAACACAACAAACAAGGTTGTCAAAACCAATCTAATGTGTGATTTTTGCTTTAGTCATCACGTTGTTGTTAGTCCAAATGCATAGGCTGACGATATTGTAGTAAAAAAAAATTGGACCCATTTTTATTGCTATTATTTATTTATAATTAATGAACACATATTTATGAACATCCTAATTAACACATGTTGGGATCATTTGTCACACAGAATATATTGATGGATTGTATTTGTTTGTTGTAGGTCATCCTTTGTCTAGATTACAACAAAACCTATCCATTTTTGGTTGCATGTTACATCACACCCTATTTAGTTTACAGCCAAAAATGGACAAGTTCAGTCACAAGTAGAACAGGTCACCCCTTGTACAAATTGCAACCAAACCTATCCATTTTTTGTCACAAATTACATGGTGCCCCTATTTAGCTCGTGATATAAAATAAACAAAAGGCATAAATTGTTGCATTAGCACATGCCAATAATGGCTTTTTGTATTCCCTAGCTTGTTGTCCATTACGAATTTTCCCACTACACTACAATAGTCTGATGGCACTTTCAATGCCCCTAACCTACTCGTGGATGTTTTTAGCTCTTCTAATTTTAATACACATGAAGCAATAGGCTGGAAGATTTTTCCTGGATTGCAAGGGTTTCTCTTTAGCCATAAGTGCTCTCGAACCCCACAAACCTCCATGTCTCTACGCACTTTAAATGTATCCTTCACCCCAATTATGAACTTGATCACACTCTCGCACACATTCTTTTCAATGTGCATGACATCCAATGTATGTCGAATCAACAAGTGTTTTATGGGCATCAACCAACCAATCACACATTTAATATAGTCTACACGCACCACACATGTTCCACATTATTACATTGTCCAATCCAAATTTGGTGTAATTACATCAATACGGCAATATCTTCCCCACAATACATGGGGTGTAGACAATAGCTAGGCCATGATTTCTAATAATGAAATTATGTATTACTCTTGTTGTGTTCCATGCCCATGCCCTATTGTACAATTTTGACATCAAACTCAGATACTTGGGTTTAGGTCCAATTTAATTAAACTACTAGTTATGTATTTGAACCAAGATTCATGTACTTGTTGTTTTCAAACTACATTAAGGTCCATAATGAAACCTTGAATGTGACAACTATATTACATGTGCTAAAACCCAAGAGTTCGCACTCCTTTTAACTGCAATTAAACTTACATGAAATAGTCATATATCAAGATGTTTGCTACTGTACATGGCTTTATCAAGTTGTCAACCACAATTGAACCCCATAATACTACTACACTAACCTCCTAGTATGGCAATTTGAATAAGGCAAATTGATGTTTTAGTCCAATTTCCTTTGATGGGCCACCCACTTTTCCATCCTTTGTCCCCGTCTTAAAATATATGCACCAGTTGTTGTGTGGGGCTTCATTTGAAGCTCCTCTGCGCCAATGAAGTGTGTTGCATTCAAGTGTGTTCTATAAGGGTGGTCCCTTCGCAACCACCATTTATTTCTTTTTAAAAAAAAACCTTCCCCAACTCCTTGAACCATCTAGAAACGGTACTTCACCCACATGGAGGGCAAGCTTTGTAACCTTGGCGTTGACAACCAGAAACTAGACCATAACCAAGGAAGTCATGAATAGTCCACATCAACATGGCTCTCAACACAAATGTTTAGTGATCTAGAGGTTGCAATACGTCAAATCCTTCCACCCCCTTCCATAGCTCCTCTAACTCCTCTATCATAGGTTCCAAGTAGACATCAAAATTGGTCACTTTCACACTCTTTGGGCCTAGGATTATCAATGATATTATCATGAAAAACCTCTTTGTCACTAACCAACAAGGTAGGTTATAGTTTAAAAACATTACCGGCTAAGTTGACCAACTTGAATTCTTCTCCCCAAATGGATTGAATCCATCTATAATAAGTCCTAGCTATATGTGCCTAGGATCAACAACAAACTCAAACTAGGTAGCATTGATGTGAGCCCATGCCTTGTTGTCAAGTGCATGATGCACCTTCCCATCTGTCGACCGATTTTTGTTGTGCCATGTCATGAACTCAGCTATGGTAGGAGTTTGATACACCTAAAGCAATTAAACAACCAGAGGAAAATGTCGCACTACCTTGATTAGCATTTGGGACCTATCGACTTACCATGTATCGAAGAGCCCACGTTTGGGGCACTCTTGCATCCCTTTGTATTACTTTCAGAATAATACATAATCATTGTTGTAGGCATGAATGTTATTGTAGCAAAGGCCGATTTTGCTGGTTAGGACTTTGGTTTGATACATGCTTGAAAGCAAGTAGTTGTCCTGAGGCAGCAAATGCAAATGTAGTAGAACCAATAGCTCATCTAAAAAATTGTTCGAAACCCCTAGCACACATTCATCAACAACATAATAGTTGCTAGCTTTGTGTTATGGGTGCCTGTGTATGAGGACTCACATGCTTCATGTAAGGCATTTGCTTCATTTGAAAAATCATCTTGATCTACAATAGGTGCTTTAAGCTGTTCTAGACCATCATCTTTTAGTGGCAAGTCCGACTATTTAAGCATGCTCTGTTAATTGCTCCATGATCGAAAATGCTTGTTGCACCATGTTCACAATGTTTATACCATCCACTCTTGGGCCCGCGTTAATTCCAATAACTTCCACAATTGGGGCTTCAACATCATTTGTGTTAGTTCCAACAACTTCCACAATTAGGTCTTCAACATCTCAAGGCACAAACAAATCATCTAGCATTTGTGCAACCTAAACACCATCATCCATAACCTTTGCTAGCATATGGGCTTGTATTTTAGCTACTACACCCTACTCTTCATCAGAATCATGGGGCTCCCTTGGCCCCTTCCACGCCCTAAACATGGAACTCCTCAGGTTGACCAACACGTGTGCTTGAACAATTGCAAGCAATAAGGGTTGACCACCTCCTACACATTTAACACAAGGACACCTCATTGTCGTAATGCCATGGTTGTGAGCCCAATCCACATGTCTCTTCCACATGCTATTATCCCTATTAGTAATCATTTTAGGGTTGTCAAGGTCATGAACCTCCAAGGATCATTTAGTTGTTTTACACTTGCATCGAAGCCACTACCCATGCCCAGTTTATGTTAGTTAGCTTACAATGCCACATATCCAAGTGTAGCAGTTAATCAAGTACATGTAAGGTGTTGGGAACTACACGATCGCATATATAGCAAGAAGGCAACCACTACTTTCTCTTCCTATACTCTAGCAACAAAATCCTCCACCGGACATCAACCTAGATGGATGTTGTGTAATGTCCCTCCTTCCTTCTCACCTCCATTGTTTGCCTTTAAATTATGAAGTAAATAATCCATGATGTGAATGTCCTTTCCAAGAGTAGGACTGTCACGGGGTTGATCCTATTCACTCCTAGACATACCTATCGTCTGCTTGCAGCTGATTGATGCAAATTAAAACATGCCATAGCGAGGTTGTTGTCACAAAACTCCACGAGGATGGAACCTTCACCAATTTCTGAAACTAAACAACATGGGAATAGACAAGGTTGTTATATCAATCTTCAATGATATGGACAATAAAAAGGTAGTAGATTGACCGCAAAATATAATGCAAATATCCAAAATATTAGGGTGATGACCCTAGTTGGATATCTTGTTAGCGCCAAACTTGTTTTTGCTAACAATGTAAAACATTCCTTCCCATGCAGGCATGGATGGTGCTGCATTGGAAAGCATTCTTAAACAATTGGAGATAACATCGCAAATTTGCTCAAAACTCCTAAATCCCCAAACATCTTTGACAAGTTGTGTCCAATAGTAAATAATGAAACAAAAAAAACTTTGAAACTATGATTGCAAAAGAGTTTAACATACCAAGGGACCTTGGTTCACCCATGCCTTGGGCCTTCTACAACATTACGACCCGGCGTCAATATCCCTCACCCAACCTTTGACTGGCACTTAGAGGTGGCTCTCCATGACAATATTATGTAGGTTTGATACGAAGGACAATGGCATAGAAATGAAAAAGTCACTCAACATTCTCCAATCCACTCATCCCTTTCATCCACATCAATAGAGTTGTTTCATCTTGCATTTTAGAGTCAGTTCCTAATGATGATTACATTGGGCATAAAACTAACTCGTTCGATGGAATGTTAAACAACATGTGTTATATCCCCTCTTCCTGATTTAATGGGTGTTCTAGCACGTGAAAGTAATCAATTATAACATTCTGCACATTTTTTCAGAAAATTGCATCATTATTTGTTTTCATATATTTTGTAACAATGTAGGTTTCTTGGCCCTAGTTTCTAACATACTTGTGGACCATTATGATTGCATGATTTATATTATTCATACCTGACCATCCTCCCATACATTGATTTTCATACACCCATTGCTCTCACACAAGTCCATAGAAGTCATATTTGTAGTCACACTTGAAACTTAGTTGCCTTTACAATATTGCCCTTCAATCATTGGCTTGTTATTCTACCAATATGTCATTCCAAAACTAGGTAGAAAGTTCACTAAGTCATCAACGTATTACAATATTGCACAAAATGTTGATGATGCTAAATGGTACAAGTTGGATGCTTATAATTTTAATACTAGCATTGCCAAAAACTCAAACATGTCCAAAAGTTGAACATTGACATCTTTATCATGTGGGTTATCCTATTGGGTTTTTTCATCAGAATAGGATTCTCCTTTATTATTTCCAATTAAGTGATCATTTACATGTGTTAAGACTTCAACGTTGATGCAAGGAAATGTGGGGACCATCTCCCAAGTGGATGTTGTGTTGGTTGAACCCTTCATTTTCTCATAGATGGCATCGTCCTCTGCCCTCACCATTGTGGCAAGCCCATCTTGTTACTTTTGTTGTAGGAATGCAACTACTTGAATTGTTGACCATAACATTCACATTTGAGAATCCTTGCTACCCCATTTGCCTCCCATGGGTGGTTAGAGTGAGCCTTTCCTATAACTTTCATTCTGATAGGGGCAAAAATATGTACACCACAATCCTTGACCACATGACATTGCATACCCCAACTTTGGTCCCGGGCACAATGCCATGCAACTTTACACTTGCTTCACACATAATTCATAACATGCTTCCCACATACCACACAGATTCCATTGCAACACAACACACAATCTTATTAGACCAGTCACTATACACAAAGTTGGAAACTAGTCCTACTAGTGGCTCTAAGCAAAGAAATAATGGACAACCCTAGTATAGTCCAATAGATGAATGGAACCCTAACCCCACAAACCATAGTATGGCAAGATCTTTTGTGCACTGTAATTGTCATTTTTCAAGTGCCAAGTCCCTAGAGACTTTTCCCATCTCCTTGACCAAATCTACAACATAACATTTTGCATCCTCCATGGCTACTTATAATCCCAACCATCATTTTTACACAATGAATGCCACTTACTTTGAGTACAACTATCCAAGTTCACACATGAGTAATTATATTCTATCACTTGTGCTAGAAATTTGGGCATGCCTTGTTACACTTTCCAAACACCATTCACCAAATTTTGTCACATATTCTCAATCATGAATTGTTTTTGTTTATCCGATTCCTGCATAAGGTGAACACCCTGTTGCCCAAGTGCTTACAGGTAATGTGCAACTAATTTTTATAACAATGTGATAAACTTCATATGACCCTTGTGCAGCAAGTTGAGGCACAACTACATTGATGATAAAATGTGGGTGAACATATTGATGGAACCTTAACTAACAATTGTTCAAGGACAAAGTGGGCAGTAGATATATATGTGTGGAGTAGATACCTAAAGAGACTTGATGATGTCTTCATGTGCCTTGTTCTGGAGAATAACACACACAATGACCTATTTCAGTTCCTCTACTAATACAAAACATGCACGACCTAGTTCAACCTTGTGTCTTTCATCTGCCTCTACCATGTCATTGTTATGTTGAGGGTGTTCACATTTTAGTTGGTGCTCCAAGTCTTGAATGGTCCCCTTGTGCTTATAATCATAACAACATGGTTTGTCAATCCTTGTCCTTGAAGGACAAACACATCACATCAAGAAACCCTCTTCTACCTTTAATGTCCCTTCCATTGAATGTGAGCTCTACTAGATAAGTTCATTTGAAACATGGTGAAATTCCAATTGCTTCTTTAACATCAAGGTATGACCTAGCTACATTAGTTAGATGTTGCTCCAAGCCATCTATGGTGGATTACTAATGTGATAAGGTGGTTGCAAACTCGTTGAGTTGGTATGTTATGTAGAAAGGTCCACTCACATGGCTTCAAACTGGGCACAATATTGTTGAGTCATCAATGCCCAAACTTCTTCTAGTTCTTGTACATGCACATAAAAATCCCCATCAACTTTTACTTGACTACACCAAATCAAAGCCCCCAAACAAAAATGAGAATTTTGGGACATCTTATTCATCCACCCAAATCACAAAAATCTAAACAACTTGGATGCATTAAATTTAAAATGGCACCCATTGCATCATGATTGCAGAAGCTAGATGGTAGTTAAACCACAACTTCTTAGTTGTTCAAGTGTGTGACCCTATTTGATGGCACAACTTTTGTTCCCACCCCACAAGAAAATACCTAAGAGGGGCCCAATAAAGGTTTAGAATGCAACTAGTGGGGTTTAACGATGTGGATATAAAAATCAGGAACCAATAAGTGAAAACATAAATGCATAAAATCATAAAATCAGAGTTCTTCCTATGAAATACACATGTTCTTCATTGTTAGTCCTACAAGCTTAGGAACTCATTTTGTTTGAAAATTCCAGACCCTAAACATAAATGAGTGTCATGGGACCTCCAAGGCCTCCATTCACCAGACTTGGAACCCATTTACAATCTAACCCCCTCATTGATCTGGGTATTATACTGCCCAACCCCAATAATTATGGTTGAAGATTACTCTAAAATGATTAACAATTCAACTAAATTTCCCAAAACCATGTTGTTGGCCCCAACAACCACCATTGGCTTAATGGTTACAAAATGCTTACGAAATGGGATGGATTTTTTCTTGAGCATTGTTTCTATGTTGGCTATAATATTTGAGGTATGGGGAGTTGTCCCAATGACTAGCACCAATATGTAAACAAATGTAAAAGCATTGTCTACAAGACACATGTAAAGAATAATAGACTCTTAAAGCTAATGATTTGTGGACAACAATTTAATTAGATTGCCCATGAGTATAGGAAAGCTCATGGATGTAGTGAAAGTTGTAAATAGGATGAAAGCGTTTCATCGTGCTCCGGTGGACCACCAAGTGACATAATATTTCCATGATGAAGTTCCACCTCCAAGCCATTCTTCATAAGCTTTTGCTAGTTAACAAAGGTTCCATTTGAGCTACATGACAAGGGACATGGTTGTGAGCACCCCAAAGGAAACCATAGATATTTGCAACATAAACCTGAAACATGTCATGAGTCCATTTGGAAGTTCAAATCATGGATCCTTGCTAAAGTAGCATGAAATTAGCCACATACACATAAGAAATCTTATACACTATGTATAATCAATGGAGCTGAAGTGTGGGGCAAGAACCAACAAAAAACAATACCTTGAGTTTGTGATGCACATTGTGTGACGCAACCCCAGTTTGGCCAAGTGTGAGGATGAAACTCACACTCCCAAAGTTGGGGACTTGGAGTCTTCCCGGACTTTCAAATTTTTAGAGTTTGACAACAAGGCCCAAAACATCTCGCATTGAGGTGTTCTTGGTGTCATTGAAAAGGTCTTGAAGCGTAAATGTCCAAAATGGCCTCGCATTGGTCATTTGGACATTTGCAGCCCAAGTTATGGGCAAAAGAAGGGCTAGGAGTCAAATTAGCAATTTGACTCCCGACCACTAAAAGTCAGGAATCGACCTCTTCCTGACATCCAATTCTAGAGCGCAACACGGCGTTGGAAAGCTCTCAAGGAGAGCTACAACTTTGGTTCAGACCTCGTTGGGATTGGACTCTGCAGTTGGGAATTATGACCTCCCAAAGTCTTGGGACTCCAACCGGGACATTTTCGGGACTTCAACTTGGGAGTCCCGGGAAAAAGAGCCATTTGGATGTAGCCTCCGCGAAGAACTGCAGAGTATACTATATGGGGGAAGGTGGTGGCTTCCCCCGAGTCTGGGCCATGGTGAGTCTTGTGTGTCAAAATGCCCGTGGCTTGTCAAAAATTTGTCGAGTGATTGTGCAACTTATCCCATAGACATTTGGGCCTTCGATACAACACGACTCTTCCTTTGCCGTCCAACCTAGAATATGCTTCGCCTTGCATAACATTATGTGTAGACCCTTCCAAGAAAAACCTTCAACCAATAATTAGGCATAGAACACAATGAAAGGCTTAGAGAAAAATGCATTACAATATGACCAACAAAAGGAGATTGTTGTGTCATACAAGGAAGACATGAGACCCATATGGCAACATGTGCTTGGAAGCTAATGTGACTGGGTGTTGGTACATGTTTGTGCCTTTTCAAACACAATAGTTAATATGCCCCACGCAGTGATCATTGGCCAAGACGACATGAGTTGTGCCATGGATTGGACATTGTGCCATGGGCAAGTTGGAACATTATTGGATGTAGTAATTAGGTTTCAACACCACCACTATGGTCTCTTCATGTACATTGTCTCTTATTATGGCCAATTCATCTTGGACCATTTTTTATCAAACCTCCATGTCATTACCATCACACCCACAAGCTATAGGGTGGTGAATGGCCCCATCCATCTCTCCTCAACTATCTAAGTTAAGTACGAAGATATACCTTTCGTGAAGGCTACATGAAGGATTGTTGTCACAATTGTTCACTTCTTCTCCTCACTTGCAACAATAAGACCCAATGAAAAAGCACAAGGTCAAATATTTACAACATCTATTGACCTTATATAAACCCTTGTGATCAATAGCATAACAAATTTTGGAAGCACATAATGAACAATGATGGCATGGAAGTTGTTACAAATAGGAACCCTAATTTGCACAACTTCTTGCCTCGTTTGCAAAAACCTAAACAAGGTAAATGATGTGGGCAATTACGTAATGACCACAAGTGGAAAATGTTGGGTAGGTAAGTTTTTTGTTGATATATGACAACACGAAAAAATGGTAGATGGAACAAACCAAGGCAAATGGACCCATTGGGATCATGTTAAAAACCCCAAACCCATTTAAATTGCTTATAAATATTCTAAATATCTATAAATATCATCTCCATAAACTAACACAAGGTCCTTGAGTGCAAATCCATAACTTTTGGGCAATGTTATGTTTTGTGGCAAGAATTTGCCATTTTGCACAAAAAAGGTCTCCAACTATATGGTCATTTTGTGAATTTATTAAAATTTTCAAGGGCAAAAATCACTCAAAAATCAATCTCCCACATTTTGAATCCAAATCTTACCAAATAAATTCCATTAAATCTTGCTCATCAAGATCTTTCCAAGAACACCAAAGGCACATTTCGAATCCTCCAAAAAAATTAGCTATGATTTAATTTAATATTCAATGAAAAAATCATTCAATATTCAATAACTTCTACACCGCAAGTCCAAACGTCATGGAACCAAGCCAATGCACCCCTCCCCCTCAAGAGCTACCCAAAGAGACCAAGAATGCAATATGAAACATCATGGTTTGCAGGATTTCATAAGCACAAAACAAAAAAAAACAAAAAACCTTGCTTCATAGATAAATGTGTGGTCTAGGTACTACATGCACAATACATCCATATAAATTCCAAAACATCACATATGTTATCTAATTTTGGGATGATTGAATAAAACATTACAAAGGCACAAAACACTCAATTTTGGAAGGGGGCAATTTAAGCCACCATGATAAAAAAGAGAAGCACAAAGCCACATTTGCTCAAGGAAGCTTTAAATAAAATAAAATAGAATGTATTCAACATTTCTAATCATTCATCTCATTTATAAGTATTAGACTAAACTATATATTGAATATATTATTGCAAGAGTATATCCACTCTACGGTTTAAAAATTAATTCCAAACAACAATGTTATTGATACATTTGCATGAGCTTTGATCCAATCAAGAGGTCCATAGTATTTTAGCCATCTTTATTGTGAGTGGATGCAAAGTTTTTATAAGATTTAACATGTCTCGGTGATATGTAATCCTAGTGGCATTTGTTAACATGACCTTTTTATATAGCATACATGATAAACTATACACATACATTGTGATTGGTGTTCAAAGTTTTCCAAATGACATTTTTTATTTTTTTTGATGGCCTATGATCTTAGATCCCTTATGAAATTTGTGATGACCTTTTCTTGTTAATTTTGAGGTGAAGCCCTTTTCGAAAGGTAGGAAATGGATCCATTGCAATAGGTTCATTAGGGTCAACCATAGACCATTCATAATTGAACACCAAGTGGTGCAAGAACACAACCATCTCAGTGCGAGCATACTCACTACCAATGCACAAATGAGGACCACCTCCGAATGCCAAATAAGTGAAAGGGGGTGGTCCGCTTCCTCCAAACCGAGATGGATCAAAAGTTTTTGGATTTGGGAAAAATTCAGGGGACATGTGTGAGCGCCCAACATGCCAAAAAAGCTGCCCAATCATGATAAATGACATGGTTAGGATGTAGATGTCTAAAAAAAAACTTATAAGGAAGAAAATTATAGTAAAAACTATGCAATCATAGGATTAAAATATTATTAGATTTGAATATGATGATCACATCTCCAACAATATGAAAATACTAACATATGACCTTCACATGAGGTTTCTAAAATTTCCCACAATTTGCCGTAAGGTAGAAATTTTAACATGTTTTGAATTAGTGTAGTGGATAGATAATTGGCCTAATCATAGATATGGTGATAGGAGTATTTTAGGCATTTTACTTAGGACACTTAACTGTGTAGCTTTTGCAACTTAATGTTCAAAGGAGTTGGATAATATACCAATGCACTAATTAAATTTATAGACTTACCCTCCAACCTTTTGGAATGGTGAATCCTCCATATTCAAATTCTTGGAGAGCTTCACGATATGCCATTTGCACGATTGGTTGCAAGCGCATAGCTTCTTGTATTACTTGCCATGTGTATTTCATTTTTCTGGTGTCATCCCAATTTAACAATGCCCCAGCCTTTGCCACTTCTATTTCCTTTTGTTCTGAGGAATGTAAAAATGTAACACTTTAATCACAACTCGGATCGAAAAAAAAAATTGTTTAACAATCTAAGCATAAATTTTATACAATATGTCTTCTATGGGCAACACACAAATGTTATATAATATTGAAGGGAAAATTCATATTTTCAAAAGTTAATTGTTACCCCAAAAATAGTCTTGTGAAATGAACAATACCTTTGATAACCTCATGCAAGCAACATGGATTTAAAAAGAGATATTTGAGTATAACGGTGAGTGTGCAATTAGTTGTGTCATGCCCAGCAAATAGTAACGTCAACATATTGTCCTTGATTTCCTCATTTGTTGCTAGATGGCCTTCTTCATCAGGTGTGCTAAGCAATATTGACAAAAGATCAGGGCATGTTGAAATTTTCCCTTCTTCAATGTCCTGCCAATGTAAATAATTAATTATTTGGGAATTGATCATCATAGGCTAACACTTACAATAAATTCAATTAAAAGACTACCATAGCATACCATTTCAACCATCATATGAAGGATGAATTAGCAAAAAGTTCCAAATTTTTTTTGGAAACAAACATGTTGCAATAATGAATTTAAAATTCTATTCAAAAATTTAAAAGAAAGAAAAAATAAAATCTCTTACCTTACGTCTACAACATATCACTTTTTCAAGTGTACCAAGCATATTTTCACGACTTACAATTTCCTTGCGATATAAAGTGCCAGGAAAGTTAAGAGGCAATTGACTCAGCCCTGTCAAATATGCATTCATATGATGGTGTAAAGAATAGAAATCCGGGCCTTCTTTGATGCTCATAAATAGATCGGTTGCAAGAGAGAAGGTGAGATGTTTAATTGAATTTCCAGCAATAATCTCATCTTTCCCTTCCCAAAATTGGGCAAAATGGGCTATTGTTGTTTTGTGCATTTTCGGCACAAAACTTTGCAAGCCACTGGGTGCAAAGAATGCCATGAGAACACGACGAGCTTGCCTGGGCATTGAAAACCAAAAGCCATTAATATTATCCATTCCTATTATTACAACTCATGCATGATACCATTGAATTTGACATCACAACAAATTATTCGACAAGAAAATATGAATGTGAACTCCTACTTTTCATTAATTTTTAAGCTCAAAAACTTTCTAGTTCAATACATGTTCGAAATCTATACAAGAGCATCCACAAAATGAATGTTCCAAATTTTTATTGGGAAGGGGGTTACTTGTGTTCTTTGCCCATTTTCAAAAGAATGCTACCACGCCCAAGAAGCCTTGTAACACTTCGTGGCCATGAAGCTTGCACCAACTTATATTCACTTGAGAACAGAAACTTGTTTCCTTCTGGTGCACCCAAAGATACGGCCGAAGAAAGTAGTAGATGTGTTTTGAATACCTGGACCAATTTGAAAAATGCATCATCATCTTCTTGATGCAAATATGATTTCATGTTTTGGACCTTGTGTGCATTCGATTTACACCCTTATATATAATCAAATTAAGGATTGGGAAATAGAATGTTGTCTATACTTATATTAAAAAGAATCTCACAATTTTGGTTTTAAATGGTTGAAACAAATACTCAAAATAGAGATTGAATCTTTCATGTCTTTCAAGTACTTTTGCATTTTAAGTATTAAACATGTTGATAGTTTATCAAATACAACTTGTCTTAGGACTACATGGAGGTATAGACTGTTGCGGACAGCAACTCACACAAAAACTGGAAATAACACTAGAAGCTTAGGAACTAGAACTAATAACACAACAACTCACACCAAAACTGGGAATAGCATTTGAAGCTTCAAAACTAGAATCAATAACACTCAAAGAAAGAAAGAAAGCTGGAAGTAGTATTGATATTGGAAGAGCAAATACAACTAGTGTTGACGAGAGTGAGGGACAAAGTCTCAAGGTCCTCTATTTATACTGCTAAAATACTATTGGAAACTCCAATGCTAAGATATTATTGGAAACTCCAATGCTAAGATATTATTGGAAACTCCAATGCTAAGATATTATTGGAAACTCCAATGCTAGATACTATTGGAAACTCCAATGCTAAGATATTATTGGAAACTCCAATGCTAGATACTATTGGAAACTCCAATGCTAAGATATTATTGGAAACTCCAATGCTAGATACTATTGGAAACTCCAATGCTAAGATATTGTTGTAAACTCCAATGCTAAGATATTATTGGAAACTCTAATGTTAGAAAGTTTGTTTCACACTGTCACGTCCGTGACATCACCCCCCCCTTCAAGCAACGAGTTCCTACGAGTTGTTCTATGTATCTTATCAAAAACTAAAACTAAAAATCTATTACAAGAAGTCCATGTGATATTTACATGGTGTGGTGTTGATCTAGACATGTTGGATTCAAATATCTTTGGCACTTGGTTTTGTTGGGTACTGACGATGAAATTTGTTGATCATTTTGGGAGCATTAGCAAGATTAGCAGCAGGTTCCCAAGTTCGCTCGCTTATGTCATAGCCCTGCCAATGTACAAGATATTCTAATTTCCTTCGATTGATGCGGGAGTCGATGATCCTAGAAACTTCAAATTCTTCTTCTCCGTTAATCTCGATTGGTGGCGGAGGTGCTGGCAACCGTCCTGGAATAGACGATTCTTTATATGGTTCAAGCAAGGAAACATGAAACACTGGATGAATTTTCATAGGTGATGGCAGGTCCAACCTGTATGCTACCTCGTTGACCTGCTTAATCACGCGAAAAGGTCCAACGATAGTCAAGTTTGTCGTTCGGTCGGCGAGTCTTCAAATTGCGACGTAAAAGCCAAACTTTATCTCCAACCGAGATGTTTGGATTCTGCTTTCGGGATTTGTCTGCATTTCTCTTCTGCCGCTCTTGAGCTTCTACAAGCCTTGCCTTCATGTCTTTGTGGATTTCCAGAAGTCTGGTGACCAGATCTTGTGCAGCCGGATTTTCTGCCAAACTCAAGTTCAAAGAGTCAAATCGTGGATGATATCCATAGTTTGCGAAGAATGGAGTTTGATGGATGGACTTTTGAAATGTATTGTTGTAGGCAAACTCTGCGACTGGAAGTAGATCCACCCAATTGTCTTGATGGTAGTTGATGAAGCACCTTAAATACTGTTCCAATACTTGATTCACTCGTTCGGTTTGTCCATCCGTTTGAGGATGATATGCTGATGATAGATTGGTCTTCACTTGTAAGATCTTGAACAGGGATTGCCAGAACTTGGACGTGAATTGTGTACCATGATCGGATATGATATCGTTGGGAAGTCCATGATATTTATACACATTCTCCAAGAAAAGTCGTGCCGTTTCTTTACTTGTGATAGTTTTGTTACAAGGCACAAAGTGTGCCATCTTTGTCAACCGGTCCACCACAACAAAAACTGAATCAAAAGATTTTGACTTTGGAAGGTCCACAATGAAATCCATGGATATGGATGTCCATGGGGTTTCTGGAATCGGCAACGGTTGGAGTAACCCGTATGGCTGATGACGAGGGATCTTAGATCTAGAGCAGGTGTCACACGTCGTGACATAGTCCTTCACAGTTTTCCACATTTGGGGCCACCAAAAGTCTCTGGATATCAGCTCCATAGTCTTGTTGTAACCAAAGTGTCCAGTCGATGGAAAGTCATGTCGAGACTGGAGCACTTGGAGTTGGCATGGACCTTCAGGGACATAAAGTAGTCCCTGGTAATATAACAGCCCGTCGTGGAACTGGAATCTTGGATCAACATTATGCGATCTGGAACCCTGTGAACTGGAAATAGGGTGATCCAGGGATTCTGGATCTGAGCCTGGACTTGGAAATTCTCTAGGATTGAAGATGCCAGCATTGTTCTTCAATTTCAAAGCCAAAGGATCAAAGTTTAAACTTACTCGGATATCTTGGAGAAAAGATGCATCCACTGAAGTTGTGGTGCGTATGATCTTCAACTGAAGTTGTTCGGGTTTGATAAGGGTAGTCTTTTGTTGGTCGTAAGCTGCATCTCCTTCCCTTGGTGCAAGATACGCTCGTCGGGAAAGAGCATCGGACTGAATTTGCTTGGAACCGGGACGGTATGTGATGACAAAGTTGAAGCGCGAAAGTGATATACTCCAACGAGCTTGTCGTCGATTCAGTACCTTGGCAGACATGAAATATTCAAGGTTCTTATGATCGGTGTGGACCGTGACTAGATGTTGAGCTCCTTCAAGAAAATGACGCCATTCTTGGAACGAGTCGACAATGGCTAAAAGCTCCTTGTCGTGAATCTCATAATTGATCTCGGCAGCAGTAAATTTTCGTGAGTGAAATGCGATAGGGTGAAGGCGTCCGTCTTTGTCGGGTTGTGAAAGGACCGCTCCAAGAGCAAAGTCAGAAGCATCCGTTTCTAGAAAAAACGGCTTCTGGAAGTCAGGATGCGTCAGAATAGGCGCCGTTGTAAATGCCTTCTTCAGAGTTTCAAATGCTTGGTCTGCTTCCGCATTCCACTCGAGCTTGTCTTTGCAAGTTAATCGGGTCAACGGAGCGGCAATCTTGGAATAGTTTCGGATGAAGATTTGATAAAAGTTTGCAAAACCGAGGAAGCATTGTACTTCTCGAATGGTAGCCGGTTTCTTCCACTCGATAACTGTCCGAATTTTTTGCAGGTCCATGGATAAACCCTCTCCAGAAATGATGTAGCCCAAGAATTCGACTTGGGGTTGGTGGAAAACGCATTTCTCCAGCTTGGCGTACAGTCCAGCAGTGCGTAGTTTCTCCAAAACTAGCCGGACATGGTTGATGTGTTCTTCTTCATTCTTGGAGAAAACCAATATGTCGTCGAGATAACATACAACAAAATCATTTAAAAATTCTCGGAATACGTCGTTCATCAAGTGTTGAAAGACGGCAGGTGCGTTGGTAAGACCAAAAGGCATGACATTGTATTCAAAGTGTCCGTACCTAGTTCGGAACGCCGTCTTCCATTCGTCACCTTCCTTTATACGTACTAGGTTGTATGCTCCACGAAGATCAAGCTTGGTGTAGATCTTTGCTTGACCGAGTTGGTCAAGAAGTCCTGAAATAAGTGGCAATGGATACCGGTTCTTGATTGTGACCTTGTTTAGTCCACGATAATCCACGCACATCCGAAGGGAGCCGTCTTTTTTCTTGACAAACAGGATAGGAGCTCCAGCAGGTGATTTAGAATGTTGAATGAAGTTCTTCGCGAGATTTTCATCAAGGTAATCTCGTAATGCAACAAGCTCGTTTTGGGAGAGACTATAGATTGGACCAAAGGGAGGTTGTGCATCTTTTTGGAGCTCGATGCCACAATCATAAGATCGATGTTGAGGAAGTGTATCAGCGTTCTTCTTCTCAAACACGTCCCGATACTCCTCATATTTTGCTGGTAACTTGATTGGTTCTTGAACAGGTTGAGATGTCGGAATTGCATAAATTGCAAACATATTCCCATTCTTGGCAGCCCTCATGAAGGCTCGGGCACCGACCATCAATGGAACTTCTACCGCGGACCTTTGGACTTGGTAAGGACACGGATTTGGAACATTCCTAGGGTGTCTAGACGAAATATGAAAAACTATGGTTCGATATGTTAGTTTTCGCTTTTTCCAATCTATATCCCGGTTAATCATCTCTAACCAAGAGAGACCTAAGACAAGAGGATTAGAAGGAGAACTAATGATATTGAATACAATAGTACTTCAGTGTCCTTCTAGGATAATGTCTAAGGGTTTAGTTTCGTGAGTGACATCTCCTGAAATCAAAGGTCTACCATCGATAACCTTTACTGCCACAGGGGATTTCTTGAGGACTATAAGAAGATTATGACGTTTCACAAAATTTTTATCAATAAAACAAGCAGAGGCTCCAGAATCTAACAAGGCTTTAACTTTTATGCTATGTGGATGAAAATCTATTTTAAGCGGGATATTAAAACAACGAGAAGGTTCAGAGGATAAGATAGGACCTAATGACGTGGTAATACTGGTCAGCCGCACGGTCCTTAATGTGGCTGGCTGTTGTCGTTTTCCGATTCGATTTCCTCATGTTTTGGCTCAGAAGTGCTCAAGGTGTATCGAAATTTGTGCGCCTTTGGCCCCTGAGGTTTCAAAGGGCAATTGTTTAAGCTGTGGTCCTTGCCTCCACAATAAAAACACAAATGCTCCCTGCGACGTCGTTCTTTCTCTTCTTCGGTTAGCTTCCTAACCCTCGAAGTGTCAATTTGCATGGGCTCTGGGGTCGAAGTGCTTGAAGATGTTTGGCGGGTTGGAGCTGTGTAATCCGCTCGATATGATCCAAAGAGCAATCGTCGTTCTTGTCGTTGCTCGAATAGTCGGTTGTCGCAGTCGATTGCTTGAGTAATGGCTTCCGACAAAGTAGTTGGTTTGGGCAAGTTTAGCAACAAGGTTTTGATATCATCGCGGAGTCCCCATCGAAACATGGTGATGAGAGCTGTGTCGTTCCAATCGAGGTCACATGCAAGTTGTTGAAATTCTACAACGTATGCTGAAGCTGGGCGTGATCGTTGTTGTAGTGTTCGAAGTTTTGTTGTTGCTATAAGGGCTCGATCTCTCTCTCCAAACGTTCTGCTAAATTCCTCCAAGAATTGATTAAGGTCTGCTAGAAGTGGAGAATCCTTCTCTAATAGTGACGAAAACCAAGATAATGCAGTTCCGGTGAGCAGTGATCCAATGAGCCCAACTTGTGTTTCTTCTGTTGCGTATCTGTGTGGTTGGAGACGAAAGACAAGTCGAACTTGATTGACAAAATCTCGAAGTTTTGTACGATCTCCGTCAAACTTCTCTGGCAAGCTTACTCGAGGTTCTTTTGGCGCTTGTGGAACTGGAACATGGACTGGAGCGTGAGCAACTTGAAGCTGTTCCATGGCATTTCATAGGTTGGCATTTTCTTGTCGTAGCTGTTGCAGCATGGCAACCACATCGTGCATTTGGATGTTGGAAGCATCACCCATCTTGGTAGTGTACTCTCGTCAAACTGTTGCGGACAACAACTCACACAAAAACTGGAAATAACACTAGAAGCTTAGGAACTAGAACTAATAACACAACAACTCACACCAAAACTGGGAATAACATTTGAAGCTTCAAAACTAGAATCAATAACACTCAAAGAAAGAAAGAAAGCTGGAAGTAATATTGATATTGGAAGAGCAAATACAACTAGTGTTGACGAGAGTGAGGGACAAAGTCTCAAGGTCCTCTATTTATACTGCTAAAATACTATTGGAAACTCCAATGCTAAGATATTATTGGAAACTCCAATGCTAAGATATTATTGGAAACTCCAATGCTAGATACTATTGGAAACTCCAATGCTAAGATATTGTTGGAAACTCCAATGCTAGATACTATTGGAAACTCCAATGCTAAGATATTATTGGAAACTCCAATGCTAGATACTATTGGAAACTCCAATGCTAAGATATTGTTGTAAACTCCAATGCTAAGATATTATTGGAAACTCCAATGCTAAGATATTATTGGAAACTCCAATGTTAGAAAGTTGGTTTCACACTGTCACGTCCGTGACATAGACCTTAAAACCTTGAGAATACACATCACTAAACTTGGATGTGTATTTGTAAGCAATACATGTCTTAAGGAATTCAATGTAATATTGAGACTCCAAAGAGAACAATTGCATGGCTAGGTGAGACATGAGATCTTATGAAGAAGCAAATGACTTTAATTTAACATAGATTGAATGTTGAAGGAAAAAACTGCTTAATCTTAACATGATTGGATTAACACATTGCAAAAGTTTGACATGTTTATGACTACATCTTCCAAAATACTATATTGTTAGCTAACAACTTGAATAGATTGAACACACCAATGACTAACTAGTTCTTGAATTTAGTTTAACATGAGAAATGGAAACAAAGACTTGGGGAGGGATGGGTAGGACACATAACATGAACCTGTCCATATTTGGCAACACGAGGATTGATGAAGTCTTCAATGATTTTGTTAGCTTTGCAAGCACGAAGAAATGCCAAAGTCTCTCCAATATAAGGAAGCCCAAAAGTCCCTGGAGGCAAAGGTGCTTTGTTTTTCCTCACCAAGCTCTTTGACAACAAATACCACCCACAAAAAATAGTAAAAATTACTACTACAATCCCCATACTTGACACCAATGAAACACAAAACATGTTATCGATGTTGCAATTTGGATGGACCCAAGAACCCATTTCAACTTGTCTTACTAGAGTGCTTGCACACCCTTAAGGAAGAAATCAGGGTACAACCCCCATAGCCACATTACTTAACACCAATGCAACACAAAACATACTATTGATGTGGCAATTTGGATGGACCCAAGAACCCATTTCAACTTGTGTTATTAAGGTACTTGCCTATCACAATGGAAGAAAATCAACATGAGAATGATTCTTACAAGAAGAAGAAGAGAAGAAGTGGGTGAGTGCCTTGGCTATCACAATGTAAGAACTCAACATATACATATACCTGTTTGTTGAAATGCCCAAAGCCTAATAAAGGGGAAGGTGATTGAACTTTTGTGGTTGCATGAAAAGTACATAAAGACCCCACGACCTTGAGACCATTATGGGTACACACATAGTGTGATTCACATTTTTGGCTTGTTAGGCCACTCAAATTTTATTTTATTTTATATTTTATATTTTTTAATTTTAGTTTAATTTTTAATTAAATTTTTTGATTGGTCTCTTTGAAAAAAGAAGAAGAGAAGGGTATTCACATGTTGTGTACATCAATAAAAAAAAAAATTGTACTATTTCCTTTTGGCCTATGTATGTATGTTGACTGCACTTGGCACCTTCATATGAGTGTGTATGACTTTTGATAACGGTGGGCATCATTTTTGGATGAGGCTGATGGCAAAGGCATAAATTGTGGTAACTATGAGCATTTCCGCATAAAGAGGGGAAAAATCTTTGGACCTTACGCCTGACGACGCTTTTGGTTTTGTAAGTACTCGAGACAAGAGATTCTACCAGATTGGTCCCCCGTCAGCTTATTATTCGCTCCGCCTTGGGGGGGGGAAAAAGGTATATATAGTAGAACATTCCAAATATAGGGCCCTTCGGATTTGAGGTCCTATCTCAAGGGTGGTAGACCCCAGGGGATGGGTCCAAAATTCAAAAAGGCCCTACATATCCGGAAACTTCCCCTACATAAAAGACGGCATTTTCAAAATAAATAAATTACTTCATGTTTGAACATTTAGTAGTTATTTGAAATTTTATAAACATTCACGAGTTCAGGTTTTTTTAATAATTAAATTTATTTTATTTTATGCTATTGTATTCTATTTTTAAAATTCAAAATCAGGTTATTTATTTGTAGCTATTTTGAAAGAACCCCTGAATGATATAGTTTTTCATTTTTTTAAATCTAAAACTTTTGGCGAAATTTAACAGAATATTTTTTTTAGACAAATTAATCAATTTTATAATCCAAATTGTTTTTTTTCTCAATTTCTTTGTTGGAAAATTGGCGATAATTTTCCAGGGATAAATAAAACTGCCAGTTTTCATGAAAGAATCAACAGTTTTATGCACTGTTATTTGAATTTTTTTTTCAAGAAGTTAAAAAAAAGAGTCTTGCAGCAACCAAGTTTTTTTTTTTTTCTTTTTTCCTTTGAGAATTGTGGTTATGAATATTAAGAACCACCCTGATAACCCGCCAAGGGTATGTTCCTCTTTGTAATAACCGGCCAACAAGAAAAAGGATGCACATTGCCCTTCTTGGGTGGTACCTTCCTCCTCCTGCTCCTCCTCTTTCTCATTCCTTCCATGTTTGAAAGAAACACTAAAAGAGCAATTGTGAGGAACATTGAAGGAATTGAAAACAATGACATCTAATGAGGATGATTATGACAAAGCCATGTTTCAATGTGATGGATGATGTTTTAGAAAAAGTTGAAGACCATTGATGGTCACACCTTTAGGAATGTTGTAAAGAAACATCAATCCTTTATTTATAAATGGTGTAGGACTCACACCTACAATTAGTATTTCAATAGACACTAAAATAGTTCATGTATGGATATTAGTGCCCCAAGTTCTGTATCAACTTTCATTTCTATTGCTATGATTGAGAAGGTAAATTATGTCAAAGGCTGAAATATTGAACACTTAGTCCATTAGTATTGCATCCATGGCTAAACAATTTTAGTCGAATAGTGAAACTAGAGACTTTTAACACTGTATTTCAAATAAATCTAAAATCCTATTTGTCTATAAATTTGAAATCTCAATATTACAACACGAAATTTCCAAGATAAATTGGAATTTCTAGAAATAAAGAAAAGTTTCAAACTCGCAATTTGAAATTCCAAAACTAATATTCTCTTCTAGGAGGGAAATAAACAAATTGCAGAATTAAATAAATTTTTTAGATTTGAGATTCCAAATTACAGTAATAAAAGTAAAATTTCTAGATGTAAAATAATAACTTCAAAATTGAAATTTCAGGTTGTACTAATAAAAATGCCTTTTAGAGGTAAAATAACAATATCAGAATTGAATTTCAGGTTGCAGTAATGAAAATGATTTTTCCACACGTAAAATAATAATGTGTCATGCATGGTCACATTGTCATGCTTGAAGTATAGTTTGAAATTCAAAAGGCATTGTGTTGGTGTCAACTTACATGGTTGACAACTGGAAAGTTTACCAACTTCTTTTGGTTGATCTTGCATGGTTGATGATATTTGGCACCACAACCGTCATCAACTCCTGAAACTTGGTGAAAGTGGTTTGTAATTGTTTTGAATAATCTAGGTGTTGTACGTAATGTTGCTAGGATGCTGAAACTCCAACGTTTGGGTCTACTAACGAACTTGCACCAAGCACCATTTTGGTCGGTTGCAATGAAAAACTCTTGCAAACTAGCCATGGCAACCAAGGCTACTTGAAATAGCATGAAAACCTCAACATCCATGTCATCAATATTCTCCTCAACATTAAACCCATCAGAGTTAGAAAAGCTTAAAATGCTAAACAAAAATGAAAAACTGGAAGATTTGACCATATTTGTTTTTGTGCGAGGAATGGTCCACAAAGGGTCTATGCTCAAGCCAAAAAATAAAATTGAGAGAGCCCTTTTCCTCAAGCTTAAATTACTCCACAGAGTAACATTTGCTCTATCCTAAAGAGATGAACTTTTTCTAAACCCAGCCCAATCCTCCATAGAAATGTTTTGCCAAATCCAGAGAAACTTGTTGCCTATCGCTCATGACAGACGTAGACAGGATTTTGAAGGGAGGGATTCTTGCTCTTATACATTATTTTGGATACCTTGCTGAAATATTCATGATTGGATGTTCATTTGTCTCATTAATGAAATTTTTTGCCTTCAAAATGTAGAATGGTCCCATGGGCTTGTTTTCTAATGTTGCAAGCCACCTAACCTATGTAAGTAATTTAGCTAGTCTATCTAGCTAAGTAGTTATATTTGCTAGGTAAGTGACTCCCTTTGTATATTGGATTTTTCAAAAAATAAAAACATGGTTCCGAGGTGAAAATTCAAAATGCAGAAATAAAATGAATTTTTCATAAATCAAAAATGGTTCCGAGGTGAAACTTCAAAATGCAGAAATAAAATGGATTTTTCATAAATCAAAAATGGTTCTGAGGTGAAACTTCAAAATGCAGAAATAAAATGGATTTTTCATAAATCAAAACATGGTTCCAAAGTGAAAATGAAGAAATGAAGAAATAAAATGGATTTTCAATAAATTAAAACATGGTTCCAAGGTGAAATTTCAAAATGAAAAAATAAAATAAAATACTCCAAAAAATAAAAACATGTTTCCAAGGTGGAATTTCATAATGCAGAAATAAAATGATTTTTTTCCAGAAATTAAAACATGTTTCCAAGGTGAAATTTCAGAATGTAAGAATAAAATGGATTTTTTCAGAAATTAAAACATGGTTCCAAGGTGAAATTTCAGAATGCAGAAATAAAACTAATTTTTCCAAAAATTAAAACATGGTTTCAAGGTGAAATTTCAGAATGCAGAAATAATTTTTTTGAGGATTAAGCCATAGTGTCAAGTGGGCCTCAATCGAAGGTCTTCTTAGTTGTAATTTAACATTTCTTGGGCTAAATTTATCATTAAAGGTGCATTCACACTTGGTGTTAGGGACTCTAGTGTTGAGTCCCTAACACCATGCTAGTCATTTAGGACTCACACCTACTTACAATGAACATTTTATGTTAAGATAACATTCACTTAATAGTAAGCTATTGCCCATTTAACATTGGGTGCCACCTAGGATGCCACCTAGATTTTCATTTAACACTGACTTAACATCAAGTGTGAATGCACCATAAGGAGCCTGGGTAAGATTTTAGGGTTTAGGGTTTAGTGTCCATTTTAGGCAGCAGAATGGGCACATGTGGCAGTCTAGAATCTAGGCCCGTGTTGGCCGGTTATTAGAAACAGGAACATACCCTCGACAGGTTATCAGGGCGGTTCTCAATCTTCAGAACCGCCATTCTTAAAGGAAAAAGAAGAAAACCTGGTTGCTGCAAGAGTCCTTAAACTGCTGGTTCTTTCGTGAAAACTGTCAATTGTTTCACAATTCTTTTCCCTGGCCAAATTTCATCATTTTTAGACAAACAAATTGAGATTTTTTTTTTCCGGAGTGTAAATTCGATTAATTTTTCTATTTTTTGGGGGGTTAAATTTCGCCAATTTTTTATATTTTAAAAATGAATAAAATGGTCATTTAAGGTTCTACAAAATAAACTGCAAAAAATAACTTGATTTTGAAATTTTGGAATTAAAAAAACATAAATAGGTATAATTTAAATTAAATAAAAAAATAAACTGAACTGGCGATTCTTTTATAAATTTAACTATCTGCAAAACAAGGTTGTAGATCTATACATCTAATGCAAGGAATGGACCATCCATTATCAGGTGGCATACAAACAAGCAGCTTATGAGCTAATGAATGGCTCTGCCCCTTATGACAAGTTCAAATGTCCAAACAATAAGGAATTTAAACATTAAAAAAATTATGCTCTATTTTTATGTAGGGGAAAGTTCCAAATATATAAGGGCATTTTGAAATTTTCATCCCTCCCCTTGGCCTAACGGCCTTGGGATAGGACCTAACCCTATACTCGAAAACATTCTCCTATACACCTTTTCCCCTAAAAGGAAGAGAGAATAATAAACTTACAGGTTTGCTTGCGTAGCCAGGACCAATCTGGTATAATTTCTTGTCCCCAGTTTTTTACTACTTACAAAACTGAAAGGGTCGAGCTTAAGCTCTAAAGATTTTCCCCCTCTTTTATGCACAAACTAATGCTTCAGTTACATCCCCAAAAACACATAGTTACCACAATTTATGCCTTTGCCATCAACCTAGGCCATCATTCACATGTTGATTTTGTTCCGTTATGATATATGCAAGCACCTTACTAACACAAGTTGAAATGGGTTCTTGGGTCCATCCAAATTGCAACATCCATAACATGTTTTGTGTTTCATTGGTGTTAAGTAATGTGGTTATGGGGATTGTATTTTGATTTCTTCCTTTGTGATATGCAAGCACCCTAGTAAGACAAGTTGAAATGGGTTCTTGGGTTCATCCAAATTGTGACATCGATAACATGTTTTGTGTTTCGTTGCCGTCAAGTATAGGGATTGTAGTAGTAATTTTTACTACTTTTTTGTGGATGGTATTTGTTGCGGAAGAGCTTGGTGGGGAAAAACAAAGCACCTTTGCCTCTGGGGACTTTTGGGCTCCCCTTTGTTGGAGAGTCTTTTGCATTTATTTGTGCTTGCAAAGCTAACAAAGTCCTTGAAGAGTTCCTCAATCCTCACGTTGCCAAATATGCACAGGTTCATGCTATGTGTCCTACCCATCCCTTCTCAAGTCTTTGTTTCCATTCTCATATTAAACAAAAATCAAGAACTAGTTAGTTTTTGGTGCGTTCAATCTATTGAAGACAACACTTGACAATATAGATTTTGGCAGATCAAGCTTTTTTTTTTAAGGCATTCAATCTATGTTAAATTTAAAGTCACTTGCTTCTTCGTAAGATCTCATGTCTCACCTAGACATGCAATGCATTCTTTGGAGTTTCAATATTACATTGAATTCCTTAAGGCATGTTTTAATTGGATGTACATATCCAAGTTTATTGATGTGTATTTTCAAGGTTTTAAGGTCTATACCTCCATGTGGTCCTAAGACGAGTTGTATTTGATAAGCTATCAACATGTTTAGTACTTAAAATGCAAAGGTACTTGAAAGACATGAGGCACTAGATTCAATCTCTCTTTTGAATTTTTTTTGCAACCATTTAAAGCTGAAATTGTGAGAATTTTCAATATATATATATGGACAACATTGTATTCGCCCATCCTTAATTTGATTGTATACAAGGGTGTAAATCACATGCACACAAGTTCCAAAACATGAAGTCATATTTGCATCAACAAGGTGATGATGCATTTTTCAAATTGGTCCAGGTATTCAAGACACATCTACTATTTCTCCGGCCGTATCTTTGGGTGCACCATAAGGAAACAAGTTTTTGTTCTCAAATGAGTACAAGTTGGTGCAAGGTTCACGGCCACTAAGTGCTACAACACTTTTTGGGCGTGGTAGCATTCTTTCAAAAACAGGCAAAGAACACAAGTAAACCCCTTCCCAACAAAAATTTAGAACATTCATTTTGTGCATGCTCTTGTGTAGTTTTTTAACATGTATTAAACTAGGAAGCATTTTAAGCTAAAAAGTTAATGAAAAGTAGGAGTTCACATTCATATTTTCTTGTCAAATAATTTGTTGTGATGTCAAATTCAATGGTATCATGCATGAGTTGTAATATTAGGAATCAACACGGTTAAAGGTTTTTGGCTTTCAATGCCCAGGCAAGCACGTCATGTTCTCATGGCATTCTTTGGGCCCAATGGCTTGCAAAGTTTTGTGCCAAGAATTCACAAAACAACAATAGCCCATTTTGCCCAATTTTGGGACGGGAAGGATGAGATTATGGCTAGAAATCCAATTCAACAGCTCACATTCTCTATGGTGACTGATCTATTTATGAGCATCCAAGAAGACCCAGAATTCTATTCTTTGCAACATCATATGACAACATATATGGCAGGGATGAGGCAATTGCCTATTAACTTTCCTGGCACCATATATCACAAGGCAATACTAGGCCGTGAAAACATGCTTCGTACACTTGACAAAGTGATATGTTGTAGACATAAGGTAAGAAATTTGTTATTGCTAGTTTTTTTAATTTAATTTAATTTATTAAATATTTAAAAATAATTTTATAAACTTAAATTTAATTTTTTTAAATTTAAATTCATTCTTGCAACAATTTTGTTTCCAAAACAAATTTGGAACCTTTTGTTAATTCAGCCTCCATATCATGGTTGAGATGTTGTAATATGGTAGTCTTTTAATAGATTCATATTATTGGATGCATTGTAAGTAGTTAACCTATGACGGTCAATTTTCAAATAATTAATTATTTACATTGCCAGGACATGGAAGAAGGGAGAATTTCAACACACCCTAATCTTTTGTCAATATTGATTAGCACACCTAATCACGAAGGCCACCTAACAACAAATGAGGAAATCAAGGACAAGAATTTGATTATGGAGGATTCACCATTTCAAAAGGTTGGAAGGTAAATCTCCAAACTTAATTAGTGCATTGGTATATTTTCCAACTCCTTTGAACATTAAGTTGCAAAGGCTACCTAGTTAAGTGTCCTAAGTAAAATGCCTAAAGTATTCGTATCACCATATCTATGATTAGGCCAATTATCTATCCACTACACTAATTCAAAACATATTGAAATTTCTACTCTCAGACAAAATGTGGGAAATTTTAGAAACCTCATGCAAAGGTCATATGTAGTATTTTCATATCG
Source organism: Sphagnum contortum (assembly GCA_963920785.1). Taxonomy (NCBI): domain Eukaryota; kingdom Viridiplantae; phylum Streptophyta; class Sphagnopsida; order Sphagnales; family Sphagnaceae; genus Sphagnum; species Sphagnum contortum. The sequence continues at coordinate 28,906,781 of OY987276.1, read as the reverse complement.
TTGGAGATGTGATCATCATATTTCAAATCTAATAATGTTTTAATTCTATGATTGCATAGTTTTTACTATAATTTTCTTCCTTATAAGTTTTTTTAAAAAAAATCTACATCTTAACCATGTCATTTATGGATTTGGTAGCTTTTTTGGCATGTTGGGTGCTCATGCATGTCCCTTGAATTTTTCCCAAATCCAAAAGCTTTTGATCCATCTCGGTTTGGAGGAAGTGGACCACCTCCTTTCACTTATTTGGCATTCGGAGGCTGTCCTCATTTGTGCATTGGTAGTGAGTATACTCACACCAAGATGGTTGTGTTCTTGCACCACTTGGTGCTCAATTATGAATGGTCTATGGTTGACCCTAATGAACGTATTGCAATGGATCCATTTCCTACCTTTCGAAAAGGGCTTCAAATTTTTTGTAAGGAGTCTAAAATTATAGGCAATCAATTAAAAAAAAAATGTCATTTGGAAAACTTTAAATACTAATCACAATGCATGTGTATAGTTTATCATGTATACTATATAAAAATATCATGTTAGCAAATGCCATTGGGAATACATATCACCAAGACATGTTAAATCTTATAAAAGCTTCTCATCCACTCACAATAAAGATGGTTAAAATATTATAGACCTCTTGATTGGACCAAAGCTCAGGTAAATATATAGATAATATTGTTGTTTACAACTATTTTTAAAACCACATATTGGATATATATTTGCAATTACATATCCAATATATTCTTTAATCTAATATTTATAAATGAGATGAATTATTAGAAATGTTGAATATATTCTGTTTTATTTTATTTAAAGCTTTCTTGAGCAAATGTGGTTTTGTGTTTGTCTTCTTTATCAGGATGGCTCAAATTGCCCCTTTTTGAAAGCGAGTATTTTGTATCTTTGTAATGTTTTACATGGGAGGTCAATCATCCCAAAATTAGGTAGCAAATGTGATGTTTTGGAATTCATATGGATGTATTGTGCATCTAGTACCTAGACCTCTAGTCTTCCTTTAAAACCCCTTACAAGGGGTTTGAAGGGTGGCTCCACTTACTAATTTCATGTTTGGGGATTCAATTTTTTATTCATTTGCAACTATGTTTCTACAAATAAATAGTTGAAGTCCAAGTTTCCCATTCCTAATAGGAGATGATTGGCCAACCATGCAACTAACTTAAATAGGATATATAAACTTCAATCTAACAATTAATCAAGTAGAAAGAGCATGGAAGGTGTTTTTTCAAGCTTTTTTTTGTAATATTATTGCCATGACATGGCCTCCTTAGCTATAAACAACACCAACCCCCTCCTCAAGATTCCATCCACATAAGTCACTTTGATTCCCGTGAGCTTTTAAAACCTTGAATGAACTATCATATTGCCTTTTTAGGTTTGGCACTTGGGTGTTGAATAGTTATTCTATTTTTCAAAAGTCCCTTCAGCAATAAAATTAATAATTTATGAAAATTGGGGAATAAATATAGGGAGGTTATTTGACAAGTTTTCTAAACTCTATTCATCTTTAACATAGTGAGACCTTTTCCAACAATTTCAATTGCTTCTTTTTGCAAAGTTGGGGAGACATAGTATTCCACCAAATTATTGGATAGAGAAATGTTGCTAATTATTGGATACTTGTTGTTAAATGGTGGATTTGCCTAAAGCAAAAAGCTGTTGGGTTTCTAACAATTTTTACATTTTCCCATCCTTGATAATTTCTTAATTTTTTTGGCATTTCAAACAAATAATTTCTTAAAATTTCAGAAATTCAGAAATAATTTAATTACCACTGAACTTGAAAAAGTACTACAGTATTCATTTAATTTCACTTGTTTTCAAACATCAAGGGGATGGGATGGGAAACTAAAATATGCATTATGTGTATGTCATAAGTGACAAATCACATGCACATATATGCCTATATAGTCTATGTTGCAAGACATGAGTAGACAAGGTTGAAACTCAAAGGAATTTCTTAGTACCATTCCCAAAGTTTTAAACAATGTCCCCAAATAAATATGTGCCTAGTAATGCTTGGGTCCAAACATGGTAAAGTATACACAAAAAATAGTCTTCTAAGATATCCAATTAAAAAATGATTTAATTTTCACATAATCAAATGAAATCAAGAAATTAAAAATATCTTTAAATTTCATTATGAAATCGTAAGGCCCCCCATTGGCTTTATGGCGAGTTTAATACGAAATATGAGAACTTCATAATTAAACTAGGCAAGAAATTGGCTTGAAAGTAATTGTGAATATCATTTTCAAACATAGTTTTATAAAAGTTATAATATTGAACAGTTGAAATTACACGAATACATTTTAAGCCACCAATATTTTGAAATAGGAATAAGTCAAATATTTCATTTACTTGCACATTATTTTGTAAGAAAATAAAACTTGTCTACTTTCATTTCTAAAAATCTACTTAAATGTGATTTTGCAGCTGCTGCTGGCTTGTTTACCCCCCCCCCCCGCCCCACCCCCCCCCCATGTAGTGTAGGCTGAGCAATATGCAATTTCGTGGGCAGCTTGGTCTACAACGTTAGAGAACAACAGTCTGTTAAGATCCTGTAAATAGTCCAACTGTTCCAAATTACCACGTTCTTTTTTCCGAGTCTCGTGCTGTGACTGGCAATCATTCAGTGTGTTTGTAGTAGCTGGAAACAACAGGCTATGTGAAATTTTTGGAAGTCCTCACCTCTTCTTAAACGGTAATGACTAGGTGATATTGCAGAGGAAGAGTGTGATAGCATCATCCGCTCTGTCTGTGTCGACTCTCTCTAGTGACCCAAGCTCACAACGTTCTGTTCAGTGCTGCAAGAGCAGTACTACTGTCCGTGTCGACTCTCTCCGGTGACCCGAGCTGACAACATTCCGCTGGGTGCTGCAGGAGCAGTACTACTGTCAGTGTCGACTCTCTCTAGTGACCCGAGCTCACGATGTTTAGGTTAGTGCTGCAGGAGCAGTACTACTCTACTTGAGAGAGAGATGGACATAGTCCGTAAAGGACCGGTGTTTGGCCTACCTCCACTCCAGGTCCCAGAAGGGACCGACTAGTTTCTTCTCCTACGGATGGTTTGAGTCTCTCTTCCATTTTGAGCCTTCCTTCTGTGTTGGACTGTCTTCCTCTGCTTGTTGGAAAGTGTTGATCCCTTCCCTTCGTTCCTTGCAAATATGCTAAAACGTCTGGTCAAGAGTTTTATAGCTATGGGGCGTTGGGTACATCTACCTGTGCTCCTCAAGTTAGTAAAATTATTCCCTCTGGATGTGCTTGTTGTTGTTTCCCCTAGTTTTGTCGATTCCCATCATGGTCATGTTATTTCTTAGAGGAGGATTGTTGTTTAAGAATCCTCCTGCAGTCTCTTGATTTCTTAACTCTGTGCACTAAAATTGACCCAGGGGATCTAAAAGCTCGTAGCAGAGTTCTGAGAAATAAAGTGTTCCATCGGACGCTGAAGCTTCATCGTTTTAAGTTATTGATGGTTCCAAAAATTGTTTTGAACTATCGGTTTTCCTCGCCGCAAAAAAAAGCAGAGAGATTCACAACATTACAAAAAATCAAATAACATGTCCATCTTGATTATTGAAAAAAAGATAATTTTATATTCAGCATATCAAGGCAACTTTATGATTTTGTTTTCCATTTATTTTGATAGGGATCGTTTATGTATATAATTAGATTATTATTGTTTGTGTGTCTATATGTGTTTGGAAAGCCATGTGCATGGAAAGGCACACACATCATGCGGCCTTTCATAGAAGCAAAAATCAAATTCAAAACTTCTGTATTTTCATTTTTCATGCAAGGAAGGATTTTATTTTATTTTATTTTTTGCAAGAAAAAAAAATCAAACTCAAACATATTTTCTTTTATAAAATTTCACTATAATTTAGTTATCATTTGAATCAATCATTTTGATTAAATATCAACACAATCCAAAACTATTTGAACATTTTCAAATGAAAATTATTTGATGAATTTGGTAAATTAGAAAAAAAATCAAATTTGATTTAATTTGCACAAATACAATGGAAAGAAAGTAAAAGTTTTGCAAAAGATATTAATTGTTAATATTGCAATGTTAAAGGAAACATATTGTGATCTTAGAACATTGATGAACAAAAATAAAAGTAAGCAACCAATGGTTATAAAACCTTGCAAGGAGTTATTGACAAAAGATGGTCAAACAACTAAGATTAAAAGATGTTGACATTGTGAAAAAGATGATATACATGATGAAAATTTTCAAAACAACAAGGTTGCATAAGGAGGTAGAAGAAAAACAAATGTTAAAATGGAAGTTGTAAAATGTGTGCAAAAATGTGTGAATTTGATGGAATCAATCAACCACGCACAACAAGATACCATAACATTTCACACGCATTGCCATGATATTGCCATAATTGTATGCAATCTATTACCAATTGTAATTGAAACAAAACAAAAAAAATCCAAAACTTTGTGAAATTGTTGTTGCAAGATTAGTTTGAAATAAATAGGTAATGAAATGCACTATTGATTTGCAAATTGATACTACATACATATTGGATCTAATGTTTCAATCATTAATATACACATATCCGCTAAGAACATGCATGTTCAAATTCAATCTCAAAACATTTGTACTAATGATATACCACATACAAAAATATGGAATCATTTGTAATGAGTAATAGTTTCATTTAAAGTTGTGTTTATTCACAATGAATTTCCTATGGGGTGTGTGCAATGTCATTTTAAATACAACTATTCCTATAGTGAACATGTGTAAACATATTAAATGAAAATAATAATGAATAAAAGGTTATGTAATTTCCTATCATTTGTTAAAACATTGAAGTTTTTGCCCAAATCTACTATATGTGAATAAATTGCAAAACTTATGTATATATATAAGGTTGACCATGTGACTAATAGAACACATGAAACCTAATGAAAATGTAGAAATTATTTGGATAAATTTATTTCAAAAACTCATATCAAATTATGGTAGAGCTAAAAATATATAATTCTGCAATTTAACATAATGTTTGATGCATTGAATGTTGAATTGCAAGAAATCTATTTGGCTTGCATTCACATGTGTGTTGAAATAAATAACAACACTTTCAAATTGTTATGTGGTTATATTGTGATATTGAATCCAATTAAAATAAAATAAAATACAATTTGAATCCAAGCCCCTCAAAATTTAGAAGAGTCCTTTTATCAAATTCATCTAGATCATTCATGCATACATTTAATAAACTATAATTAGCACATTACTTAACTTCAAATTATTTATTTGCCATGTTAGTCTATGAGAGTCATGAGCATCCTAACTAGTTTTTAAATTTTTTTGAAAGACTTAAAAGTTTTCAATATAATGTATAATACAATAATTATTTGTGAAAATTCAAAACATGTAATTCCAATTAGCAATGATGCTAAATTTTATTTTTTAGCAAATCTAATGCACTCCAAAATTGTCTTTGCATGTTCACAAGTTTTCTAATATAATGATATTGAAATAAATCTTAAAATGTGAGAATCAACACATATTAAATTTAATACCTACAAAAAATTTGTCCTATTTTCAACTTGTGTGAATAATTTAATTTTACTTGATTTCCATGCACTACAACAAAAGGTGTCCCTGTACGCCAAGTAATTTCATTGGATTTTGAGTGAATTCACTGGTTGTACTGAACAGGAACTAGTGAAGAAGCATTGAATTCATTGGTTTAGTGGACTAGTGAACTGCACCCACACTTTGTAGTAGTGATGTTTAAGAAGAAAACTTTAGGTCTCTATCTAACTATATAAAAGAATTGTGTCTGTCCGTCAGGCGATCCTTTAGGGGTCGAAGTGCAGTGACGCCTTTAGGTGACAAAACCAGTTTTGGTCCCCCTTTTGTTTTCTGTGTACTGGAGTTATCCAGAAAGTCACCCTGTCTTTGGGTATGCTTCCACTCCCTATCCCCTCTTTCAGTGGTATCTACAGAGAAGGGAAATTTTAATACATCTCAGTATGAAATGCTGAAACTCTGCCAAACAGCAGTCCTTTCCCAGCCAAATCCTATTGGCTAAAACTCAGGGTAATGGGTATCACTCAGTGTCAGGGGTATCCCTCAGTGTCATGGGTATCATTCAGTGTCCGGTCTGTTTGTGAGGAAAACAAGGTCCCTCAGTGTAATGGGTGAACTCTTGGGTGGGTTCTGAGAACTCGGGGTATGGGTATCATTCGGTGTAATGGGTATCCTCTTGGGTGTGTCCGTAATGGGTATCACACAGTGTAATGGGTATCCTCTTGGGTGTGTCCGTAATGGGTATCACACAGTGTAATGGGTATCCTCTTGGGTGTGTCCGTAATGGGTATCCCTCACTGTCAGGGTATCCTCTTGGGTGTGTCCGGGTTAGGGTTTAGGGTTTCTGCATTAAATCGTGTGTGTCCGTCTGTCCGTCCGTCCAATATCCTATTGACTAGAAGATTGTCCGAAATGTGATTGGACGGAAGGGCGGAAGGGAGGTGAGGTCTCTCTCTCACTCATAAACACAAATGAGGAGGTGAGTTTTCTCTCACTCACACACACACACACTCAAATGAGGAGGTGAGTTCTCACTCACTCACACACTGAAATGGGGAGGTGAGCTCACACTCACACTGAAATTGGGAGGTGATTTTCTCACTCACTTACTCAAATGAGAAGGTGAGTTCACAATAACTCACTCACCCACATTCATTTACATGTGTAAATGGGTATCACCACTATGTTTGTCCGTTCGTCAGGCGATCCTTTCCCTGCCAAACAGCAGTCCTTTCCCAGCCAAATCGTGACAAATCTTGATCCTGGCGATCCTCAGGCGCTCCCCCCCCAACACCCCTCATTATTGTATAAAAGGGTGGGGATGCCCATTTCCCGCTTCCTTTTTCTTTTCTCTCCTCCCTTTTACCTTCATCTCTAGCACCAACTCTACACCTGTTTTCATACCTAACTCGCAGCCAAATCGTGACAAATCCTAATCCTGGCGATCCTCAGGCGCTCCCCCCCAACACCCTTCATTATTGTATAAAAGGGTGGGGATGCCCATTTCCCGCTTCCTTTTTCTTTTCTCTCCTCCCTTTTGCCTTCATCTCTAGCACCAACTCTACACCTATTTTCATACCTAACCCGCAACACTCAACAATGGAATTTGCAACAGAACAGCGCAACCGACTAGCAAGGGAGCGTCGTGCAGCTCGCTCTGTTGAGCAAAGAGCTCAGGACAATGAGGTACGTCGTGCAAGGCGAAGCGCTTTTTTTAATGAACGAAGAGCGTCAAACCATCGTGAGCAGGCCGCGCATCGAACTGGCCTGACCGACAAGGCCCGTGAGGCCTTGCGGGAGGAAAACCGTGTTGCACATGCCTGTTAGCGTGCTGCTCTCGGTGACGACACCCGTGAGGTCTTGCGGGAGGAAAACCATGTTGCCCATGCCTAACAGCGTGCTGCTCTCGGTGACGCGGCTCGTGAGTCCTTGCGAAAGGTAAACTGTGAGGCGAACCCGGAATTTGACAGGGAGATTCTTGGGCGCATGGACAAGGCATGCGAGTTTTGTGGAGCCCGGTTTTGGATTGAAGAACAGACTGGGGGTTCTGTTCGGCAACCAGCATATAGTAAGTGTTGCGTTGGGGGAAAAGTTGCGATACCGCGTATCTACACCCCGCCCGACTTTTTGGCTATGTTGCGTGATGTTCAGAATGGGGAATTGCGCAAAAATATTCGATCATACAATGCCGCTTTTGCATTTACATCGACACGAGTACAAAGCGTTGGCTTTGAATTGGGTCCGGGGGTACACACCTATAGGGTGCATGGTGGTTATTACCACATGATAGGCGGAATGGAACCGGAAGACGGGCAAATTCCGCGTTTCTTGCAAGCCTATGTTTATGACGCGGCAAACGAGGTGCAGAATCGTCAATTGCGAAACCCAAACTTCAGCCAAGTGACTTTGATGGCAATTCGTGACATTTTGGGTCATTATAACCCTTATGTCCGCGTTTTTGAGCGCGCAACTGATCGCCTTGCCGCCCACCCAACGAAGGAGGTGCGCGTTGTTCTAACGGCTGCAAGAAACCATGGCAGTGAGATGGATCCACGTCAGTACAATGCACCCATGGTTGACGAGGTTGCCATGATCCTGCCTGGAGACCCAGGGCAAATTGGGAACCGTGACATTATTGTTGAGCGGCGTCATGGGGGCGGACTGCTACGAATGTGTGAGCTTGCACCATCGTACGATCCCCTTTAGTATCCCTTGCTATTCTTAGCAGGGGAGGATGGATGGGTTGAGGGCATGCAATTACGGAATAATGTTGGCGGCACACGACAAAGGGTGATGATGGCTGCATTCTATGCACAAAGACTACATTTTACAAGGGAACGAAGTGCCTTGCACTATGGAGGTCGTCTGTTTCAACAGTACATTGTAGATGTCGCTGCAAAAACGGAGCAAAATACACTGAAGTACCTTCGGCTCAATCAAGGCAGACTCCGTGCGGAACTGTACTAGGGATTGCAGGACATGTTGGAAAGGGATGCAGGCTTGAATGCCGCCCAAGTTGGCCGTCGGATCATGTTGCCCGCCAGTTTTCCAGGCTCGCCTCGGTTCATGATGCAAGCATATCAGGATGCCATGGCAATTGTTCGGGCATTGGGAATTCCGGATGTTTTTTTGACATTTACATGCAATCCCAATTGGCCTGAAATCCAATTGGAATTGCATGAGGGACAGACGGCTACGGATCGCCCGGATTTGGTCACCCGGGTTCTCTCTCACTCACACACAAACACACTCAAGACACACAGTCACTCACTCACCCACGTTCATTTACATGTGTAAATGGGTTTACTCACTCGTAATTTAATAAAAAAATCAAAGCACGTAAATATGTAATAAAGTGCATCACAAGGACTATCAATTTGTAGAATTTTTATTATCTCACAGAACCCAAACATGGGTTTTTTTCCATTCAAATTTTTTTGGTTTCAAAAAGTTTGACATTTTTTTAATAAAAAAATTATAATAAAATTTGAAGGCACTTTTTTCGAATCTATACTTTTAAAAAAAAGGAAAATTTGCAAAAAATTCCCAAAAAATTGTCACCACACTGTGAAAATATAAAAACAATTGTTGTACACAAAACAAAATTTGTAGTAACTCCAAAAGTAAAGTGTTATTCTTGCGGACTTCCTCTTGGTCACATTTAGATCAATGTAATAGAAATTTACTTTTTCCCTTGTGATTTAGGAAAGGAAAAGAATAAAATCCATTGTCTAATTTTAACAAATGCAAGGAAATAAATTTTAAAGATACATGGAAAAATCAGCTACACATTATTATAAGTGGGTTTTTGTACTTTACTTTTTGAATAACTTGATAAACATTCCATAATTATATTCCTTCAAATTGTTTCCAATGGGACTTTTTCCAATGTCCTTGTAATTTGACGATAATTACTTTATATTTTGAAGTCTTAAATTTAAGTATATCATGTGATGTGCCTACAAGTTTTATACTTTTGTACTATCAATGTGTTTTTTGCAATGAACTTGAACTTTAGTGTCACATTGTTGGAATTTGAAACACTCAATTTGGGGTTGCTAGGCCCAACAAAGTTTTATATTTGAACTATTTCAGCAAAAAAATGCCAATCATCAATACCATACCTACAATTGATAATTGACAGATCTTTTGCCAAAATATATATTTTTCAATTAAAAAGGTTTTCAATAACCCCATTTTGAATATTTCAAAATTTCAGTGATAGGTAATAACAATGCTAAGTTTGCTCATGCTTTAGAAATGCAGTGTTGTAGCCCAATGTTTTGGACTATTCCCTATAATCAGTAGGTCCAAGGTGAAAATATGACAATGTGAGGTCGGATTTTATTTAATTTAGCTTGCCCACTAAATAAATAAATAATTAATGTGGAACATTAGTCATAGGTATGGCATAATTGGGACCATATGTAGACATTAGTATATAATTGTCTTTTAAGTTATAAACAAATTGGCACAACTTTTTTGTTTAGTTTGGAATTTAGGCAATCCTATGCTCTATTTGTGTGACAAACATTCTTTTATGATTTAGTCTTAGAAACATCCCAAATTTGTCCCCATTGTTGTCCTCAAACTTCCTAGTGAAGTGAACCATTACCCAATTGAAAGGCTTGGTGTAAGCTTAGTGTGGTTTTAAGCAATAGTTGGAAGGTACCTAGTTAGTTTTCTTAACACAACTGGAAAAGGGGTGTAAGGGGTTAAAGGCAGGTTCATGGATACATGAAAAATAAGGAACACAAAGGTGGAGGGTTCAAAGATGGATGGATCTATACAACTCACCGATTGCTGAATCATCATGTATATGTGATACACAATAGAGTTTTACATTATCATACATTTATGTGGATCCCACTTAAAGTCCTTCACCCAATAGCTTGTTCCAATCTTGGAAAATGTCCAATTATTAAAAGCAAGTCATAATAGAAGACCATGATGGTGTATGTATGGATCACCAAACTATCAATCATGTTCTTAACCAAAAATAAATTTTGGTGTTGACCAATCATAGGCTACAACATGCCAAATGTAGTTGCTACAATGGTTGCTTCTTGGCCACTTTCCTTTAAGAGAAAAGAAGAAGAAAATGAGATAAAATTAAATTTGGTGTAACATCAAAGACAAATGTCCACTAGATCCCAGGGGACTTTGTAAGATGGCCTCCCCTCACTTTTTATACCAAGTCATGTGGGGGCTTGTTTTAAACTTAGAAGATGGTATGAAAAGACACAAAGTTCATGTACTTTGTGGTCACAAGGGGTGAAGACCTTACATACCTTTCACACTAATTGCCACCAATAATGCTCATTTTGCTCAAGAGGATTTGAAGAACTTGGGGTTCATCAAATTTAGCTTTCTATTAGCCTTAGATTCATCTTACTCTAGAATCTACTAGCTCAATATGTATATGTTCACAAAGAAAGTCAAGTAGCTTGAGTATCATTAAACTAGTGCTAGCAAGTATGGCAGCTAGTAGCAGTACTATGGGCAAAGTGATCAGGTGTAAAGGTACAAAACTTTGTACATATTTCCAAAGTGTATTTCCTACAAATTTTCCTTGAAGACATTAAAAGATGGTGATCTTTTTTTATAAAAATTGGAATGTTTCTTCAACAAAAGTAAATTAATTGTTTGAAAGATAAAAGGACTTCAAAGTTTTATTCATACATGGGTGTGTTGCATTTGGCAAGTGGGTGGTGAATTGAATTGTGATTTGCTTTGAATTTTGGAAAATCAAAGTTGGGAGATTGTGAATTCATGTGTGATTTGGTGATGAAGCTGCGGTGGCATATGAACCAAACAAGCCCATGATGTTTGAAGACATTAATGTTGCCCCTCCCCAAATGAGCGAAGTTCGGATTAAGATGGTTAATGCCGCTGTTTGTCAAAGTGACCTTTATTTCTGGAAGGGAAAAGTATGATTTCAAAACATTAGAAATTTGCATGAATTTACAGATTTCCCCACTCATTTTTTCATATCCACTTTGAAAGTGTTGTTAAGAGATATATAAAATATATTACATTGGAAATGATATGATGTATGGGAAGTTCATGAAAAAGTGTAAATGATAGACAAATTATGTAGCAATTATTGTACGTCATGCTAAACCTCAACTATACATTTCAACTTCAACTATTTTGTATCTCAAGTGTTTGCACCTCATGATGTCTTGAGGTTTGGGGGAGGAAATATCAATTAAAAAAAATTCTAGTCTTCGCCTACCTAAATAACATCAAGCAACTAAAAAATGTTGACGTTATAAATGGACACAAGGAGGTTTCACAGTTTTTTCTAATCTCTTTGTGAGCAGGATGTGGCTAAGCTCTTCCCTCGTATCCTGGGCCACGAAGGTGCTGGGTGTGTTCAATTCACCTTACCATTCAAAGCGGACCATGATCTTCATTTGGAATTCAACTTCTCACAACATTATGCAAACAATCTTTCCCATCTTTTGCATAACTATGGTTTCAAATTAGGTCCTAGTCACATAAAGGAGGCCCCAAATGGTATATGTGACCCATCAAGGGAAGCATGTCAATTGAGGATATTCTATTGCCTTGTTTGGAGATTTATGTTAAATATGGCCTTCTTTTGGCTTACCACTCCCAAAATTTAATATATTCCTTCTCTTGAAATAAGGACTAATGAGATTTAACACCTCTTTAAAGAAGGTGAGATTTGACCTAGTGATTGAGTCTCCTTGTTTACTTGGTAATCCATCGTAAACAAGGGTGAAAAACATGACATTACAATCTATGGAATTCATGATTTTGTGTATGATCTTAAGCAACACATTTGAATATTACATATAACCCCTCCATCATGAATGAGCGGTGAAAAACCATGACAAATTACAATCTATGAATTCAGGATTGTTGAGAGTGTGGGTAGCAACGTGAAGAGTATCAAGGTAGGAGACAAGTGCATCCCAGTGTGGCAAGCCGAATGCAAGAAATGTTCAAAGTGCAAGTCGAGCAGAACAAACATTTGTGACACTTTTGTGTTCAATTGGGGAAGTGGACTAATGCCATCAGACAAGAAAACCACCCGATTCACCCGAGTGTCTGATGGAAAACCCATCTACCATTTCTTCGGCATCTCTGTTTTCAGCCAATACACCGTGGTGGATGAAGCATGTGTTGCCAAAATCAACCCAAATGCAGACTTGTCCAAAATGTGCCTCTTGGGTTGTGGCATTCCAACCGGTATGTTGTTGCAATTCTGCTTGAATGTCCATCATCTTCATATCAACGTGAAATGCACCATTGCAAGAGTGTAAAATGCATTTGTCAGCTTAGCCCTTTTTACATTGCTAAATATGTCATAACCCAAAGACTCTTGTCAAAAGTGAGAACCCACCCATTTTGCTATTGAACTTGTAGAATGGAAAGCCAAGATACAATTGCTACTTGAAACACTAGAATAACCTCAAGCAATGGTTTTGTCAGTAAAAGATTTAAGTATAGTGGAAAAAACTGTATGATGGAGACCCTGAATGTGATACTTACAGGGGTAGGATCAGCATGGAAAATTGCAAAGGTTCATCCCAACTCTACAGTAGCCGTATTTGGATTGGGTACCATTGGATTGGCAGTAAGCTTTCATCTTTCCAACTTTTTCATCAATTTAGTTTTTATCCTAGGATTACATTGACTTTTCTTTAAATGAAGAGTCTTTCTTTTATGGAGACCATAGGTGTTTCTTCAATGTTGTAATCCAACACAAGATTGAATTGAAAGAGCTTTATTTTGAATGTGGGACTTCAGAATTGGTAGTCATGTTCATCAAGACCCCCCTAAAGTATGTGGCTTATTCAAGGTATCCTTGAGTCCAAAACCATAGTTTATATGTAGTTCAATGTCATTGGGAGATATACCCAAAGAAAGATATATATAATGCTCAGTATGTTCATCCTTTCTTTTCCACAATAACAGTATATGTCCCTACATGACTAACTAACCAACCTGACTTACCAACATAACTTGTGAGTACATTTCCAATCTTTTTCTCCTTTCGGAGTCTTATGCCATTCCACTCAATTTTTGTAAACTTGGATGTTAAGTTTGCAAGAGCCGTATAAAGTTGATACAATTTGCTAATTTATTGAACACAAATAAGATGCATAAATCATGATATCACAAGGTGAAGGGTCATATAGAGGGGCTTAGTTGAATATACTCATAGTCTAAAGGTCATCTTACAAGTATCATATACTCCCTTGAAGTTTTGCACATTAGTGTTCAAACAATTATTGGTGAATGTAGCTCACATATATATACCTAATTGCACTCTTTAGTGAATGTATGAAACAACAAGTAGTGCAACATGGAAAAACCACAAATTACTATCCAAGTGCTCAAGGCGTAATTGATCAATAATTTTATAACACGATTTTAACAATGATAATAATTTTTAAATAAAGCAAAAAGTAGAGTTCATTTCTAATGGTATTCTCGTAATTCCCAAGATGGTGCAAAACCTTGGGATAATTTTATTTTGCTTGTGGGTCATGGACTCTCTTGCTAGGGAAGGGGGGAAATGATGATAGCTTTCACCTCGTACTGTAAACAAACATATAGTTATTGGCTAATACCAGCATGATTCAAAGCCTTTTCCTTGAGAAGAAATTTTTCCTCTCATGTAACTTATGCTAATTCTAATTTGTCTTTAGATCTTTATATTTGTCCATGGTTTCATTAGATGACCATAAGTTTTGGAAGCATGGTCACACCTCAAACATCTCAATTCCCAGGCAATAAAATGGCATGAAGGTGGTGGAGGCGTGCAAAGTATCAGGATGCTCTCGTATAATTGGAATTGCAAGAGATGAAGGGAAACTTGCAAGAGGTATAGGCATAACTGCCATATTTATTTATGAAACAAATTTCAACTTGAAATAACATTTCATGAAATACCTCATTAACCAACAATTGATTTATTTATTTATTCATTCATTGTTGTTTCGTATGGCATGATATGGGTATGTATGAAGGGGGGGAATGAGAAGGGGAGGGGTGTGTGGCAGCTATGGAGTTTGGCTTGACTGACACCCTCAATACAAAGGCATTTAATAAGCCTATTGAACAGGTACTATTTCTAAGTATTATTCTAAGTGTATGTGTATCTAAGCTCAAACTGAAAACCAATGAAGAATGTTTTAAGCTAAGTATTTTTAACCACTGTATGACATAAATATAGCTCAAAGTAAATTTAATTCATAAATGCCTATTCTCCACAACACAATTGTTACCCAGAAAACAATTTAGGAATGTTGAAAATACTGCAATGATTTGTGATCCATCCATGCTCATAGCCCCTTAACATTCAGTTGTTTAATGAAGAATATGAAATGGTAATGGTGTTTTCTTTCTTTATTGATATGTTGGTGGGGGGCATGCATGTTGTTATAGGTGATATGTGAGATGACAGAAGGAGGCATGGGTGTGGATTACAGCTTTGACTGTACAGGAGATCCTGGCATAATTTATTCTGCTTTGGAGTGTTGCACTCCAGTACACCTTCTTTTGTTTCCCCCTTGTTTACAATGACCAACTCTAGATAGAAAATAGAACATTAAAATGATTTCGTTCTGTTGGTTTTCTAAACATTTAACATGTCATGAGTGAAAATTAATCGATCTCTAATTCAAAAGTCAACCCCAAGTGTCATAGAAGATCTAATTAGATCAAGATCCACAATCAAATGACTGACCCAATTGCCAAGAAATACAAAACTACAGTCTTGAATCATTTTGATCTTAAAGATGTGTTTTTCTTGTTCACGTGAGTGTGTTTAATCTCTAAAAATGTGTAAAGACCATAGATGATAGTAGTACTTCTTTGTAATGTTTTTTGGGGGTGATTTGGGACATTGGGTACTTGGGTATAGGCTGGTGGTGTTTCTGTTATATTGGGGTTGGTGGAGTCATCACAAGTGGTTAAGTTCCATCCAGGACTTCTCTTATGGGGTCGCACATGGACATCAGGCTTGTTTGGAGGTTACAAGGGAAGAACTGAGTTGCCTGAGCTAGTGGAGAGGTGCATGAAAGGGGTAATACATTCATAAACTTAATGTTTCTCCATTGCCCAATCTAAAGCTTCTATAATACATATTCTTTGCTTATCATATCCATTGGATTCCTTCCAACAAAAGTATAATTTAAAAATCCCATTATTGAGTTTCAAACAATCTTGTCACATAACACCAATTTTCAGGTGATTAAAATATGAATCATAAGATTTTGCACTCTCTGTGAACCTTAAACCCTAAATCCTAGTCCCTGGAACCATAACATGACATATGAAAAGTTGCGGATGGGTGTGATTGATGGGGTTGCAGCACATAAATCTAGACCATTATATAACTCACCATCTGCCATTTTCAAAAATCAACCAAGCCTTTGATCTCCTCAACCAAGGAGGTTGCATTCGTTGTGTCATGGATTATGATAAGTAGTAGTAGAAGAACAGTTCAAACCATTTCATAGTATTTGTTGCAAGTAATTCAAAAGTTTCACCCACGCACAATCCTTGTAGTAATCATAAATGTTCATTGCAAGTCATAGCTTGTAGCAGCCTTCACAGATGTTGGTTCATCATGGCCTCTATTGCTTTACAAATCCTCTTGCAAAAACTAAGTTATGCAATGAAGCATAGCTGATGTTCAGTACTAGAAACACTCATATAATTTATACATTCTTACTAAAAGCTTACATGGTGTTTATGATATTAAGGGCGCGTTATACCATCTGCCATAGTTGTAGTATCTATTCAATAGAGAGTTCTCAGTGTAACAGTGTTTTGCAAGCAGGGTGTCCTCACCTCAACTGATTGAAGGGTTGTGTCTGCAAAACCTCCTTATTTTTGCCCCTCCTTATTTTTCACAATTGCTGCAAGAACACTCCACTCCACCATTTTGATTCCAAGCATTCGAACCTGCAATCACAACTAGAAAGAAACATGTAGAAACTCCATCCAACATCCCATGGCTATTCATTCAATCATCTCTCATTCTGTACAACACCTGGCAGCAAACTCATGAAAGAATTGTATTGTCTACATTGGAGCTGCAACAAAGACCCATAAAAATTAGAACATTTAATGGATTTGACCACAAATAGCAGCTATCAATCATTTAGCTCAGATTGAATTCAGTTTTATTGACAACTTCTAGTTCTTACAAATCCAAGGCACAAATAGACTGTAAATGACTTTGGAAAAACATCTCATATACCCATGAACACACATATAACTCAACCTCTGTCATGCCCCAACAAGTTGCTATTCAAGTCTAGTTGCTGTCTTTGCTGTCGTTAAGCTAGGAGAAAACAAGGGGGAGGTTTTCACTGTTGAAAGCATAACACTCCTGCCTCTCCCTAGGGCTCCTATCCTTCTATTGGAAACCATGTCCTAAATCTACCTGACTCTGCAGTCGAATACAGAGTACAACAGACTGGAGACTCTGCAGTTAAACTGATATATATATTACATTTGACATGAGAGAAATGAGGACACCCCTTGTGTCCTTTGTTCAATCAGCAATCTAAATAATAGACATTTTCAAGAAACTGATGACCCTTCTTGCATTGATCAAAGTTGTGGCCACACTGAGCTCTTTCAAACTCATATACTAAACTCATCTATTAGCCTCCACAGGGTCATTATTGTATACCAACCTTCTACATCCCCCAACATCTGCACATATGCTGGCAGTCATCAAACCACACATAGGTGCTTCATGTTTCAGCTCTCTTTGGAATTGCTGGTTCCTGAACCAGAAGTTAAACAAAAAGCACTTGACTCCACCCCACTAGATGGATCAACAAAGTCATTCTTTGGCACTTTGATCTCTAGAAGGCGCTCAACTGGAGTTCGGCAAATGGGGCAGCGGTTGGTCTGATACCTGAGCACCTTGGCACAGTCACTACACATGCACTGCCAAACCAACCCCACCATGTAAGACTATGAGAACAAATAAATAACTCAAATCACTTACCAAGTAGAACAATGTCCAGACCATGATCCTTTCTAGTATAACTCTTCCAGGACCTCCAGCCTACTAAGTAGCACAATATGGAACAACCACACAATGTGACAAATCAGTTCCTGGTCTTCAAAAAAGAAATAGATCATATATGTGCACACGGCCACCTTTCCACCACATATGACCTCCTGTTATTAAGCAAGAAACAGAAAATCAGGGAGTAAAAGCTGATATCATTGGAAAGATGGTGATCACATGATTCACTTCAGGTCAAGACCCAACCGTCAAGTCAGAGGACAGAAGTACAAATCAAAATCCCAATTCCACATCTGATGTTTGTACATTCTCTCTCATCAAACAGAAGAAAACCAAGAGCAGTCATACATACCATGTGTCGGCATGGGAGCACTGTGGTGTCGCGGGGTTCTGACATGCAGATCACACACTCTTTTCCTATGTCACTATCATCAAACTCACCACCACCCCTGCTGTTTTCAATCCCATATATCTCTTGTAACTCATACCGAATACCACCAACCCAAATTATTTGCTTCACCACACGCACATGATAGCTCCCATCATCCTTCTTTTCAATCACAGCCTGTGTAGTCTGTGAGTGAACCCAACTTGGTAAGGGTGCACCCAAGGATTCATTTTCCCTTGAGGACACATCAGCAAATGGGCTCTTGGGCACCGTCTCTGTGCGGACCACCAGGGGAAACACATTCTCCTCTGAGCCTCCCTTCAGTAATTCTTTCTCATCAAACAAAGACAGGTCAACACCTGTCCCTGGAGCTTGCTGAAACTTCTGACCCAATCCTTTCTCAAAATGTACACGAACTGGCATGTAGATGTGGGGTTTAAGGGAAGTGAGGCTGCAATTTGGCCCTTCTTTTGCTAGGAAGAAAATGCAAATGCTGCAACCAAAGGAATCAAGGCAACAAAATACCCAGTATCAATAAACAAAACTGCGAAATAGCATTACTTCTTGAGATACATGCCACAGACTGGTCCACTCACACATTCCCACCTATATAGAGACTAAACAAATCTACTTATCAAGAAAACACATTGCCATAAATACTAAGCTTGCAAAATGATAGCCATATCCATACTTGAGATTAAATTCAACCTCAAAAGAATTCAGAGATGACCTGGTAATAACATTATGCTTATTTGAGATCTGACAACATAACAGCAAGGATTAAAAAGAGGAAACCCAATCAGAATGAAAAGAGGAAATCAGACTACAAACAAAACTGAATAGCAGTTTGAACAATAGCGAAAGTCAAGCAAATGTTCATGGACCTTTGACAGCAATAACTTTGGTATTGACCACCTACCATAGCAACCCCACTGACATCATCAGCACCCAGCAATGGGTGGAGGTTAAGTTGAACATAACCAATGGACTGAGTTTCTGTCACAAGATTGGCAGTAATGGGAAGACTTGGTCACATTGCTGGCTAGCTCAGAAAACAAAAAAAGTTGTAGAAGAGCAAAAACCTCAAGAAGAAAAAGCAGTGGAAAACAAAGAAAAAGAGAGAAAGAAAAAAGGACAAAGGCAATAGAAGAAAGGACAAAGAAAAGAGAGAGAAACGGTTTGGAGAATTTTGAAAGCAAGAATTTTAGGGATAGAGTGGACTTAGGAAAGCTCCCCACTTAGGATTAAGAAGACTTTGAAATTATCATTTTGAAGATTCCAAAGGCAGAAACACCATATAGGAATCTCTCAGTGTTGAGCAAACTTCTCTGGTCCAACTCAAAGAAACTTTGAAGAGTAACCTTTTTTCTTCAGCAGACTAATTAAGCTCACCACTTGAGCTACAAAAGCCTCAAGAATGTACAAAACTGATTATTAAGCACCTCAAAGTTTGCACAATCTGAAATATTGGAATCCACTTGAGGAAACAATTCATGTTAATAAGTGCATATTCTAGTTGAGAATGCTCGTAAAAAAATGCTAATGCCTTAAGCCTTCAGAATCTTGGAATATTGCTAAATCCAAGAAATAGCAAGGGAAGCTATTATAGTTCAATTAAGCTTGCAAAATGTTTAGGGTATATGCCCCTACCAATCTAATTGGAGAAGTTGGGAGAAACCAGGGATATCAGGAACAAACAGATCGTCTACAAACCTTATCTCTAAGGATAACTCATGGAGAAACCAACATGAATAAGGCTGAATAAGACAATCCCAAATAATCAAACTTCTATGAGAAGAGGTAGAGGCTACCTAAAAACACAGCACTAGTACCCATTGGGATACCAATTAACTGCTTAACTCGACTGAGCAAATGAGAGGAACAAGTTATTTAACACAAAATCTAGCCAAGAAGATAAAGCTGCGGCATTGTTTACCTTGAAGCTATGGAGAGACTCCATAGAAATAATCTGGTCTTTACTCTTCAATCAATCATAGTTGAAGTGAAGATCTAACCTCTGAACCCACAAAAATTCAAAACAAATGGGACTTCCCACATCTTATCAAGAACTTTATTCATTACAACTTTCATTCTTACTTCCAAATTTGGTAGATTGACGTTGG
Organism: Sphagnum contortum; assembly: GCA_963920785.1. Lineage (NCBI taxonomy): Eukaryota > Viridiplantae > Streptophyta > Sphagnopsida > Sphagnales > Sphagnaceae > Sphagnum > Sphagnum contortum. Next base: position 28,886,658 of record OY987276.1, on the reverse strand, counting down.
TATGAAGAATTGAGAAATCAAAAGAGTGCAGGAATAGGAGAGAACATTTGTCAGTGCTTGAGTGATTCAAGAGCTTGAGAACTTCAAGTACTCCTAAGGAATATGAACCCTATAATTCTGAGTCTATAAATCAGCTTCTTGTAACTTGGCAGCCCACAAGTCATTCATCACCAGCAGGATAGCTTTATCAAAGGAGCTTAGCCTTTTACAGACTTCTCAAAGAAAGAAGTAGAACTAGCTACATCCATAAATCTATGTCATAGGGTTTTTCCAGAATTTCCAATCCACACAAAGATTTGGAAGACCTGAGCCAAACTTTGCTTTGAACTTATTAGAGCATGGAAAGAATTAGCAGATTCAGAACTTCAGATTTTAACAAACTGGACTTCAAATAGTGCCCTTCAAGAGGCACTATTTGAAAACTAATCTCATTGAAAACTAAAGATTTATTCATGTAGGTAATAAAAGTAAAACTACCAGAATCATAGGTAATAAAAAATAAAACTACTAGAATCATAGATAATAAAAACTAAGACTACTAGAATTGTAGGTAATAAAAAATAAAACTACTAGAATCATAGATAATAAAAACTAAGACTACTAGAATTGTAGGTAATAAAAAATAAAACTACTAGAATCATAGATAATAAAAACTAAGACTACTAGAATTGTAGGTAATAAAAAATAAAACTACTAGAATCTTTTTAAGTCCTTTAAGGTGTTTGGAATCAACACAAGAGAAAAGGAACCAGGGGACCATCATGGCCAAGGCACTTCAATGTTCAACTTGGTAAAGCCAAGGACTTTTGATTTCCATTCACTCTAGATTTCACACACTCCTAGCATCTCCTCTTGCTTAGCAACAAATCTTTTAAGAACTTGATCAAAACCGTTCAGAAAAAAACTTTCCAGACTTTTAACACCTCTACAAAAAATGTGAAATAAATTGGACCTTGAAAGAATGTCTAGGTCACACAAAATGACATGATGAAAGCAAGGGTCAATCGGATATTTGGAAAATGGAACAATACAATCACTATTCAAAACCTTCTGGACTTCCAAGAGGCCTCAACCCATAAGCCACTTCTCTATGAATATAGAAATCTGAACCTAAAGATTTCACATACTTTCCAAGGTACTAGCAGAGGAGACCAAAATCTTCCAAGCATCAAAGGAACACACTCATAATGGAAAGGAGGTTCAGAATAGAAGATAGAGCTATCTTGCCTATGTGAGAACTGAAATCGTGGGGATCTCTGCCCAAAACTGAGAGTTTTAGAGAGGTTGGGATTTGAGGAGCTTGAAAGTTTTACCCAAACTCCTGTTTTGACAAAAACTCTTGTAGTAGGGATCATGTTCGTGCACTAAAGCAATAAAGGGATGCTTCTTAATTATGCACCTACCTACCATTCTAGTCTTAGGAACACATGCATGCACTCATAACATGTAGAGGTCATGACCACTTGAGAATGAATACTATTAGTTTGTGCAGAAGAGGAAAAGGGTTGCACAGATAAGGCATACCTTCCAGACACAGTGGCATCAAATGAGAAAGCTACAAGATGGAATCCTGGGTTCTCCTCATCTTTCTCCAGCCGCAAAGTTGCCTTCTTCAAGTTGACATCATTCTGGATTGTGTTGGCTTTCTGGTGCTCAGCAACTTCTGGGATTGTAGATGGTGAAGTAGAGCGAATCTGAGGAGGGACTGGACCTGCTGTTCTGTATCCCTGCGGTGGTGCATTCATGAAGTACTGCCCATTACTTGGATGGTAACCTTGCTGGAAATAATGCGAAGTGATTGCTCCATTGTAATTAGGAGGATAGTAGTGAGGCATGTGGTAGCCACTGGTGGAATAGGGGCCTGGGGGTGGTGGATATGGGGCAGGTCCTGGAAGAGGAATCACATGTGCTCCTGGGTATCCTGTGGGCAGAGGAATGGTCCCAGGGGACTGCTGTATGCCTGAATTGTGTTGTATTCGGCTATTACGCCTGCTGCTTTGTCCACCCCCCATCTTTCTTTCTTTCTCTCCAAGCCCCCCCCCCCCCCCCCTCTCTCTCTCTCTCTCTCTCTCTCTCCACTACTACACAACACTGTGGCAGAGGTTTGGAAATTGGGGGATTTAGAAAAAAATTCCTGCCAACTTCTTTAGTGTCTATGTACTTCCCTGCCTGGATGTTTCAACAGAAAACTCTCTTTTAGGTTTCAAAGACAGCAGCTGATGCTTGCAAAACACGTTGTCAGAGTCTGGAGAATTGCGGCGGCTTTTTCCCTCCTCTGCCTCTCAAACAAGATGGACATATCCATGATGTGGAACACTGGGACACGTGAAACCCTAACCCCACTAACAACATGAAACCTTCGGAAACTTGCCAGCTGATGCTGCGTTGTTTGCTGCACAGATCTGAAAACTCAACAACCGCTTTTTTTTTATCTGCGTGGATTAACAAACAACAAAATCCACAGACAAGACAGGAACAGACAGCGCAATTCTTAATCCACAACACAAAAACCTAAACGCCATTACCTACTCCTTCTTCGTTCCTTCCTGCACACCTAATCTGTGAATTCAGACTTCTCAGCAGCACCATCACCACCTCCGCAATCTCAGAGCCGCCCGAAGGAATCGCCATCTAGAATCATGATTGATTGCTCCAGAGATCACCATGATTTTGTCCCTTGCGATCAAAATCTCGCTTCACTCTCTTCCTGATTCATTGATCCCAGATCCTACAAAAGGTTTCGCTTGATAATTGCTCCAGACACAACACGACAAAAGAAACATACCTTACAACAATAATACTTCTTCTTCTTCTTTCCTCACTACGCGCTTCCAAATGGATCCACACGCCCAAACCCTAATCCCGGAGCGGTCCGGACACAACAAGATCTCCAAGCGTTGGGAGGAAGGCCCTCCTAAAAGACAACAAAACGATGAATAAGAGTATCTCTCAGCGGTGCTCAGTATGTGAGAGCCTGGAAAAAAAAAATTCACGTTAAAGTTTAGTTACACTTGCTTTTTTCCAACCCCACGCATAAAACTAAAATTGGGATTGCAAATAGGTGGGAGACTACTAATACCAACCCACCTCGACCAATCGAACTATGTAGCCAATCAACAGCAGGCGTCAGGCATTGCTGTGCTTTTTGGCCGGCCTCAGCAAACTGTGCAAGAATGCTTTTACTTTCCTTCCAATCAACAACAACAGGTGTCAGTCAGGCTTTACTGTGCCTTTGACTGGCTTCGGCACTCCGTGCAAGAAGGCTTTCACTTTCCTTCGTGTAATTCTAAAATTCCTGTTTTTTGTTTGAATTGTTTCATTTGTGTACCATTAAAACTAGTTAAAGATTGACCTTGCATTATTAGTTAATAATAATAATATTTTAAATTACAAGTTGTATTGGTAATTGATGTTCAAGTTATTCGCAATGTCAGGAAAACTCAAGAGCAAAACTTGAACAAAGGAAGACATTAGACTCTAACCCGAACCCAAACCCAAACTTTTGTTCCCCTTCTAAAATACCTCTATTGGGTTTCTTGTGTTCAATGGCCTACTAAATCTTTCGCAACATACTGATTACAACATGGACTAATGCAATCTACAAGGCTTCTAATATGCATGCTCCCCTATAACTTGGACCACCTTATTTTGTCATCATGTTTCAACACCATCCTTCATACCAAAACACTATTACATACGCCACTCTAAAACTAATAGCTATTGATGCATAAGAAGAAATGCAATAAATACTAATAACAACATACTATTCTTTTTATTGCAATTTTATCAAATAAATTTAGTTGTTAATCTCCTCTTACAATTGCTTTATATTCTTCATTCTTATGCTCAAATTCTACAACTCCATCAATGTTGTTCCAATCTCCACCATCTACAACTTAGTAGGGATAAATTATGCATTATACATAAACAACAAACTTCATTACACCCCTTAACATGCATTCTTGAAATTGATGCAATGATGGCCAAAACAAATAAATAGACAATAGGCATAAAGCTTTCTACCATCACAATAGAAAGTTGACAACAACAAAATTAGCAATCATAGAACTTGTGTGTTCACACTATTTTTGATGCGCCCCTAAGTCCTAGGGTGAACCCACTTGAGGGTTTCACCTTATGAAGTTGCGAAAAGTTGGGATTTAGTGCACACTCCCGGCTTCCAACACTAAAAGGGGGTACAGGGTCGTGTTGAGAGCCTCGGGATTGGACTAGGAAGAAGGACTAGCTTAGCTTGTGTGAATTTGCATCAAAAAACCAACCACACGAAGTTAGTTTAGCATTCGGAACACCCTTGGGTGTTGGGACAAGACACGGGCACTTGGACACACAAGACTCACCACAACCCGAATTTGGGGGAAGCCACCACCTTCCCCCATATAGTATTCTCTGCAGCTCGCCGTGGAGGCTACATCCAAATGGCACAAATTCTTGGGACTCCCGGAATGAAGTCCCGAAATTGTCCTGGCTGGACTCTCGGAACTTTGGACGACCATAACTCCCGATTTCAGAGTCTGATCGCGACGAGGTCTAAACCAAAGTTGTAGCCCTCGTCGAGATCTTTTCAACGCCATATCGAACTCTCAAATCGGATGTCGGGAAGAGGTCGATTCCTGACTTTTAGTGGTCGGGAGTCAAACTGCCAGTTTGACTCCCGGCCCTTCTTTTGCCCATAACTTGGGCTGCAAGTGTCCAAATGATCAATGCGAGGCCATTTTCGATATTTAAGCTTCAATACCTTTCCAATGACACTAAGAACACCTCAATGTGAGGTGTTTTGGGCCTTGCTGTCGAGCTCTAAACATTCGGGAGTCCCGGAGGACTCCAAATCCCCAACTTTGCAAGTGTTGGGCTTCACCCCCACACTTGGCCAAAGTGGGGTTGCGACAAATTCATCTAGCTTCTTCTTATATTTAGGTCACAGTTACTTTGGTACACTTTAAAGATAGCTAAAAAAGGGAGGATGAGAGGGACAATCAATATAAAGTGACATTGAAACGTAGGATTATTTTATGGATAATTTTATTGTTTATTCTTATAATTTTATATTTTTAAAATTATGATGGAAATTGTATTGGCCAATTAATGATCTTAATTATATAACAAAGTGCATTGTTGAAAGGCATTGAGGTAGGTTTTTTTGTAGGTCCCATCTCATTGTGCAAATGATCCACCTTTGAAAAAACAATCTTAATTTCATTTCTAACTTTAGATTTATTAAAATTAAAATAAAAAATTTAAGTGAGCTTGTCAATCATGGACCTAACAACTATCACAAGAAAAATAGGAGACTTATGGTGCAGCCCATAATGATATGCCCAATGTCAAATTTTGAAATCTAAATGTGTCACAACCTTAACTTTGGGCTTATGACCAACATTGGGGTGAAACAAGGAAAAAAAAGTTTGGGAACAGTCCAAGGCAAAAGAAAGGCCTATAACATCAAGGGAGTGAAAAGGAAACACTCCTAGGACTCTTTGGATGAACTCCCATTTTGAAGGTTGAGAATTTTGAAATGTTCCAAATTTTTGGGACAAACATGGAAAAAGTAAATCTTGTCCAAATTAAACCATTGGAAAGCTTTCAAATTTTAGATACCCAAAGTGAAATTGCCTCTCCATTTGGAGCTAAGAATTATGGCCAAAAAAAGGCCTAAGAGTTAAATCAAGAATTTAACTCCTATTCACAAAACTCAAGAAATAGGGGTCAAATGACCTTCAATGAGGGTTGCAACATGATGCTAGATTTTTTTTGGAAAGAGCTATGAAATAATGTGGATCCACACCCAAAATAGGTTTCGAATGAAGGAAATATGAAACTCCAAATATTCAAGTCAACAAATGTTTCAACTTTGGGACTCCCAATTGGGAATCTTAAGAAAAAATGTTGTAAAATGGTTCACATGTCTACAAAATGTCTTATAGTTGTTTGAAATGTTTTTAGAATGCAAGACAATTGGTTTTTGCATTTTAAATTGTAACAATGTAAATATTTTCAAACAACTTGTAAAATGAAAAAGAAAAAAATCAATTGCAAGTGTAAGAAAAAATATGCACAAAAAATCTACAAAAAATTTCAGATAAATTTACATGGAATAATGCAAAAAACTCTTAGAGAGAATAAGTATTAAAATTTTACATTACCTACATCAAATAATGTATTGTTTAGGGGGTATTAACTAAGGGATAAATTTTTTTTCCACCTTATTATTACCTTTTTTTAATATGCACATATTTAAGCCACCATAAATTTAATTATAATTATTTTTTGCATTAGATTTTGATATTTTCCATATCTACCTAGGTGATATCAACCACCTAGGTAACCTAGTTTAACCTACTAACTTAACTACCTAGCTTGGCTTTCTATCTACCTTGCCTATTTAACCTACCTAGGTAACTTCAATAGGTAACTAAGTAGGTTAAATATTATTAAATACTTTGGTACAAGTTTTAAAATATATACATAATACACTAGGTATTTAACCATTGTTCAAAACTCACACATGTGCTTAGTTACGCAACCCTTGTAGGTTTGGTAGGCTACCTATTAGGGCCAGTTATCTAGATAGATGTAATAGGTTGCCTACTTAACTACCTATTATGGTTACCTATTAGGCTACAAATTGTTTTAGTTAAAATTAATTGGTAAGAAACTTGAAAATGAGGGTCAATAATATGTATAGGAGCAAATTAAATATACCAAAAGAATTGTGCCAAAATTAGCAAAAATCATCCATCATCCATCCAATTGATGAACAAGGTACACCAACATAGTCAACCATTTGATTTAAAATAAGCAAAATCATCATAAATGTGTGATGTGACCAAAACAATATGCCACATATGATGATAGCAACACAAATCATAATAATATTAATACAAGAACTCAAAAACACCAAACCTACAATCATAATTAGGATTTTCTATTTGGTTGGTCAATGTGGCTAGTTGATATGGAAATTTCAAAAATAAATCAAATCAAAATTATAAAAAAGTTAAAATTTCTTGCTAATTGCAACTTGTTTGGTTTTTTTAAACCATTTTCCTTCTTGTGTTTGGAATAAGAATTACATCAACTATTTGGATTGCGTATAACTTTGGTTTGTTGTCTATTTCCAAATAATTGCCTTTAAGATTGATTGAATTTTTTTGGTGTTTAAAGTTCTATTTTTTATTTCCAATGTATGTATTGTTGTTCATTTAATATGGTTTTTTATAAAAATGATTAGAAGGTTTATGGTAGTAAAAATATCTACTTTGATGTTAGGTGTGGGTCTTGAATAATGAAAATCACAAGTTTTTGGACATGAGTACTAATCAATAAGTGGTCACTACAAAACCAACCTTGTGGTAGATTATGATTATTTATAGAAGGCAATGGGTTAAAAATTCATGACTACAAAAAAGGTTTGTAATGACCAATTTATTAATTTTTGGTCATGATATATTATACTATTACATAAAGGTTTAAATAATTATTACATGTGATTATGTCATTTTAAAAGCATTGTAAGTCCATTAAAAATTGAAAAAAACAGCAAAAGCATGTTTTATGAATGTTTTTTAATATTTTATATTCATTATATTCATTCCAAATTATTCCACATGTTTCCATAATATATTAGAACATTGTTATGTAAACATAATACGAACTTGTATAATAGTATAATTTCAACACTAAAATGTGAAAAACTAAACATTGATATTACACTTGTGTTTTATATTTAAGCAATTGCATTCACCAATGCTAGAAGAAGCGTTCATTAAAACTTAAAACCCATGTTAAAGCCTTGTTACTTATTTACTAATACATTTTAAAAGCCTTGTGAGGAGAAGTTAGGCATGACACAAAAAATACAACCCTAACCATGACTAATAAGATCTTAAGGGGCCTTGTGAAAATGCATGCATGTGCCATTAAGGTTTCACTTTTTCCTTTCAACTAAATAGCTATTAAGTGACACCATCTTTTTTTCAGCAATGAAAAAATTCTTTTGTTACAAACATGCTTATTTGATTGTTGTGTAATGTTGTAGTGTTAAATGATTATCTTTTTTGTTTCTAGGTTTCCATCATTTTTTGGAATATGTCAAAGAACTTGAAACATTAATTACTTTTAACTTGGAAAACATAAACCATATGAAGGTTGATATCACTTATGAATGTGATAGTATCCCCTAATAAGCTATTAAAAACACACACAAATTTTGAATTGTTCAAAAATTATAAACATGACATGCATTTTCAAAGAAACAACTAATAGAAGTCAATATAGATTTGAGTGCAATAAAGTTAAGATTTTGAAATTGCAAATTTCTTGGTAAGAGTATTTCCCTTTATTGTTTGGTGACTTGTTATTGAAGATAAAGTAAAAATTTCTTACAGTTTAATGCCACAATTTTGGACATTAAGGTCCAAACGACATATAACGAGCCAATGTGTTCACTTTGCATTTGAGACTATTGTCCTTTTTGAGGTCCTTTTTCCCCAAAAACATGTTTTCCTCAAGATGAATTTTCAAATGAAATGTTTTGAAAAAAATGAGATATTATATTTATAGTTGCCCCAATATGTCTTTTGTTTTTTTACAATCAAATTTGAAGAAATATTTTTTTTGAAAGTGCACAAATTTGACTAAATTTTGTGTTTCATCTTGAAAAAAATTCATAATCTCAAATCATACCAAAACATGTTAACACTTTCAAGTTTAATTTTTATGTTATAAGCTACAAGTTTTCTTTAAATATATATATAAATTGCATCATATTTACATGTCGAAAAGGATTCATGAATTTTTTTAAACCTTAATTTTTGATAAACACAAAATGAAAAAAAAATGAAAAAATTATTTTTTTGGATGTGTTTAATAGTACTCTATTACTATAAAATTGTTAAGGATGAAATAAATTATATTATGAAAATTAAGGGGCCCTTTATGAAAGTAATGTATTTGAATGAAGTTGGTAAACATCCTTTATCCAAACCAAACTTTGATATGGAATTTTGTTTGATTCATTTTAGATTTTTCAATATCCATATTATTCAATAAGCACAACTTTTCATAATTCATGTGCCATTAAAGTGGCATCATGTAAACAAATGTAACAAGAATTGCAGAAAAGTTGATGTTTTGACATCAATTTTGGTTCATTTAAGCTCATATGCACCCATTATGTGTTTTAGAAGTCATAGTTTCTTATGCCACAACATTATTTAATAAAAATCCTCACCTTGTAGTAGTGGAACCCAATTTTGGAATGTGTGCTTGAAACTTATACCACGTTTGAATATACAAGGAACAATATTTCAATCCTCAAGCTATTGTGATAATAAATCAACAAATTGTGATCAATAATTTTTTTGAAAAATCATATATATAATAATGATACCTTGATATTTCATTATTTCTATTGGTGATAGATTCTTTATGGATTCAAACACATGTAAAATGTTTATAGTACTATTTGGAAAACCAAAATAATATGACCTTATGCCTAAACAAAATGTGACTGACATAATGATAAAGATTGGTAAATTTGACCTTTCAAAAAATTCCTCAACTTTAACTTGATCAAATGATTTTGGATTATCTTAATGTGGTTCATTGTTCAAAAATTTAATCATAAGGGATCACCAATATGCAAGGGCATTGTAAAAATGTCAGATTGAAAATATCAATGGGTACATTCAACATATAACACACCATAAATTATAATTAGTATTCATTTTAGACAATTTTAATGATAAACTATAAAATCTATTCACATGATAATGTTTTAAATCTAATATTATAACATTTGAATAAATTTGAAATGAATGCAATGCATATAGAGTATCCAAAAGGATTCTTAAAATCAATCCTTTTGAATAAAGTTTAAATATAACAACTAATGAAGGAATGAGGTGATTGATTCCAATTTGTCACATTAACTTGTTAGGACCTTTTTGGGACTACTTATAGTGCTTCAACATGCATTACCAATTCTCATGACTTCGTTTTTAACCAGTTGCATATTTCAAAGTTTTTCAAACTTGTAATTAATATAGTTTTTCAAATATTTCACATCCCAAGGATGTTTCTCTATGCCTTTCCACATGGGTAAACATTTTTTCTTTTGTTTTTTGACTCCAACAATGGTAGTTGGATTCCATAGTCCATTTATACATTTGACATGGAGTGAAGGTGAAAACTTCAACACTCTAAGGAATTGGGTAATCAAAGAACCCCAAAAGTTGGACAATTGATGAGTGCGAGGTAGTTGGCCAATGTTTAGAAATCAACGGACAAAAACAAAAACAAAACTAGACAATTTGAAGAATTAAGTAATGCATGCACTCAAGAAAGTTGAAGAATGAATGAAAAAGTAGGACACAAATCATGAAAATGGAACTAATGGGGATAAATTAGTTCCCAAAAAAAAATCCATTTCAATGTATTATCCACTTTGGTAGATGCCAAATTGGGAATAAACTAACATCTTAAAAAGCTAACTATTGTAGTACCCCAAAAATTAGAAAGTTATTGGCCAAAATGTCAAAATTTGGGAAATTCAAAACCTCCATTTCTAAATGTTTTACAAACATAATGGGACTATTGTGGACCAGCAGTTTGTTCAACAAGCAATTTTGACTCATAAGCTTTTGGAGCCAAAGCAAATAACAAGTCATGGTTTACCACAACACCTCTTTTATGTATGGTTTTTCTTCTCCTTCCCTTTTAGGGAATTTGTTTTGAGCTACATTCTTTATTTGAGGAATTAAATAATAAAAATTAACATGACATTGGGACATAAAGGTGCATGGAGATCATAGTGTATATTGCTGATGTTGAGTTTTAAATTTTACAACAATTTTTTGTGATCCTAATCAAGAATAATGTTTTTTTTGTGGTGTGTAGGTTGGGGAGTTGAAAAAAACAACAGAGCTTCTGCATGACCTTTTCACTAATGATGTCTTGTATGTTGAAGTTGCATTTAACTTTGGCACAATGAAAGTTGAATTACTTCCTTTCATCCCTTGCTTTTCATATTTCCCTCATTTCATGGCTATCCATTATTTGAGCATGTCTTGATTTTTTTTACGCCATGTGTGTTTTTGACCTCGAGGGGGATATGTTTGGGTTGAAAAATAAATAAACCATTTCTTTTGAAACATGGAATCGTGAGCTTGTCGATGTAGCCAATCATTTCTAGAAATGGGTACAAAGAAGATGAATTTTGTGTGAAAAACCAACTTATTGGAGGGGCATCTTTGTCTACCCTTCCACATCACCTTTTAGGGGGGAGATCGAACCATCTAGTCATATCATAATTAAAGGCAAGGTGATGGATTTTTTGAACTCATTAATTTTTTTATATTGGATGTGGGATAATGAACAATGTCACAAAATATAATGACAATTGTTGTAGAAAGAACCTATTGAGGAGTGCAATATTTTTTTTGTTTGAGTTGGGTGGGTAGGAGTGAATTATACCTTGATTGAACTATGGGTACTTGACACTTATTTGGAATACTTACAAGACTTTGAAAAAGGGTAAATGAGGATTGGCATGTTGTTATAGAATCCTTGGAAGCCATTTGGATTGCTTTGCTTGCACATAAGGATGCCATTGTGAATTTGACGGTAGATGATCGTACACTAACCCATGTAGAATTTCACATCAAAAATTTGTTCGATACATTGCCTCCACATAGGTGATGTAGCTTCATATCAGTTGCCAAACGCAACATGTTATACCAAGTATTTTTTTTCACACTATTAAGTAAACTAATGAAATTTTTCCACTAAAACAATTTTTTTTCCTATATTTGTACACCTACCTATGCCACATAAAATTGTATGAAATGTTTTTGCTTGAGAATTTTCAATGATGTTCCATTTGATTACATGCTTGTGACATTGATAAATATACGTGAAGTTCATACTTGTAATTGCATGTAACATATTTTGTGTCCATGTGCATGAAAGTTGATGTGGTGATGATTTGTGTGTGTACAACATGTGTTATATCATGGTTATAATTGATGAGGAGAGGCAATGCAAATGTGATAAAAAAAAATCAACCAGGTTGGATAGTTTGATAGTTGATTCATGTCAATTTTAGTCTATTAAAGTTCTGCAATACTTTTACATTTATATATATTGCACATGTTTAAAGTCTACAATCTATGATGTGGGATTGTGGGCGGGTGCAATGTGAAAGATTTTCATATGTTTATAGATGTTTTAGAGACTACAAGGGAAAAAGGTGTGATAGTGGTTGTTGCATTTGTAAATGACATTGCTATAACTAATGAGGAAAGGCCTTGGACTTTCACAAATGAAAAAAGTTATGTAGAAAAAGTTGTCCCACCAAGTATGATAGTTTATGCTCATGAGTTAGCAAATTAGGGATGACCAATCTATTTTCCTTACACACAAGTGGTTATATGTGTTATTTAGTTAATATATATATATTTTAAATGCATCATATATGCATCCTTTTTAAAATTCTTTTATAAAACCACAAATTGATGGTGGTTTGATTTCAAATTTTTCATTTCTTATTGAATTATTTTTTGCAAAAAACTTGTGGCATTAGAACTAGCCCAAATTAAATGAATGGGAAAATAATGTTGGGCAGTGGAATGTTTATGTTTACAAATTTTCAATATTATGCAAACATTACAACAACAAGCAGTAGCTCCCTAGGTTGTAACTTTTCTATTGAGGTTGATTTTTTTTTCTAACTTGTAATAATTAATGATATTTAAGTGAGACACATCTATTATTAACACGGGTGTTTTTTTTAAGGAACTTTGTTCATGAAAAATTAGGATTAACATTAGATATGAACAATGAGGACAAACAAGTAAGAAACACAAACTTTAATGTACATGAAATTGTGTAAGCTTGTTGACATCATGATTTTTATTCATGGTGCAATAGATTTATTACTTCCAAAAAATTATGGATTACTAATGCTTTTGTTTCCTAAGATAGTCTATAGGACTAGCCAACACTAGCAGCAACTATAGTTAGGACAATTTGTGGCCAACAATGGCTAGAGTGCACTTGCCATGGTATGATCACAAAGCCATGAAACTTTTACCTATATGATTTTTTTCATTTTCTAGCTAACTTTTTTAGTCCTCTTATGCTACAACATGTGTATAATTTGAAGTTATAATTGATGTTTGACTGCATTTGTTTGTTGCAATCATTTTTCCATTACTATCAATGTTGTTTCAATTGGATTTGTTTCAATCTTTATTTCATTATGTTCTTCAATGTTTGGCATGACATTGAATAAGGAAGTGATTCCATTTGCCTCCATTGCAGTTCAAGTTGAAATTCACTTTTGAATTCTTTAATAATTCATGTCTTATCCCACCTTTTCACAATGGTTTCCTCCATACTTTAGACTTGCTGCCATGCACTATGTAATCACTCACAAATGCAAGGGTTTGGGTTACTCATTTTGAAATCAATCTATGGATTTGGGTTGTTTTCAATTTGTTGTTTGATGACTATAGTAATCCAAGTGTTGAATTGTACTTTGAATGCACAATTTTGCAATTAGTTGGGATAAGTATCACTAAGATATTTGGGTGTATTTTTTTCATCCAATCTAAAATATCATGACCCTTATGCACAAATTACCAATCTAGCAACCACACCATCTTTTAACTTTCCTACAATCCTAAATGGCAAATTTGAAATTTGTAGGTATGGCAATAAGATCTTATGGACAAATTGTTTTGTTGTTTCCAATGTTGACCAATGGTCTTCACTAAAGGTAAGATCCCAACTTGAACTCATGCATTTGTTTTTTCCCTCATTAAATGGTGGTAGACAAGGATGAATAATACCTATGAACATAATTTAAAGGGGAAATAATAAACCATTTGCAATTGAAAATACAACCATTGTAATTTGTTTTTGTTTTCAACCCTTAAAACTTGAATGTGCATTGATATTTTATTCTCCCAAGTCCTTTACATTGTTATTGGGATGAAATGAACACCTATTTGGTCACTACTAACAACTATAGGTAGAATAATATTATAAGCTTTCACTAGGTAAACTACTTAAGAAGCCATATTGCATATTTGTTCAGATTAGTTAGGTGGTAATTTATTTGTTGTTATTGTGGATGTTCTGAAAGACCAATTAGGTGGTAGTTTACTTGTTGCTATTGTGGCTACTTTGAAAGACTAATTCATGTATTGTTTTATGAATTGATATGTCCATTTTCTTGTGATTATAAACCTTTTATGGCTTTCTTGCAAGATTTCAAGTGTTGCGGATTCTATCATTCTATGAAGAATAACTGCACGATGTTAGTTAAAATTGGTTGTCTAACTTCTTTCATTTTTCGTAAAGTGACAATAGGTGAATCACAAACTTTTCGATAATCCTCTAATGCATGCATAGACTATTTGTTAGATTTCACTATTGTCCCAACATCCATACATGTTCATGCTTAGGTTTTAATTCACCACTTGTAATGAACCATTTCCATAAGCATGCCCTACTCAATTTTTCATAAGGACTTGGCATGTTGGGTCTTTTGGAGGTTGTCTTCAGAAAATGTAATGCTCCATAAGTGTTACCATGTTTTTTTATTACAATAGTAATGGGAGGCCATAAATGAGGCTGAAACCAATTAGTGTAGGATCATTTCTTCTTTGATTACTTCCCATCATCTTTTGTAGGTGACAATCTTGTCTTCCTTTGTTGCTTCTTGTCTTTAGTAGGTTCTTCATCCCTCTCTTTGTTTCTAATGTAAATTATATTGCAACTCCAATCTTTCTTGGCCACCCAAAATCACACTTATTTGGTTTATTGACAACTAATTGCTTTAGAACAAACTTGATCATTGAGAATTTATAGATCGTCTCAATTTCGCTTTTCTCTCCTCACTTGTAATTTTTTGAACATTGTTGTAAGTAGTAATTCTTTGCCCAATTTGGACATTACAAACATTTGTCAAAAGTTGTAGATCACTAAAGTGAAATTGTCACCAAAACCTTCAATATCATTCAACAAAACTTTTAAAAGTAAGGAAGAATAAAAATTGTGAAGGTAAACAATTCAATCAAGAAACATAAGAATTGAATGGAACTTCAAATGGATAAAAATTTATTCTTACATTCAGCCATGCCAAAAATAAAAATATTTTTTACAAGTTAAGTCAAAAATAGTTTTAAATAATAATTTATATGTGGAAGTGAGTTTTGATAAATAAATAAATTATTCAACACTAAATTGTCAAATCTGTTTGAGTACTATGATATTGAGAATGATGAACAAAGGATAAAATGTCACTATCAAATTTGAACCTAGTTTCTTCTACTCAAAGGATTAATCTTAAACTTGAGCATTGTGCATCCTTCAGTGAAAAACATCCAATTTCAGGAATAATTAAAGAGGTTTATGATAAAGTTGAGTAGCTTCAAAAGTTTTAATTTTGAAATATTATATATTTCTAATTGGGCACCTTGTCATTTAACAAGATTGAGCTCAGTGCTGGTCACATGTGTTTAGAGCATGTTAATTCAGATGGTATTATGTTGGTTGAGAGCATGGGAATGATGGCTGTAGCCCTAGTCAACTGGAGGTTATCTGGGACTCATTGGGCACCACCTTACAGTTGGTAAGGTGTCTCAAAGGCTAAGAGGAAGACTATGCTTGGTAAAGTACCTACAAATACAATGAAATTTTTTTGGCTAGGTTTGTACATCCTTATGAAACGCTATTCCTGTTTAGTCTTTGTTCTTTTGGGCAATTGTTGGGTAGAATTTTGCTCAGCTTTTGAGCACTGCCTGGTGGGTACATTACACTGGTAAGACCTTGTTTGGGGGGTAACCACCCCTAAGGTCCATGTTTGGGGATATCTATCAATGAACCAAAGTAACTTGTTTGTTTTGTTTGTTAGTCATGTTGAGATCTCTCAAATCATCAAACCTGTTGTTGCACTCTTGGTACCATCAAAAAAGGCTTTGATGAGTAGGGGTGCACTGAGTTAGTTTCATAAATTTTCCACTTTCAGTGAAGAAGTTATTGAATATTGAACAAAATTTTCATCAAAAATTCATTTTGAAAAAAAAAAAAAAAACATCATTGGGGAATTTGGGTGTGCTCTTGATAATGTTGGAGAATTCTTAGTGAGTAAAATGTAATGAAAGTGATTTGCAATTTTTTAGACGAGAGAGGTGAGGAAGATATAGAACTTTTAGTAGTTTGTGTCATTGCAAATTAAATTAAATTATCAACCATAAACCCCTACAACGATGATGCCCATGGGGAGCCAAATCCTATACAAAAGTAGTAGGATTCAATCCCCTTGTCTGAGTGGGTCCCTGTAGATGTTTGAAAATTCATTACAGGGCAGAGTGTTGAGTGTGCAGAGGTCAGGCACACGTGAGATTACGCCTATTCAAGTTCATAAGTAGGGAATACAAGCGGTTATTATGTAGGCAGGTAAGAGCATGTCGAGCAACCAGGCCTTATTGTCTTTACAAGTATTTAGCACATCCAATGTGTAGTGTTAATTCCTCTTACATCTTCATCTATATACTTGAAAAAAGTGAACTGAATCCAATGATAAATCATTTAAATCTTATCATTTGGACCAATTAGTATGGTTGGCCAACTGAGAACAGTCAGTTCTTTCTGCTAGTGTTATTGCAGGGCATTGCTAGCATGGACATTTTTAACAACTCGAAGTAATTTACGTTATTTGTATAGGAGAAGAGCCTGAGTACAGTCCCTTCCATGATTTGAGATCTGTGCCCGAGGCTGGTAGGCGAAGGGAACAGATCGAAAATCATGGAAGGGCCTGTACTCTGGTCCTTTTCTTATGTAAAGCAAAGCTGGGATTTTTTCACTTTTTAAAAATAGTGACAGGCTGGCTGGTAACCTCCGCTGGTTAAAAGATCCCAGTACAGCCCTGGCTGGTACGCTCCACCACAGAAGATCCCGCTTGCTGAAAACAGGCAGGTAAACAGGCAGGTAAAGGAGCTGAAAATACAAATGAAAAATCCAGGCAATGCTTTACGATTATAATATTTCATCCAAAATGTCTTGGAAAGGCCATTTTACTAGTGTGAGTGGACATGCTCTTACATGAAGCTCTTTACGACTATTAGGTGACTAGATGCATGTGGATGGTTAGTAGATAGCTAACCATGGTGGTTAGTAACGGGTCAAAGTGTTATGTGTCCACACACAGTCCATCCTGTGTGGTGTGCGCTGGTGGCTGCTGGTTCACTCTAGTCAAGTCAACTGGTTAAAGCCAAATTAAGTTAACTGCCTCCTCCCCTACCAAGCTCTACCAAGCCCCTTCTGAGCTGGGGAAAAAAAAAACCTGTATATAATTGTGAAGTACAAGGCAAATAAAGACACAAGAACACATGCCCTGAAAGAACATAACTATCAGAATACCACTAAGGCCCCTTTTACACTAGAAGTCAGGGCCAAAAGAACTCGGGGCCAACTTTGAGCATTTTTGGCTTATTGTTTGGCCCCAACTTATTAATAACTGCTAGAACATTGACATCACATATTAATAAATGTTGAAACATTGGCCCCAAGGGTTCCAAATGGGCTTCCCAAATTTGATGGTATCCTTTTTTCTAGCCTTGGGGGCCAATACAAGGCCATAAAACTCAACATTTATTACTAACTTAGGGCAGATTGAAAAGTTTTTTTTTCTATTTCAGCCTCCAGTCCTAGTGTAAAGCCCTTGGGGAATGATTTCAACCTTTGCACCAATAGGTATTGCTTGATTTGAGTTGAACATTGGCCTTCACTCCTTGTTTAAAGTGGGTTAGAATAGAAGACTAATAAAATAGAAGACTGTAATTTCACAACAACAGTTACAAGGTCGGACCATGCTTCCCTTGCTACTCTAGTACACTCTGTGATTCCTTCCCAATTTTGTGATGTTGCTGAGGTGGTGATCATCCACGAGTTATTTTAGCCAATTTTGGCTATAGAAAAAAAGAAAAGAAAAGCATTATGTGTTTGTGGCCACCTACTTGAAGAACCATGTCTAGAAATCTGGTTATTTGTCTTAAAAATTTGGATATCTTTTCAAATTTTGGAGATTAAAAAAAAATCATTGAATTTGCCACAAAAAAAGTTTCAAAAGAGTGCGGATTCTGCAGGTTTTCAGGCTCATATATATTCTACAATAGCCCCCATTCAGTCACTTGTCGTTTACGACACGGAACATGGCCCTAAACGTATATTCTGCCAGCTAGTTTTTCTTGAGGACTTGGCCTATCAGTGTTGCACTCTCACTCAGTAGGCAGCAAAATGCAGCAGCCCTTTGGGTGACTCATTTCCCAGTGCACTGTGTTTGTGGGAAAATTTCCCAACTGCCCAGGCTCATCAGGGGCAAGCCTATTTTCTCTTAGATAAACGATTTTGGATCATTATGCCAATTTTTGAAAAAAACGATAATTGATGATTAAGAAAATTATGGACAGTGGAAAAGACAGGTGGTGACAATTAATGGTTTACTATCTTTTTCATTTGCACTAGATATGCTCTGTTTTTTTCTGAAAATTTTTGGTCGTTTTTTTTAACCAATTCTTTTTTTTCTCCAGTGTAAATTTGACTAAATTTTCTCATTTTCCTATTAATATTTTTTCCAAATAAATTATATCCCAAAATTGGAAAAGGACACCCTGGATATTTTGTTGGAAAAAGAAGAAGAAAAGACAATTATTTACCTAACTTACTGTCCCAACCGCTCCAGCATCTAATCAATCCTCCACTTAATGTTCACCAAACATAACATCGTTCCCTCCCTTGCCCCGTGCATGCATCATCCAAACATCATCCGAACTTGACATCGAACATGAGTTTTCATTGATTAAAGAAGTCAGTTACACAAATTTTCATCCATTTATGTGAAGGTTACGTGACTTTTCATCCATCAACAATTCGCTCTCAAACCTCTGGACAATGGATTGCATCTTGTAACTGGCATCAATTACCCCCAAATACAAAGTTGCAATTTAATGGCATATCCTCTTGGTCACATAAAAGCGATCATAATTCAAACATAATTTAGTAAGCGTTAAATTTTTTTATTAAAAATATCTCGGGATAGTTGACTTCTTGGGTTAGCATAACTTTGGGGTTTTCTTTTGTTATTCTATTTATTGGGGCCTGCCCCCACAGGGACAGGGACTATCGCATTCGATCCAACTTTTGGAATTTTACCTTATTAAAATCAGTTTCACATTAGGTGAATTGGTGTTTGTTTTTGGTGAAAATGTTGAGACTGTTTACATTGGAACGGATTTTTTTGGTGTTCGGACTGTGGACATAGTAAGTAAACGCACAACATCTTATTATTGGCAGGGCCAGCGTGTTCGTAATACCTTGTTTGCATAGTGATTGCATTTGAAGAGAGAGAGAGAGAGAAAAAAAAAGATGTGCAAAAGATCGATGTCCTCCTCCCCCTTCTCTGCTCGTCTCTTCTCTGTCTCTTTGTATGTTGAGGAGGGAGGATCGAGGCGGAGTAATGGCGATGTCCGAGCGCGTCAGGACGAGGGAGGAGCGAGACGGAATAATGGCGATGTCGGAGAGCGTCAGGTTCTGACTAGTGCGTATCTAGAAGAGTTTGTTCAGCTTTTACGGATGAATATTAACGATCGTAGAAGTAAAAGGGATATATGTGATGGCGTAATCGCCGATGGAAGTATGTACCAGTAGTGTATCTCTCGGAGTTTTTGCTGCACTTGTGTCGATGGAAGGTCTTAAGGCAACTGTGAAGAAGAAAAGCTCGTGGTCGCTTCCATTCACCAAGCCTAGTAGGAAAGAAGTAGGAGGGGTAGGAGGAGTAGGAGGTTTGTTGTCGAATGTGTTACCACCCGATGAGTTCGTGTGTCTGATTTCGCAGTCGTTGATGGCGGAGCCCGTCCTTGTTGCATCGGGTTATAGCTTTGAGCGCCAGTGTATCCAGCGATGGTTTCAGCTAGGGTTTCGTCACTGTTTCAAGTCTGGTGTAGTGCTGGAGAATACCTCCCTCACTCCTAATCTGCAGTTGCAGACCGCCATTGTCGCGTGGTGCGACAAGCACAAGGTGGCGAGGCCGCAGCCTCCGTCTCCCGACCTCGCTTGGCAATTGGTGGAATTCAGTCTCTCAAGAGCGGCACGAGCATCAGCTGTGGCCGCGCTAGTCAGGGACGACTCAGATCCGGCAAGGCCTGGTTTCTCTGGCGATAGGACGCATGATCCGTTCGATGACAAGTCCGATGTTTTCAGTGGTAGGAATAGCGACATCGAAGCGGCGGAGGAAGAAGAGTATGAGGCGGCATCTGCTCCAAGCTGGACAACACGAGATCTGGATACGCCAGTGTGGAAGAGGCGGGGTTTGCGGAGCAGTTCTTCTCTGAGTTACTCCTCATCCGGAGAATCTTCCAGGGAGTTCAATAATAAGAGCAGCGAGTTCAGTAGATCCTCTAGGACGGATCAATCTTCTCTTCAATCTTCAAGCTACAACAATCATCCCAACAGCGGGGAGTGGCCTGCCGCCTCTCCCCTGCAGCAGTCCAGTTCCTTGTCAAGTCTTTCATCTCATGGCATCAGTGAGGCTGATGAGTATGGAGCTACAGAGGGGGACATTGAAGAAATGCTCTTGTACAAATTGCATCACCGACATGCAGTAGAACAAGAGGAGGGTGCCGCCAAAATTCGGAGACTTGCAAGAAACACCGATCCTAGTGTGGATTACAGGGAAACCCTTTGCACTCCAGATGTGCTGAAAGCGCTCTTGTCACTCCTGCAAAGTACGTACCCTGGTGTACAGACAAATGCAGCTGCTGCCATCTTGAATTTATCACTTTCAGATGACAACAGAATCAGAGTTGTGAGGGCAGGGGCAATTCCACCGCTTATCCATGTCCTTAAGAGTGGCACTGATGCCGCACAAGAATATGCCTCAGGGGCATTACGCAGTCTGGCCCTCAGTGAGGAAAACAAGATGGTGATAGGGGTGTTGGGGGCCATACCACCTCTTATCCATGTCCTGCGTGTTGGCTCATCAGGAGCTCAGCACGATGCAGCCAAGGCTCTGTACCAACTGTCCTTCTATCAAACTAATTGTGGTAAAATGATCAAAGCAGGTGCAGTAGGAATTCTGTTGCAAATTCTTCAAGAGAAGACCTCTGACCTAGTGGCTCTTGCTACACAACTTTTGTCTAATTTGGCTGTGACTCATGAGGGGCGGTCTCTCATTTGTGAGGGCAATGGCATTGCTGTCCTTATTAGCCTGATTGCTTACAAATCATCTCCAGATCCACTTGATCAAGGTATGCCATGTTTCTGTCCCCCGGATATCTTAGACCTTACCATTGGTTTCTACTTAGGGCATCCTCATGAGCACAGTTAGCTTGTGTAGAACTTGACCATTTTTGAAAGGCTTGAACATTAACATTGCTAACAATCTTTCTCAGTCTGAATTTGAAGGCATTAGCATGACCTGGCTCCCTCATATGGGTTTCAATGTTTCAGATTCTTCCAAATTTGGAGTAGTTGTTACTTGGTTTTATAGATTCATAAGGTTTTGTAGCCCAAAAGAGTTTTTCATGGCTCAAATGGCAAGCTTAACTACTGTTTTGAAGAGCAAAAGTTATTCTTCAAAATTTCTGTTTAAGTTGAACCAGAGGTTTGCTTAAAAAAAGAAACAGATTTCTGTTTGGCATTTCTGCCTTTGGAATCTTCAAATGACCGTTCCACAGGCTTCTTAATCCTGAGTGGAAAGCTTTTGAAAGTCCACATTGCCTTTGCTAACTATTGTATTTGCAAGTAGACAAGAAAAAAATTAGCTTTGACTACAACATTCTGGAGTACAGCATCTTATTACTGAAATGTGTGATGGCCTGCTGCAGATGGTGGTGATGGCAACTCAAGTGGAGGAGTTGATGACTGGGCAACAGTGCGAGCACATGCTGCTGCTGCACTTGTGCAGCTTTCAAACCACAATCTTCGTTTCAGGGCACAGGCCCTACAGGCAGGTGCTCTTGAGCCATTGACCATGCTTGCAGAGCAGGGAACACAGCATGCCCGAAACAATGCTACCTTGTTGCTCAACATCTTGTGCACTGAGAGGAAATTGAGCGTTGAAGGGAATACCGCCCTCTATGCACCAGCTTTATATGGCCACTAAGCAGCAGAGAGCATGAGATCTGGTTAGCAGGATTTGGATGAATTCAACTTCATGAGAGGCCTTGAGTTTGAAGTTAATATGACCAAGTTTAGGAACTTTGAGCTGCACTGTAACTCTTGTAGTCCTGTCATATTGCCTATTCAGGTTACACTGCCGTCCAGCTGTACCGTAGTATGGTTTCCCATGGCAGTACCATTGACAACAAGTCTCAGTCTTCAGGTCTTTTTTAGATTGCTAATTTCAAATCTTCAAACATTTAAGGTAGGTACTCAAGAAGAAGCTACATTAAGTCTCTTCAATTTGAGGGTTCCAGACAGCAAAGGTAACGCATCTCCAATGTGCATGATATAGCTGTAGCATCAATCAGATGGCAAAAAGTTGAAGAGATTTAGTACCTTAAGAGCACAGTGGTGTTGCTCTTTGTACCACCAAAAGATGAACTTGAAATCTCCAGAAAGGAGGAAGTCCTTTGTAGGGGAATTTTTGCAGCCTCACAAAGCTTTCCCTTGGCTTACTAGTGTAGGACTCTTCCGCATGCACACCATCATCCACCCACCCTGCCTGCAGAAGCATGCAGCACTGCATCATCTGGTTTCAGCAAAATGCAAACATCATAATTGTCTTTGAAGTTGGAGTTGCAAACTCAAGAATCTGCTTGTAGGGCTAAGAATCCGTTTGAAGACTAAGAGACAGAGTCTCATTCTCGCTGCTGGTATGGGAGAAATGAATGTCTCTGTCTTTCCAGCAATGTGTGTTGCTGTAAACCGCGTGAAAGCTTTGAAACCCTAAGCGAGTGTGAGAAGCATTTTGTGGAATGTGATGTGCTTAAGAATGCCGGATCGTTGGTTGTTGTTGCATTTGTGCGTGTGTGTTTTCTTTTATCGATTTTCGAGTACTTCTGACGACGGCCGAGGAGACGGGCGATGTGATGATGATGATGATGATGATGATACAAGGAGGAATGGAACATGTGGAGCTGCATCCACTACAAGAGCCTGTCTTGCGTTACGAGATGCGAGGTATGGGGTACTCGCCTGAAGACATACTGCTGTGCGTGGATGCAGGCGCGGAAGTGAATGCGGAGATGAAGACCGGGGGAGGAGTTAAGGGTTTGAGTCGCCTGGACGCAGTGAAGCAGCCGCTCGTTCTGTTTGTCCATTCCAAGCTGCTCATGCACCGCAACACCGATTCTCAGTCGCCACCTTGAGCAACAATGCCGTGTGGGTACGTTGTGGTGGATGCCGGATTTTTTTCCCCTTCTTGTTGTAAAGAAATAATGTTCGTTGCTTGATTTTGATGGCGTTGAGCTCCAATCCTGAAAGAACCCTTCTCGTGCTTGATCTTTTGCCCATTCCTGGAAACCCTAAGATTTTGGTTGTCGGAGGCTCCATTCTGCAATTTTTTTTGTTTGTTTCAACATCTGTGGAAATTGTTCGTTAGACAATGTGATGTGCTGGAACATGAAGAGCACCAGAGTAACCTGCTGCATGCATGCTACTCTATTGTCCGTCCTTTGAAATTGTGTGTCACCTGAAAACACCTTTCCGAAGTTGTCTTGATTTCTCTTGCAATCAATCTGGTGTATGTGGAAAGATCTTGTAGTTTTCGGGTTTTTATCACAAGGATGCTAGACGATTGTGTGCTCATGGAGCTGACTAGCAATACTTGGATGTGATGTGATGCTCATGCTGCTGGCTCCAGCATCAGCAAGAGTTTACCAATGATATGGAGGTCTTGGTCAAGCAGTGCACGGCCTAGCCTCTGGTGGTGCCTTTAAATGCTGTGATTTATCAGAACTCTTCCAAATAGCTGCAGCTGAGGCACACTTATCACATGCTCTGGACAGGACCTTAAGAGTGGTATTCTTCTCATTTTCCTCCTGCATTTTGCACAACTCTTCTCCCCAACTCTTCCAGATGGTAGTTCAGCATTCCTCAATCATAAAGTTGAGACCAATATATACAAGAAACAACACATGATAACATTCTCATAGCAAGCAGTGCTCCTACCTGTCAGCTCCTTCTCATTTGATCTTTCTCAGGGAAGTAATGTGTGACAGGATCACACTGTATCCAAATCTCTAAGCACATACATGGTTGGGTGGTCAACTAGGTGCTTATTTACTGCAGGTCACCAGTGGTTCCAGAAGTTGCAGTGCAGTTGCCTGGAAAACAACGCCTATTTACCTTTGATGCACTATACTTACATGACAAGCCAACCTGTGATAACTGTCCTCAACGTGTGTATGATGTACTTGTTGATGCCTTGGAGAGGGTGAGTGAGTTTGAGGGTGGAAAGTAGCAGCAGAAGTGCCTGTGTGCTCTTCAGGCAAGTTTCTCATTAAGCAGTTTGGCATTTCTAATATTTAAAATCACACTGGCATGATGATGCATGCAATTCCCATTTCACTCAGAGATTGAAATTAGCATAAGGAAGAATAATATGGAGCATGCCTACCACATAGATTTGCTGGTTAACAGTTTTTGCAAGATGGCAATGGCTATTTGTATGTCTGAGAAATGCACAACCAAAAAGCTGTTGGATTTATCAATTTCTCTGAAGAAATTGGTTGGACACATGGGTCTTACCAATTTATTGGGGTGTGACAGTTCAGACACATGTGTGTGCTGCTGTTGCATCCTCAACAGCGGTGTGCACAGGATGAGTTTGATGCACCCAAGGATCTTGCAAAGATGGTTGCATCAGTACTCCGCACCAGCAGTTCAGGAGGTTTACCACAACTCAGGAAGGAAGGAGCAGATGATGGCAGTGGTCCATGCACATTTTGAGTAATTTGCCTGAAATCACTTAATTCAAACCTCTGCTTGTTACATAGATGTGTAGTACAGCATTTGTCAATCGGTCTTTTTGCTATTCCAGGTGTCCACAACTTCTTTTCATTTATTGTTGATCCAGGCAAACAAGATGAAGATTGTCATTAATTGCCTTGCATATGAACTGTGCATTACACCCCAAAGTGCGGACTTATATTGTCTCAGTAAGGCATCCATTTGTATTGTTTTGTTCATTGATGCTGCAATGTGGTGCAATTGATTGGTCACAGATGCTTGTTAGCAATGTTGCAAAGGCACTATTTGTTCTTGTGATTATTCATCTGAGTCACATGTTTGCAAATGAAATTGAATGTAAGTAAGAATCAGGTCTGTTTAATTTCAGTAAAAGCAAATATTTCAGTGCTCAGCATGAACAGCATGAAAAACATAGCACATGAGTAGATTCTCAAAGCTTTGAACATGTATCATCCACTTGGGACCAAAAGCAAGAAAAAAAAGTTGATTGGTATGTTTTGGAGTAGCCCTTTCGACTTGAATAGACTCTTTTAGCAAAACAGCCGCACTCCTTTTAACTGCTCTTTAACAAGGGCTAAAATGCCACAAATGATGATAAATGCTGCTGTGCTGCAAAAGTTCTAGTTGCTGGAGGGATCTGCCGACTTCAATCTAGGTTGAATTGTCTACACCATTTACAATTTTTGACCCAAGATAAGTTGATTGGAAAACACAGGTTGAGATTGTTAGGCTTGAACCTGACTGCAAGAATCAATAAAGCAGTCCATGAGTGATTGGTACATAAAATGATGGCCATCATCACCTGGGTGCACTGACAAGCTCTTGCATAGTCAATGACTGCAACCTGAGTTGTAGGCTGCTGATGGTTTTTATGAGTTGCTTCTTGTTTGTACGGAATTCGGTTGCCAAACGGATGTTCTCAGAGATATCATCTCGATTCAGGAGATCCTGATCCTCTGAGATGCTTGTTGGAAAGGGAGCAGTAGCAAGCATACAAAGGCCAATTAAAGTGCGCAGCACCTTGCACTCATTGGCAAGTCCCAAAAGTGCAGTAGGTGCATCCCAGCTTTGCAACATTTCCACACCCATGCTCCTGATCTTTGAACCATCCTCAGCATACAATAGTCGAACAGCTGCCAGTAGACGACAATCCACTTGATCTTTGCCTCCTAATGTAACCTGCTCCCATATCATCAAAATCCTCCCAACCAAACCTAATGTGACAAAAGCATCAATTGCATGGCCACATTGGTTAAGTTTGCTGTTTGACAGTACCCATAATCCCGTGTTCTAGTTTTGCAGCCTTGATCTGCATTCAAAAGATAAATCAGACTAGCACAGGAGAGAAGGTAGGTGAAATGCAACCAACCATTTGAGAAGCATCAGGACCTTGCAGCTTCAATTGCACGAGAAGGGCATGTTGCCAAGGTGCAGGCTCAGTGAAGGAGGAAGGAGCATGAAGGCCAGCAGCAAAGCATGCAGCTTCCAGCAACTGCAACTCAAATCGTAATTCTACACGATCATATGGGTTGTTAGGGATTACAAAACCGTAGTCCAGCAGTAGTATGTCATTGCTTAGTGGACCATAGTCCAATACAAGGGCATCCCCTCTTTCCAAGTCTTGTTGGGCTACAACCTGCCACACTGCACACAATCACTATACAAAAACAAACAACGCAACATAAGATGCTGCTGTGCCTGAGTAATCATGTAGTCTACCTAGGATGAAGGAAGTCCATACACTCCTTGTAAAGCAACAATATAAGAAGATTGATCCATGAGCAGTTCATAAGATGAGAAGAATCACCTCTATAACAAAGGCAGATATGAAGTTCATACACTCAGCTTGTAAAGCAACAAAAGAAGAATTATTGCTGCTGGAGCAAATCCATGAGATGAGAAGAATCACCTCTAAAAAAGGCAGCGACTGAGCAGATGAGGTATGATGCTGTACAAGGCGTGCTGTTGGGGTGAAGCTATGGTTGCACATATCCACAAGTGGCAGAAGAGATTGGCAGCCACTTTCACCAGACTGCTTTACACAGAAGGCACGACTAGACACAGCAGCCATGGCCCAGCCCAGTGCACTGGCATCTACCTGCTGACCTCCAAAGGGATGCTTGTCATTACCCCTATCTCTGATTATGTTTGGAATGTCCTCTGCTGCAAACTGCAGCAGGAACTCACATCTTTTCTTCACCTGTCAATTCAACATTCACAAATAAAACCAACATGAATTGTTGGCCCAGTGGGAGGCAAAAAAAAAGGAAAAAAAAAAAGGAAAGTTCATCTCTCGCTGAAGGTGCATCAGGCATGGCTGTGAGAAAGGACAGAGTTGTTGCCTGGTGAACGATGGGAGGGTACTGCAGTTGTTGAATCTCATCCCCAGAGAAAAACACAGGCATCCTGAAGCGTTCTGGCAGCTTATGAATGTAAGGCCACCAAAAGGAGTGCTTCTTGGCTCTCTCAGCCAACAATTTCAACCCTAACTTCATTGCCCAAAGCTTCTCTGCCGCCAATGCCCGCAATCCCAATTCAATTCTTACCAAACACAATAACCCAGGAAAAAAGAAAGTCGGAACCAAAGTCTTGATGGTAACCAACAAAAAGAAGAAAGAAAAAGAGGAGAAGCAAGAAAGCAAGCAAGCAAGCAAACCTGGAACTCGCTGTGCAAGCGCAGCAAGCGCAGGCTCGTCGATGGGAAGACTCAATGGAATGTGAGGAGGCAAAGCTATTAGACTCTCCCCGCTCTGCACAGCCTCCGTTGCCACCAAACCCAAATCTCCACGCGCATTCTGGCGTTGCAGATGCACAGCCGGCAACAGCCGCCCTCCCTGTTGCCGCACCCATTGCACCAGATCCTCTGTTGAGCTCCCTTCTCGTCCGCTCCTACTCCGCCGCAGCAACGCCAGTCTCGCCATTTGCATAGTCGTCGTCCCGCACAAAACCACACCACCACCTTTCGCCTAGCCCCCCCTCCCACTCTTACCCCCAATTTAAGATTTACACACCTAATTGCTTTATTTTGATTTGTTTTGCAGCGACACCTATTAGGCTCCCTTATCAAGTTCTTTGCCTATTCCTTGCCAATTTTTTGGGTAATTTTCTTCTTCCAACACTCCTTTCTTCCCTTCTTTCAACCCCCTTAACACTCTTGTGTTTCAAGTGTTTTAGCCATTTTCTTGTTGTTCCAGCACTTGTTTCTTTCCAGTAAAGATTAAAGACCATGCCAATTTTTTCCTAGTGCATTTGGATTGAATGTCCTACATTGGAATTTGATTAGAAACCCAAAGGCATTCTATTTTATGGAGATATCTTCCTTTATGGGTCGGATCTGTGAGGGGTTTAGGACCTAGTTTGCTCTTTTGTGTTTCCTTTTGTGAGTGATATTGGTTCTTTGCACATTGGTCCTTTCCTTTTTACCTCCTATTCCCT